>JAJQQW010000013.1:9552997-10152997 GCA_025583905.1 Ia io
GGCCCCGCGGAGCCCGCCCCGGCGCGGAGGGCCGCGGCGGCGCAGGGCCCGGCCAGGCGGGCGGCGGGGCCGTCTCAGGAGGAGCGGACTCCGCCCGGCCGGCCCGGGGCCCCGGAGACGGCCGAGCTGGAGCTGGAGGAGGACGAGGAGGGGGAGGACGCGGAGCTGGACGGAGACCTGCTGGAGGAGGAGGAGCTGGAGGAGGCGGAGGAGGAGGACCGGCCGTCGCTGCTGCTGCTGTCGCCGCCCGCGGCCGCCGCCTCCCAGTCCCAGCCGATCCCGGGCGGGTCCCTGGGGTCGGTGCTGCTGCCCGCCGCCGGCTTCGATGCCCGGGAGGCGGCCGCGGCGGCGGGGGTGCTGTACGGAGGGGACGATGCCCCGGGCATGATGGCGGCGATGCTGTCCCACGCCTACGGCCCCGGCGGCTGCGGGGCGGCGGCCGGCCTGAACGGGGAGCAGGCGGCCCTGCTGCGGAGGAAGAGCGTCAACACCACCGAGTGCGTCCCGGTGCCCAGCTCCGAGCACGTCGCCGAGATTGTCGGTCGCCAGGGTGAGTGCGGGGATCGCGGGGTTGAGCCGGGCATGGCCCCGGGCGTGGGTGAAGGAAGCATCCAGAGAAACGAGGTTGGGGCCGAGAAGGCGAACCTGGCGAGTCCCCCGAGTGCCCCGCCGAGGGTCGGCGAGAGGAGACGGGGCACCGTTCGGAGGCCAGGCGCGAGTCCCGCTCGGTTTGCGGGTGTGGAAAGGTGTTCAGTCGCTCCGGCCTCCCAGCCCGGCGGCGCTCACGGTCCTCGGGCCGCACTCGTGGAACACCGGGCTGGCGCGGCACCAAACCCCGCAGCCAGCTGGGGGAAGGTCGGGTCGATGGTGCATTCGGCGTCGTGCACGGAAAGCTCCGAGGTGGCCAGGGCGCTCCCCGCCTGGCTTGGGAAAGCGCTCGGCTTCCCGGCCAGCACCCGGTTCAGATGAAGGAATGGGCAGGAATGGAGGCCTGCGTGCGCCAAGTTCACTCTGGAGGGAAGGGGATGCTCAGGCGGTGGGCTTCACCCCCTCCCCGCCTCCCCTCCGCTCTTCGGAAACTTCGCCGGGGAAGTGCAGCCCGACTCTCCGTTGGTGCCTGCCTCCGGGGCGTTTGCACTCTCGAAAAGGCGCATCGGCGACCTTTTTTTTGCACGCTTAAGTGTACACGGTGGAGAAACACGGACCAGTAAGGCCACCGAGTTAAGGAACTTGGAGGCGTTTGTGCCGTTTTTGTGCATTTTCTCTCTCCCTGGCCAGCACCCCAGTCCTGCAGACTGACTCCTCCCACATGGTGCAGACAAAGGACCTGTGTCTCCGATTCCTGGAGTAGATTTGTGAAGGTGGGGGAAGGGGATGCCCGAGTTACCTCTGCCTCCGACGTGTTTGGGGAAGGTCCAGTGCTCCAGTGCAGCCTTTCCCCCTGGATGAGTTATCGCCTGCAGCTGCCTGGTGGGTACACGTGTCTTTGCTGGTAGGTTGAGAGCATTGTTGGGGTCAAATAAAGAGAAGTGATGGCGCTGCTGCTTAAATGATCTCATCTTTCCCAAGTGGTCTAAAGTACATAAATAAGAGGTCTGTTGAAATGGTGGTTTCAAATATCAGAGTTGGCTCATTTCTTACCTCTAGGATTTTAATAAGAAAAACCCATCCGACATCTGGATGGAGGAGATGGATAGCTTATTTCAGACCTTTGATGACGGGTCCTTAAAGGCACTCTGTTCAAAGCTGATTGCCTTTCAACTGAGAGTTTGTGACTAGAGTTTGATAAATAACTTTTGCATGCTTTGAGTTTTTGCAATACTTAAGATACTAATCCAGGAGGGAACTACGTCGCCTTACATAGGATAAAATTACAACATCTCAATTTATGGATCCAGAATGAGTTGGCCATTCAATGAAGAACATCAGAGAATTGTGGCAGGCAGAGTTTATTCATGGCAGTTTGGGAATGGAAGGTTGATTCAAAGTTGTTGGCCTTGAGAAGCTAATAATCTTAATAAACAGTGGGATGTCACTACACTGTGTAGTTAATGGCACTGACTGTAAATGTGTGACAGACAAAAGTCATACATAAGAGAACATCAACCCTGGAAGGCCTAGACAGTGGACAGGTCTTTAACAAATGGAGATGGAAGGAAGTCTGAAGAACAGTGTAAGGAATGGTGTGGAGGAATAATCTCTAGGTCTGATTGGAAAGTTGCATTGCTTTGGGTTTTTTTGTCTTTGTTTTTTGATGCTTAAGATCTGTAAAGGGGAGTGGTGAAAAGCTCAGAAGGTGTGTGTTTGGGCAATAAACACTCTTATCGCCAAACTAGGATGCCACTTCCTTAGCACAAGTTCTAACAGGGTGCTCCTGGTGACAGTTTAGGCTATCAAAGGAAAACACTTACATGCTGGTTTTACTAAGGGACAAGGTAACGACACATCTTTTGTATATTTAGTTTAATACAAACTTTTTCCTTCTCTGTATTAGACCCTTTTAAAGCACTATGAAATGGTCTTTAATTGAAAAAACTGTTATCTTTATGCAAATCCATGACATAAAAGTAAACTGAATTCATTTCCAAGTTTTTATTTTGTACCATCTAATAAACTGCAGCAAACAAAAGAAAGTATTTAGTTTTTCTTTTTTTATCTTTGCTTAATGGTTAATAGGATATGTGAATCTGTGTCTTAGGACATGGAGACGAATTGCTAACTTTTCCTTAGTATTTTCCCAGAATTCACAGTACTGTAAAAAGTATGTCATCATCCTCTATCTTATCTTAAGAGCAGAAAGTCTTGCCCTTTTGCTGTTCTGAGCCATTCAACATTGACCCTGAGCCACTCCCACCCCTCAGCACCATGGTGAAACTTGTACTTTCCTGCAGAACTGGACAACTTCTAACATGCGCGTCCTTTTACAGTGATAATTTCCCTTTCCCCAAGAGAATAAACAAGGCAAGTCATTTAATTCATTTGCCTTGAATGAACTAAATTTTCATCTTTAAGAATTTTCTATTCCTGCCATTTCCTTCATTACCGGAAGTCATAACTTTCTGTTTGACATCTCTTAATTGGGTTGGGAAATAATTATGTTACAGATAAAGACATTTATGACTTCAGCTCCAAAGCGAAGAGCAGGATAAATGGAATTCTGAGTCAGAGACTAGCAGCTCATGCAGATGGCCTCCAGTTCCAGTGTCTTTCAGTAAAGCAAACCGCTGCTTCTGCTGGTGATGAAAACTGTCAGAGTGTTGGCCTCATGTACAATCCCCAATAGTGTGTGGTTGTTTGCAAATGCCACATTGGCCCCATTTTTTAAACCTTGCAATTCATTTGTAAACCAGTAATACTGTAAAATAAAGCCAGGAACTAAAGAGCTTATTTTATTGGTAATCAGAACTTTTAGAACGTAGACATAGGAAGTAAACCTAACAGATTTAAGACAACTTTTTAAAATGTAGTATTTACAAGACACATTCACAGTGGTTAACAGGTTTAAGTCAACAGACTTTGTCCTAATTTGCACAATCATTGATACCCAGTTAGACTAAAAAATGAATTAAAGTAGAACAATAGACCCATTCTTAACTATATTATAAATAAATCTTGGTGTCATAAGTTCAGTTGTTTTTAAAAAAACTGAACCCAAGATTTTGTTACTGTTTAAGAAAAGTTCCATTAGTGACTAATTGGTGGTTTATGTGTTTTCTAGTCTCACAGTCTAGAAAAGTCATCTCCAGCTTTTTAAGAGAGGGGAAAATGAAAATTGGAGTTCTGTTATTTTTTTCTGCACTCCAGGGGAGTTTTCTTGCACCCTACTTTGGCTATCGCTGAGCCTAGACCCTTTTGGAATGTTTTTCTTTACTGAGCTACTCTTGTCTCCAGTTTCATAGGGTTGGGACCAAGCTCTAACACAGTTGAAATAAGGTATATGCATGTTTAGTCTTAGTCTTGCTATACAAATCCTCTTCAAGAAGGAATATACATCTCATAAGATTATTCAGTTTAAGAATAATACTAAAGCACAGTGTCTTTTCCTTTTGTGGAATGGGGTGGGGGAGGGTTTTTGGCCTTCTCTATGCCAGGTAGTATGCTAAGTGCTTCCCTGATGCCTTTTAACCCTGCTGGGCACTTATCCCCCATTTTACAGATGCAGAGACTGAAGTTCTGAAAAGTAACTTGCTCAATGATGGTACTTGGATTTGACCAGTTTGTTTGATGTCAGAGATAAGGGTCTCGCTCTACATTGCTGCCTCAGCACTGAAGCATCCTGCTCCCGATGATTAATAATATTTTGGGTTAATTTCTGTCATAATCAAGAGTTGGGATACTATATTTTTAGTATGCATAACTTAAAATATTATTCAAATTACCTTAATAAAATTTTGGTATCCCTACTACTCAGAAGGCAGAGTTATTCTAATATTCTTAGGTCTATGAGTCTAATTAAATTTCATTGTCATTTTATAGTTTAGAAAGTTAATGTGTGTGTGTATATATACACACTAGCTTTAAAAATTAAATATTGTAACTTTTTTAGGCTTTAAAATTTAAATTTAGTTGATAATTGTATTACCCCCGGGACCCTTGGGAAAGGTTCAGTTATTGTAATTGTTTTGCAAATTGATGGGTAGTCTACTGCCTTTTCTTTCTGCCTTATTCTGCTAATGAACTATTTTGATTCAGGAAATGGAAAATAAAGTGGTAAATCAAGGGTGTATTTTACATCCTATTACCAACAACCTAAAAACTGACCCAGGGAGTCAAGTATTTGAGAACTGTTACTTACTCTGTTAAGAGATTTTTATTTAGATAAATATTCAACATTATTTATGGGCTGAATTCTAGGTAGTTCTTCTTACATCTTGTTTTCAAAGAAAGGTAGCATGTAGTTATAGGATGGTGCTTAATGTTTTGTGGATTTGAATAAATTTGATATTTGTACAAATTAAAGTATTTAATATCTTGCCTTAAAGCTGAATACAAAGTGTTTTAGAATGTATGTTTTAATGTAAAAATGCATGTTGTAAACTACTTCAAATTGCCCTTAACAGTCTTTGCTCAACTGTGGTATTTTGTAAGGAGCCAGAAATCAGAAATTAAAATTCCTAAATTCTATTATGTGCCAATAACTCACTTTATGATCTTGGACAAGTAGATTAAACTCCCCGGGCTTCAGATTCCTCCTCTTCAGCTGGGTGTAATGGAGAAACTCTGAGTGATGCGCAAATAAGTTGATACGTATGAAACTAAGTGATAGCACATATTGCTTTTGTTAAGTTAAATCTGAAATTAATTTGAACCACCCTGTTTAATCACGTTCACCTTTCCTTGGCTTGCTTAGCAGTTTCATCCATTTTATTCTTTTCATGTGATAGAACTAGAACCATCTGATGTCTGAATGCCTGTCAGCTACATGGCACTTCTGTCCAGATAGGTTTAAATTATGCTGTGGTAACAAATAACCCCAACTTCTCAATATTAAAACAACAAAGGTTTATTTCTACCCACAAGGGCTCTGATCGTTTTAGTCATTCAGGGACACAGGCCAGTGAAGCAACCACCATCTCAAATGTTGGCTGGTCTTCCCCTGGGCCAGAGGGATGAGAGACAGCATAGCACATGCTGGTCTTGAAATGTCAGGCCCAGCAGTAATAATTATCAAAGCAAGCTATCTGGCCACACCACACTTCAGGTGGTCGAGAAAGTTCATCACAGCCCTGGCCTGTGCTCAGTGGTTAGAGCTTTGGCCTGCAGACCTCCGGGTCCGGGTTCAATTGTGGGTCAAGGGCATGTACCTCAGTTGCAGGTTCCCCAGCAGGTCACTCTCTTTTTCTTTCTCCCTCCCCCACCTCTTCTGTTTCTCTTACCCCTTCTCGCTTCCTCCCTTCCACTCTAGAAATCAATGGAAAAAAAACCCTTGGGTAAGGATTAAAAAATAATATTAAAAGAAAGTTCATTACAACCATGTGCCCACAGGAGACAGCCAGAACATTGGTGAACAGCCATGATGACTAGCATGAGTATTATTTTTTAATCTATGGGATTGTTACAAGATTTTTTAAAATGTCATTTATGCAATGTAGGATTTGTGATTTAAAATTAAACTCAAATTGAAAAAAACATAATGATCATCATATATTAAATAGGAATGTTTAAAAACTTTGAGTTTAAAAACTTTTGTAGGAGACTCTAAATAGATTATGGATACTCAATTTTAGAACCCCATTGATCTTTAGATGATTCTAAAGTGATGTTTTTATTAAACTGCATCTTAATGCTTCCCAAGTAGTTTTAAAATAATTTGTGGGCTTATACCTTTTTTTCCCATGCTACCACTAGTTACTACATAGACATTTATAAAAATTAAATCAGATGTTTAAGCCAATATAATAAATCTCTAATACTGTATTACCACATGCAACTATAAAATTATACACAGCCTGATGTTTGAATAGCATTCAAGTTCATGACCGATTATGAGGATTTTAAGTTACACACCATAACTAGAGCACCTATTTCATGCCAGTGTTTGGGATTTAAGAACAGTTCATGTGGGCATGGTTTGTTGCCTTTGTTCAATAAGCAGTTTCTACAACTCATTGTATGCAGGGAAGCCTGATTTTACCATAAGCAGTTGTATCATGGAATAATAAGACTAGAGCTTAAAGTAATAAAATTATTTAATGAAAATTGCAGGTATAGTTGAAGATAAGCAAAAAGTGGTTAGTATTGAGCGTGGTTAGAGGAGAGTGGGGAGGGAATAGTTGCAAACAACTAGAAAATCTCCCCCAAAGGTTACCAGTATAAAAGTGTTTGTACTGTGGACTGACCTTATTACTGTCCCCCTTTCTGCACCACTCTCCCCTCCCCTTTGGCTTGTTCCTGCCTTTCCACCTGTACCATTTAGTGACATTGAACTTGGACTTAGAAAAGTTGATGGAGACAGGGTTTCACCATTTGTTGCCTACGTCCTTGAACAAACCACTTAACATCGACTGAGTTCAGTTTTACCTCTTGTGGACAAAAACCTGTTCCATCCACTTGCTTTTCCTGGCTCCTCCTAGGCCCCCCATTTGTTGTGAGGATCAAGTTTGAGAAGATGCCGTTAGTACCATTTACTATACAATTTAATGTGTAAGAAATAGTGAAGTACATATGAGGCATAAGTAAAGTTTATAATTTGTTTTTCTACTGGATTTAGACTCTGAGCAAATAACTAGTTGAAACCATCCACGTGAGAGAGAAACATTGATAGATGCCTCCTATGCAAGCCCTGACTGGGGATCCAACCTGTGACCTCTCTGTATCCAGGACTATGCTCCAACCAACTGAGCCACACAGGCCAGGGCAGGGATGTATTCCTTAAATGTTTTTAACTTCCTATAGAAAATTAATTCTTTTTTTTTTTTTTTTTTTTTTTTTTTTTTACATTTACACCATGAAATCCTATTCAGCAGTAATAAAAGAAGGCTCTCTTACCCTTTGAGACAGCCTGGAGGGACCTGTAGAATATTATGCTAAGTGAAATAAGCCAGTCAGAGAAAGACAAGTATCACATGATCTCACTCATATGTGGAATCTAATAAACAAAATGAAGTGGTGAACAAAATAGATCCAGAGACATAGAAGCAAGGAACAGAACCGCAGGGGAGGTGGACAGTGGGAAGAGAACAACCAAAGAACTTGTATACATATATGCATAACCCATGGACACACACAGTAGGGTGGCGGGGGCATGGGGACAGGCTACAAGGGGTCAGTGGGAGGAAAAGGGGGTTATAATGTAATACTTTCAACAATAAAGATTTTAAGAAATAAGTAAAACTGCTTAAAAATAAAAATATTTAAGTGTGTTAGGCAGTGTATTATCTCATTTGATCCATTCTTATTTCCACTGTACAGATAAGGAAACAGATCAACAGAGATAATAACTTACTAGAGTCTCAGCCTAATAAAATTGGAGACTTCAACACTGCTATCTTCAATAAGTGGTAAAACAAGCAGAAATAAAGTCAGCAAGGATATAGAAGACTTTAACAACATCACCAACCAACCCTATAAACAGAGAAAATGACAGGTCAATATCTGTACATGAACATGTTTAACACCAAATCCTGTTGGTGCCTGAAGCTGATACCAGTCAGAGGGCAGAACTGAATCTTGTCGTCTTTGCATCCTTACTCCTGTTTGTTTTATTGAACTGAATTGTTGGATTAGAAATTTATCATTTCATTATTTGTTTTAATTTGCATATTGTGGTAATTAGGGTTTTTTTTCCCTCTTGCTTTATCTTTAACCCTTTGCCTAAAGAGCCAGTCAACCCCAAGTTGTTTGAAGCTGCTTTTTTTTTTTTTTTAAAGGGCAGTGGATGCTAATTGATTTAAGGTGTTAAATGTCTATGAATACTGATAATAAGCAAAACTGAAATCACATGAATGAAGCTGTTTAGTTATCACTATGAAAGCAACTCAAAGTGAGAAAGTACAATTCTTGAAAATTTTGACTAGAAGAGCTACAAGATGCACATTTGAACCCTAGAAAGGAAAGCTATTGTGATTTAGGAATACATTGCATTGCTGATCTAAGTAATTTATTTAAATATTAGATTAAGTTATATACATAAGAAACATTCTTATTGGAATTTACCCTGATATTTGTCAATTTTTGAAGATAGAATACTGCAATTGAGTCCCTTGTAAAATTCAAGGAGTTTGTCTAGACTGTTCTAGGAGGTAAAGGATCTTATCTTATACTAGAGGCTTGAAATGGGCAGTCGGACATCCCTCTCACAATCTAGGACTGTTGACTCCCAACCGCTCTTGCCTGTCTATCTGCCTGCCTGATCACCCCCTAACCACTCCCCTGCCAGCCCGATTTCCTCCAACTGCTCTCCCCTGCAGGCCTGGTCCCTCCCAACTGCCCTCCCCTGCTGGCCATCTTGTGTTGGCCATCTCGTGCCCACGTGGGGGCGGCCATCTTGTGTGTTGGAGTAACGGTCAATTTGCATATTACTCTTTTATTAGAATAGTAAAAGCGTAATCAAACTGACCGAACAGCGGAACGACCACCTGGACGACCATCCAGATGACCAATCGGGACCATGCTATGACACCCACTGGTGCCAGGCCAGCCAAGGCAGGTGCGATGTGATTGGTCGGGAGCTGGCCATTGCCCCATGATCGCTCCTCAGAGGGAGACCCAGGCCGGGGGGCGGGGGCGCGATCAATCTGGGGGGCTCCATAATCGCCCCAAAAATGGAGGCCCAGGCCGCTGACTGGTGGGTGGGCAGGGCCTCCCTCTGTGAGGGAAGCCTTGGTGCCAGCAGCCAGAGGGAAGCCCGGGTCCTGGTTGCTGGAGGGAAGCTAGTGCTGGCAGCCGGGGGAAGGAAGGCCTGCTCCTGCACAAATTTCGTGCACCGTGCCTCTAGTTTTACGTAAAACTAGAGGCACGGTGCACGAAATTCATGCATGGGTAGGGTCCCTAGGCCTGGCCAGTGATTGGGGCCTTCCTTCCCCTGGCTGCCGGCCAGGGCCCTCCTTCATTCTGCACAGCCTCCTGGTGGTTAGCGCACGTCAAAGCAAGTGGTCAAACTCCCAAGGGGACAGTTTGCATATTAGCATTTTATTGTATAGGAGGAGCATTCAATAATATGACTCCCCTCCCCCTTTTTCTACTATTTCACAAGACATGTTTTGCCTAGTGAGAGGATAATGGAATTAAGACACCTTGGGTTTGAGATCTGACCTTCCAGTTGGGAGATCTTGAGCAATTCATTTAGGCTCTTTCCTGCTCTTCAAAGCACTCTGTTATGATTAAATGAGAATGTAAACAGAGTTTGGAAAACTGGGCCACAAATTTTTATTATTTAAAAGTTAGGCCTATTGTCTCATTTACTAATGAAGTACTTTTTTTAAAAATGGATTTTCAGAGAGGAAGGGAGAGGGAGAGAGAGCAGAAACATCAATGATGAGAATCATTGATCAGCTGCCTACTGCACACCCCCAACTGAGGATCAAGCTCACAACCCGGCATGTGCCCTTGTCCGGAATCGAACCAAGGGACCCTTCAGTCCACAGGCCGACGCTTTATTCACTGAACCAAACCAGCTAGGGCACTTAAATATTTTTAATATTTTATTTAATGGTTGCAAAACCAAGTGAGACAGTATCTTCAATCATAAGTCCTCACCCATTATCCAACCTACCTTTTCTTAGGAAAAGAATAGATGTATGTATGACTGTCCCAAATGCTTTTTAGACTTCAGAACAAAGAGGTGACTGTATTTCCTAGAAGTAGAGGGACTTGGTAAAAAAAAAAATAAGCATTGGAAGGGACCTCGAGGTTGAATGACCCAGCACTTGAAACCACTAGTAACTGGTGAAAGAGCTGATTGAACCCAGTCTTGTAACTCAGTTTTGTGCTCCTTACATAGTTCCTTTAGACTGGACCTTGGAAGATTCATATGTAGTAGCTGTGGTAATAAGAGTCATGCCTATGTTTGTATTATTGAGTTCATAGAGCCTTTCACACACACAGTCTCATCTTTTCCAAATGGCCATGCTTGTTACTCAGAAGCTGTGAGGGGGTGGGGAGTACTAGGAGTGTGTTCCGGGTTATGCAGGGAAATACCTGAGCAGAGACAGAAGAGGAACAGGCATAAGGCATGTTTCGGAGATGATACAATCTAGGAGAAGGTAGGTTGACTTCTGAGGCCAGCTGCTGGAGAAAACGTTAAAGAACACATGGTTAGGTAAGGCCTGCCTAGATTAGCGGGCTAATCTTCCTATTTTTAATGTGAATTGATTTAGACTGTAATTACATTTAAATTGCAGACTGTAATTCTTCATCTGGTTCTTTTGTTATAAGTACATCTTTCCACATGCTTAATGGAATTTAAAAATGGCCTTAAAGATGATCTAGTCTAGTGGTTTTACACTTTTCTGCCTGACCCCCATCCTCCAAGCAAAAGAACATTTTACACTGAAGCCCGTTGTACACATATTTTACTGAAACATTTGGAACACTTTGAGTTCTTGGTTTTTTGGTTTCATTTTGCTTTTTGTTTGTTTTTTTAATGCTGATTGAACCCATTAAGTTGCTAATGCAAACCCATAGTGGTTTGAGAAACACTGAAGATACCATGCTTTCAGTTCTTTCAACTCCTCGCCCAGCCATAGAGGACCCAGTCTCCTCTTTAATTGCTGAGGCAGCTGGTAGGAGAGGCTCTCTACCCTGAGAAGCAAGGCAGGACCTCTGCTGTTCCAGGGAGTGAGAGGACCAGAACTCTGGCTGCAGCTACAGTGATACATAAAGGAGAAGTGGGTTTCTCTTACACCAGGGAGGTAAATTAGAGACTTTTTTAAAAATATATTTTTATTGATTTCAGAGAGGGAGGGAGAGAGAGAGAGATAGAAATATCAGTGATGAGAAAGAATCATTGATTGGCTATCTCCTGCACGCCCCCCCCACTAGGGATTGAGCCTGCAACCCAGACATGTGCCCTTGACCGGAATCGAACCCGGGACCCTTCAGTCCACAGGCTGACGCTCTGTCGATTGAGCCAAACTGGAGAGGGGTCATTTTATTTTTTAATTGTTCTAATTTAATCGTACCTTTGAAAAACTAATCATTTGTATGGCTCAAAGTTTATAAAAATTGGTGTACAAGGGAACTTGCCACCTTCCTATGCTGTCCCCCTAAGTCAACCAGTTTTGTGACTGCACAGTATTCCATTATGTGGCTGTACCAGCCTCTCACTAATACAAACCATAGTGCATAATATAATACAAAGGTCATTTTGCACTTATGCAAGTATTTCTACAGAATCAGTTCTATGAGTGGAATGATAGGGGCAGAGGGATACCTGCAGTTGTAATTCTAATAGACATTGCAAAGTGCCCTTGGGCAGCTTATTCTCTCAGCAGCTAAACGAGGGTCTTTTTCCCATTTCTTCCTAGCACTGTTTTTGATCTTACAGGTGGAAAATGATACCTCAATTCACATGAAAAGGGGAATTTTTGTGTTCAGAGCCATTTATGTATTTCCTTCTGTGAGCTGTTTCTTTTACATATTTTTCTGTTGGGTTTTGGTGTTTTCATATGTAGGGTAGAATATGTGTGTAAGAGAAAATTAGCCATTTATAGTATGAGTTGTAAATAATGTTTCAACCTTGTTAAGGGTGACTTGCCAGGCAGCGATTTTTCTTAAAGTGCATTTTATCAGTACTTTTGTAGCTCTGAGTTTTGTGCTGTTCTGAGACTATATATTCTTTTACGATTTTTTTTTGTATCTTTGAATTTTCAAGTACAAACTTAATCTACAATACTCAAAGCTTTTTATCTCCACCTGAAAAATAATAAAATGATTATTTTTTCTCCTTTAGTCACCTATTTAGAAGTCTGCCAATTCAAATTGACCACACCTTTAGAATGGATGTGTATTCTAGAAATCGTGTGCTGGTTGTTTAGAACTCTAAATGTTTCCTGTAGAAACAAGGTTATGATTGATGAGGTTCACTGTAGAGAGAGAAGAAATACTTCTGTTTTTTTTTTGTTGACAGTAGCTTAAAATTAGCTGGCTTTGCTATCCCCCTGTTATCACTTTTCCCCTCATCTGCAAAATGTATGCACATGACCCTTTTGGGCAGTATAAGGCCTATCTTACTCCCCCATCTCAGAAGTAGTCTGTGCTCAAAATGTTCACCTTCTGCTTCCTAATGAGCCATATATTAAAAACCTATTTATTAGATCTAACCATAGTGTTCTGTGTGCCTTTAGGCATATTTTCTTAGTTAATAATATCACTACTAGGTATTAAACAAAAAGTATTCTAAGCAGCAACTGGTGGTTGATTATAGCCTCAGAAGTGTTTATTTAGAAAGTTTCTTAAGGGTGGAAAGGGGCCAGTCCTTAGGCTGATCAATTCTCCCTTTATCTTTAATAGGAATTGCCACTGTTGTTCTGCAGCAGGGGTCCTCAAACTTTTTAAACAGGGGGCCAGTTCACTGTCCCTCAGACGGTTGGAGGGCCGGACTATAGTTTAAAAAATCTATGAACAAATTCCTGTGCACACTGCACATATCTTATTTTGAAGTAAAAAAACAAAACGGCAAAAACACACCCGCATGTGGCCCGCAGGCCGTAGTTTGAGGACGCCTGTTCTGCAGGATGATCTTTTCTGCAGGACCCTCTGTTCGGAAGGTGATTCTGACTCCCTTGGGTGTATAGTATGAACAGTTACAGCGATGTGTTCACATCAGCCTTTTCAGGATTTCTTAGCCATCTTTCCATCAGTCACATGTTGTCCAGTGGAAAGTAGTTTCAGTTCTCATCACCTCTACTGTGCAAACAGAGGGAATCTCCTGAAGATCCAGCCTGTAGAAATGATAGGTAGAGGGGAAGTTTTACTGCTCTGGTCTTCCAATTGACTTTCTATTATGGAGCAAAAGTGTTTTCCTGTACTCAAAAGTTGCACTATCCATGTAATCTTCTGGTAGTTCATTATAGATGTAAATTTACAGCAGCACTCTTACTAAATAAAAACTTTTGTGTTTTACAGGAACATATTTCGACTCATTGTAGTAATTTCTTCATTGCCCCAAGCTGCCTCCTTCCTTTGGCTCCTCACCCTCGTCCAGCCACCGCCGCCCCCAGCCCCCACCCCAGTCTTTTTGAACGCATACAGCCTTCGGGTTAGAATAAACCTAACTCTCAGTGTTTTCATGATAAGAGACCTGGGATCCAGCAGTGAGAAAGCTGCTGTTTAGGAGTTCTGCAGATGGTTGGAAAGGACAGGAGCTTCATTTGTGGTGGAGATCTAAAAGTTGCAGGGAGGTTGAGTATGCTATAATTCAAGTCAGCAAAACCAACTCCTTTCAAAAAGGTAGGATTAGTAGTATGAGGCCAGAATATGAAAGTCTCAAAAAGCTCAGCAGAAAATGATTAGCTACAAAACATCATGTTTAAGAAAGGCCCAGTATTATTATATAGAAAAACAGTGATCTTTGTTTCAACAAATGTATGGCCACCCATGACATATACTTAGAGTCAAACCACTCAATGCTTTGAGAATGCTTAGGAATGGCACACAAACCAGCCCTAAGGGAGAGGAAACCTTAGAAGGTGAGGCATCTAACATAAAATCCGGAGTGGCTGGCAGGAGTTCAGCAGTCAGAACTGGGAGGTAAAGAGGCGGGGACAGGAACATTCTAGTCATGCAAGAAGGTGCATGGATGGGAGTCTAATGTGGTAGTGCACACTGCAGAACTTAAGTGGGGAATGGTAAAAAGAGAGTAGTAAAGAGATAAAGCTCGAGAGAGGTACTCAGGTTCCAGGTAATGAGGGGCCTTGTGTGCCATATTTACCTTAAGGTAAAGGAGAGCCATTAAAACACTTCATGCAAAGAATGATCATGTGATGCGCTTTATTTAGAGAAAGCATAATTTGACTGAAGTGAACATAGACAGTAGATTGAATTGAAGTCTGGCAAACTGGACGCAAGGAGACCTGTTGGGGAAAACTATTGCAGTTATGTAGGTTAGAAATTATGTATATAAAGACTTTAGTACATTATGAATATATTTTGGGGGGGGGGATTCAAAGGGGAAAATTTAAGAAAAAGACCTGCCCAGATTGTGATGAGTATCTTCAACAGCACCTGACTTCCTTATTTGAGGAACTAGAAATGGCGTGATACATTCATGGGAATAAATCTTTTCTGGTAAGTTTCATGTTAAGATCTTAGAAAGCTATATGCTGTGGTCGTGTATTTGACATGTTAAGTTACAGTTTGAAGCCCTCTAATCGTACACAGTTGGCACTCGAATGGGTGAATACTCCAAAAAGTTGATGAAAGAATCAGGTGTAGTTAGGCATATTGTCTTACATGTTTTAACTTAAATATACTTACTTAGGCTTTGGGGTCAAAACTTTGAGAACGGGTCTGCTAACCAGAATTGTCCCTCTTCAATAAAACCACATACAGTTTCCAATATTTATTTTGAATTTAGCAAGAATTTTATAGTGAGTGCAAAAGTTATTCTATATTACTTGTTTTACCCCATCGACTTTTCATGCAAATACAGTGTCTTTTTTATTCACATTTCACTGATTTATGTGAAGCTTAGTAAGCTTAATAATTCAACTGATGGGAGCAAACGTGAAATGACTTACTAGCCATGAGCACTTTGCTATTGTCATCCATTGAGCTTTACAGAGGAAAGAGTAATGGTAAAATGATAATTGAGTGGAAGTGAAAGTGTCGTATAGTATAATTGTATTAAATTTGAAGTTCATGGACTAACAAAAAGACAGTAGATTTTCAAGTCAGAGTAGGTTTAACTCTGCCTCTGCCACTTACTAGTGAACATGGACAAGTCATACAATTTTTGTGTGCTTTATTTTCCTTCTCAGTAAAAGGAGTATAACATTTAGTTCTTAAGGTTATTGTATAGATTAGATGAGATAGTCGATATACATTAATGGTTTTTCTTTGCCGCCAGCACCCTGCAGGGTAATACACTACTAAAGCTTTGGCGGTCAGCCCGCTCCTGGCAGAGCTTGCTGGGTAGGTGCTCCGGCTGCCCAGGGCAGACGTGTGGCTTGAAAGGAGCGCTCTGCTTTGTCTTGATCAGTGTTGTTGAGTAGATGCTGGTTCTTATGACGTATTTTCTTTCTAACAGGGTGTAAAATTAAAGCACTGAGAGCCAAGACAAACACGTACATCAAGACACCCGTTCGCGGTGAAGAGCCCATTTTCGTTGTCACTGGGCGGAAGGAAGATGTCGCCATGGCCAAAAGAGAAATCCTCTCCGCTGCGGAGCACTTCTCCATGATTCGTGCGTCTCGAAACAAAAACGGCCCTGCCCTGGGAGGGTTGTCAAGCCCTAATCTGCCCGGCCAAACCACCGTTCAAGTGAGGGTCCCGTATCGTGTGGTAGGATTAGTAGTTGGACCCAAAGGAGCAACTATTAAAAGAATTCAGCAGCAGACCCACACATACATAGTAACTCCGAGCAGAGATAAGGAGCCTGTCTTTGAAGTGACGGGGATGCCTGAAAACGTTGACCGAGCACGAGAAGAAATAGAAATGCATATTGCCATGCGCACAGGAAACTACATTGAGCTCAATGAAGAGAACGATTTCCATTACAACGGTACCGATGTGAGCTTCGAGAGTGGCACTCTGAGCTCGGCGTGGCTCTCCTCCAATCCAGTTCCCCCTAGCCGTGCGAGAATGATATCCAATTATCGCAACGATAGTTCCAGTTCTCTGGGAAGTGGTTCCACAGATTCCTACTTCGGAAGCAATAGGCTGGCTGACTTTAGTCCAACAAGCCCGTTCAGCACAGGGAACTTTTGGTTTGGAGATGCACTGCCATCTGTAGGCTCAGAAGACCTCGCAGTTGATTCTCCTGCCTTTGACTCTTTACCAACATCCGCGCAAACTATCTGGACTCCATTTGAACCAGTTAACCCACTCTCTGGCTTTGGGAGTGATCCTTCTGGTAACATGAAGACTCAGCGTAGAGGAAGTCAGCCATCTACTCCTCGTCTGTCTCCTACCTTTCCGGAGAGCATTGAGCACCCACTTGCTCGGAGGGTTAGGAGCGACCCACCTAGTACAGGCAACCATGTTGGCCTTCCAATATACATCCCTGCTTTTTCTAATGGTACCAACAGTTACTCCTCTTCCAACGGCGGTTCCACCTCTAGCTCACCTCCAGAATCAAGACGAAAGCACGACTGTGTGATTTGCTTTGAGAATGAAGTTATTGCTGCCCTAGTTCCATGTGGCCACAACCTCTTCTGCATGGAATGTGCCAACAAGATCTGTGAAAAGAGAACGCCATCATGTCCAGTTTGCCAGACAGCTGTTACTCAGGCAATCCAAATTCACTCTTAACTATATATATATACATAAATACTATATCTCTATATGGACTCGTAAAGGCATGGGTATAATGGTACCCCAGTAAACTTCCTAATGAATTCTTATGACTGTTATCAGGCTTTATTGGGATTAGGCTAAAGTTGTTAGTAAACTTATAAAAGGCTGCTATGGTAACACTAAACCTAAGTGGTCTCTTGTCTATTAGTTTGGTTTGAATTATTAATATTATCCTATAGACCCAGAGACATAGCTTGTATAAGAATTGCTAAAGCTGAAGTTCAACTCACTTGAGTGAAGATCATCATAGGTTGTGTGAGCCTACAAGAAAAGTATATACGTCTGAGATTTCAAAACTGGTCCCAAAGCCTAACCACATTAAGAGTTTATGGAGGGTGCTTGGCATTACAGATGATTCAGACACTTCCAGGGCTGCCTTCTTTACACTGCCAGTTTTGACAAAACAGGTTTGTTTTTTATTTACAACAACTTATGCCTAATTCTGCAGGATTGCAAGTAACTTTCTAGTGCATTGTGACTTAATTACTGGTAATAATAGGGCTGGTGGCAGTTTACTCAATCACTGGTTATAATTTGGGACAAAAACTGCTACATTGACCTTCATCTCGCCCAGCTGGTATGATAAGTGGATCAGGAATGCAATTGTGGCAATTGTGTCGATTGTGAATTCCTACCCATTGCCTCCCTTGGTGAATGTGGAAATGGCCACCTGGGTATTCCCATTTCAGGAAGGGTTTTGGGGTTCACCTATATTGGCTAATTGAGGATACGAACATTCCATTCATTAGTCTAATCAAGCTGTTGATTAATATTTAGACTCTAGATCAAAATGTGAAACATTTTATGTTCAATCCATATTTGTCTTGCACATTATAAATATATTTTTATTTTTTAGTAATTTAGGGAAGGGGGAGGGAGAGAGGGAGAATAATGCCCTTAGTATAATTCACAAAAGCAGCTGTGATGACCTCCAATCAGTTTACTTCATTTCAAAACTATTTCTAATCACAAGGGAAGATTTAAGATACACTTTTACATTTCACCTGTGGATGTCTGCAACTTCATCCTCAGTATGTTCCCAAATCTATGCTGGCATTGAAAGGACAAAACATTACACTGGTGGGTTTTTCTACTAATTATTTTTTGAAGCGTTATTTTCCCAACCAAAAAAAAAGGAGCTTTTTTTTTTTCTCAGTATAACAAAAATTGAAATCCTATGTGTATTGAATAGTACATAGACAAATTTTATTTTTTATTTTCACTTGAAGAGTTACATTTCGTATAAAAGTTTACAAATAACGGTTTTTATTTTGATTTTTTTCAGTATAAAAAATTGCCTTGATGGCATATTATGATGTAATGCTAATTGCTTGTAGGATAGTTAAAGTCAGTATTGAAACCTAATCCTTAGCGCCGTCTTGTAGATATGAACGAATGTTCGCCAAGCATGTATTTTGTATTTTGTTGCATTGTACACTGCAACTAATAAGCCAAGGAATCGACATATATATTAGGTGCGTGTACTGTTTCTAAAACCACAAACTAAGAATGATAAATTATCAATATAGTTTAGTATTTGCTAATTTTACTACTCTTTTGTTATGTATATGTAGGGAAGTTATAGGGATTATAAATTCAATTTGAGTAAAGTTTAAAACCATATATTTTATGATAAAGGGCCTTTAACTTAAGATGGCCAAAGCACTGATATTATATATTTGCTGTAAAGAGAATTATAAGAGTTTTATTTTTCTGATATTAAAAGTTACTTAATAAAGACTTGTTTCCATTAACTTGAATGTATTCTCCTTGGTGTTTTTCATGTAATCATTAGTTTAGACTGGAAGATACTATTTACCAAAATTGAATATTTCCTTTTGCAAAGTGCCCCTCTCCAACTACCTGTGTTCTTGGGTTTTTTAAGTGTGTTGTTAATGTTTAATATGTCATTTATGTTCATATCCAAATTTAGCCTTTAAATGGTGTCACATTATAGTAAAATTAGATTTAGCTAGTTTAAGGTGTTTTTTAGTTGCATGTTTATAGTTGACCACAAATAATAACTATCAAGCTTATTATAAATAAAATAATAAAATTTTTTTTTAAATATATTTTTTTTATTGATTTCAGAGAGGAAGGGAAAGGAAGAAAAGAAATAGAAGCATCAATGAGGAGAGAGAATCATTGATTGGCTGCCTACTGCACACCCCCTACTGGGGATCAGGCAGCAACCCAGGCATGTGCCCTTGACTAGAATCGAACCTGGGGGACCCTCCAGTCCGCAGGCTGACTATCCACTGAGCCAAACCAGCTAGGGCAAAAAAATGACTTCTTATACATTATGTTAACTAAAACCCTGAATCCAACTTAGATGATTTAGTTTCTATCCTTTGTTGAGGATTTTTTTTCTTTAGAAAGAGAGGGAGGGGGAGGGTATCCATGTGAGAGGGAAACAGCGATCAGCTGCCTACTGCACTTGGGGATTGAACCTGAAACCTGGGATTGAACCCATAACCATATTTAGGTATGTGCCCTGACCGGAATGGAACCCGCCACTTTTTGGAGTATAGGACGACACTCCAACCAACTGAGCCACAATGGCCAGGGCAGAGGATTTTTGTCTTTTTAATCACCAACTATATAAAAGGAACTTCTTTTCCTAATATGAAAGTACATGTATGGGGTGGGCAAAAGTAGGTTTACGTTCTGTGTGGAAATGGGACAGTACATAATGCAAGAATAAACTCTCATGTACTCCTAACTGTAAGTCTACATTTCCCACCCCTGTCTTTAACTTTCATTTGCTAAGGTTTTGTCATTGACTAAAATATTTACTCCATTGATGAAATTGATTTGGTGATGCTGGCTGGAGTAAATTGTTACCATTTGTTAACAAGCAAGAATAAAGATCTTTCTATTCATTCTATTCATCCTTAATACTTAGAGGTATTTACTATACACACAGAATAAATCTTTTCATTGTTGGTGTTAGATGGGGCTAAAAGACTGGAATATATAGATTTGAGAGTGGGCAGAATCATTGCCCTAGAATTACTTTGCCAGAATTATCTTGTTAATTTTAGGATTAGCCTCCAAGAGTATGGAAGTTAAATTATTTGGGTGTGTTCTGGGATTTACAATTCCAGCATAAATGAATAACCAGTAAATACGAGTTTCTTAACTTTTACCCATGATAGGGTCAAGATCTTTCAGAACCTTGGAAATAATCTACTTGGAAGGCTTTCTTTGACAGAGGAAGCCAACACTTTGTCTGAAATTCACGTCCGCCAACATCCACACTTGAAGCAAGTTCCAGGGCTGGGTCTGCCTTCCTCTCCAGCCTGAGGGAGTTTTCTTGCTGGTGGAAGTGGCGAGGGGGAGACCCCGTGGGCCTGTGTTTCCGGGACTTGAGTGCAGCCCCACACAGGATAATCTGCAATGTGAACAATCTAGAATCAGGCAAACACTGAGAGGGACTGGACAATATTCCATCTTATAGCCTTGGAGAATAGATGTGACCCTGAAGAAAACATTTGGTTTGGTTAGCATAGCTTAATTATGATACGTAACGATATGTAATTCTTTCTATAAAGGATTTTAACAAAGGACTCTCCTTGCAAAATAAGTTTTTAGCAAGAGTAAAGGCTAGATAGAATAATTAGGTTTAGGGACTTGGAACAGGTATGTTATTACACTTCTAATTATTCCTAGTGAATCTGTTAGCATTAAAAACACACTGGTTCATTCATTGCTTCCTATTTTCCCCCTCAAATTTCTACTTACAGTGAGTCATAGGTGTAAACTAAAGTCTGGAAACTAGTCATTGTACTTTACTTTTACTTACAGTATGTATGTATGTATGTATTTTGTTAATCCTCACCCAAGGAGATTTTTCCATTGATGATGATTTATTTATTTTAGAGACAGTGGAGGGTGGCCGGGGGGTGGGGGGTACGGGGAGAAGCATCAATCAGTTGCCTCCCGCATGCGCCCGACCCAGGGGCCAGGGATTGAGCCTGCAACCGAGGTGTATGTGCCCTTGATCTGGAGTCAAACCAGAGACCCTTCAATCTGCACGGGCTGACACTCTAACCACTGAGCAAACAGGCTAGAGCTAAGCATTGTACTTGAAAGACCAATCTAAAGCTAGAGATCTAAGGCTTCAAAAAAGATTGAGGGAATACTTGATAGCCTTGGTTTTCGCTAATGCTAAAAAAATTGGAAATTACCTAGGTTTAAAGCCTTGGAGGTTCACTATTAGGTGACAAAGGAATATAATAATAGAATTAACAAATAGCCATGCCTATTAAGAAATTGTTACTGTGTACTGCCGGTGGTGTAAATTTTCCTGAAAGGAAGACCAAAACTACAGAGAGAAACGAGAGATGGGCTAGCGTCTACAACAAGAACTTGTTGGAAGTACTTTTAAGAATGTGTGTGTGTGGAGGTAACTGTACCTAAAAGCAGCTCTCAATGCTACTTGAAACAGTCCGCTCTGCCTCAGTCCAGGACTGTCCCCCTGTGGCTAGCTATTGGTAAAAATCAAGAATGGACTGTGAATGGGCTCTTGGTTGTGTTTGGATTAAACAGCAATTTTCCTTTGTTACTCTATACCAGTGATGGCGAACCTATGACACGCGTGTCAGCACTGACACGCGTAGCCATTTCTGATGACACGCGGCCGCATGCCGAGGATGAAACATTTGCTGCTCCTGAGGATGAAACATTTGCAAAATAATGTTTTTTCCTCAAAGTGACACACTACCCGAGTTATGCTCAGTTTTTTGGCGAAGTTTGACACACCAAGCTCAAAAGGTTGCCCATCGCTGCTCTATACAATACAGGATTTGTACTTGGGAACTTTGCACATTTTAAGTCATCCCATGGTATTCCTTAGCATGTTTCTTTTTAATTCTAGAAGTTCCACCGGCTAGACATATCTCAGGTTTGTCTTTTCTATGTATGGATGAAGGCTCAGAAAAGAGCTCCTGCGCTGAGCCTACAAAACGTATTTCCAGCTTTGGATTCTATTTCCATTCAGGTTCCTTTCGTTTCTGGCGGTAGAGGGCATCTAGTCCTGTGCTTTGCAGATTATGTACTTGGAGTCCTATTTTCCTTATCTGCAAAATGGAAATAACCTATGAGGGAGGACTACATGAAATTGAAGTGAGATGAAGACCTAGAGATGCCGGAAGTAATTTGCTTTCCTAGGTGGCATCCCTCTTCTGGTTCTTTTTAAACCCAGCATGGATGACCCTAATAAAAACATTGAAATGCTGCTCAAGAGCAATGTCAGGTGAAAGTAACAAGACGGTTTTAGACCACGACCTCTAGTTGGGTGACCCAGTTAGAACACAGTAACTCAGGTGCATAATCGTATTTAATCTTTACCACAGCCCCAGGGGTAAGGGACCATGATCCCCATTTTGCAGAGAGGAAAGAAAAAACAAAAACAGGTTTAAGAGCTTAAGTAACGGACTGAAGGTGAAAATAAAATGCCCCAAATCTAAAAGCGTGTTCAGCAAGATTTCATAAAATGTCTCATTAGTTGCTTACAACTGAGGTGGGAGCATTTTGCATTTAAGTCAGTGGTTCTCTAATTCCTGGGCGTGCCAGCCGAAAGATTTCAGTAGCATTTCTTAATGCAATAGGGTTTAATTTGTATTTCAAACCACCATGACCAGGAAGAACTTGGGCTAGATTAAGGCACCAATTCTTGTTTAAAAATTGGTTTGTGCCGCTGGCCAGTGCCGCTCAGTGGTTAGAGTGTCAGCTCGCACACCAAAGGGTTACCAGTTCGATCCCTGGCCCCAGTCGGGGTGCCTGCAGGAGGCAACTAATCGATGCATCTCTTACCTCGATGTTTCTCTTCCCCTCCCTCCTACTCTTTTGATTTGTGGACTCATACTGAGCACTCTAAAATGCTCCACCAAGCAAATGAAATGTCACAATTGCCAAAAACTTTTCAAATCAGGATTTTCCACTTAGGTTGTAAATTTCATCTTTGAGGCCATAGCATGAGCAGATAGTGGCCTGTCCAGATCACTTTGTTGCTGTTCTCCTGAGGAGTAAGTCATGGAACTTCCCTTTACTTAGTGCTTATAATCTCATTGTGCCTGTGCCTTATCCTAGAAAGAAAATAAAAAATGGGGGACCGACCTCATCTATTTTACTGGTCCACAGTTTAACCTCCAGCTGCTTTCCCATTCTGATCCTCCAATTTCTACTGCTTTTTCACACCTTCCAAAAAAAAAATCTGTTTAAATCACTGCACTGACCTATGAGCCTCATTGTGTTGGGGTGGGGGGTTCCCACACCATCAAGAGCAATTCTCAGGCATCAGTAGGGTGTCCAAAAATGCAGCTCAATTCCAACATTATTGTCAAACAAAAATCGTAACTCCATGGCTGAAGGTCTTTTTAAAGGAAAGGGTTTTTGGGGCCATTACTAGGAAAATGAGACCAGGTCCTGGGCATGGAGTCTAAACCACCCACTGCAGTGCCAAGTGGAAAAGTCAACCCGCCGTCCTGGAGCTGGCAAGCGTTTGTTTGTTTATATATTTTTATTGATTTCAGAGAGGAAGATAGAAGGATCCATGATAAGAATCATTGGTCAGCTGCAGCTGCCTCTTGCTCGCCCCAGAGTGGGGATTGAGTCTGAAACCAGGGCCTGTGCCCTGACTGGAATCGAACTCTGACCTGGTTCATAGGTCAGTGCTCAACCAAGGAGCCATGCTGGCCGGGCAACTGCTCAATTTTTAAAAAACATATTAAATGTGCTAACTTGAGTTTTTATACATCAAGTACGGGGAGAAAGATGTAAGTTCTGCATGAATTGCGTTAGCTGTGGACAAAGGGGGTGGGAGAAGGTGAATCCAGGCCAGTAGCTCGGAAAGGAACAGGGCCCTTAAGAGAGAAGTCTGCTCCTTGGGATTGGTTGTAGACAGCAATCCGGAGAACGTGGGTTAACAAGAAGCGGGCTCCCGGCTTTCTCTCTGCCCTCTTAGACGATCTGGGAAAGAGCCACCTGGAAATTAATTCAGAGTTCCCACATACACTCGGGGATGTGAGCAGTCCCGTCTTGTTAGCTGGCCCACAGCAGTTTGTGAACAGGCTAACCTCTGTCTCCCGTTCAAGCCCACTACAATTATTGAGAGCATCTCAGAAATTTTCTGTGGTCACTATCCATCTGGTGACAGAATCAGGTTCCACAGGTCCAGGGCTCAGTCCTCCTGCCCCCTCTGCCACATCAGATGCCAGCTACAAGGCCAGGCTCCCCTGGCCATAACTCAGGCTCCCACAACCCCCTCCTCGGGTTTGACTCACTTGCTAGAGTGGCTCACAGACCTTGGGGGACATCTTACTTCCTACTAGGTCAGTGGTTTATTATGGAAGGATGTAAC
Organism: Ia io; assembly: GCA_025583905.1. Classification (NCBI taxonomy): domain Eukaryota; kingdom Metazoa; phylum Chordata; class Mammalia; order Chiroptera; family Vespertilionidae; genus Ia; species Ia io. The sequence goes on from JAJQQW010000013.1 coordinate 9,577,317, forward strand.
AGGAACAGCCACATGGAAGAGATGCATCGGGCCAGCTGTGGGGCGAGGGCACGCAGCCTCCAGGCTGTCTCCACGCACCTCACTCCCCATCTTCAGGCGTTCACCAGCGGAAGCTCTGACCCCCGTCCTCAGTCCATTGCTGAGTCACAATTCATTGACTACCTGGCCACTGGCAATGGATTCTACCTCCAGCCCCCAGCCTTAGGGGAAGTCCAAAAGTCAGCTCCTCAACGGAACAAGAGACATGCCAGGCACCTTGGTCCCTCTCCACACTGAGGAATTCTGAGGCGGGTTCTTCACCCTGCTCTACCGCATCCTTGCCCTTACGCAGTTTACCTTCTAACGGAGATGCCAATCAAGGCCCCCGAGGCCGGGCCCCCTTCCTCACAAAGCTGTCCCTTACTCTTTCCAGGGACTCTAGAGATCTCTGTGGCCTGACCCAGACCACCATGCCCCCGGGGCTGGCTTATCGCTCCCAGGCCTCCGTCCGCTGCATTGCCACCTGGGGCAGACTGTCCACGGGCCTGGCAGCCCCGTCGAGTGTCATTAGGTGAAAGGTACTGTGTTTGTGGAACAACAAGGAACTGCGCCGCCTGAGTCCATGTTCTGGGGGCCGAGGTCCTCCCTGAGACCTGCCCCTTTCTGGGAAGTGTCCTTGTTCAGTGGTTTTCCCGTTTGATCCTGGGTCCAGGAAGGAACTAGAGGTCTTCAGTAGCATCTCCTCCAGGGAGGCGTTGGGGAATGCTGTCTTCCTTTACAGACTTTGAGAGATACCCTTATGTCGTTTACTCCCCGATATCAAAAGGTGGGAGCCGGGGGGCGGGGGGGGGGGTGGGGGAGGTGGGAAAAGCCACCTAGAAGTGAGTCCTCGGTCCTCCTCCACACCCGTATCCAGTGTCTCCTGACTGCGGCGCCACGGCCATCTGCGGCCAGCCTGGTGGAGTTCATCCCCCAGGGCTGATGTTAGCACTGGCCGGGCCCAGCAAAGCTCCGGGCGGGTGTGTCACTCTCACTCAGACCCTGAAGAATCACTGGCTCACCTACAAAGGGACCACAACCCCTCCAGACCTTCCCACCTGCCCTGAGTTTCAAGAACACACACACACCCTTGAGCCAGAGCTGCTTGACCTCACCTGAGCATCACTCACCCGGGATCTTTTGGGAAGTGCTAATGCTGGACCTGCCCCTTGAGGTCCTGGCACAGTGGGTGCCCCTGGGCCCGGCCAGGCTGCGAGGACAGGAGGAGCCGGGGGAGGTGTGAACGCTCAAAGCCAGGCTCGTGGACTAAGCTGCAAACCTGAGGCTTCTTTCAAGCCGCGTTTCATCTGGGCCCACAAACAGTTTGCATTTCCTGAGCAATGTCGCATGTGATGGTGAGCTGTCTTACTAGCACATGACTTCAGTCCCCGCATACCCTCCCGGACGGGGCTCGGCACCTGTCACGGGCCTCCGGTGATGGCTCATCTGAGGCGTGGGATCCAGGTTGTTAAAAACCCTTCCCGCTCCCAGTCTGTGAAGCTTCGTCACCAGGAAATCCTCCAGCTGCACAGCAGCTGATCTTCCCTGGGCGTCTGGGAACCTCTTTCCCATTTGACTGGCGCCTGGATTTCCCCAGGGTCCGGCTCTGCCGGGGCCTCAGGCTGCCTTTGCTTCTAAACATGTGAAAGAGGAACGACACGCTCTGTACTCGCGTAACGTTCTGTGGTGTCCAGGAAAGAGGCGCAGAGGGAGGCACCTGCCAGGGAACAGCAGGGGACACCGAGGCCCAGGCCAGGGAGAGGGTCCCCCTCCACCCAGCCCTCAGACTTTGGGGCCTCTGGTGTGCTCACTTTCTTGTTACTCCTTCATTCCGGAAACAGTATGTGATGGTATCAGCTCTGACCCGTCCTGTGAGACAGGGCAGTCCCCAGCCTACAGATGAGGAGGTTGCCAGAACTGGCAGCAGGAGGCTCTGATGCCAGGACAAGGCCTGGGGTGGCTGAGCGCCGGCCACCTGGTCGGAACAACCTCCCACCGTGCCAGCCTCTGAGTTCACAGGTTAAACTGAAGCTCGCATTCACAGCGTTGATTGCCGAAGGGAAAGCACAGTCCCCTGGGTGTGAAATACTTCATTCATAGAAACTACCTGTCTGTTCTAGTGTTCACGGTAATCACTCTGGACTCGGCGTATCTGTTGTCCTCCAGTTCTGCCCGAGCCCGTGTAGGCACTGTTCCCGGGGTTACACACATGTCCTGCTGTCTGCAGACCAGCCTGGCCCTAGGCAGATCCAGAGCAGTGAGGGGCTTCTCTTAGGGTGGCCCTGACCCCACATCTCTGCCTCCGCTCCCACCATCCCCGCCACACACCCTGGAGGCCTCACAAGGGACATGGGCCTGCAGAGACGCCTGTCCTGATGGCCATCAGTATGACTCCCAGACACAGCATTGTTGAGCTGGGATGCAGGCTGGGGTGTAGTCAGCTTCCGAAATGAAGCCACGTTGGGGAGGAGGGGATGGCTGTGTGGGGGTGTCGAATGCAGGGCATCCAGCAAGCGTGTAGCCTGGGGACCCCACGCCATTTAGAAGGGGGAGGGGACGAGAAGAAGAGGGAGAAGGGTGAGATAAGATAAAGGTGACCTCCCGCCAGCAGAACAGATCCTGGACTGGAAGATCCAAGAAAGGAAGCAGCGCGCTGGATGAGGTTCTGTCCCGGGCGGGGGTTCTGGTGAGGATAGGGCCACGCCTGGGCCCGCCGGCAGCCCTTTCTGCCAGGGACAGCTGGATCTGGCCAGACAGAGGGAAACGCAGCCAGGATGAGTCCTCAGGTCGTGCTTCCAACCCCTGCTGCCCCCAGGCCTCCTTGCCACTCGGCCACCGGTCACTGTTCCCTCCCACTGACCTTGGGCAGCCGGGCCCAGCATGCAGCCTGAGGACACAGACTGGGGAAAAAGGACCTCCCTCAGCTAGCCGGTGCTCCTTCCCTCTCAGTTCCCCGCTGGGGCCTAGGAAGCGGGACTTCAGGACATTCTTCTGATGCTCATAGGATTCCCTCCTTCTGGGCGGCTTTGTGAGCCCTCAGCAGAAATGAGAAAGGAGCAGGCCGGGTTAAAATAGCACAGGACGGCCAATTTGCACTGCCAGGGGGGCGGCTATTATAAACAAAAAAGTCCAGGTGATGCAATTTGTTGCAACTGCCTGGCATGGGCCGGTGCGGCTTTGCATTTTTATTTTTGTTAATCTCCCCTGAGGATATTTTTCTATTGATTTTTTAGGAAGAGTGGGAAGGAGGGAGGGAGGGAGGGAGGGAGAGCGAGAGAGAAACATGTGAGACTGGGAATCAAACCCAACCCGTGGCCCTTTGGTGCGCAGGCTGATGCTCTGACTGCGGAGCCACGCCGGCCAGGGCTGGCTTTGCATTTTTAGGAGCACACATGCTCGGTGTGTGGACTGGGAGCAGACACATCCAGCGAAAGCCCTGCTGCGTGCTCTGGGACCACATCAGGGTGTGGCTGCATGTGGCTGCGATGTGCTTTGATGTCCAAGTACAATGTGGTTGTCATCCATCCATGGCCCTGGCCCCCTCCGGTAGCTGTGCCAGCGGATGCCGTTGAAGTCAGCTGTTCTAGGAACCCGTAACGGAGACGGCCATCAAAGGAAGCCACTTCTTGGGGTTGTTCTTAAAGGCATGGATCTTAGCTCCCAGAATTGGCTGCCCCAGGCCAGTCTCCTGGTTGCAAATAAAGAATGTCCTGAGGTTTTTGAGAGGACCCACATCATGAACACAGAGCATTTATTTACGAAGGAAGCTTTGAGTCACTTTATTCGTCACTACACCTGCCAGGACAAGGAGAGAACCTCGAGCTGCCCTGGGACCAGGATGCTGTCTGGGCCACCTACTGGTTTTACTCTAGTTAGCCTGGGAGTCACTCAGGCTGTGCCTCTGACAGATACACCACTCTGGGCGACGTGGGGTTGACTAAAATGTCACTTGAACAAATGCCAAGGATCTAGCATAGTCTTGTTGTCGAACCAAAGATCTTGCCTTGGGCACCTTTATTTTCCACCTAAAGAAAGAAATGGACCTTACAGGATCCTCTAGAATTGGCCCATCTTTGCATTTGAGATCCTTTAGGTCTTTTTTAAAATATGGTTTTATTAGTTTCAGAGAGAGGAAGGGGAGAGGGAGAGAGAGATAGAAACATCAATGCTGAGGGAGAATCATTAATTGGCTGACTACATGCCCTGACCGGGAATCAAACCGGTGACCTCCTGGCTCATGGGTTGATACTCAACCACTAAGCCACACTGACTGGGTGACCCTTTAGGTCGTAAAACATTTCACAGCTACTGTGTTCCTGTATGAAGTCGAGGGCAGATCTTGGATGGGTGAGAAAAGCACTGTGTGATTTTGAGGGGGGGGAAAAATGGGTTTTTTTGCTCAAAATCACATAACTATTAGCTAGTTGTAGTTGAAATTAGAAACGCCAGTCTTCTATTTTGCATCGTGCTGCCTCTTGGTTTCCTGGCCCTAATTTTCTCCACACCCTCCCCCCACCCCCTGCCCCTGGAAAGTTTGGCCAGAAGCCATGCGTCATCTCTTTTGCTTAAGACATGAGTGTGAGTTAAAGTGCAAATGCTCCTGGTGTTATATTGCAAATCAGAAGACGCCTTAATCAATAAGCCAAATTAATTTGGAGTCTTTCTATTACACTAGCGCTAGCAGGCTCAGAGTAGAATACCTCTGTCAAATTCTGGGCCCCAGCATGGTGGTGAAAATCTTCTCTATTTATGTTTTCAGCTATTAGTCTTCCAAATTTGGAACGAAACTTCCGGACCTTCTGAGAAAAAGTCCTGTGTGCTGGGACAGGGCCGTGAGACCATATCTCAAGGCCTGGCCTGGCGCCAGCACTGACAACTCTGTCTGGGGCATAGTTTATGGCCTCTCTGGAATGGGAGTAGTCTTGTTTTTCCCTGATATTTAAGCAAGCAAGCGTTTACAGAAGCCAAAATAGCAGGGTTAAAATTTCAAACAGCAGTTTTTACCCAAGATGGAGATTACTGTGCTTCATTAGAAGAAAGGTGGCTCTAAGTCAGGGACCAGCAAACTTTTTCTGCAAAGGGCCAGAGAACATCTTGGGTTTTGCAGGGCCTGCGATCTCTGCCGCTACCACGCACTCTGAGTTGTAGCACAAAAGTAGCCGTAGACACTTAACAGACCACGATGCGTGGGGACTGACATTTAAATGGCATATGATTCTCACAGGTCACAAAACATTGTGCTTCTTTCGAGAGGACTTTCACACCGTGTAAAAGTGTGAAACCATTCTTAGTTCATGTTGTACAAAATAAAGGGCCAGACCCTTGCCATAGGGTGTCCTTGGCCAGTGGCTGAGCTTTGGGGGTAACGGCTCTGAGGGAAGGATTGGGTGGGGAACTGAGTGAGCAGGAGACCACCAGGCAGGCAGGGAGGTGGAGGATGCAGACAGGTCGCTGCCACCTGCAGTGTGGCCACTGCTGTCACAGCGCGTCCCCCAGGCCCGCCCAGAAGGGGGCTGTTTGTGCAGCCACTGCCTCTGGGGCCCGGCTCGAGCTGTTCAGACCTCACACAGCTGTGGCTGCAACGCTGGCTCCCCGGGCTGAGGGTGAGCAGCTGCTCCCCGGGCTGGCTCCCCGCTGCACCCACATTCGGCTCCTTTTCCTCTCCCCCAGCCAGCGGTGAGGATCCTTGCCTCACCAGAATGAGGCTGGGAGGTCCGTTGGCTCCATGTTGCTGCTTCCTTGTTTTTAAAATAGGAGAGCCATCTAGGGAGGAGGTCGCCGCCCTGCAGACTGCCACCAGGACCGGCCGCATGGTGGACACTGGGTGTGAGGTGCTGTGGACCTGAATGCGCTTCCTCTTATCTCATTTATTCCTGAGCAGAGTGAACAAGGAGATGTAATTGTGGCCACTTCACAGATGGAACAACTGAGGCTCAGAGCACCAAAAGACTTTCCCAAGGCACAGCAAGGGAGCGGCTTTGCATCCAGGCCTGTCTCCAAAGGCCTGACTCTGAAGCCTTCCGCGCAGCAGGAAGACTCGCGGGGAGAGGTGTGCAGAGAAGAAAAGGCTGCAGGGACCAAGCAGGCGGGCACCCACCCAGAGCCAAGCGAGGAGGGCGCTGGGCCAGCCCCTCCGGCCGCAGCCTCCCCTCTGTCTCACGGGGGCCCTTAGGCCTGGCAGCAGCTCTGGTTCTTCCCCTACTTTGCCCCCCTGGGGGAGAGGGGGGAGCTTCCATCCACTGGCGGTGCCAGCTGCCTGCCCCCTTTCCCTCCCAGCGCTCTGTCCCCAGGGCCACCAGAGACCCAAGACCCTCCTGCATGAATAGCCCTCCCGCCTTCTAGCTCTGTTTTTACGGGTCTTTCAGTTTCTTGTCGGACAGGCAGTCAGCACTCAATATGTGTTTGCATGGATGAGTGAAGGAGTTGACTCTCTTACCTTCAGATGCCCCAGGAACGCCTGGATATGATTCTCCAAGTTTAACTTTGCATAGAGGAACCCACAGGTGTTGTGGGGTTCCCTCACATGGGATCAGCATAGAATGAGGGTGCAAGGGAGCACATGATGGGCACTTTGCACACATTCGCTTCACTCTCACCACCACGCACAGCTGACTCCCTCATCAACCCATTTTACAGGACAAGGAACGGAGGCTCAGTGGCGGGACGAGGATTGGACCCAGGTCTCCCCGACTCCGCAGCCTGTCTCCACAGTCCTCACCAGCCCTTGCTGGGCTCTCGGTCATGGCGGCAAAAGGGGCCCCATAACTAACCCTAAAGACAGAGCTTGAGCCACGTGCGAAGGAGTGCTGAGGACGGGGGAGCCCAGGGGCCAGGCCGCCCCACCCGGCCTGGCAGGGCCTGCGTGGGCTTGTTCCCTCCGCGGGCTGCGGGCCTGGGGCTGGGATTCTAGCATCTGTGCCTGGGAGCCAAAGTGGGCAGGTGCAGAGCCTGACACAGCTGCCTTCCCGCAGAAGCGGGCGTGGGCCCGGGGTGTGACTGGGGCCCAGTCTAGGAACTGACTGAAGTCACACTGCAACTCCGTCCTCCCTGTGTCACAACTCCTGGCTTCCCCGTGTCCCCTAAATAACGCGCCTAAAGAAGAAGGCTGGATGGGACTGTGTGGGAGGAGCTGCGGGGCGGAGGGGCCCCATCCCGTGCCGGCCAAGACCTCTGTGTTAGGCCTTCGCCCCCAGATGTGAGAGCCCCATCCCTGCCTGGATGACGACGTGCAGGGCACCGAGGAGCAGAGGGTGACCCACTCCCCACTGTTCACTGCTTCCTTCTAGCAGCCTCCAACCCACCCAGCTCCTCCTCCTCCTCCTGCCTGCCCGCCCCCCCCAGACACACCAGCACCTCCCTGAGCCCAGCGCACAGGAGCCGCAGCTGCCAGACCTGCCTTCTTAGAAGGCCGCAAGGCAACAGGACGTAGACGCTGTCTTTCCTGGGACACGGCTTCCTGTTGCACGTATGTTATGGAAGATTTGAGGTCACAAGCTAGTGAATGGCCCAGGGATCCATCAGGCTCTGCCATCCCAGCCTGAGGGTTCCCAGCCCTGTGTCGGGGGCAAGGAGGGGCGGCTGGGGTGCCCATCCCACCCCTGCCCCATCCCTTAGCACGGTTCCTAGTACCTCCTTTTCCAGAGGTGACCGCAAAGCCAGGCCCAAGACCAAGGAATCATCTCTCAGGGCGACTTCCAGGCAGGTGGCAGGCTTGGTGGGGGTGTCCCTGGCCTCAGGGGACCCTGTCGTCACAGAGAGGAAGGCCGAGACTGCAGAGCAGGGCTGGCTCCCCGCAGCCTGCTTCCCCTGTGCCCTGGTCACGCCCATCGCCCAGCAGGCTGGTCCCAGCCCAGCAGCGCCAGCATCACCCGGGGACCTGTTAGCGGTGCCCGTTCTCACACCCCATCCCGGGCCTCTTGAAGCTGAACCTGTGTACACACATACACACACACACACACACACACACACACACACACACACACACACACACACACACACACACACACACACCGGGACCCTGTGGCACTGAAACCACACGCCACTCAGCCGTCTACCCCGACCCAGCTGCTCCCACAGCCACACACGTTGCGATTGTTTATCTTATTTCCTAAATGATGTCTGTGCGCTAGGATCGGATTATGTACCATGTGAAACATGCAGAAAAGCAAGATTGAACAGGATGAGGTGAACAGCACTTCTGAATGCCGGGTTCCCCGCTGTGGCGCAGTGTACACTTCAGGCACCATTCGCGGGTGACCGTGTTTTACGTAGTCTTCTGGGCAATTTCAGCTTTGCCCGCTCTGCCAGATTGTTAAAGCACCAACTGTTGTTTTACCTGGTAGCCTGGCTGACAGCGAGCCCACACCAGGCGAGGGGGGGCAGGCAGGCGCCCTTGGGGCTGTACCCCCCTTCCCACGCCCACCCCCCCATGTCCACATTAGCGCTACCTCCAGCCCAGGGTTCCTTCGCTGCAAGGTTTGAAAGCCGCTTGTTCTTTTCGTGCCAGTTCGTTTATGTACATAAAGACAATAGACTGTCGGTTGCCTTCAGTGGCACAGCTACCCCCCCAGCCCTCCAGGACACCCGGGTGCCCGAGTGCGTCAGCATCCAGCAGTAATGATGTGTGGCTTTGTCTCTCATGTTTGAAGTAAAACATTAAATAGATGGACTATTATTTTCTTTCCTCGACCCCGTGGATCATTTTCCACACCCTCGGGGGTGCAGTGTGCCTCTTAGGAGACCCCCTGCCCCGCACTGAACCCGGCAAACCCTCCCCCCTCTTCCCCGGGAGGCCCCTAAAGAGACGCCATCCGTCCAGGATCTGCCAGCAGCCCTCAGCCCATCAGAGGAGACGCGTGGGGTCTCAGGGCCCAGCCGCCTGCGTTTCGGTCACCACCCGGGAGGCTGGCCGGGGAGCCGGGCCCGCGGAGGCCTGGCCGGCAGGACCCGCCGCTGGACAGCGCCAGGCTGGCCACGCAGCCCGGCCCGTGCGCCCCGTCGGCGTCCCAGGGCTGCGGGCAGCGGCAGGGGAGGCAGGTCGGGCTGCTGCTCCCCAGCTTCCCTGTGGCCTTTCTGAAACCTCATTTCCTGCCACGACTCCGGGAGGCAGGTGTTTCTGTTTTTAAGTGTCTGCAGTTGCTATTCCGGTCCTGTGAGTCGCTCGCTGTTTCCAAGGCCCCAACTATTTTCCTCCGGGGGAGGCACAGTTGGCAGCCAGGCCGCCCGCTGGTCCCATCCGCTGGGTGGCAGCCCTCCCTGCACCAGCCCAGCCCAGGGGCCTGGGGGCGCCCGACAGCTGGGGCCTGGGAGCGGGGAGCCTTCTCCCGGGCGGCTCCACAGCCCCTGGGTTTGGGCTGCTTTGCACACGTGCCCTGGCCCCACGCAGGAGAGCAGAGCGGGGCCGGGCTGGGCCCTGCGCTCAGGGCCACCTCCCCGCGGCCTTGGGAGGAGCTGGAGGTGGACTCCGGCAAAAGCAGGGCCGGAGAGCTGCGCACGTGACAGCCAGACCCTCCAAGCCAGGACTCTCTAGCTTTCTTTTTTTTTAAGCAAATCCTTTACTTCTTTGTTTGTTTATTTGTTAGTCCTCACCCGAGGATATTTTTCTATTGGTTTTTTAGAGAGAGTGGAAGGGAGAGGGAGAGACCGAGAGAAACATCGATGGGTTGGTTGTCTCCTGCACGCACCCGGACCAGGGCCAGGGAACCTGCAACCGAGGTACATGCCCTTGACTGGAATCGAACCTGGGACCCTGCAGGCCGACACTCTATCCACTGAGCCCGACCCAGGAGCCCGGCCACGCTCTGGAGGGCCATGACCCTCGCGAGCATCCTAATCTCCATTTAAACAAAAACCTTGGAAGTTTACTTAAACGTGTTCCACAGCATGTACACTGAGTGGCCAGATTATGATGATCTCTGAACGCATAATAATCTGGCCACTCAGTGTGTGTGTGTGTGTGTGTGTGTGTGTGTGTGTGTGTGTGTGTGTGTATTTGAGGCCCAGTGCATGAATTCGTGTATGGGTGGGGTCCGGCTAGCCTGTCCAGGGAGAGGGGATATGGGCAGTTGGCTGGCCTGCCTGTTGGTCGAACTCCTGGTCGAGGGGACAATTTGCATATTAGCCTTTTATTATACAGGATATACACTGAGTGGCCAGATTATTATTCGTTCAGAGATCATAATAATATGGCCACTCAGTGTATAAGATCATTTGATAACGGTTCCTAGAGATTCGGGGGCTAAACGGGATAAATTTCCAAGGGAATGGAGAAGCGTTCATCCGTAAACATCCCGGTGCCCGCACACGCGGAAGGCTTGCCCCAGGAGAGGAGAGACGGGGAAGACGCCTGTCCTAACCCTCGCGGGGCCCATGGCACTGAGCACGCTGGTCCCCGTGTGTGGGTTCACAAAAACAACGTGGCAGGGCGCTGAAGCGAGTGGGATTAAAACCATCACTGCTAGTGTGTAGCCCTCGGCTGGTGGCTCAGCTGGTTGGAGTGTGGTCCCAGGCACCAAAGGGTTTCAGGTTCAATCCTGGGTCAGTGGCGGGAGGCCACTTATCTGGGTCTCTCTCTCTCTCTCTCTCTCTCTCTCTCTCTCTCTCTCATTAATTAACATGTCCTTGGGTGGATTAAAAAAATAGTAATAATAAATAACTCACTGTTTAAAGAAAACCAAACTTATGCAATACGTCAATTAGAGCTCTGTTTGAGAAAAATCATATTAAATGTGCTAACTTGAGTTCCAACAGTTTTGTAGGGACTTGTTGCATTTCATTTGAACACCGGTTTCGGTTGGGGAGTTATGTAACTGTTCTCAAGCATACAGAGTGTAAGTAATTTTGTGTTCATCCTTATTTAAGTAATATAATAAGCAAAATAATTTCAGTCAACCCGGGGGGTATCATGCAACTTTTGGTTTCCTTTCTAAAAATCATCCCTTTGGTGTTGGAGTCGGCTATCCAGAATTTTCTAGAATGGGGGCTTCTGCTGGAAGGATGAGGGAACAGTCCTTCGGGGTTCAGGACCAGCAAAGAGAGGGAAGAAGGTCTCCATCACTTGACACCTGCTAGGAGGTGAGTTCAAGCAGACATCACGTGGGCCTGAAATCTCTGTTCTAGCATTGTGTGGTCAATATGTAAAAAGTGAATTTCAGCCCTGGCTGGTTTGGCTCAGGGGATAGAGTGTCAGCCTGCATACTGAAGGGTCCCAGGTTCGATTCTGGCCAAGGGCACAGGCCCGGGCTGCAGGCTCAATCCCCAGTAGGGGGCGTGCAGGAGGCAGCTGATCAATGATTCTCTCTCATCATTGATGTTTCTTTCCTTCTCCTTTCCTCTCTGAAATAAATAAAAATATGTATTTTTTAAAAAGTGAATTTCATGTATGTGCTGTTGCCTAACGAACCAAGTACAGTTTGCCTTGAACATGGTCAGTCCCCTGGGAGCAGCTGCGGGCAGAGGAGGTCATCGCACAGGAGGGGAGCGGGCATCTCGCCTGCCCGCCTCCTCTCTGGGCGCTGAAGCTTTGAGCTCTCGCTGGCCTCCCCCAGGTGGGCCGGGGTCACCTCCCTCACTGGTGGGTTAGGTCTGGGTTGTGATGGATGGGAAGACAGGGCTGCAGCTGGGTTGGGTTGTACCTCAGACTTCCCAAGAGCCCCCCCCCCCCCCCCCCCCCCCCCCCCCCCGCCCCCCGGTCCACAGGAGCAAACAAAAACCACAGCATGCAAGAGGTTTGGAGTTGGAAGCGGTGAGTTCATGCGAGTCATGAACAAGCCCAAGATGTGGCGAGGTGTCCCCGCTCTCTGCAGTGGGGACCCCACCCGGGAGTAGGTCATCAACAGTCCTTCTGGGGCTCCCAGCAGAGCCCGGAACTTGGGTGTCAGGTCCCCCTGGAACAGAAACCCCAGAGATCTGGGCTGTCTGCCTTCTGAGACAGGAACCTGCTAGAATATTCACATCGGGAAGGGGATGTTTGACAAAGAAAGATAAAGGAAGGGTGCTTAGCAGGCCCAGACACAAATGGAGCAAAGGGAATACTGGGAACTCAAATCCCAAAGCCAGACACCTCAGGACCAGGTGGGGTAACCAGGGAGGGTGGGGGTGTTTCCAGGGAAGACGGAGCTTCTTACCACCACCTCCCTGTCCCTTGAGAGGGTTTGATGCCCTTCCCCCCTCTCCCCCGCAAGTGCATTTGTTTGCTAGTACAGAGTACTACAGACTGGGAGGCTTAACCAATAGGAATTTATTTCCTCACAGTCCTGGAGGCGAGAAGTCCCAGATCAAGGTGGCTTGTTTCCTGAGGCCTCTCTCCTTGGCTTGCAGGTGGCCGGCTTCTTGTTGTGCCCTCACACAGCCTTTTCTCTGGTCCCTCTTTCCTCTTATCAGGATACCAGTCCTGCTAGATTAGGGACCCCCCACATGACCTCATTTAACCTTAATTACTTCTTTAAAGACCCTATCTTCAAATGTCACATTCTTATGGGTTGTTAGGGATTAGGACTTCAACATATGAACTGTGGGGAAACGCAACTCAGTCCGTAACACCAAGAAAATAGCATTGTGGGCGGGGTGCAAGTTCCAGACCCGAGCTGTATCCTTGCCTTCAGGTGAAGGTCTTGCTGAGTCCCTCACTTGCCTTGGCAGCGTCATTCATGTTCACACGAAGACGATGCCGTAACTCCAGGAGTGGCCTGTCCCTCACCTTCCTTTTCAGCCTCAGGCAAGGATGGGCTGACTCTGACTGTTGGCCCAGACTCCTGTCCTTGAACTACAGGCTGTTGAACCAGCACTGAGCACTTGTTGTATTCATCACTGTGAAGGTGGAACAAAGAGGCTATTTTCATATTGACCGGAGGCTAGGTAGGCCCCAGCGGCTCTGGGCTCTGGGCACTGATCCAGGATCTGCTCGGGGCATCCTAGGTCACCTCAGGTGCCCTTTTGGATTATGTTTACGCAGACAGCTAAGCAATATGTGCAGCTCCCAGGACTGGCTGCCACACACTCCCGCCCCCGGCACATCACATGCCTGGCCTGTGAGTCAGCTCTCCCAGACCCGGAGATGCTGAGAGGCTCAGGCTTTCACCTCTGTTAGCACCAACACCTGCCTCCATTCCTGCTCAATGGGTCTTCTTCTAATAGAATAGACGTATGAACTGTGGGGTGAATAGTACAAGACCTCCACTTCTGTTTATGACGGAATAGGTAAATTAGAACAATTGTTTTACCACAGACAATTAGAGAAGTTGCGACAAATATAAAAATTACTGAAGGCATCAGAGAGCTAACATAAGAGTAAAGAATTACTGGACCAAGATCTGACAGAGACCAGAAACTCGGGGTGATAGGCAGGTGTTCAGAGCCTGGATGCATTTGCTGATCACACAGAGCAGAGATGAGAAGCTGAACATTGCCTGTGAAAGCTTTATCGGCTGCTGGGCAAGGCCACACAGCAACAGCACAGACATCAGAAGTGGAGAAAATGGAATTAAAGTTTTTCTAAGGTTCTCATATTATCTAAGAAGAGGTAAGAGTACTCGTTTCTTGTAGAATTTGATAACTCAAAAAGGTATTGTAATACCCATGTTTGGACACTAAAAATATGTTTTAACCTTTTGCACTCGGATGTCGAGTGTGACTCGACACGGTTAGCATTAGAATAAAGGAATCGAGAAAAAAGCAAGCGAGTGCAAAGGGTTAAAATATATATATATAATTGCCAAACTAAGAAAGGTAAAGGTGAAATAATTTTAAAAGGCAAAAAAGAAAAGAAAAGGAAACAGGCTAATTGGGACAAAAAGAGAGCAAAAAATAACATTTAAGCCCAAGTAATTATATTAAATATAAATGGACTAAATGCTCCAATTAAAAGATAAAGATGGTCTTTATCTGATAATTTATAAACTGCTTACAGAAAGCACACCTAAAATAAAAAGACACAGAAAGGTTAAAAGTTACAGTATGGAAAAAAGATACAACAATCATAAACCTAAAGAAAGTGAGGTAGCCATATTAACATTAGAAAAAACAGATTTAAAAGCAAGAAGCATTATTAGAGGTAAAGAGGTGTTTCATGATAATAAAAAGTTTGACCAGAAAGATCTAGCAAATCTAAATTTGTGTGTGCATAATAAAATAGCCTCAACAATGTAGGAAGCCAAATGTTGACAACCAAAAGAAAAATTAGGCAAATCCTTAACTATAACTAGGAGATAGTAATACATTTCTTCCAGAAACTTGGGGGAAAACCAACAAAAAGTCTGGCAAGAATTGAAAGGGCACACCACGTAACTACAGAAATTGACCCACAATGACCAATACCAAGACATTTTCTAGTAAAATACTGAACTCTAAATATAAAAAGAAGAAAAATATTTTGAACAATAAGACCAAGTAACTTAGAAGGAAAGGAAAATTCAATTGCCAAAAACCATCTTGATAGCAACATTTTTTAAAAATATATTTTATTGATTTTTTTACAGAGAGGAAGGGAGAGGGATAGAGAGTTAGAAACATCGATGAGAGAGAAACATCAATCAGCTGCCTCCCGCACAACTCCTACTGGGGATGTGCCCGCAACCAAGGTACATACCCTTGACCGGAATCGAACCTGGGACCTTTCAGTCCACAGGCCAACACTCTATCCACTGAGCCAAACCGGTCAGGGCTTGATAGCAACATTTTATGCCACAAGAAAATGGATAAGATATTTAAAATACTCAGAAAAGAAATACAAGTATAAGAGCCAAGGATTTAGACCTCGCCAAACGGACTTTTGAATATGAATATTGCAGACAACAACATGCAAAAAGTCAGGGAATTCTGATTCTATAGCCCTGGCTTAGGAAACTAGTAGAGGATAAAGTTTAGACAACCCAAATGACAACTGTGTGTGTGTGTGTGTGTGTGTGTGTGTGTGTGTGTGTGTGTGTGTACAATCGTGCACCATTTTCCACTAAAAGAAGTCAGGGTTTCAAGGAGAAATGTCTGGGACAGGAATGGTACCAGATGGAGTATCTTGTCGTAGGGTATGGGAAAGAAGCTATCAAAGACACAGGAGCCTATGCAGCAGGAAAAAAAAAAACAGAATCTCTTACCCTTTGAGACAGCATGGAGGGACCTGGAAAGTATCACGCTAAGTGAAATAAGTCAATCAGAGAAAGACAAGTATCACATGATCTCACTCATATGTGGAATCTAATGAACAAAATAAACTTATGAACGGAGTGGATCCAGAGACATGGAAGCATGGAACAGAGTGGGAAGCTCAGAGGGAAGGCAGGGGTGGGTGGGTGGGTGGGAGGTAATCAACCAAAGACCTTGAATGTATATATATGCATGGCCCATGGACACAGACAATAGGGTGGTGAAGCCTGGGGGGGGGGGCTGCAGGGGGTCGATGGGGGGAAACGGGGGGATATATGTAATACTTTCAACAATAATTATTTTTTTAAAAACAAAATCTTTTAAAAATTACCAAAAAGAGAAAAAGACACAGGGGCCAAGCAGAACTTCACTGCCCGAGTGGGACAGTTTGAGTAGCAAGGACAATTACTGAAATGGATGAACCACACCAACCAGAGTTGTTCTCGAGCATAAGTAACATATACACAGGGTGGGCAAAAGTAGGTTTACAGTTGGGAGTACGCAAAACTCAGTTTATTCTTGTATCATATATTTTCCCATATGAACAACTGTAAACCTACTTTTGCCCACCCCTGTGTATTTTTTTCTTTCCTTTTTTTTTTTTCATCCCCTCACAGGAAACAAGTGAGCTCGGCTGGCATGGCTCAGTGGTTGAGCGTCGACCTATGAAGCAGGTGGTCACGGTCTCCCCACCCAGGCCATCCTCAGCCTTTGGTAGGGAGGATGCAATGGACTGTGTCCGTGTGCTGGATCTAACTGTCCCATGACAACTCAAGGTTCATGAGCCCTAACTGACCAATGACAACTCAAGGTTCATGAGCCCTAACTGACCAATGACAACTCAAGGATCATGAGCCCTCACTGTCCAATGACAACTCAAGGTTCATGAGCCCTCACTGACCAATGACAACTCAAGCTTCATGAGCCCTCACTGACCAATGACAACTCAAGCTTCATGAGCCCTCACTGTCCAATGACAACTCAAGGTTCATGAGCCCTAACTGTCCAATGACAACTCAAGCTTCATGAGCCCTCACTGTCCAATGACAACTCAAGGTTCATGAGCCCTCACTGACCAATGACAACTCAAGCTTCATGAGCCCTCACTGACCAATGACAACTCAAGGTTCATGAGCCCGAACTGTCCAATGACAACTCAAGCTTCATGAGCCCTCACTGTCCAATGACAACTCAAGCTTCATGAGCCCTAACTGTCCAATGACAACTCAAGCTTCATGAGCCCTCACTGGCCATCCTGCCTGGCAGGGTCTCCCTCCTGAAACCTGGACCGGGGAAGCCTGCACCTCCAGACTTACTGGCCCGGCTGGGGCGTCCACCACAGCGTGGCCCTCATCCCTAGGTGAGCCACCTGTGGGCCTTGTTTACGCATCAGCAGGGAGGCTGGGGGAACGGAGGGAAGGGGTTGATACAAGAAAGGACGGAACTGGGCCTGAGAGAAATCCCGAAGACACACAGGGTGGTGGTTCTAGAATCCAGTCAGCTTGGCACCTTGTCCCTTTCCATTTTTTTTAAATTGGAAAATTCAATTTTGAATGTATGGTTTGAGCCCTGGCTGAGCTGCCAATCATGGTTCTGGCCACCGTCAGCATCTGCTTCCTATTCTCTGTAATGGGTCTACACGCCTGCTGCTGGGTTAGGGCGAGAGCAGCTACATGTGTAAGGAAAGCACTTTGTAAACTCAGAAGTGTCCCACAGTATCAGTCCCTTGCCTTAGACGGCCCCTGCTGAGACCCACTGAAGAAAGGATTCCCTAAACAAATCAAGGGGGGCGGGGCACTGCGCAGGGGAAGGTTTGGGCCTGAAAACTACTCTCACATTTCAAAGGAAACATTCGACGATCTCATCACAAATTATTCTTTTTCTTCTTTTTTTTTTATTTTCAGAGAGGAAGGGAGAGGGAGAGAGATAGAAACATCAATGATGATAGAGAATCATTGATCAGCTGCCTCCTGCACAGCCCCCACTGAGGATCCAGCCCCAACCCAGGCATGTGCCCTTGACCGGAATGGAACCAGGGACCCCTCAGTCCGCAGGCTGGTGCTCTATTCACTGAGCCAAACCGGCCAGGGCACAAATTATTCCCCATCAGTCATTCTCCCAGGCCGCCTGGAACCCCTGCCGCCAAGGGCTGCACTTCAGCACATACTGGAAGGTCACAGGGCCAAGTGGCGATAGGAGGGGGAGCTGCTGGGCCTTCCCGGGCCTCAGCAGGCGCCCTGCCCAGCCCTCCACGCGTGTTTGGACTGGTGTCTTTCACCAGCCTGGGTGGCTGGGAGCTGCATCTCAGTGGTTGCTGGGCTGAGTCTGTGACAGCCCGCGGGCCCTGTCCTTGGGCCAGTCACTCAGCAGCCACCTCTGCCAGCCTGGGCTCTGGTCTGGGGGGCCCGGGTGGGGGTTGCGGGGGGGACTGACACTCCTCCCCTCTGGGTTGGGTGAGGGTTACACAGTTCACACTCAGGGTGAACAGTGCCTGGCGCTCAGAAGTCTTCCAAGAGTCTTGGCTCATTCTCGCAGCTAAAAAGCCAAAGCTCTAAGGGAAAGGCGGGTCTCAGCTGACGGAGCTTCGGGCCAGGGTGGGCTCCACACCGACCATGGCCTTTCTCTCCTGAGCAGCTGCCAGGCCTGGGAAAGGGCCGCCAGACGCCCCTGGCCCCGGCCTGGCTCCAGGGGTGAGGTCATCCAGCCACTCAGCTGGAGTGCCCGGCCTGTGGCCCCAAATAGAGGGGCCTCCAGGAGGCCGGTGAGGCCCTGGCACAACTTGCTGTTCTCTGTATACACAGTTAAATGCTAACCAAGCCCACAGCCAGCCCCCTCACCCCCTTCCCTGCCCCACAGCTGCCCGCAGGAGGTGGCCCCAGGCCCGGCTGCCCAGCCGCCCAGCCTGTGCCCGCTCAGGGTCCTGCTTGCTCAGGATCCAGGATGCATTCCCGCATGCAGTGAGCCGGAGGGGGCGCGGGGGGGGGGAGGGGGGCGGGGAAGGCTCGGTGATTTGGGGCATGTGGGTTCCAGGCCCCAAGTCAGGGCAGACCCCTAGGCTGGGGTGGGGACGGGAGACAACCAGTCCATGTCTCTCTCACATCAATGTCTCTCTCCTCCCCCCTCCCTTCCACCATCTCTAAAAATCAATGAGAAAAATACCCCGGTTGAGGATCAACCAGGAAAAATGAAAGCTGCTCTCCCCCAGGCCCCCCCCCGCCCCCCTCCGGCTGCTGCAGGCCAGAAGCCTGCCTTGGAAAGGGGCTGCGGGTGTCTCCTCTGCTCCCTGCCCGGTTCCCCTCCTCCCGCGCGCAGCGGCCTCTGGCTTCTCCGGGTGGGGGTGCAGACAGGGGACGGCCCCCTGGATCACGGGCTGCGGGGCTGGGCAGCCACAGGTCCCCTGGGGGCGATCCTCTCTCCTCATCGGAAGTCTTCCTACTCAGCTGTCCCGGAGCTGGCGGACGGCGGTGGAGATGGGTCAGGGAGCAGAGCATGCGGGGTGAGCTGGACGTGGGATGGCCACCCTCACCATGAGGACATTTATTCAGTGGGAGGGAGGACAGGCACAGCCTTCACGCGCCGGGAAAGGCGGGTTCTCATTCCCGCTTAGGTGGCCCCGGGAATGTGGGACCATTGTCCCTTCCTGCCGTGGCTGCGCGTCCACTGTGGGAGCCACTAGCCACGTGGCTCCTGAGCCGGCGATGCGCCTTCAGTGTGAAAACACAGGGGTCCCCGTCCTCTCCAGCATCTCAATCGTTTTTGAAAGATGAGACAGAGGGCCGAAAGCCAGGACTACGGGCTTTATTAGAGGAGAAGGACCCCTGCCCGGCTGCCCCGCAAGGGGGAGTAGCCACACGGGCAGAGGGGAACACGCCTTTTGAGGGGAGGAATGGGAAGGGATGGGGCTTAGGGTACTCGGCGCGCGCTGATTGGTGGTTTCATATAAGGCACATGATTAGGCACTTAGGTACTTAGGAATCGGGGGCTTAGGGTATTTGGCAGGTGCTGATTGGTGGTTCAGTGTACAGTCCATATAAGGTGCCTGGTTCGGTGCTCAGGAATGTCCAGGCCGCCCGAGCAGTTTACGTCATACTCCGCCCACCAGTTGGGGGAAAGGAGGATCTATCCGTTTTTACAGCGATGACCTATGGAACTGATATATTTATGTATTGCTTTAAATCAAATGTCTCATTAAAATTAATTTTACCTACTTCTTTATAACTTTTTAAGCGACGTCTAGTGTTTCTGGTGGACAGCACAGCCTTAGAGACTCAGCTAAAACCCCGCATGAACTGTTGCATATTAATACACGTTACATACTCCCTCCCACCAAGCCCAAAAGTTGGTCCTAGAGCCATGAAGGTTTGGTCTGGAGGAGGGTCTAGTTGGACCCCTCATTTGCAGATGATGAAACAGGCTCAGCGTGGGGTCCCTGAGCGTCCCTGCCAAGCATGGGAGCTGTTCCAGTTGCTCCGGTGAAACAGTGCAGAAGGTGGGTGCCAGGTTTCCAGAAAGCGCTCGGAGACTTGGGCCCCAGAATGAAGTCGCTCCGTGTCTCCCGCTGCATGCCAGCTGGGCGTGAGAGGGCCAGGCACGGGCCTCCCCCCGCGGCCAGGGCTGGGCGAGGGCCATCAGCCCGCGTGGCTGGGAGGAGGTCTGGGTGTGAGGTCCACCCGCTGGCAGCGTCAGGCCCAGACCTGGCCCTCGGCTCTGTTTTGATTGGCCCACAACATTTTACAGTTTTCTGAATCATTTGCCAAAGTTTCAACATTAGGAAATGGCCATCAAAATACGGGTTCCAACTTCTGAAAAATTCCATCTGGCCGCACGGGGCTGGTTTTCCTGCCTGGCATCAGCCCGCTGCCCCGTGCCTGTGGCTCAGACCCCGGTCCCCACAGCCCTCGCCTTGCCCGTCTCCCTCCCAGGGGCCAGGGCGGCTGAGGGCTGCAACCCATTGCTCCTAGAGGTCGGAGGAACGGGAAGTGGTTGTCCTACCCTTGTCTCCATCAAACGGCGAAGAAATGAAAGCGGGGCCAGGTGGGCTTCGTGCTTCAGGGAGAAACAGGTTGCACCAGCTGCCCCGCCCATGGCATCACCTCCCTCCCCACCGCCGGCACCTGAGCTTGCCATCTGATCTGACTTGTTTCTTTCGCATCCCGTGACGAAAGCGGAAGGTGTCCATTTCACCCTTTCCACGGGGAAACTGAGGCACTGAGAGGCCTCCATCCACTAACACAGGGAGCTGGGGGTGCAGGGAGAGAGTGCAGGGGTGAGGGGCGGAGGTCACCAGCGCCCCTGGGGTTGGGGTGCGGGGAGAGAGGGCAGGGGTGAGGGACGGAGGTCACCAGCGCCCCGGTGAGGACGCCAAAACAGCCCCCTCCCTGGGCGGGATGGAGAGCCAGGCCCGTGCGTGTCAAAGGTCAGGGCGGCCCCCAAACACCGGGCTCCCATGAGGGATCTGATGGTGATGGTGGTGGTGACAGCTGACCTCATTAGCCTTCCCATACCCCAGGCACCTGGTTTACTACTTCCCATACATGGCCCTCGGTTTATCCTCTCACCGGCCCGGAGAGGCTAGGTGCGCCTGTCCGCGTTGCGCAGATACAGAAGCTGCAGCTTAAAGGCGCCGTAGACAGAGTTGTCAAACGGGCTCCAAGGAGAAAGGGCAGGTCTGAGGGTGCCTCCAGGTGCTGTCAGCTACCAGCCTAGGCAGGGGGTCACCTGAGGTCACACACAGAGATTGCTCGTGTTTTGCCCTCAGGGGGATTTCAGGTTACTCCCCTCCTGGCTGAGTGGTCCTATTTGTGGTCCTCACTGCACAGACTCGCTCTCCCCCGCCCCTGTGAGCCCCTCAGCTCTGCAGGCCAGGGTGTCCTGAGGCCGGGGTGTCCTGGGGCGGGGGTGTCCTGGGGCCGGGGTTCTCTCCACTAACATTCCAGGGCCAAGCCACCGGGATTTGTGGGCCAGGATTGCAGGGCCTCCCGCCCCAGGACAGACATGCGTCTCAGGGGGGCAGAGTTTGATGGGGTCATGGGGAGGCACGTGGCTGCTCCCAGGCTCAGGAAGGAGACACAGACTGAGCGCACTGAGGGCAGGAAACCGCCAGGAGGGCCGTCGCACTGGGATGCTCAGCTGGTCACTTCTGCTATGTTGCCAGCTGTTGGTCCATTCTGTCCCTGAGGGCATCCCCCCACCCCCCAGGGCCTGGAGCCCAGACTTGTCTCCCAGGATGTGCGGCCCAGACCAGGCCTGCCTGTTGGGTTGGCGCCCTGCCTGGAACGGGTGCCCCTGGAGCCGAGGCCTCCCTCCGCTCCCCCACTGAGGGCTTGGAAGCTCCTCGTTGTCCCGGGGACCTGTGGGGTGCTTCTGGCAGCCAACTGAGCCGCAGGAGAGGGCTCCCCGCCTCGGGGGGGAGGGGAGGAGAGGGAATATGGGACTTTAGTTATAAATAAGGCTTCATATTGCTAAACACTGGCCTACCGGAGCAGGGGTGCGGGCAGGGAGGTGAGCAGCACGTGCACAGCAGGTGGGCGCCCCAGCAGCGGCGGAAGCCCATCCACATCTGTCCCCGAAACCGATGAACCCACATGGGAAGAGATGCTTGTCCGGGTGCCAGCACCCTGCGCAGACCTTCGCCATCGGGCTCTGGTGCCGGGCGAGCGGCTCCCGGAGGCTGGGACCCGGGGTGTCCCCTCCCAGGACCTCACTGGGGAGCAGCGGGAGGAGGGGCGGAGGGGGCGCCTCCAGGGCAGGCACGCCCGCCGCCTTCGCGCGACGATGGCGACCCCTGGTGGTCATCGCAGGAAGTGGCCCGCCCGCAGAGCGCCTCCCCGCTCTCCCCCGGGTCCCCGGTCACCCCTCCCTCCCTCCCGGACCCTGTCCCCTCCCAGCCCGCCCCAGCGCCGCGCGCCCCGGCTCCTCCTGGGGACAAACCCGGCCCGGCCCGGCCCCGCCAGCTAATGCCCGGCTGCCCGCGCCTCTGACCCCTCGCCCCGCGGGCGGCCTGCGCCCTGCTGCCCGCCGTCTCCCACAAACACCCCTCCGCCAGCCCTTCCCGGCTCCCGGGGGCGGCTCTGCGGGACCAGACTCCCTGGGGAGGGCGGGCCTCCAGGCAAAGGGCTTCCTCGCCCTGCACCTGAGCTCCGGCCGCCGCCGCCCCAGCTCCAAGGCAGCCAGGCTGCGACCCGTCACGGGCTCCCCGCACACAGCCGCGCTGGGGTTGGGGTGCGGGGAGAGAGGGCAGGGGTGAGGGGCGGAGGTCACCAGCGCCCCTGGGGTTGGGGTGCGGGGAGAGAGGGCAGGGGTGAGGGGCGGAGGCAGAGGGCAGGGGTGAGGGGCGGAGGTCACCAGCGCCCGGGGAGAGGGGTTGGGGTGAGGACGCCACCAAAACGCCCAAAACAGCCCCCTCCCTGGGCGGGATGGAGAGCCAGGCCCGTGCGTGTCAAAGGTCAGGGCGGCCCCCAAACACCGGGCTCCCATGAGGGACCTGATGGTGATGGTGGTGGTGACAGCTGACCTCATTAGCCTTCCCATACCCCAGGCACCGGGTTTACTTCCCATACATGGCCCTCGGTTTATCCTCTCACCGGCCCGGAGAGGCTAGGTGCGCCTGTCCGCGTTGCGCAGATACAGAAGCTGCAGCGTAAAGGCGCCGTAGACAGAGCAGCCAAACGGGCCCCAAGGAGAAAGGGCAGGTCTGAGGGTGCCTCCAGGTGCGGTCAGCCACCAGCCTAGGCAGGGGGTCACCTGAGGTCACTCAGATGGCTCGTGTTTCCCCCTCAGGGGGATGTCAGGGTACTCCCCTCCGGCCTGAGTGGTCCTGTGTGTGGTCCTCACTGCACATTCTCGCTCTCCCCGGCCCCTGTGAGCCCCTCAGCTATCCTCTTTCCAGACTGAGGCCCCGTCCCCAAAGGCTTTGTTCCCCCAGAACACTGCCAGGTGCCCGGCCCAGAACGGACTCCTTAGAGAACCCAGCCTGCCCGGCCTCCTGTACCGCCACGGTCTCACGGTGCCCAGAGCGAAGCCCCCGGCACAGAGCCCCGGGTACACACTCCATTGTTACCAGGAAGAGGACAAGACCTGTGTTCTTATCTTCTTGAAATAAAGATTTCAATCAAGAGATAAAGTGTAGCAAGGTAAGGAAGGACTTCCTGGGAGCAGCAAAAACATACTTAGGACAGTGAGACAAGGAAGGGCATAGAAGCAGCAGCAGGAGAGCCCAGGCTGGGCTGCTTTGCTCACTGAGAAGTCAGAGAAAAGGGGGCCTTGGAGACAGGGTCAGGGGTTCGCCTGGGAGGAGCTGCCGCTGCCCATTGCTCCCCGGGTTGCAAGTCTTATGAGGTTCCTTAGAGAAAAGAAGGGAAAAGGGAGTGGGGTTGGCTTTTACCCCTGGGGGAGAGCTTGCCCTGGGTCCTTCATCCTGAGGCTATTTATCTGTCTCTTGCAGGTGGGAATCTTAGGGGAGGTCTCAGGGGAGGGTCTCAATAGAATATTCATCAGCTTTCCAGGTGTGCTTTTCAGGGTCTTGGTCTCCACTGATTGGTCAGCACCCGGCATGGGGTCATTGATCAAAGACCCTCAGCTGGTCAGCACCAGAGAAGAGGGGGTGGTCACTAGCCAAGGACCCTCAGTTGGTCAGCACCAGAGAAGGGGAGGGGTCACTAGCCAATGACCCTCAGCTGGTCAGCACCAGAGAAGGGGAGGGGTCACTAGCCAATGACCCTCAGCTGGTCCTGAGGCAGCCAAGGAGTCACTTGTCTGGTTGTGCTGCTTTTCCAGGCCTGGAGCTGAAATATAACTGAGGCCTAGATGTTATCTTTAGGGAGGGAAGGTCAGGGGCGTGGAAACGCAGGACCAGCTACATGCTAGGGGAGGAGAGGTGACCCTGGGGCCAAGTCCTGGTTTTCCCAGTCCTGCCCCTTGCGAGGCACCTGGGGCTTTCTACCTGGTGAGTGTCTGTGCCCAGCCCATCATCCTTGCTCGGCTCATGTCTGTCTGACTGCCTGTAACACCATATTGAAAGAATGAATGAACGAATGAATAAATGTATAAATTTCCTAGAGCAGCTGTAACAAAGCACCACAAATAAGGCGAGTAAATCAGCAGAAACATTCCCTCAGTTCTGGAGGCCAGAAGTCTAAAAGCAAGGTGCCAGCAGGCCACGCTCCCTCGGAATCCTCCAGGGAAGACCTTTCCTGGTCCCTCCAGTGTCTGCTGGTCGCTGGGGATCTTAGCATCCTTGACCTGTAGATGCATCACTTCCATCTCTGCCCCCATCTTCACAGAACCCTTTCCCCGCATGTCAGCCTGTGTCTCTCCTCTTCTCGTTAGGACACCAGTCACATTGCGTGAGGGCCTCCCTAGTGTCCTCATTCACTCGAGTACATCTGCAGAGACCCTACTTCCGAGGAAGGTCATATTCACAGGAACCAGGGGTTGGGGCTCAACATATCTTTTTTGGAGGACACAATTCAACCCATAACAACTGCCAAGGGCAACTTGCTCGTGGTCTGATTTTCATTTATAACTAATGCTCTCAGGGCTTGCTTTGTCCCTGCGAGCAAAAGGGTTACAGCTTTTAGGGGTGGTGCTGCCTGACACCCTGCAAGGAGGTACTTGTTTCACCCTGATTCCTCTTCCTTTCTATGAGACCATCAGTGCTGCCTTTGTGGTAATGGTAATGACTGTGTTGACTCCCAGTTTCAGTGCCCGTGTTTCTCTCCCTTCTGGGCAATGACAAGCATTCTAATATCTAAAGACGTTAAACTGACCTCACATTCTTACTGAAGTTCGCAGTCCTCTGTGTGGTCCTTAAGCCTCATTACAGTCCAGCCCCAGCTCTCCTTTCCTGCTTTTATCTACTTGTCTGGCTTTTAGCAGAACAAGCAAGACAGGTGGCTAGGCCTTAAAGACAAG
This sequence comes from Ia io, assembly GCA_025583905.1. Classification (NCBI taxonomy): domain Eukaryota; kingdom Metazoa; phylum Chordata; class Mammalia; order Chiroptera; family Vespertilionidae; genus Ia; species Ia io. Next base: position 9,602,385 of record JAJQQW010000013.1, read on the forward strand.
ACTTCTTTGCGAATATTTTCCACAAGTGATTACCCAGATTTCGTATTTCATTAAACATGAAAACCTTCCTTAAAATAGAAAAGGAGGCAATAGATTATGTTATAGCATGCTTACGGGTCTAGTCAAATAACCTGGATTTTTTAAAATATGTCATTCTAAAACTCCTCTCACTTCCACTCCTCATTCACAGTAAAATGGGCCTAAACTCAATTGCTCGAAGCTACCCATTGTCTACACTATCATGCAAGTACAGTAGGGAACATAGAAGGCTGATGGACCTTGGGCTTTAGCAAGGGCTAAAAGCTATGCTCCGATTGTTCTGTCAAGACAATGGTGGCTCAAGGCAATCCCCTAACCTGATAATCTTTTACTGTTTACCAAACTTTACCTTTGATATGCTTGTTTGCTTTGCTAAAGGGAAAATATGTATTCTAGTAAATAAAAGCTAATTGGGTCTGGAGATTAGGAGAGCTTTGCCACTAGAGTAAAGCCTCCGCCTGGCTTCCCCCATGCCTTCTAAATTTATATTTCTTGTCTAGTGTATTCGTTTATGTGCAGCCCCTTCTCCAGATCCTGAATCCTTGCTGCAGAAGGTTGCGGCATTTTCGCACCTCGAAAGGGACATCTGGAGAAGAAGATTCGCCGGAGCGAAAAATGAAGAAAGTTCACCGGAAAGGTGGGATCACCGGAAAAGGTGGGGAGACTCACTACACATAAAGCTCATGCCAAGCTTTGGAAGTCGTGATCCGTAAGTGGTTGAGAATGTCTTTTTCAAGCCAGGCCATAACAGGGAAAAATTCGAATAAAAGGCAAAAATATTGTTGTAAAATTTTAGCTTATATGCTCAAGGATAAAGAAATTAAAATGTCTAAAGTTACTCTCTTAAATCAGGCTCAAGGAAAACAAGTGCCCTTGTCATCTTTAACTATGTGGGCTCTTGTTCAAACTGCATTATGCCTAATTCATATTGGGGATCAAAAGTCTGTAATACATAAGGCCCCGGGTCCTCTGCCTCTAGTGTGGAAAGGCTCAACAGCTAGAGAAAATAGAGATATCAGTCCATTTACAAAAGGACTCTTTAATGCTTTGTCTGAAAATTGCCATATGATGCCTTGGGACAGACAGATTTTAGCTAAAATAACTTTAAAGGCCAGTCAATGCTATGGAGAGAAAGATCCAGGAAAAGAACTCTGATTTATTAAGTTTTGTCTATATGTGATGGGTACTTGTCTATTGATTGTAGTTTTATCTGTCTTTGTTGTTTATTGTTAGTCTATTAAGCATGGCTTTAATTTAATTTAATAAGTAAAGAAACCTAGGTGGCCAGGCCATTTACTGAATTTCCCCAGAGTAAACAGGATACGGGGGTGGGGAGACATGTGGCCAATGGTATATGTCCTAGGAGACAAAGGGAGGTAGAAATAACTAAAAAGGCCCCAGCCCATTAATTACTAGGTCTTTTGGTGATCCTGTAAAATGGACACCCACCCATTCATGAGAGTGGTATTAAAAGTTTCATTTTCACAATGTTTTTATTTCCCAGTCTGTCATTTGAAATTTGGATAGATGAAACATTTCTCACAATTTAAGGGATACATCTGGGATTTCTGTACCCGTGGGGAGAAAAAGGCTAGCTTAAGAGAAGGCGTGCCCCACCCAACTTTGGGTGGCCTCTTGGGCTGACTCCATCTCTTTATGGATACTATAGAATAAACCCAAGACTGTTTTTCTTTCAAAAGATGGCAAAAATGAAACAAGGAAAATATACAGGCTGGGTTTAGGCAACAAGATTAGTATTTCCATAATAAAAGGTTGTTCTTGAATAATAATAAACTGCATTCCAATGTCAACATTAAGGCCACTGAAAGTCAGTAAATTATCTCTGTTGCAGAATTTGCCAAAGTAAATGCCTTAAATAATAACAATTGGCTTTAAAATCTCAAAATTGTTGAAACATGGATAAATAGATATAACTAAAATGAAGAATTTGCGGTGAAGCTTTTCATTAATAATTATAAATATATTGATGGTGGGGGTCCAGTTGCTCGGGGGGAGACTGGCTAAAGCTCTCTGCTGGAGGAGGGGGCTGGTCTCACTTTCTGCAGCAGCAACCTTAGGTGTTATCTCTAAGGAAAAATGTGGTGCTTTTAAAATTCAGGCCTGCTTTCCTCCTCCCCTTACCTTTTCGCCAGCCTCATATAGTTTTACAAAGTCTTTGGTAACTTTGGAGTTTGCTGAATTAAATAATAAAAATTATTAAATAGCTAGGTATTTTGAAATAACAGAATACTGAAATATTAATCTGAGTTTGCCTTGTATGAAAAATCTAAAGGATAGATTTGAATCTATTAATTAAATATGTCTTGTATTTTATTTGGAATATATCCTTAAAAATATAAATATATTACTAATCTAAGAAATGCTAAGTATTTAACTTGCCACCTAAAATTTGAGGCTTCAAAGAGTTTAAAGTATTAAGTTGGGAGAAATTATACAGTTGTGATAATAAAATGCATAAAGTATATAAATTCATTTTTAAGAGAAATGACTCTTAATTTTCTCTGGAGAAATTAGTAGTTCAAAATATATTATAGTCCTTATGTGTACTATGTGTGGTAAAATTTCAACTATATTTTATATGGTCTGATTAAAAAAGAAGGATTAATTCTATGGTCTGAACCAAATTTTTAATATAAAAACCAATTTAAATTTAATTGATATCTTTTAGAATGATTACAAAAAAAGTATATAATATAATCTTTGGGTTATGTATATTTGATAGTCTTTCCAAGTTAAATTTTAAGACTTTAACTGAGAGATAGCTTTGGGACATTTCAAGGGCCCTGGAATGATTCAAGGATTTATTCTCTCTTAAAATCAGTGGAAAGCTTTATCAAATAAAATTAATAACTATATTTTATTTATATACATATATTTTAAATGTTATAAAAGTTTCAACCTCTAAGGGAGGGCAAGCAAAGTTGCTAAATACTTCTTAAACAGAACTGGATTATTCAGCAGCAGAATTTTAAAACAAAAGCTCTCAGTCAGCTTGCTCTTTAGATAGGCTGGGGGATGGATTGGCATCTGTACTTCATAGGTCAAATGTATAAGTTTGCTTACTTTGCTTTTTCAATAAAGATGCCTACTTTAGTTACTTAATAAATTAGCTCTTTATAATATAATCAAGGTCTCATATAAACTCATTTATATGAGAAGCCAAAATTTTATAAACAATTGGGTCTAACAAAGTCCAAAGTAAAATTTGCATACATATGCAAATGAGCACTAGCCAAAAAGAATGCTGTTTAAAAGTAAATTTTAAGCTTAATAAAAAGGAGATATATTAAAATCTCTTCTGCCACTATTTACAAAGTAAACTAAAAGTTATTATTCAAGCATGAAACCTCACCATTAATAAGACACCATAAGTAAAAAGACACCACTTTTACTTGATATGTATGCATTGCAGTATTGGTCAGCACCTGAAAAGCAACCAAGTTTGTTGCTCTGTTTAAAAGAAAGAAAAAAGATTTTTAAAAGAAACTACCTAAATGTGGCCTAGAAATTACTCTTCGAGGAAATAAAGGGAAATTCCCTTCAAATATCTAGAAAACTGTAATTAAAAATCAATGTATTAGGCCTCAAAAAGAAAAGTAAATAATTTGCACTTTGCCTCCCTAACAAAGCTTATGTCAATGTACTCAAAGACTGATAGCAGGAATCCAATAAGTGGCATTTACTGTCCATACCCAAGGACAAATGAAGTTAAAAAATAAGCCTTATTTCAGACTGATTTAAATTGGCAAATTGAAATAAGTGAATAATCAGGGGAACTTATTTTTACTAGGCAGGAACCTATTCCTGGAGCATTAACTGTTTTTACTGATGGTTCCTCTCATAGTAAAGCTGCTTATCATACAATGAATTCAGACTGAGTCATCCAGACCAGTCATACTTTTGTGCAAAGAATTAAATTAGAAGCCATCAAGGCTGCATTGCAGGATTTTCAAAAAGCCTCTAATATTATTTCTAATTAAAAACAAAAAAAAGGGGGATAGTGAACTAATATGCTGTAAGCAAACTACATCAAGCCTTAATTAAATTTTTCACTTTAAATTTTTTTGCTTGTAATGCTGATGGCAAAACACTCATGAAATTACACTGGTATCAGAATAAGCCAAAGGAAAATGGTCTAGTTCAGTGGTCGGCAAACTGCGGCTCGCGAGCCAAATGTAGCTCTTTGGCCCCTTGAGTGTGACTCTTCCACAAAATATCACAGCCTGGGCGAGTCTATTTTGAAGAAGTGGCATTAGCAGAAGTTTAAGTTTAAAAAATTTGGCTCTCAAAAGAAATTTCAATCATTGTACTGTTGATATTTGGCTCTGTTGACTAATGAGTTTGCCGACCACTGGTCTAGTTAAATGGAAAGATCCCCAAGTCTAGTTTATGGAAGGGTCCCTTTATTAACCTTTGGTCAAGGATATGCTTGTGTATTTCCAGAAAACTCATCAAAGCCCGTGTGGAAACTTCAACACTGGATCCAAGAGAGGAACTGACCAGACTACTCCAACCACAGATAGCAGTAGCCCCAAGCAACATGCTGATGAGACAGAGGAGAAACAGTCCAGAGATGGGGGATGGTAAAGATGCCTTGCCATGCTAGCAGCCATCAGCTGTGCATCGGTGCAGGTTGCCCTGGATAAAGCCGAAGAAGGTTGGACCCACATTGCCATTGCCCACCGTTTATCCACCATCCAGAATTTGGATATCATTGCTGTCATGTCACAGGGGACAGTGATTGAGAAGGGGACTCAAAGAACTGATGGCCCAGAAAGAAAACTACTACAAACTAATTCCTTAAATGCCTGGCAGCAATTTAAAAAGGACATGAAAGAACTCTAATTCTTGTTAAATTTATTAAGAAAACAAAAAAGGGGGAGATGGTAGAAACTGGAGCCCATTGTCTACACTATCATGAAAGTGCAGTAGGGAACACAGAAGGCTGATGGACCTTTGGCTTTAGCAAGGGCTAAAAGCTATGCTCCAATTGTTCTGTCAAGATAATGGTGGCTCAAGGCAATCCCCTAACCTGATAATCTTTTACTGTTTACCAAACTTTACCTTTGATATACTTGTTTGCTTTGCTAAAGGGCAAATGTGTATTCTAGTAGATGAAAGCTATTGGGTCCGGAGATTAGGAGAGCTTTGCCACTAGAGTAAAGCCTCCGCCTGGCTTCCCCCATGCCTTCTAAATTTATATTTCTTTTCTAGTGTATCCGTTTATGTACAGCCCCTTCTCCAGATCCTGAATCCTTGTTGCAAAAGGTTGTGGCAGTCAATCATTTCTATAAATTAATGATACCTTGTTAAAACCTGCCAATAATATTTAAATCACCAAATGTTTACAGATTGCAATGAGGTCTTTAACAAAAGGAGTTGTTAGTACTCAAGAGTACAAATATGTTGGTAGAGAAATACTTTGAAAACAAAAGCCATGTAGCTTGGATCAAAATCTCTATTTAAATAAGCTAACCCATTGGTTTCTAGGGGGGTCTTAAGGACACCTTCTGAGCAAGGAAGCTGAAGACTTGTTCATCTAAACCGATATAAGGACAACTGGCATGCATAATAAGTGTTCCTCAAACTTGGAACACACCTACCTTGGAATCTTACTATGTTTAGAAAGGTCCTCCAAGCAAGCAGTAAGAGCATCAGAAAGACAATCCTGGATTTTATGCCACACTATTTATTCTGTAGACAACCTATTTATCTTGTAGACAACCAGGCCTATTTTTGCTACAGTAAAATAAAACTTCAAAATACAACCAACTCTACGCTTGATACACCATGTCCCCGGGGAAGTCCCGGCAGAGGGAGGGGAAAACCAAAGCTGCAGTACTGGCTGCTGCCTGCCATTTCCTAGAAGGTGTCTCGCCTCTGAGGTTGGACTCAAAAGTGCAAAAGGAAAAACTTAAAAATCAAACCTAGAATTCAACTGTGTATGTTGAGATTCGGTTTTATTTATGCTACCAGCTAAGTAAAAAGCATACATGTTGTGTCTGTGGTACAGTCAATACATTTGCAACTCTTCTACTTAAATTCTCTGTACAAAATCACTGCCAACTGATATGATCATTGATGGCACAGGGCTGAGAAAACCCAAAAGGTGTAAGAAGCCTGCAGTCTTGCCCCAAGATACAAAAGCTGAATTCAAACAATGTCATGACACACATGATTTAAAGAGCACGTGAAAAAGAAGTCACAGCAAATCAAGTACAAAAATAGCCACATTGCCTGTTATGAGCTGTAATGTTTCCGTTAGTCCACACAGGATCTGACCTAGAACTTAGCAGTTTCCAAATACTCATCATTTACTTTAAGCACTGCCACCTCTGCAGAATGGGGAGATGGAGGAGTGACACTGCTTTTAGTGTTTTTAAAAATACAAAACCTTTCCCTTTGAATTAATGACGGAAAGAAATGGCTCATCTCGGCTTCTTGGTAACCAACCCTGTGCCTGGAAATACAGACTACATCTGCTGTTTAACAGGGAAAAGTTATACTACTCGAGAAATCGTTATCCAACTGGGATAACTAATGAACTTGTCAATGGTATTTCTTTGTCTGATAATTTGAAGGAATTCTCAGTATTCACAGAGATTACTGTTTTGCCTTGGTGAAAATAAAATGGAAGTCGCAAGACAATCTGAATTGAAATCATCTTCACTAGTTTAACTTGTGGAAAATATATTTTGGATAAAAGATTATAATACATTACAATGTATTATAAAAGGTTTTGTATTTTTAAACAGTGTAAAGTTGCTCTTGGTAACATTAACTCACTCACATGGCACAATATTTTGGAGTAAAATCTGCTCAACAATAACAACGTGCACACAAAATAACATAGGTGAATTAACTCTGAGAACGTCTCTTCCTTTAAAATCAGCAATATTGAGTTTACTCTTTAGAATAGCACATATACCAATATTCTGTGTAGAAAAAGGTCCAAGACATTTTCAGGGGCTAAATTTTCCAGGATGGGAATGATTCCTTCATACATAACTGGTGCAGTAAATTTAATAAGATTGTGTTTTTCCTGACCTTCAAGTTCTGAGCCATGCCTGAAAAGTTCTAAATAGGAAAAAAAAAAATTTTTTTTTAAGTTTTAATCCAGTTTCTGTCTGCTAGGAACAAACATGTTTTCAACCCTTTATGAAAAGATAAAGCAGAACAAAAGTGATATGTATCGTCAGATTATAAACAGGATTGTATGTTATAGTCCATCAACCTGACAATGAATGTTAAGGGCTCCAACAGTAAAGATTTCAGTGTAAACGTTCTGAACGGACAACAGGTAAAGCCTGGAGTACTTCATCTAGGAGCTGGAGGGCCCGGTGTAAGTGAATCTCAATCCAGCACGGCGTTTCCTTGATGCTCAGACTTGGGTAATCCGATCCCCAGCCTTGCACAAAACTCATCTTGAGGATGCATAAGTCATGTAGGTCATTCACCCCCAGCAGTGAAGGATCTGACAAATGTAACAGAAAAAATTGGAAAGACATCAGGGGGACAGGCTGATCTCTTCCCATTCTCCCTACATCTTACATTAATAAAGTGACAGCTCTCTTTAATTCACTCTCCCCAGAATATAGTTCTCTGTCCAAGTGACAAGAAGTACAGACCTAAATGTTATCAACAGACTGAAAACTTTTGGTTCACATTTGTGGATAATAAAGAACATTATAAACTGATGAACAAAAAGATAGATACAGAGGCAGTAAAGCATCAAACAGACTGTCAAATTACAGCGGGAAGGTTAGGGAGAGGTGGGGGAGATAAGAGATCAACCAAAGGACTTGTATGCATGCATATAAGCATAACCAATGGTCGCAAAACACTGGGGGTGAGGGCATATATGGGAGTGGGGTGAGGGGGGGCAATGGTAAGGTATGTACACATATAATACCTTAATTTAAAAAATGAAAAAAAACAAGACAAAGAAAGAGAAACTTTTGGTTCAGACAATTTGCATTCCACCTGAGTCATCTGCCTAACCACCAATTATAAAGTAAATTATTGCAATCTACCCACACCCCACCAATTTTTCTCTTTAGAAATGGAGGTGAAGGGATAAGAAGCAACTTGACTTTAAGGGTAGTGCATGTCCACAGAATGGGTCATGCAAACTTCCTGTCTATCTAAACAGCCTGGTTCAGAGTAAGACATGACTAACAATGAAACAGTTAAGAGTCCTGGTTCCATTAAAGCTTCTTGGAAGACCCCGACGATGTCTCTCCATTTCACAATGTAACAGAGAATATGCAGCTACTCAATTAGGGCATTAGATGAGAATGAGAACTTTAATATTTCTGGATTCTTCAGTAAAAGCATGTTTATAACACCAGAACTAGCAAATGAATGGTTTAGCTGCCTGAATTTTTTAAAAAATCAAATTCTGTAAATGAATATGCCTTATCTATCTCTAAATTGTAAACTCCTGAATATCAGTCACAATGGAGACTGCATTTAATTTTCCAGTCAGAGTCATATATCCCTGGCTGGTTTGGTTCAGTGAATAGAGCGCCATCCTGTGGACTGAAGGGTCCTAAGTGGGTTTGATTTCGGTCAGGGGCACGTACTTCAGGTGCAGGCTCCGCCCTGGCCCAGGCCCTGGTTGGGGCTCTTGCAGGAGGCAACCAATCAATGTGTTTCTCTCACATTGATATTTCTCTCTGTCTTTCCCTCTCTCCCATTCTCTAAAAAAAAATCAATGGAAACATATCTGTAGGTGAGAAAGAAAAAAAATTTTTTAAAGGACAGTCATATAGTTAATCTGCATTCATCAATATTACATGAAACTAGTGGGAGGAATCTGCATGTGCTGTAGAGAAACCTGCAGGGACACTGAAGTTTTCTGGGCCAGTGTGATTTGCTTACCACACTGAAGAGGTTAAGAACAGGGGTTGAATGAATCACTAGTTATGCCTTCAGACGTGGAAGATGGGTGCCACGTGTTTCCATCATAAAAGTCTATAGTCAGGAGTTTAACTCTGCAGTAAAAAATTCCCCGTCAGTGTGAAACCTGGCACACAGTTCAATTTTACCCTAAGATTAAAAAAAGTCTACAAGTTATCAAAATACCACCCTCACTTAGTTTTCTCTCCATGCTTAGCATAGTTAAACACACACACACACAAAAAAAAAACAAAACAAAAAAACAGGAGGTGCCTAATTCTGAAATGGAAAATGCTTTCCTTCTAGAATGAAGCCAAACATGTCAGTGATAACAACCCACCCTGGCTGGTGAGGCAGGAATTAAAAGCATCAACACAAAAGGGGGAGGTGACCACTAATATAATAAGAAACCCTTTTGTTCTTTATCCCATACTCCCTTTTGACACAAAAAGAATAAAAATAGGTTCCTAGACAAAGGACAAACATAAATCCAAAATGGAGAGACAAAATACATAAACATAGTTTTCTATAAATTCAAAAAAGTTATTATCCCAGTAAAGAAAATTTTAATTTCTATTATTTTAAAGTAACTAATAAAATAAGTGAATCCAGATAAAACACCAGCAGTTACACTTAAATGCGCACGCGCGCATGCACACACACACACACACACACACACACACACACAACCAAAAGCATAGAAAAAATTTCCTAAATGGTGGTAGAGTAAATGCAAGCTACATTGACACATGCCCAAGGACAAACCGAAATTACAATTAAACCACAGAAAAACCATCCTCAATAATCACTGAACAATCAACTGAAGATTAGCTGGAGAGAACCCCAATAACCAAGGACAGAAATTGCGGACCACATAGAGACTGGTAGGAAGGATAGAGGCGGGAAAGGGCAGACCGGGCTCCCACAGACAGCAGCTGAGGTTCTGGAGGTATATCTCAGCTGTGGGAAGCTGCCACTGATAACTCTGGGGTCTAAGCCCCAAACTGGGACCCCAGTACAGAGCACCAGAACTGAGTAAGGTGCCCACAGAACATCTGGCTTGAGAAGCATCATGGTTGCTGTCTGCCAGGGAGAGATGGCTGGAAATGCAGGCATCCTCTTAAATGGCCAACACCCAAAATTTCATTGCAGCCACTCACCTTGGGCTCTGGCAGAGGGAGCTGTGTGAGCAGAAGCTAGGGTTGGGGGTCTGAGGTTAGAGCTCAGAAGGCAGACTCTCTGATTTTCTGTGCTGAGTTATTCCCTCACACAGGGGAGGACATCATTCTCCCTTAGTCCTTTGCTATCCAGCTGTTTTTTGTGGGGGTTGGAGGTAAGGGAGAGCTATTGTCTCACCATTTTAGAAAACCCCTTATCCCATCATGTGGAGTTTCTGAAGCCCAATAAGAGACTGAGAATAACAATTGCCAGCAGAAGCAATTGCCCCACCATGTTGGCAAACCTTTTGCCACACACTGTGGTCAATAGCCTGAGGCTAATTAAGAATGAATAACAATCAGACTGCAGGCCGAGGCAGGTCTCTGGAGGACTTGAGTCTTTGCATGATCTAATTTGGGGACCGAGGCTAGGAAAAGCAGACCCTGGTGCACATCTTGGTCCTTTCCAAAAGCACCCAGCCCCAGCAGACTGAGCCACATGTTGTGGATTGCTGATAGCTCCACAAAGGGTACTCAGACACAAACAGCATCTGACATTGTCCTGCACCAGAGATTGGGAGTTGTAGCAGATAGACCTAATGCATAGACAAAAATCCAAAATGGCAGCCAAAATGGAGAGACAAAATACAAGCCCCAAAGAACAAGAGAATTCTCCAGAAGAAGAGCTAAATGAAATGAAAATAAGAAATTTATCAGGTCTAGAGATCAGAATATTATGGCAAGGATGCTCAATGCATGAGAAGAGATATAGTAGTTATGAAGAATGACATAACACTGATAAAGAATACATTGGAAGAATGCACAGCAGACTAGGGGAGCCAAGAGTCAGATCAGTAAATTAAAAGTCAGGGTACTAAAAAAAATCAGTCAATCAAAGAACTAAAAAAAAATTTTAAAAAAACAGGAGGAAAGCTTAAGGGAGCTGCGGGTCTTCATGAAACATAATAATATTTGCATAACAGATGTGCTAGAAGTGGAAGAAAGCAAGCAAGGGAATGTGTTTGAAGAAATGATGGCAGAAAAATTCCCTAACCTGGTGAAGGAAATGTGTTTGAAGAAATGATGGCAGAAAACTTCCCTAACCTGGTGAAGGAAAAAGTTCAGGAGGCACAGAGAGTCCCAACCAAGAAGAACTCAAACAGGCCTATGCTCAGACACATCATAATTAAAATACCAAAAATTAAAGACAAAGAGAAAATGTTAAAGGCAATAAGAGAAAAGCAAACTGTTGCCTACACAGGAGTTTCCAGACAGCTGTCAGCTGATTTTTCATCAGAAACTCTACAGGCCAGAAAGGAATGGCATGAAATATTGAAGATAATGAAATGTAAGGATCTAAAACCAAGATTACTATATCCAGCAAGGTTATCATTCAAAATAGGTGGTGAAATAAAGAGCTCCCCAGACCAAAAAAAAAGGCTAGAGGAGTTCTTCACAACCAAACTAGCACTGCAAGAAATGCAAAAGGGACTGCTGTAATGAGAAGAGATAAATAGAAATAGAGAAACATATGCATAAAGAATTAAAATGGCAATATGTAAGTACCTATCAATAATAACCTTAAATGTAAATAGATTAAATACTCCAATCAAAAGACATGGGGTAGCTTAATGGATACAAAACCATGACCCAATTATGTGCTGCTACAAGAGATCCACCTCAGAACAAAAGACTCACACAGGATGAGAGTGAAGGGATGGAAAAATTTGTCCCATGCAAATGAAAATGAAAAATAAAAAAGCTGGGGTAGCAATACTCAGATATGAAAAAATAGATTTCAAAATGAAGGCCATCATAATAGACAATACAGATCACTACATAATACTAAAGGGATCAATCCAACAAGAGGATATAACCCTGGTAAACATATGTGTATACCCAATATAGGAACACCTAAATATATTTTAAAAAACCTCTAGAGGACTTTCAAGGGAGAGATCAACAACGATACAGTCATAGTTAGGGACTTTAACACCCGCTGACTTCACTGACTAGATCTTCCAGACCAAAAATTAACAAGGAAACAATAAATCTAAATGACACATTGGGTCAGGTGGAGTTGACATTTATAGAATATTTCACCCCAAAGCTGCAGAATATACATTCTTCTCAAATTCACCTGGGTCATTCTCAAAGATAAACCACATGTTAAGAAACAAAACAAGTCTCTACAAGTTGAAGAATATTGAAATCATAGCAAGTGTCTTCTCAGATCACAATGAAATGAAATTAGAAATCAATTACAGTAAAAACATTCAAAAAGCATTCAAACACATGGAGGCTAAATAGCATGTTATTAAACAATGAATGATTTACCAGTGAGAACAAGAAAGAAATAAAAAATTTTCTGGAAACAAATGAAAGTGAACACACAACAATGCAAAATCTCTGGGACTCAACAAAAGCAGTCCCAAGAGGGAAGTTCATAGCACTAATATAGGCATACCTAAAAAAAAAAAAAAAAATTAACAAGAAACTATTTAACTCTACAACAGAGAACTAGAAAGAGAACAACAAGAAAAGCCAGAGTAAGTAGGAGGAAGGAAATAATAAAGATTAGAGCAGAAATAAATGACACTGAGACTAAAACAGCATTACAAAAATCAATAAAACCAAAAGCTGGTTCTTTGGAAAGATAAACAAGATTGATGAACATTTAGTCAGTCTCATCAAAAAATAAGAGAGAGGACCCAAATAAATAAAATCAGAAACAAAAGTGGAAAAGTAACAACTCACAACACAAAAATACAAAGGACTGTAAGAAAATACTATGAGCAACTATATGCCAACAAGCTGGACAATGTGGATGAAATAGACAAATTCATAAAAAAATACAATCTTCCAAAACTGAATCAGGAAGAATCAGAAAACCTCAACAGGCCAATAACAACTGATGAAATAGAAGCAGTAACCAAAAGACGCCCAGCAAACAAAAGCCCAGGTCCAGATGGCTTCACAGGGGAGTTTTACCAAACATTCAAAGAAGAACTACCAACTATGTTCCTTAAATTATTCCAAAAAATCCAAGAGGAAGAAACACTTTCAAGCTCTTTTTATGAGACCAGCATTATCCTAGTCCCAAAACCAGATAAAGACACTACAAGGAAGAGAATTATAGGCCAATATCCCTGATGAACATAGATGCTAAAATCCTCAACAAAATATTAGCAAATCAGATCCAGCAATATATTAAAAAGATCATACACCACGAACAAGTGGGATTTATTCCAGGAATGCAAGGCTGGTACAATATTTTCAAGTCAATACACGTGATACATCACATAAACAAATTGAAAGACAAAAATCACATGATTGTATCAATAGATGTAGAAAAAGCATTTGACAAAATTCAATACCCATTTTTTATAAAAACTCTCCCCATAGTGGGAATGGAGGGATATCTCAACATAATAAAGGCCATATATGACAAACGTACAGTCAACATCATACTCAATAGGCAAAAACTAAAAGCATTTCTCTTGAGAATCAGAACAAGACAGGAATATCTGCTATCTCCACTCTTATTTAATATAGTCCTGGAAGTGCTTGCCACAGCAAGATCAGACAAGAAGAAACATAAAAGGCATCCAAATTCGAAAGGAGGAAGATAACATGATATTATACATAGAAAACCCTAAAGATCCCACTAAAAAACTACTAGATTTAATGAAGAAATTAGGCAATTTGCAGGATACAAAGTTAACACCCAGAAATTGATCACATTTTTATACACCAATAATGAATTCTCAGAAAAACAAACTAAACAAACAACCCATTTACCAAGGCAACAAAAAAAGTAAGATACTTAGGAATAAACTTAACTAAGGAGGTAAAAGACTTGTACTAGGAAAACTATAGGACATTGAAAAAAGAGACAGAGGAAAAAAGAGATGGAAGATATAAACAAGTGGAAGATATATACCATGTTCATGGATTGGTAGAATTAACATAATTAAAATGTCCATACTACCCAAAGCAATTTACAGATTCAATGCAATCCCTATTAAAATAACAACAGCATATTTCACAGCTCTAGAACAAATACTCCAAAAATTTATATGGAACCAAATAAAGACCCAGAATGGCCAAAGCAATCTTGAGAAAAAAGAATGAAGTTGGAGAGATCACAATACCAAATATCAATTTATATTATAAATCCACTGTAATTAAAACTGTCTGGTACTGGCAAAAGAACAGACATATTGATCAATGGAACAGAACAGAGAACCCAGAAATCAACCCAAGCCATTATGCTCAATTAATATTTCATGAAGGGAGAAACCAAGATGGCGGCATAGGTAAACACCTAAACTGCTGCCTTGCACAACAATTTCAAAACTACAACTAAAAGACAAGATGGACATCAGCCAGAACCACAGGAAAGCTGGCTGAGTGGAAATTCTACAACTAGAAGGAAAGAGAAAAGCACACTGAGACTCAGAGGAGCTGCAGAAGGCAGAGGTACCGAGGGGCGCATGCGGAGAGGGTGGGAAACTGAGTACGCAACTGGCTTTCTCAAGCGGGAAGGAGACAAAAGCTCCCAACTGCACTGAACTCCAGTTCCAGGCGAGACTCTCGGGACCCAGACTCATTCGGGGAGAAACTGGACTGTCTGGCAGCGGGCGAAACTCAAGGGCGGCTTTCTCTCAGCAGTGCTTGCAGCGATTTCCGTGGGACACTAAGACCCAGGGGCCTCTTAGGGCAGGGCTGACAGGGAAACCAATGCTGTCTACTCTGCCCTGAGACTCTGCTCCATCCAAGCTGAGCACAGAGGCTTTTGCAAGTCTTGTCTCATAAGCGTGTCTCCAACACAGAAGTTTTCCCAGTGTAGACACAGCTGATCCTCATAGCCAATTGGCCTGGAGGTCAATTCCTCCCAGTGATACCAACAACAATCAAGGCTTAACTATAACAAGACTGTGCACACAGCCCACAAAGAGGTGCACCAAGAGTGGCCACCTCAGGTAACTGGGGAGGCTGAGCCACTGGGCCCTATAGGACACCTAGCACACAAAGCCACCCTACCAACTCAGGGAAGCAGCCAAAATGCAGAGACAAAGAAACAGATCACAAACGAAAGAAATGGAGGAAAGCAAACAACTGGATATAGAGTTCAAAACCATGGTTATAAGGTTTTTCAAGAATTTTTTAGAAAAGGCCGATAAATTTAGCGAGACCCTCGAGGATGTGAAAAAGGACCAACTAGAAATTAAGCATACACTGACTGAAATAAAAAATATTATAGAGAGATCTAACAGCAGACTAGAGGATCGCAAGAATCAAGTCAAAGATTTGAAATAAAAAGAAGCAAAAAACACCCAACCGGAAAAGCAAAAAGAAAAAAGAATCCAAAAATATGAAGACAGTGTAAGGAGCCTCTGGGACAACTTCAAGTGTACCAACATCAGAATTATGGGGGTGACAGAAGAAGAGAGAGAGCAAGATACTGAAAACCTATTTGAAGAAATAATGACTGAAAACTTCCCCTACCTGGTGAAAGAAATAGACTTACAAGTCCAGGAAGTGCAGAGAACCCCAAACAAAAGGAATCCAAAGAGAACCACACCAAGACACATCATAATTAAAATGCCAAGAGCAAAAGACAAAGAGAGGATATTAAAAGCAGCAAGAGAAAAACAGTTGCCAAAACCGGTTTGGCTCAGTGGATAGAGCATCGGTCTGCGGACTGAAGGGTCCCAGGTTCGATTCCGGTCAAGGGCATGTACATTGGTTGCGGGCACATTCCCTGGTGGGGGGTGTGCAGGAGGCAGCTGGTTGATGTTTCTCTCTCATCGACGTTTCTAGCTCTCTATCCCTCTCCCTTCCTCTCTGTAAAAAAATCAATAAAATATATTTTAAAAAAAACAAAAAAAAACAACAAGAGAAAAACAGTTAGTTACCTACAAGGGAGCACCCATACGACTGTCAGCTGATTTCTCAACAGAAACTATGCAAGCCAGATGGGAGTGGCAAGAAATATTTAAAGTGATGAATAGCAAGAACCTACAACCAAGATTACTCTGCCCAGCCAAGCTGACATTCAGAATTGAAGAGCTTCACAGATAAGAAAAAGCTAAAGGAGTTCATCACCACCAAACCAGTATTATATGAAATGCTGAAAGGTATCCTTTAAGAAGAGGAAGAAGATGAAAAAGGTAAAGATAAAAATTATGAACAACAAATACATATCTATCAACAAGTGAATCTAAAAATCAAGTGAATAAAAAATCTGATGAACAGAATAAACTGGTGAATATAATAGAATCAGGGGAATAGAAAGGCAGTGGACTGACAATTCTCGGGGGAGAAAGAGGTGTGGAGGGTGTGGGAAAAGATTGGACAAAAATCGTACACCTATGGATGAGGACAGTGCGGGGGGGGGAGGTAAAGGTAGAGGGTAGGGTCAGAACCGGGTGGAGGGGAGCTATGGGGGAAAAAAGAGAAACAATTGTAATAATCTGAACAATAAAGATTTATTAAATTAAAGAAAAACAAAAATAAAATAAAATAATATTTCATGAAGGAGGCCAGAGCATACAATGAAGTCAAGACAGTCTCTTCAATAAATGATGTTGTGAGAAAATAAAAAGTAAAATACCATAAATAAATAAACAAATAAAGTAAGTTGGGAAAATTGGACAGATACATGCAAAAAAGTGAAACTGGACCACCAACTTACACCATACACAAGAATAAACTCAAAATGGATAAAAGACATAACTGTAAGTGGTGAAACCATAAAAAATCCTAGAAGAAACCACAGGCATAAAAATCTCAGACATCTCTTGTAGCAGTATGTTTGTGGATACATCTCCTAGGGCAAAGAAAACTAAGGAGAAAATAAACAAATGGGACTACATCAAAATAAAAAGCTTCTGCATAGCAAAAGAAACCATCAACAAAATAAAAAGGGAGCCCACTGTATGGAAGAATATATTTGGCAATGATATATCTGATAAAGGCTTAATATTCAAAATATATAAGGAACTCATACAACTTAACAAAAGGAAAACAATCCAGTTTAAAAAATAGGACAAAGGACCTAAATAGACACTTCTACAAAGGGTACATACAAATGGCCAAGAGACATGAAAAAATGCTCAAAGTCATTGATCATCAGAGAGATGCAAATTAAAACAACAGTGAGCTACCACCTCACACCTGTCAGAATGGCGACCATCAACAAATCAACAAATAACAAGTGCTGGCGAGGATGTGGAGAAAAGGGAACCCTAGTACACTGCTGGTGGGAATGCAGACTGGTGCAGCCACTGTGGAGAACAGTGTGGAGTTTCCTCAAAAAGTTAAATATGACACTGCCATTTGACCCAGTGATCCCACTTCTAGGAATATATCCTGAGAATCCCGAAACACCAGTCAGAAAGAATGTATGCACCCCTTTGTTCATAGCAATGCAATTCTCAATAGCTAAGACCTGGAAACAGCCCAAGTACCCATCAGCAGATGAGTGGATAAAAAAGCTGTGGTACACTTACACCATGGAGTACTATGCAGCAGCCAAAAAGAAGGATCCCTTACCCTTTGAGACAGCATAGAGGGGCCTGGAGAGTATGACGCTAAGTGAAATAAGCCGGTCAGAGAAAGACAAGCATCACATGATCTCACTCATATGTGGAATCTAATGGACAAAGTAAACTGATGAACAGAATAGGTCCAGAGACATGGAAGCGTGGAACAGACTGTGGAATCTCAGAGGGAAAGCGAGGGAGGATAGGTGGGTGGGAAGAGAACAACCAAAGACCGTGTATGCATGTATGCATAATCCATGGACACAGACAACAGGGGGGGGGTGAGGGGGCTAGAAGGGGTCAATAAGGGGGAAAGGGGACATGTGTAATATTTTCAACAATAGAGATTTAAAAAATAAAATTAAAAAAAAAAAAAACACTAACGCATACTTACGAGTTTTAAGTGTCCCACCTAGTGCTCCAGGGAGAGGGAAGACTTCTGCCTCGGGTGAGTCCAGGCCATCTCCTGCAATATCTAATAAGGCCACGTGCCTCAGGATTAGATTATAATACTCAGACAAATCAAAGACCTTTAAAAAAAGGGGGGGGAGGGGAGAGTCAGTTTAGTGTTACGAGTCCACCAGAAAAGATTCCAGATAACAATCCATGCGCAATTTCCTTAAAGCCTGTAGCTTCACTTAGCTCTCAGAAGGAAAAAATTAATTAAAAATGTTAAGTGTTTATGCATACTAGAATTGGTGGTTAAGAAAGCTGGCCAAGAAACACATTTCACCAGCAGGTCAGCAGTGGCGGCTACGTGCCCTGAGCCCTTGATCTAACTCCGTGTGGGTCAGCGTTATTGTCCCTGTGAAAAACGACCTCTTCGTGCAAAATAAACAGTTAGCAAATCGCCCCCACCCTTTCAAGACAAACTGCTACGCGTTTTCTTAAGACTGGATTATTAGTTATATAGCCAACTTCTTTTCTTTACCATTCTAGCTATTTGGAGGAGTGTGATAAGTGGCATTGACACTACATGTTTGTTTGTTTGTTTTAATCTGCATTTTTAAGAAATGCATACTTTACTACATAAGAGCAAAATAACTTCTGTCTGGTACATAGTATATATCCAACACGGTCACGTTCTGTTCATTCACCTCAAATTGATAAATAATCCAAAGACTTCCCAGGATGGAGGAGTAAGGTATGCATGACCACCTTCTCTCTCTGCTCCATTTACATGCAAAAGTTATTAAAAAATTGATATCCGCTGAAACCGGTTTGGCTCAGTGGAGAGAGCGTTGGTCTGTGGACTGAAAGGTCCCAGGTTCGATTCCGGTCAAGGGCATGTACATTGGTTGCGGGCATATCCCCAGTGGGGAGTGTGCAGGAGGCAGCTGGTCGATGTTTCTCTCTCATCGATGTTTCTAGCTCTCTATCCCTCTCCCTTCCTCTCTGTAAAAAAATCAATAAAATAAAATTAAAAAAAAAAAAGAAAAAAAAAATTGATATCCTTGCCCAGCCAGTGTGGCTCAGTGGTTAAACATCAACCTATGAACCAGGGGGTCACCATGTGATTCCCATTCCCGGATTGCAGGCTTGATCCCGGTGCGGGGCGTGAAGGAGGCAGCCAATCAAAGATTCTCTCTCATTATGGATGTTTTCTGTATCTCTCTCATTTCCTCTCTGAAAAAAAAATATTTTAATTGATATTCTCCAATCCAGGCATATAATTCCTATGGAAAACCAGGGGATAGCAATAGCCAAAAAATCCTGAAAAAGAACAAAGCTAGAGAACTCACACTTCCCAATTTCAAAACTTGCTGCAAAGCTACAGTAATTGAGGCAGAGAAGTCTCTCATAAGGATAGATACACAGATCAATGAAATACAACTGATAGCCTAGAAATAAGCCTTTACATTTAAGGTCAACTTAATTTCAACAGGGGTATCAAGATAATTTAATAAGGGAAACAGTCTTTTTGACAAATGGTTGCTGGAACAACTGAATAGTCTCATGCAGAAGAACGAAGCTGGATCAAACTCCTTAAACTATGCACAAAAATTCACTACAAATGTATAATAGGCCTAAATTTACAGCCAGAACTATAAAACCCTTAGGACAAAACACAGGAGTAATACATTTTCAGGACTTTGGAGTAGGCAATGGTTTCTTAGATATGACACCAAAAACACACACATTCAAAGAACAGATAAACTCAAAGATATCAAAATGAACAACTTTTCTGTGGGTTGCAAATCATATCAAGAAAATGAAAGACAAGCCAAAGAACAGGAGAAAATATTTTCAAATTATATATCACACAAGGGACTGATAGCCAGAATATATAAAGAACTCTTACAACTCAATAATAAAAAGAAAACCCAATTTAAAAAACGGACAAAAGATTTAAACAGACATTTCTCTAAAGAAGATATACAAATGACCAATAAGCACCTGAAGAGATATTCAACATTATTAGCTATTAAGGAAATGCAAATCAAAATCACCATGAGATACCACTTCACATCTACTAGGAAGGCTAAATAAGAAGGAAAACAACAAGTGTTGATGAGCATATAGAGAACTGAAACCTTCATATATACTAGGTGTACCGGTTAATAATGCGGATTTTTTTCAATAGATGGAGTTACACATATGTTGATATATATGCGATTTGATATTATGCTATTTTGTTGTATTGACAGCAAGCTTCATACTTCTTATGTCAAATCTGCTGAAGGTGTTAACATCATAGATATTTTTACACTTAAAAATGTCAAATTTCGTGCCCCCAAAAAAGCATTTGTGGGAAGTTTTAATTCATTAGTTTATTTTGAAGAAAAAAGTTACCGTATACTTCGGGAAGCTTATGGTGAACATGCTCCATCTCAAGATACTTGTGAACGCTGGTTTAAACGCTTTTAAAGTGATGATTTCGATGTGAAAGACAAAGGACGTCCAGGTCAACCGAAAAAGTTGGAAGAAAAACAATTACAAGCATTATTGGATGACGATGCGTGTCAAACTCAAAAACAACTTGCAGAAAGATTAAATGTTGCTCAGCAAACAATTTCCGATTGTTTACAAGCAATGGGAAAGATTTTAAAGGAAGGAAAATGGGTGCCACATCAACTGAACAAAAGACAAATGGAAAACCGAAAAGGCATCAGTAAAATGTTGCTTCAACGGCACGAAAGTCTTTTTTGCATCGAATTGTGACTGGCAATGAAAAGTGGATTTAGTTTGAGAATCCCAAACGCACAAAATCATGGGTTGATCCAGGTCAACCATCAACATTGACTGCAAGGCCAAATCGCTTCGGAAAGAAGACAACGCTCTGCGTTTGGTGGGATCAGGAAGGTGTGGTATATGATGAGCTTCTAAAACCAGGTGAAACTGTTAATACTGATCGCTACCAGCAACAAATAACCAATTTGAACCATGCTTTGAAACGACCAGAATGTGACACAGCAAAATAATTTTGGTTCATGGTGACGCACCATCACACACTTCAAAACCAGTTAAAGACATGTTAAAAGATCTTGCCTGGGAAGTATTAACCCACCCGCTGTATTCACCAGACCTTGCTCCTTCAGATTACCACTTGTTCCGATCGATGGCACACGCACTTTCTGAGCAGCACTTCAAAACATACGAAGAAGTGGAAAATTGGGTCTCTGAATGGTTTGCCTCAAAACAAGAAAAGTTCTATTTGGGACGGTATCCACAAATTACCTGAAAGATGGGGAAATGGGTAGCTAGCGATGGACATTACTTTGAATAAAGCACTTTTGATGTTTCTCTTGAATTTATCGTGTTTTCTTTGATTATAAAACCCGTCATTATTAACCGGTACACCTAGTACATTGCTGGTGGAAATGTAAAAGGGCATGGCCACTTTTGAAAACAGTCTGTAGTCCCTCAAAAAGTTAAGCATAGAGTTGCCTATGATCCTGCAATCCCACTCCTACTTATATAACCAAGAAAATGAAAACACACATCTGCCTAAAAACTTCAATATGAATGTTCATAGCAGCACTATTCCTAGTAGCCAACAAGTGGAAACAACCCATAGTCCATCAAATGAGGATGGATAAATCCACAGTAGACAGCAGGGCTAAAGACAGGAGGTACTTGGGGTCCCAGGACCACAAACAGTAGGTGCAGAGGACAGAAATTCTGCTTCTTAGAATAAAATGGGAAGAGACAATAGCCAGGCCCTCTGAGGTCTATAAATGGGCATCTGCCCATGAATCAAAGGCTGGTGAAATGCCTTCCAGCTAATCCAGAAATGCACCCAGGCAGATTCTTGTCCAGGGCAGAGGTAAGCATCAGAAAAACCTCTGCCACAGGACTCAGGCCTTGAGGATTGGACCCAGGGGATTGGAACTCAGCTTCCTCAAGGGACGCAACTCCTCTACCTTCTAAATGTAAAAGTTGGCTCTGAGATGTGGATCCCAGGGTGCCAGCCTCAGGCAGAATGGCTCCAAAGGGAGAAACCATGACAGGGAGTAAAAACAAAAAATAAGCCCTGGCCAGCATGGCTCAGCTGGATGAGCGTCATTCTGTGTCCTGGAGGGGCATGGGTTCAATTCCTGGGTAGGGCACCTGCGGAAGGCAGCCCATCTGTTTCTCTCTCACATCAGTGCTTCTTTCTCTCTCCCTTCCTCTCTCTCTAAAATCAATTAAAACATTATATATATAATGTGTGTGTGTGTGTGTGTGTGTGTGTGTGTGTGTGTGTGTGTGTAGAAAGGAGGGGGGCTATCTAATTACAATATTTCTCTTTCAAACAGTGTTTTTTTCAAAGTAAAATGAATTGAATATGTAATAATAAAAAATACCTTAGGCTTAATTTGATTGAGTAATTAGAATTTCCTTTCATAAAATCCTAAAAGATTGGCTATGAACATTTTACATTTTTTATAACAAAAGAATATGCTTATAGGTTCCCTCAATATTTTCAAGAACCTGTGTGTTAGTCTAAACCATTTAACAAATTTGCTCCTAAAATAATAGGGCATGAATGTAAATCACAAAACGAGATAACCAGCCATGTCAATAAATGCCCCCAAGGAAATGTGTTTTAAAAACAGCATAATTTCTGGGATTTAATACATAAAAAGACATTTTTTTTCTTTTTCTCCCTCCTCCATCTCAATTCTCTAAACAAACAGAGCCTCCCACGTCTGAAATATTTAAGGAGAACATCCACTCACCTTTTGACACATCATTGGGCAGATCTTATGAACACCTATTCCATGCACAATCTCGGTTCTTCTGTCCAAGTGGTCACTCTGTACAAAGACTGCATGGTCACTGAGGCACCTAACCCAAACATCACCTTCACCTTTACATTCCAACTGCACACCTCTGCCTATGCACAACCTTAGGGAGGAAAAAGGAATTACATTTTATTTTGATAAGTATTAAAAAATATATTAGTTCAGATGACATACCATACTCAATATTTAAAAATTAAAAAAGAATAAAGAACTTCATATAACACCATAATCAAAAGATTGCCATTGTATATTTTGTATATTTCCTTCTTTTTTAAATCTTATACTATATAATAAAAGCGTTAACATGCAAAGTGTCCGACCGTTCATGCGACCGTTCCACCAGCTGCTAGGATGCGCATTGACCACCAGGGGGTTGACATTATGACTGGTAGGTTAGCTTGCTGCTGGGGTCCAGCCTATCAGGACTGGGCGAGATGGGCCGGACATGCCCTGGAGCCCTCCCACAGTCCTTCCCCAGACAGCCAACCTCCTGCGGTCCCTCCCCAGCCAGCCGGCCCCCATCAGCCCTAATCAGGACTGGGTGAGATGGCCTCGATCGGCCCTGATCACCGGCCAGGCCGAGGGACCCAGCTGGTGCACAAATTCATGCACCGGGCCTCTAGTTCATATATAATAATGATGGGCATCTATATATATATATAAAAGGCTAAGAGATTGTCCCACTGGCTGAATGGCTAGCTGGTATGATGCGCACTGACCACCAGGGGGCAGATGCTCAATGCAAGAGCTGCCGAGCTGTGGTGACTTGGCAGTGGTGGTTTTCAGGTGATGCACCCTGGAACCAGAGAGAAGGGAGCCATACAATTCCATCTTCGGTCATGGGTTATGTTGTTGCTGGGACACTGCTGGCCCCGAATCTAATTTACTGCTGAGCTCGGTGACCTCAGACACCCTTGAGTTGAGATACCGCTCCAGGTGTGGCCAGCCGGGTAAGGACTGCAGAAAGTTGGTTCCAGGGCGTGTCCAGCCGCCTCACCCAGTCCCACCCCGCCAGCCACCTTCTAATTAATTTCTCTCAATGTGCATGAATCCATGCACCAGGCCACTAGTATACATGATATAATGCGTAGTTACTATGTGTCAGAAACATGTAACATAAACTCTCACTGAACCCTCAATTCAATGAGCTAAATATTATTATTCCCACTTCATAAATGATGAAACTAAGGCTTATAGCGACACTGTCCAAACTGATAGCCACTAGCTACTATAAGTGGCTATTTAATTTAATTAAAAATAATTTAAAAATTCAGTTAATCACATGACTATATTTTAAATGCTCAATGGTTGCATGTGGCTAGTGGCTACAGTACTGGACAACACAGATACAAACCATTCCCTTCATCACAGACATTTCTTAGACAGCACTGGCTTGGGGACCAGGTGATTTGCCAAAGACACACAGCTAGCGATAGAGCCAAGACTATGTATTTACACACACACACATTTTCTTAGAGGTGAGATTACAAAGTACCTAACACTGTGTATGTTTTCCTATAATATTTCATCTTAAGCATTTACATTTGATTATATAAAAATTTTATTAACATTTTAATGACTACATAAAAATAAAAGTTTATCAAAATTTACTCAACCACTTTCCCTTTCATTGTTTCCCAACATTATAAATAACACATGCAGAGCCATGTCTTCATTTTATATTATTGCCTTTCAATAGATGTGTACAATACATGATTGGAGGATACAAAAACTAGTTTTTAAATTGGTCTTGTTACTATTCAAGACAGGTCTTGTTACTATTCAAAACAGGAACCTCACTTACAAACAAAAGAATCTTAAAGATGATGTGGCACAATGAAATATTAAGCAGCAACAAAAAGAATAAAACCTTGTCGTTTTTGACAACATGGGTATTATGCTAAGTAAAATAAGTCAGGCAGAGAAAGACAAATACCATATGGTTTCACTTATATGAGGAATCAAAAAACAAAACAAAATAAAAACAGGCTCATAGAAACAGAGACCAACAGAACAGTTACCAGGAAGGAGGTGGTGGGGGGATGGGTGAAAAGAGAAAGGGGAATCCTGTATAATAAAAGCCTAATATGCTAAGTGTCCAATTGTCTGGTCATCTGTTCAACCAATCAAAGTGTAATATGCTAATGATATGCTAAGGCCGTTCAACTGAATGCTATGACGTGCACTGACCACAAGGAGGCAGACGCTCTGACTGGTAGGTTAGCTTGCTGCTGGAGTCTGGCCAATCGGGACTGAGCAAGATGGGCCGGACACATCCTGAAGCCCTCCCACAGTCCCTCCCCAGCTGGTCAACCTCCCTCGTCCCTCCCTGGCCCTGATCGTGCACCTATGGGGTCCCTCAGCCAAGCCTGAACCCTCTCACAATCCAGGACCCCTTGGGTGATGTCAGAGAGCCAGTTTTGGCCCGATCCCACAGACCAGGCCAAGGAATCCCACTGGTGCACGAATTCATGCACCGGGCCTCTAGTCTATACATAAAAAGCCTAAGCGACCATTACAACTGAACAACCGGAATGACTGGCCGACCAGTTGCTATGATGCACACTCATTGCAGGAGCTGCCCTCTGGTGGTCAGTGTGCTCCCCGACCCAACCTCCCTCAGCCCCTCCCTCCAGCCAGCCAACCTCCCAGGGTCCCTCCCCACAGCTGGCCGGCCCCCTGATAGGCCTCGATCGCCGACCAGGCTGAGGGACCCCACCCATGCACTGGGCCTTTAGTTTAGTTAATAATATTGTGATATTTGGCATGATTGATTACTAGAATTAGTGGGGCGATCACATTGTAAGGTATAAAAATGTCAAGTCACTATATTGTGCACATGAAACTGATATAACCAAGATAAGATTGTATACCAACTGTATATAAATGTAAAAAATAAATTTTTAAAAACATCAGTTTTTTTCATATTTTAAATAACAAACATCTACAATACAAGTGGAATGCTTACTGATTCTGAATTTTCAAGATGACCTTTATTCTTTTTTCCTAGTGGAACACATTATCCACACTGAGAAATATAACTGACTAAGAAGACAATGTAGTGCATTCAACTTTTAAAATACCTCTACAATCAATACCTTGCTCTCTCAATGGCTTCTGTCCTGTGGACATTGGAGAGTTGGCCCAAGCAAAAGCGATCTCCTCCAGAAGGGTCCACATACCCATCAACAGTAACAATAGGGCAGCTTGAAGGAACCTTAAATGTCTCTCCTACTTGAACATCCATTTCAAAGTAAGCGATGGAACACCAATACTCAGGAGCTATAGGAGACAAATGGGAGCAAACATCACTCCCTAAGGCAAAGCTGTTCCTACAATAAAGGCTGAAGGCACAGAAGAGGAATCTGAAAAGCACCCAAAAGAATTGGATAAAATGACGATGCTTTAAATATCTAGGCATTTTCCTGTCTTCTATTTTTCAGCTCAGTGCCTAGCATTCTTGAAACTCTAGTCATTTTTAAAATCTGGAATTTGGTTCTTACCTCAAAAGACCCAGTCAACTGAGAATTCAAACAACAAAAGCAATCAGGACAGAAAATAAATTATTTTACCATTTCATTTCACGTATTTTTTTTTTAATTTTTTAATTTGATTTTGAGAGAGAGAGAGAGAGAGAGAGAGAGAGAGAGACTAATTTGTTGTTCCTCTTATATTTATGCATTCATTAGTTGATTCTTGCATGTGTCCTGACAGGGCATCGAACCTGTAGCCATGGTGTATCTGCACAATGATCTAACCACTAAGGCAAACTAAACTTTTCTTTTTTTAAACACACTGACTTTAAGACACAATCTGAGGAATATTATCGAAAACATCAACCCATAGCATATTTTTCTAGTTCCCTGATAGAGTGTAAGGACCCAAGCTAGTCAGCCATTCATTCAGACCAGAGTCAAGGTTAATTACACTCTAACTAGAGAGCTGCTGTGAGTGGGAATGCTCAATCGTCTCTTGGCTGAAAGGTCATTTGTTGTATCACTTAGTGAAGTCAAGTCATGTTTACCACTATGATTTTAATGCTGAAGATGGATTTAGTGTGTTCATTTGAACAACAACAAATGATTTAAAATAACTGTGAATGATTAGAGGGAAAGGAGGCACTACTTGGTTGTGTTTGTAAAGTTTTCTGCTGATTAACCAATTACTTATCTGCACGTCAACGTGCCACTTAAGAACTCTGACTGGACTAGAATTTGAAGCAACAAAACGCTTAACAATCTGAAAGGATAGAAAAATAGATCTTTTTAACCCCCTCTCAAAATAATCTTAAAATGAAGTATAACTGATGCTTAAAACACATTTTCTTTAAAAAAAAAAACAAAAACTTGTATTGTATGCATCTAATTGATTTTTTAAATGTTTTCAAGGAAGAAAATACTTTCCAATAAAGAATTAATAAAATGGACCATGAAGATACAAAAATTAAAATTTCATATGTTTTCTCAAACAGATCAAATCAACTGATCATGAATACAAACATTCCTTTAAATGTTTTATTGTCATTACAACATGAAAACTAGTGACATAATATGCCTTGCTAAAAATCCCATTTTGAAATATTTATGAAGTTATTCCTTAGAGTAAAATTCTTCAGTCAAGACATCACATTCTGCTTTGAACAAGAAGCTTCAGCCCACACCTGGCAGGGATGCTGCTTGAAGCTAAACTAGAGGTTATCGAAACCAACATATCAAGCACCCGTGCTTTGGCAGCTAAAACCACTAATAGCACTTAAAAGAGGTCTTTACACAATGAGTCCAAAAAGTAAATTTTGTTACAAACAATGCCCTGAAGTCATGAGTGTTTACAATAGTAAAAAAATGAGGTGCAAATACATGCCTTTCCTAGTACACACTGAAGAACACTATCTAGAAGTAAAGTTCCATAGTGAGCAACATTTTTCATGAGTCAATTCAGGGTGGGGAAAAGGAGTTGTAAAATCTTCTTGTTTTAAATAAAAAACATACTGTTATCATGAACTGCAATGTCTGTACTTGCACTTACACCTTATTTTATTATTTTCCAGTCACCAAGCGTTTTTTGTTTGTTTGTTTCCCTAATATTTCAGACACCATACAACAGGGATGGTTACGTGAAGCTATTCTCCGAATAGCTGACCCGCTCGGCTAGGAAGGAGAGATGTACCACAAACCAGGAATGAAAAATGAGCATCTATTATGAAGAGGGCATGAGGCCTAAGGAAGCAGGAGGAAGGGGTTACTGTCTGTGAGGACAGAGAGGGCCAGAGGTCATCCAAACGGGTTCCAGGGCCCTTGGCAGTGCTGGGATACAACACAGCATGTGAGAACTTTTCTATTCCATCCCAAGGTGCTCGCCAGACGAGAGGGAACATTCTTACTTTTAAATCAGGAGCAGGTCCTAAGAATTCATTAAGTTCATGAGGCCTTTCTGGATCTCTCTTTGCTCTTTTGCTCCAAGAACCGAAGGCCATGTAAGTGACAAGCCTGCAGCTTCACATCATTACCATCACCACGCGCTGAAATCACTCAGTCAGAGAGCACTTTCTTAACGCCCCAACTCCTTTCAAAGGAAGTGGGGCTGTTCTGTGCGGGCTGTGCTGACCATTGATACTTTGTTTCTTGTTCCCAAATTAGTGAAGTTGGCCAGAGAAAAGGTTGTAAAAGGCTGAGTTAACAACATGAAATTTTTTACAATGTAAGAACTTAGCTAAATTATGTGTTGTAATGGGGAAACATAAAGCACAGCTTTATCAAATAAATGCTGTTCAATTACAATGGAAAATGTACATCTCCAAGGTATCTTTAATTTCTAAAATCACGTCATTCAAGAAAATATTTTTAAATTTGGTTAACTTTTTTTAAAGTTAGAAATTTGGATAAAGCACCTAAGAGATTCATTATAAATTAATCTTTATATTATTTAGCTCTGAATGAGATGCCCTGTGAGAATCTTTTATGGCACATAAAGGTCCTCTCACCCTGGCCAGTGTGGCTCGGTTGGCGTGTCATACACTGGGAGGTCTGGGGGTCAGGGCACATGCCTAAGTTTTGGGTTCAATCCTTAGTCTCTCTAGACATGTACAACACACAAATGATCTAAGTTTTTCCTCTCATATTGATGTTTCTCTCCCTCCCTCCCTCCCTCTCTACAACCAATAAACATACCCTTGCATGAGGATGAGGGTAGCAGATATTAAATGGTGAGGAGAAGGGCAGTATGACTGGAAGCCTACTCAATAGGGAAGCCCGGTGCTCTCCCCGCTCGGTGCAGGCCCAGGCCTTTCCCTGCCCTCTCTCTCTGCTTCACCCCCACCCCAGCCTGAATCCAAGTACCCAGGTTGCTGAACCCAGGTCTGCTCTGACCTCAGGGGTCAGACACCTGGTGCTGTTCCCACAGCCTACAGCACATTTGGTGCCGCGGGACTTGCCTGCTCCCTGACTCCAAGGCATATGCCCGCTCGACCCGGCCTGGGAAGACGCCATCACTCCTTGTATTTCAGCTCCAGGCCCAGATAAGGAAAAAACCAGGCACTGCTGACCTCAGGACCAGCTGCATTGAACAATGACCCCTGCCCTGGTGCCCGCTTATCAATCGTTGGAGACCACACCCCTGAAAGGATACACCTGAAGAACTGCTGTGTATCCTATTTAGATCTTTCCCCGGGACCTCCCCAAAAATCCCTGCCTTCAAACGCTTAAGATGGAGGACCCGGTGCGCTCTCCCTCCCTGGAGCACACCTGTGCCTTTCCCTTCCCTCTCTCCCTCCCCACCCAGGGCCATTACCATCAGCTTCCTCACTCCCAAGCTTCAAGGGCCCTTCCTCTACCTCTGTAACTTGTTGCCTAACCCCATTTCTTCTAGGAATTACTTCTATCTCTGTAATTTACCCAATAAATTTCCCTCACCAACAAATAAAAGGGGGGGGGGGTGAGGGGGAGATCAGTTAGAAGATTCTTTTAACAGTTCAAGAGGAAAATAAAGGTTGTGGGTTAAAACTACTCTAGGGCCCATTAGTATTCACAGCCAAAGAGTTCACAGCCTTCTGAGTTCCAACCAGCTGACTCCATTCAAGGTGTGTGGGCAGAGCTGGTCCCCTCCTGCAACCACTTGGACAAGAGACCTTTCAGGATCATCCTCACCATTGAGTCCCTTCCTATTATACTCAAAGACAGAGGTTTTCTGCCCATGCAGGGCTACAGATGCATGGCTCATAACTAGTTAATGCTGTTCCCTCACCACCAGAAGCTCGTAGGCCTCAACATCGGTTCTAGCCTGAGAAGAATGAAGTAAAGCTATCATGAGGCCAAAAGCGATTGCAGGATATATGCCACCACTCCCAAACCTCCCAAACCCACACCACCGTTCCATCTAGGGTAGGTCTTTCTTCAGAGCCCTGATTACCCTCATTCCTGTAGATCACCTTCCACTAAGCCAGTGGTCGGCAAACGCGCGGCTCGCGAGCCACATGAGGCTCTTTGGCCCCTTGAGTGTGGCTCTTCCACAAAATACCACGGCCTGGGAGAGTCTATATTGAAGAAGTGGCGTTAGAAGAAGTTTAAGTTTAAAAATTTGGCTCTCAAAAGCAATTTCAGTCGTTGTCCTGTTGGTATTTGGCTCTGTGGACTAAGGAGTGGTCGGCAAACTAAGCCTTACAAAGACGGACACCTCACCCCATCCCCTGACCCCCAAATTGCCAGAGGTCACTACTGACTCTCAGTGATGCTGCCTCGAAACCAGCAAAAATCCTCATTCTTAAGATTCTAGATATTTCCTTCTGATCACAATATATTTATTCACAAACAAAATTAAGATCCTGATAACAATTCTATAATTTCAAATACAAATAAGACAAAACTACTGAATTAGACTGTTTAGAGATGTAGTCATCACTTTCAAAGAGCAATACATACATGGCAGGATAGTGGTTACCACCAGGAGGAGGGTAGGAACGTTTTAGACAGACAAAGTGCCTGAGGTAGGAAGGTTTCGGGGGTGCTGCCGTGTTTTAGTTTTCGATCTGGGTGGTGGTTACACAGGTACTGGCTTTAATGTTATTCATTAGATTGTATGTATCCATGTTTTATGTACTTTTCTATTTATTATATTTCTCAATAAAAATCCTATATAATAAAATATGCAAATCGACCGAGCAGTGGAATGACTGGTCGCTATGACGCTCACTGACGACCAGGGGGCAGACACTCAATGCAGGAGCTGCCCCATGGTGGTCAGTGATCTCCCTCAGGGGAAGCAGCGCTCAGCCATAAGCCGGGCTCATGGCTGGAGAGCGCAACAGCGGTGGCAGGAGCCTCTCCTGCTTCTGTGCTAAGGATGTCAGACTGCCAGCTTAGGCCCACTCCCTGCAGGGACCGGGCCTAAAGCTGTCAGTCAGCTATCCCCCAAGGGCTCCTGGACTGCAAGAGGGTGCAGGCTGGGCTGAGGGAACCCCTAAGTGCACGAATTTCATGTACCGGGCCTCCAGTTTATATAAAGGCAAGACTCCTTGACCCACAAAAATGTTTAAATCAACAAATATGCAAATACCGTATAGAAAATCCACTACAGAGAATAACTTAACTAATCTATACTAATAAAAGGGTAATATGCTAATTAGATCAATCGTCCTGCCTTCCTTTCAGACAAAGCCACTGTGGCGGGGGCCGAGGCAGAAGTGGTTAGGGGCAATCAGGCCAGCAGGGGGGGGGGGGGGTGCAGTTAGGGGCAATCAGGCAGGTGAGCAGTTAGGAGCCAGTGGTCCCAGATTGCGAGAGGGATGTCCGAGGGGTCCCAGATTGGAGAGGGTGCAGGCCAGGCTGAGGGATCCTCCCTCTCATGCATGAATTTCATGCACTGAGCTTCTAGTTAATATATATGTTTAAAAATGTCTCTGAACATTTCTTTAAATCAGACTTTTCCTCTAAGTCAAAACAAATATTATTTGTATCCTAAATCAGCACAAAGTTTATTAAACTCTCACATTTACTCCTGGTGAGCATAGTAAAAGTGCTTTTCATACTCTAATGTGTAAATCAATTTGGACTTCTGATCCAGAAATTCTTCAAGTCTATTAAACTGAAGAGTTATAAGCATCAAGATCTTACCCTCACTGTTTTAACGGCCAGAAGAAAAAATGGAACAAACATAAATAACAAATAACAGAACACTGTTTAAGAAAATTATACAGATCTATTTGAGAAACTATGTTATCCTTCAATCATTATGGTTACTATAGTTATACTTTTGCAAAATCTTTATTGGAAATATATGCTAAAGTACCTACATATACAATGACTATATAGGATTTCCTTCCAAATAGAAGGTGAGGGTATGAATGAGAAGTAGGGGGATATGAATGAAGCAAGATTGGCCATTAGTTGTTAATAGCTAAAACTGAGGGATGAGTGCAATGAGGGCGGGATCTCCCTTATTATTCTGGTATTTGTTGTATGTTTGAAATCCTTTATAATAAAACATTTTTTAAATTAGGGTGAAAATTAAGGGGGTGAGTTGAAATGATATAGTTTGCATCTTTTTATGATAAGACAGTTATGGAGGAAAGAAAAAACAAATCAAAATGCTATGTTTATGTTAAGAAGCCTTCGGTATGTTATGCCTAAACTTTCTTTTTTAAAAAATATATTTTATTGACTTTTTTACAGAGAGGAAGGGAGAGGGATAGAGTGTTAAAAACATCGACCAGCTGCCGCCTGCACGCCCCCTACTGGGGATGTGCCCGCAACCCAGGTACATGCCCTTGACTGGAATCGAACCTGGGACCTTTCGGTCCGCAGGCCGACGCTCTGTCCACTGAGCCAAACCGGTTAGGGCTAAACTTCCTCTGTTTTATTACTTCTATAGTTAAAAAGTTATATTCAAACTATGAACTGAGAAAATCTACTTAGCTATTTACTCCTTTCAGCATAATTTAATCTGTTTCTAAATTCCCATTGGCCAGATTCCTGAATCTATCTTCTAAGACAGACACGGCGACTTACTTTTCTTTCCAGCATCTACTTCAGATCGTCCCACTTCCAGGGGCGCGTTCCCTCCAGGGCGGGAGCAGCGCCCTCCCTCCCCACCAGGGGGCGCTGAGGGCGTCCTCTAGTTTCCACGGCATTTTTCTAACGCTCTGGTCCCATTGCAGCGGATGCAAAAAAATAAATGTTCCTGGTGTCACCCCTACACGTGGCCACTTATTCACCACGAAATTCCCTGCTATTTTGGAGAAGCAATCTGTGGGTAGCCTAGGGAGGCACTGGGGTGGTGGCGCCGCCCATTTCCCCTCCTGATCCTTTAGGTCCCTTCACATGAGGCTTCCCTTCAGGCACCTGAGTCCCAGAGAGACTTCAGTCTCTGCGCCTCACTTTCCTCGTCTTAAGTCAGTGGTGACATTCCCTTTTAAAGCTCTTGAGAGGATCAGCGAGTAACGGGAAGGGGACGCGCGCGCTCCCTAATGCTAGTTGTCCTGTCCTGCCTCCGGGGCCTGGCTCTGGAGCTCCCTCCTGGCCTGGAGCTCGCCCCGCTGGGAGGGAGCCCCCCCAGTCCGTAAAGCAGGGCTCTGAGAGCCGAGGCGGGTGGCGGTGGGGTAACACCTTCCCGCGGATGCTCGGAAAGCCACTCCTGGCCCCTCTGAGCCCACTTGGGCCCCAGGAGGGGAAGGGGCTCGGGAGGCCTGCAGACCTCCAGGGCGGCCAGTGCTCAGCGAGCGGGGCACCTTCCTGGTTCTGGGCAGGCGAGGGCCTGGCTTAGCTCCCCCGCCCTCCCAGGCTCCGGTGGACTACAGTGACCGTTGTCGCAGCGACCTCCCAGGAGTCCTTGCAGCACGGGACTAAAGATGCTTAACGAGTCCAACTGGCGGGGTCGGAGCAGGGGTGTTAGTCTGGCGCCGGCCTCAGGTGCAGCAGGTGGGCCAGCCCACGTGTCTGGGGCGGCGGCCAGCACCCTGCGCAGACCTTCGCCATCGGGCTCTGGTGCCGGGCGAGCGGCTCCCGGAGGCTGGGACCCGGGGTGTCCCCTCCCAGGACCTCACTGGGGAGCAGCGGGAGGAGGGGCGGAGGGGGCGCCTCCAGGGCAGACACGCCGCCGCCTTCGCGCGACGATGGCGACCCCTGGTGGTCATCGCAGGAAGTGGCCCGCCCGCAGAGCGCCTCCCCGCTCTCCCCCGGGTCCCTGGTCACCCCTCCCTCCCTCCCGGACCCTGTCCCCTCCCAGCCCGCCCCAGCGCCGCGCGCCCCGGCTCCTCCTGGGGACAAACCCGGCCCGGCCCGGCCCCGCCAGCTAATGCCCGGCTGCCCGCGCCTCTGACCCCTCGCCCCGCGGGCGGCCTGCGCCCTGCTGCCCGCCGTCTCCCACAAACACCCCTCCGCCAGCCCTTCCCGGCTCCCGGGGGCGGCTCTGCGGGACCAGACTCCCTGGGGAGGGCGGGCCTCCAGGCAAAGGGCTGCCTCGCCCTGCACCTGAGCTCCGGCCGCCGCCCCAGCTCCAAGGCAGCCAGGCTGCGACCCGTCACGGGCTCCCCGCACACAGCCGCGCTGGGGTTGGGGTGCGGGGAGAGAGGGCAGGGGTGAGGGGCGGAGGTCACCAGCGCCCCTGGGGTTGGGGTGCGGGGAGAGAGGGCAGGGGTGAGGGGCGGAGGTCACCAGCGCCCCTGGGGTTGGGGTGCGGGGAGAGAGGGCAGGGGTGAGGGGCGGAGGTCACCAGCGCCCCGGTGAGGACGCCAAAACAGCCCCCTCCCTGGGCGGGATGGAGAGCCAGGCCCGTGCGTGTCAAAGGTCAGGGCGGCCCCCAAACACCGGGCTCCCATGAGGGACCTGATGGTGATGGTGGTGGTGACAGCTGACCTCGTTAGCCTTCCCATACCCCAGGCACCGGGTTTACTTCCCATACATGGCCCTCGGTTTATCCTCTCACCGGCCCGGAGAGGCTAGGTGCGCCTGTCCGCGTTGCGCAGATACAGAAGCTGCAGCTTGAAGGCGCCGTAGACAGAGTTGTCAAACGGGCTCCAAGGAGAAAGGGCAGGTCTGAGGGTGCCTCCAGGTGCGGTCAGCCACCAGCCTAGGCAGGGGGTCACCTGAGGTTGTCTCCATCTTCACAGAACCTTCCCGTGTTCTAGTTCTGAACACTGGGGAGTGAGTGTGTGTTTGCTTATTACTCTCCGCAGCTTATAGATTAGGTTCGTCCATTTTTATTTATCAAATATTACATGGTGCTGTTGGACTTTATTTAAAGTCTGACTGCCAAGAACTCCAGCAAACGGGATGTTTACACACGATAAGGAATCCTGGGAAGCACAGGAGAGCTGGGCACCCCGGTGCAGTGGCGCTCCCACGGCTCCAGCTCATGCAGCTGTCACGGTCCCTACTCAGAGCCCTGAGTCCGGGGGCCATCAGCTGGCTGCTTGGGAGAGGCGTGGCCACCTGACCTAGTTCAAATCCCCTCTGTTCCATCTGTTACGTTTCTCCTGGAGGGATGCCTTTGCCTGGCTCTCTTCTCTAGGTTGTTACTAGCAACTCACTAAGGTGTCCTATCCCTCTCCACCCCCTTCACCTTCTGGTCCCACGAATCCTGTCCTTCACGGGGAAGAGATGTCCGTGGGGGACAACTCTTGAGGTGAGCCTGGTCCACACGAGCAGCGAGGCAGAGGCCACCTCAGGAGAGTCATTAAATAGCCGAGCGGAAAGGCTAGCTCCGTGGTCGGCAAACTGCGGCTCGCGAGCCACATGCGGCTCTTTGGCCCCTTGAGTGTGGCTCTTCCACAAAATACCACGGCCTGGGCGAGTCTATTTTGAAGAAGTGGCGGTTAGAAGAAGTTTAAGTTTAAAAAATGTGGCTCTCAGAAGAAATTTCAATCGTCGTCCTGTTGATATTTGGCTCTGTTGACTGAGTTTGCTGACCACTGGGCTAGCTGATGTGCCTGACCGCGATGACAGGAAATTCAGCCTTGTGACAAAGCTGGGGCTAAAATGAGAGCTACATAGAAAAATGAGCAAATTAGCCCTAGCCAGTTTGGCTCAGTGGATAGAGCGTTGGCCTGCGGACTGAAGGGTCTCAGGTTCGATTCTAGTCAAGGGCACATGCCCGGGTTGTGGGCTCGATCCCCAGTGGGGGGCATGCAGGAGGTAACCAATCAATGATTCTCTCTCATCATTGATGTTTCTGTCTCACTCTCTCTCCCTCCCCCTTCCTCTTTGAAATCTAATATATTTTTTAAAAATATTTTTAAAAAGAAAAATGAGCAAATTAAAATATTAAGGCAATGAATTTCAGGAGAAAAGCAAAAGACATGAAAGAAGTTAAAAAAAAGTACACCAAGTGGCTCAGCTGTGAATAGTGAATTAATCAAAAGTTATGATTTAATCCCAGTGGTGAATAAGAATTGATGGGGTAGTGATGGTGTGAGACAGCTAAACCCTCTTTTTTTAGAGTAGCAAATCAATGGTTCTCTACTTTTTTTCCCCCCAAAAATGAAGAAATGCCAACATGATTATGCTATTTAGAAAAATGAAGGTAAACCCAGAAAAAAGGAGCTGAGAAACAGGAATGGGACTAGGGTGGCATGAGGTAAGACACCTGTCTTTCATTCAAGCCTCGGCACCCACATCTCCTCCAACTTCAGGACTCCACTCTCCTTTTAGAAATGAGAAAAGAATGGGGACTGTTCTCCATGGTCATAGTTTGAAACGCCCTATTTCCCATTTCAGTGGTCACAGAGCAAAGAAGGAAATATTGCCCTCAAATTCGAGAATTCTCGAAGTGATGAGGCACTCTTTCCAGATCCAAGACATCCACAAGCTTAAGAAAAAGAATGAGCACATGATGATTTAATTGGCTTTCTCTTTTAATCAAAAACATACTTTGTTACAGAGTTCTCAGGAAAGGTTCAACTATTTGTTAGCCACAGACGTCACCCAGGGAAAAGTGTACAGAGAGCCACAGAGCGCGCCTGGCACTTCAGCTGGCCAGCTGTCCCCAAAGCAGCTCAGGTGGCTCCTCTGAGCTTCAGCGTCGCTGCACTCCTCTGAGTTCAGGGGAGGAGGCAGAGCTGGGAAAGCCACCACCAAATCTGTTCCACCCCCAGCTGCTTCCTCCAAAGGGTTCTGCAGCCCACCATTCTCATCAGCAAGCAGTCCCACGTTTCCCTTAAATCACAGGTCCCAGGCGCTGGCCAGAACCAAACACCTGGAGGAAGTTTGCCGACTCCATGTTTAGCCTTTTAACCAATGCAAACCCATGAGTCCTTCTATCAGTGACAAGCAGCCATAGCAACAGCAGCTGGTTACATCCCTTCCTGCCCAGCTACCTCCGAGCTGGCCTCTACCAGGACTCCCCAACCCCCACCTTTGACCCAGCCCTAATGAAGGCTCTCAAGGTCCTTGTAAAAGCCCAGTTCATTCATGACACTCATCCACAATGGGCTGGAAGAGAACTCTGAAAGAAATGCTCCAACCAAAAGTCTTCTAATCAAAATGGACTAAAAAAAGCCAAGAATAAAGTGAAGAATCATCCACTATACGTTTCATTGAGTTGTACAAACCATTTTAATTGATGCAGTTCAAAGGAATGTCCCTGTTCTAAGCATAGAAGAGTTAAAAACCAAAGACCCCAAGTAATGACCTCTACTATCATTAGGCATTTACAGTAAGTTTTCAATCCGTTTTAGTTAAAAAAATTACCAGCACACAGCCCTTAAGGGGATGGTGTCACACACATACCAACACAAAAGTTAGAGTGTCATGACTCAAAAAAAGCCTTCCCCAGGCTTCAATAGAGATGGGAAAATAAAATGAAGGCTGCCCCCCGCCCCCCGCTCTTTTTTTAAAGTACTTATTGCAGCCCCCAAGGTAGTGCTAGGCCTTTGGTTGAATTTAAGTCTTAGGGACATGTTATGTAACTTGGTGTCCAGAGGAGAATAGTAATAAAATCTCAAGCCTAGTCTCATTCAAATAATGTAGAAACAAGTAAAAAAAGCCCCCTCGAACAGCAGAGCGAAGGCGAGGAAGAGATCTAACACCGCTGCAAGGTAGGCAAGGCCACTGACACTTCGGAGCTGGAGCGCACCTAGTCCAACTCCCTCCTTTTACAGATGAGGCAACTGAGGCCCAAGGAAGGTAAATGACTTGCCCAAGGTCATACATCAAATTAGTGGCAGAGCACAACTAGAGAGTACAACTGTCTGGTCCAGCCAGGAGTCACTCGTTTCAGGCTGAACAAGAGCACTGGCTCAGAGACCTACCGAGAAAGCATCTAAACTGAACACTATCCCCATCCATGAGAGAAATGATTGTCTTCACCAGAGTGATCTCCTCAGTCCTTCCTAGTTTAGGAAAAAAAAAAAAAAAGGTTCATTCATTCGCTCAAGTCTGATGGTAAAATCCCTGACAACATCAGCAATTACTTTAGCTACTCCTTGGGGCAGGATATCAAACCCTCAAACCTCATAAAGGCACCTATAGGTCAAAAATATCTGTGGAGGAGGAAGGCCAGAACATAGGGCTCAAAAGGAGACACCAAAACAAAACAAAAATGATCCTCTCATTTTCCAAGCTTTGTTTTGTTTTGTTTTGTTGGTGTCCTCTAGGCAAGGGTATTGCCTCTGGCTATTGATAACCTAATTTCATAACTCTTTGTAACCCCAATTTTTATGTGAGCAGCATTCAAGTGGAAGCAATGAAACCTTTTAAAAATCTTGTAAAGGGGGAAAAGAGGAATATGACTCACTTCTCTCTGCCTCAACTACCTGAAACTGAGCAAGAATCAAGAAGCACTCCAAGCGGTCAAACGCCAAAGCACTGAAGGCCTTTCCATCGTGTACAGGAAGTTTCTTGGGTCCTGTCCAGTTTGCCCTTGTAGTCAAAGAAAGTGCTAATAAGTTTGGTTATCTGGCTTCCTTGCCCAAGCAGCTGGGGGAAAAATGAATCAGAAAGGGAAGAAGAGGTACTAAGGGGAGGTACACTAACAACGCACAGGAAATGTCACTGTCAGAAAGAGAGAAGATGGGGGTCGGAGGGGGGGAGGGGTAAAAACTAAACGTTCAAAACCACAGCAAGTCTGCAACCATTTAGTAAAGGCAAACAACCCTTTCTAAGCGCCCGTGAAGTTGAGGAAGAGAGCTAGGCACAAAAAGAAACATATCCAGTATGTTCTCTGACATACATATTAAGTAACTCCATCAAAAAATGGCTGAAATAGCCCTAGATGCTTTTGGCTCAGTGGACAGAGCGTCAGCCTGCAGACTGAAGGGTCCCAGGTTAGATTCCAGCCAAGGGCACATGCCCGGGTTTTGGGCTTTATCCCCAGTGGGGGATGTGCAGGAGGCAGCCAATCAATGATTCTCATCATTGATGTTTCTATCTCTCTTTCCCTCTCCCTTTCTTTAGGAAATCAATAAAGATATATTTTTAAAAATGGCTGAAATAAAAACGTACTGCTTAAATAAGGCAAGTCTGGATTATGCAAAAAATTCCATTTCACAACCATAC
Organism: Ia io; assembly: GCA_025583905.1. Classification (NCBI taxonomy): domain Eukaryota; kingdom Metazoa; phylum Chordata; class Mammalia; order Chiroptera; family Vespertilionidae; genus Ia; species Ia io. Next base: position 9,641,762 of record JAJQQW010000013.1, read on the forward strand.
AAGATAAACCACCTAGTAACACTGGAACAAGTGCTGGGGACAAGGCTGGGCCCGAGGATGCTGCTCTGAATAAGGCCACTAATGTTTTACATCCTTCCTGACATATCTGAAGAGAAATTACCTAGCTGTCAGAAAAAAAAAAAAAAGGAAAGGCTTGCACTAAAGATTCTCATAGCCTATTTCTATAATCTTGCAAAGGAGGAGTTAGGCGATTCTTTACAGAGAGCCATCTGCAAGAAGATGCGTTACGCCTCTAGAAGGAAAAAGAATGCATTTCTTCATTCTATTATCTGCTAGTCTTTGTCAAGCCCCATCTACAAAAGAGTTAACTGACTTTACAGGCAATTGCTTTCATATACTCATTCACCTCCCTGACCTAAATTTACCATTTTCCCAACTTGCTGTCCTTAAATAAAATGCCAGTAAATGACTCAATGATAAAGGGAGCAAACTATAAAAACTAGGAACAAAAAGGATTCTGCCCTACTCAAAATATAATTGCTTCTTCCAAAAGGATGTGAACGAATTTGATTGTGCATAATAGCTAATGAGTAACAACTATTAACCAGTCACCACCAAACCAGGAACAGAAATATTTCACCTTCTATTCTTTAACTTCCACAGATAGTGAAGGAGCAGCTTGGGAAAATGTACAACTTCCCTTCTCCAGATGGGCACAATAAAAAAGATAACTGCAATACACTTTAAAATATTCATCATCTGGAAGACAGGACATTATATTTTGTCTTCAAAATTTCTATTACAAATACCTCCCTTTACACCACACCCTTCCCCACAAAAACGGATTTTAAAAGCTACTATGTATTCAGTTTACTCGGATGTTTCAAGTATGGTCCTTAAGTGAGACCACCCAACCTGTAAACCTACAATGTTCCAGGAGGAATGGGATGGGTGACCTATTTAGTGGTTAGGTCAATAAAAAGGAGCCATCCTTCTGGAAAAACAAGGTTATATGGCAGTGATTTCTTGTCCTTATCTTTTATACCAGGTGTAGCATACTTTTACAGAGACAGACTATATCTCACCAAAGAATGTACTCCCTGGAAAATAAAGGCAACACCATAAAGGATTCCCTTTGAGTATGAAAGGCACTGACAAATGTGGAACGGGCCTCATACTGGATGATAAAGGTACGTACTTAGTTCACCTCTCATTCAGCTTTCACTGAAATTCAACATTTTGAAAGTCTTTGACATATGAACCAGCGTAGAACACTCATTCAGAACCATATCCTTATAAAAGATTCTTAGAACTGCAGAAGCTATTGTACCCCTAAATTTTAAACCTAGTGATTCCTTTATCTTACTCATTAAAGATGACTACATTTAAGATATGGAAATAACATTTAACCTAAGCCCTCAGGAATAACTGATCATAACATACTAGATGTTTTCTCAAAAGCATGTGATTGCATCTGGGTACAAATATAAAGCAATTACTAACTACAAATACTTATGTACTTGTCAGGCTCTTAGCAGAAAGCAACCAAAACAGGTGGCTAGGCATTGAAGACAGACTTCTTTGCAAATATTTCCACAAATGATTACCCAGATTTCATGTTTCATTAAACATGAAAACCTTTCTTAAAATAGAAAAGGAGGCAATAGATTATATCATAGCATGCTTATGGCTCTAGCCAAATAACCTGGATTTTTTAAAATATGTCATTCTAAAACTCCTCTCACTCCTACTCCTCATTCACAGTAAAATGGGCTTAAAGTCAATAACTTCTATAAAATGGTATCTTTTTAAAAATCTGCCAATAATACTTAAATCAACAAACGTTTACAAGTTGTAATGAGGTCTTTAACAAAAGGAGTTGTTAGTACTCAAGAGTACAAATACGTTGGTAGAGAAATACTTTGAAAACAAAAGCCATGTAGTTTGGATCAAAATCTCTATTTAAATAAGCTAACCCATTGGTTTCTAGGGGGGTCTTAAGGACACCTTCTGAGCAAGGAAGCTGAAGACTTGTTCATCTAAACCGATATAAGGACAACTGGCATGCATAATAAGTGTTCCTCAAACTTGGAACACACCTACCTTAGAATCTTATTATGTTTAGAAAGGTCCTCCAAGCAAGCGGTAAGAGCATCAGAAAGACAATCCTGGATTTTATGCCACACTATTTATTCTGTAGACAACCTATTTATCTTGTAGACAACCAGGCCTATTTTTGCTACAGTAAAATAAAACTTCAAAATACAACCAACTCTACGCTTGATACACCATGTCCCCGGGGAAGTCCCGGTAGAGGGAGGGGAAAACCAAAGCTGCAGTACTGGCTGCTGCCTGCCATTTCCTAGAAGGTGTCTCGCCTCTGAGGTTGGACTCAAAAGTGCAAAAGGAAAATCTTAAAAATCAAACCTAGAATTCAACTGTGTATGTTGAGATTCGGTTTTATTTATGCTACCAGCTAAGTAAAAAGCATACATGTTGTGTCTGTGGTACAGTCAATACATTTGCAACTCTTCTACTTAAATTCTCTGTACAAAATCACTGCCAACTGATATGATCATTGATGGCACAGGGCTGAGAAAACCCAAAAGGTGTAAGAAGCCTGCAGTCTTGCCCCAAGATACAAAAGCTGAATTCAAACAATGTCGTGACACACATGATTTAAAGAGCACGTGAAAAAGAAGTCACAGCAAATCAAGTACAAAAATAGCCACATTGCCTGTTATGAGCTGTAATGTTTCCGTTAGTCCACACAGGATCTGACCTAGAACTTAGCAGTTTCCAAATACTCATCATTTACTTTAAGCACTGCCACCTCTGCAGAATGGGGAGATGGAGGAGTGACACTGCTTTTAGTGTTTTTAAAACACAAAACCTTTCCCTTTGAATTAAGGAAGGAAAGAAATGGCTCATCTCGGCTTCTTGGTAACCAACCCTGTGCCTGGAAATATAGACTACATCTGCTGTTTAACAGGGAAAAGTTATACTACTCGAGAAATCGTTATCCAACTGGGATAACTACTGAACTTGTCAATGGTATTTCTTTGTCTGATAATTTGAAGGAATTCTCAGTATTCACAGAGATTACTGTTTTGCCTTGGTGAAAATAAAATGGAAGTCGCAAGACAATCTGAATTGAAATCATCTTCACTAGTTCAACTTGTGGAAAATATATTTTGGATAAAAGATTATAATACATTACTGTCTTATTTTTTAAACACAGAGTGAAGTTGCTCTTGGTAACATTAACTCACCCACATGGCACAATATTTTGGAGTAAAGTCTGCTCAACAATAACAATGTGCACACAAAATAACATAGGTGAATGAACTTTGAGAATGTCTCTGCCTTTAAAATCAGTAATATTGAGTTTACTCTTTAGAACAGCACATATACCAATTTCTGCATAGAAAAAGGTCAAAGACATTTTAAAGGGCTAAATTTTCCAGGATTGGAATGATTCCTTCATACATAACTGGTGCAGTAAATTTAATAAGAATGTGTTTTTCCTGACCTTCAAGTTCTGAGCCATGCCTGAAAAGTACTAAATAGGAAAAAAATTTTTTAAAAAAGTCTTAATCCAGTTTCTGTCTGCTAGGAGCAAGGCAGCAAACATGTTTTCAACCCTTTATGAAAAGATAAAGCAGAACAAAAGTGATATATATCTTCAGATTATAAACAGGGTTGTATGTTCTAGTCCACCATCCTGACAATGAATGTTAAGGGCTCCAACAGTAAAGGTTTCAGTCTAAAGGTTGTGGGTCGGCAATAGGCATGGTGTGGAGTACTTCATCTAGGAGCTGGAGGGCCCGGTGTAAGTGAATCTCAATCCAGCACGGCGTTTCCTTGATGCTCTGTCTTGGGTAATCCGGTCCCCAGCCTTTCACAAAACTCATCCTGAGGATGCATAAGCGACGTAGGTCATCCACCCCGATTCCAGCAGCAGCTGACAAACCTAACAGGAAAGATTTGAAAGACATCAGGGGGATAGGCTGATCTCTTCCCATTCTCCCTACATCTTACATTAATAAAGTGACAGCTCTCTTTAATTCACTCTCCCCAGAATATAGTTCTCTGTCCAAGTGCCAAGAAGTACAAATCTAAACTTTATCAACAGGGGCCAAAAACTTTTGGTTAAGATTATTTGCATTCCACCCGAGTCATCTGCCTAACCACCAATTATAAAGTAAATTATTGCAATCTACCCACACCCCACCAATTTTTCTCTTTAGAAATGGAGGTGAAGGGATAAGAAGCAACTTGACTTTAAGGGTAGTGCATGTCCACAGAATGGGTCATGCAAACTTCCTGTCTATCTAAACAGCCTGGTTCAGAGTAAGACATGACTAACAATGAAACAGTTAAGAGTCCTGGTTCCATTAAAGCTTCTTGGAAGACCCCGACGATGTCTCTCCATTTCACAATGTAACAGAGAATATGCAGCTACTCAATTAGGGCATTAGATGAGAATGAGAACTTTAATATTTCTGGATTCTTCAGTAAAAGCATGTTTATAACACCAGAACTAGCAAATGAATGGTTTAGATGCCTGAATTTTTAAAAAAATCAAATTCTGTAAATGAATATGCCTTATCTATATCTAAATTGTAAACTCCTGAATATCAGTCATAATAGACTCTGCATCTAATTTTCCAGTCAGAACATACAGTCATATAGTCAATCTGCATTCATCAATATTACATGAAACTAGTGGGAGGAATCTGCATGTGCTGTAGAGAAACCTGCAGGGACACTGCAGTTTTCTGGGCCAGTGTGATTTGCTTACCACACTGAAGAGGTTAAGAACAGGGGTTGAATGAATCACTAGTTATGCCTTCAGACGTGGAAGATGGGTGCCACGTGTTTCCATCATAAAAGTCTATAGTCAGGAGTTTAACTCTGCAGTAAAAAATTCCCCATCAGTGTGAAACCTGGCACACAGTTCAATTTTACCCTAAAATTAAAAAAAAGTCTACAAGTTATCAAAATACCACCCTCACTTAGTTTTCTCTCCATGCTTAGCATAGTTAAAAAAAAACACACATACACAAAAACAGGAGGTACCTAATTCTGAAATTGAAAATGCTTTCCTTCTAGAATGAAGCCAAGCATGTCAGTGATAACAACCCACCCTGGCTGGTGAGGCAGGAATTAAAAGCATCAACACAAAAGGGGGAGGTGACCAATAATATAATAAGAAACTCTTTTGTTCTTTATCCCATACTCCCTTTTGACACAAAAAGAATAAAAATAGGTTCCTAGACAAAGGACAAACATTAAAAGAACAGTTTTCTATAAATTAAAAAATATTATTATCCCAGTAATAAAAACTTTGATTTCTATTATTGTTTAAAGTAACTAATCAAATAAATGAATCAATATAAAACGCCAGCTATTACACTTAAAAAAAAAAAAACACAAACCAAAAGCATACTTACTGATAGCTGGAGCTATTCCACCTACTGACCCAGGGCCAGGGATGTTTCCTGCCACTGCTGCTGCCTGGGCAGCTGCTGCAGCTTGTGCAGTGGCCGCCTGCTGCTGCATCTGACGATGACACTGCCGTAAATCAAAGACCTTTAAAAAAAAGTGTAGGTTTAATGTTATGAGTCCACCAGAAAAGATTCCATACATCAAAAATCAATGCACAACTAATTTAAAACGTACAGCTTCATTTAGCTCTCTTAAACTGAAAAATCTAAGTTTTTATGTATAGTGTAATATAGGAAAGCTGGCCAAGTGACACATTTCACCATCAGGACAGCGGTGGTTGCTTGCATGCCTCTGAATCTTTGATCTAATTCAGTGTGGGTCAGCGTTATTGTCCCTGTGAAAAACAGCCCCTTTGTGTAAAATAAAGTTAAGAAATCACCCCCTCCATTTCAAAGCAAATTGCTACGAGTTTTCTTTAGGATGAATTGATGACCTTGGTGAGTTATATAGCCAACTTATTTTCTTTACCATTCTAGCTATTTGGAGTGATAGACGGCATTGTCGCCTTATTTTTTTTTAAATCTGAATTTTTAAGAAATGCATACTTTATTACATAAGAGCAAAATAACTTCTGTCTGGTACATAGAATATATTCAACACTGTCATATTCTGTTCATTCACCTCAAATGACAAATAATCCAAAGACTTCCAGTCAGGATGGAGGAGTAAGGTATGCATGACCACCTTCTCTCCCTGCTCCATTTACATGCAAAAGACAGAAAAACTATTAAAAGTTGAAAAGCTCGCCTGGCTGGTGTGGCCCAGTGGTTGTCAACTATGAACCTGGAGGTCATGGTTTGACATGCCCGGGTTCCGCACTCAATCCCCAGTGGCAGGGAGGGGAGTGAAGGAGGCAGCCGATCAATGACTCTCTCATCATGGATATTTCTCTCTCTCCCTCTCTGAAACAAATAAAAATATATTTTTAAAAATGGATATCCTCCAAGCCAGTCATATAATTCCTGTGGATATACCAACGGATGGCAATAGCCAAAATAATCCTGAAAAAGAACGAAGCTAGAGAACTCACACTTCCAGATTTCAAAACTTACTGGAAAGCTACAGTAATCAAGGCAGAATAGTACTGTCATAAGGATAGACACACAGATCAATAAAATACAACTGATAGCCTAGAAATAAGCCTTTACATTTAAGGTCAACTTAATTTCAACAGGGGTATCAAGATAATTTAATAAGGGAAACAGTCTTTTTGACAAATGGTTGCTGGAACAACTGAATAGTCTCATGCAGAAGAACGAAGCTGGATCAAACTCCTTAAACTATGCACAAAAATTCACTACAAATGTATAATAGGCCTAAATTTACAGCCAGAACTATAAAACCCTTAGGACAAAACACAGGAGTAATACATTTTCAGGACTTTGGAGTAGGCAATGGTTTCTTAGATATGACACCAAAAACACACACATTCAAAGAACAGATAAACTCAAAGATATCAAAATGAACAACTTTTCTGTGGGTTGCAAATCATATCAAGAAAATGAAAGACAAGCCAAAGAACAGGAGAAAATATTTTCAAATTATATATCACACAAGGGACTGATAGCCAGAATATATAAAGAACTCTTACAACTCAATAATAAAAAGAAAACCCAATTTAAAAAACGGACAAAAGATTTAAACAGACATTTCTCTAAAGAAGATATACAAATGACCAATAAGCACCTGAAGAGATATTCAACATTATTAGCTATTAAGGAAATGCAAATCAAAATCACCATGAGATACCACTTCACATCTACTAGGAAGGCTAAATAAGAAGGAAAACAACAAGTGTTGATGAGCATATAGAGAACTGAAACCTTCATATATACTAGGTGTACCGGTTAATAATGCGGATTTTTCAACAGATGGAGTTACACATATGTTGATATATATGCGATTTGATATTATGCTATTTTGTTGTATTGACAGCAAGCTTCATACTTCTTATGTCAAATCTGCTGAAGGTGTTAACATCATAGATATTTTTACACTTAAAAATGTCAAATTTCGTGCCCCCAAAAAAGCATTTGCGGGAAGTTTTAATTCATTAGTTTATTTTGAAGAAAAAAGTTATCGTATACTTCGGGAAGCTTATGGTGAACATGCTCCATCTCAAGATACTTGTGAACGCTGGTTTAAACGCTTTTAAAGTGATGATTTCGATGTGAAAGACAAAGGACATCCAGGTCAACCGAAAAAGTTGGAAGAAAAACAATTACAAGCATTATTGGATGACGATGCGTGTCAAACTCAAAAACAACTTGCAGAAAGATTAAATGTTGCTCAGCAAACAATTTCCGATTGTTTACAAGCAATGGGAAAGATTTTAAAGGAAGGAAAATGGGTGCCACTTCAACTGAACAAAAGACAAATGGAAAACCGAAAAGGCATCAGTAAAATGTTGCTTCAACGGCACGAAAGTCTTTTTTGCATCGAATTGTGACTGGCAATGAAAAGTGGATTTAGTTTGAGAATCCCAAACGCACAAAATCATGGGTTGATCCAGGTCAACCATCAACATTGACTGCAAGGCCAAATCGCTTCGGAAAGAAGGAAATGCTCTGCGTTTGGTGGGATCAGGAAGGTGTGGTGTATGATGAGCTTCTAAAACCAGGTGAAACTGTTAATACTGATCGCTACCAGCAACAAATAACCAATTTGAACCATGCTTTGAAACGACCAGAATGTGACACAGCAAAATAATTTTGCTTCATGATGACGCACCATCACACACTTCAAAACCAGTTAAAGACATGTTAAAAGATCTTGCCTGGGAAGTATTAACCCACCCGCTGTATTCACCAGACCTTGCTCCTTCAGATTACCACTTGTTCCGATCGATGGCACACGCACTTTCTGAGCAGCACTTCAAAACATACGAAGAAGTGGAAAATTGGGTCTCTGAATGGTTTGCCTCAAAACAAGAAAAGTTCTATTTGGGACGGTATCCACAAATTACCTGAAAGATGGGGAAATGGGTAGCTAGCGATGGACATTACTTTGAATAAAGCACTTTTGATGTTTCTCTTGAATTTATCGTGTTTTCTTTGATTATAAAATCCGTCATTATTAACCGGTACACCTAGTACATTGCTGGTGGAAATGTAAAAGGGCATGGCCACTTTTGAAAACAGTCTGCAGTCCCTCAAAAAGTTAAGCATAGAGTTGCCTATGATCCTGCAATCCCACTCCTACTTATATAACCAAGAAAATGAAAACACACATCTGCCTAAAAACTTCAATATGAATGTTCATAGCAGCACTATTCCTAGTAGCCAACAAGTGGAAACAACCCATAGTCCATCAAATGAGGATGGATAAATCCACAGTAGACAGCAGGGCTAAAGACAGGAGGTACTTGGGGTCCCAGGACCACAAACAGTAGGTGCAGAGGACAGAAATTCTGCTTCTTAGAATAAAATGGGAAGAGACAATAGCCAGGCCCTCTGAGGTCTATAAATGGGCATCTGCCCATGAATCAAAGGCTGGTGAAATGCCTTCCAGCTAATCCAGAAATGCACCCAGGCAGATTCTTGTCCAGGGCAGAGGTAAGCATCAGAAAAACCTCTGCCACAGGACTCAGGCCTTGAGGATTGGACCCAGGGGGTTGGAACTCAGCTTCCTCAAGGGACGCAACTCCTCTACCTTCTAAATGTAAAAGTTGGCTCTGAGATGTGGATCCCAGGGTGCCAGCCTCAGGCAGAATGGCTCCAAAGGGAGAAACCATGACAGGGAGTAAAAACAAAAAATAAGCCCTGGCCAGCATGGCTCAGCTGGATGAGCGTCATCCTGTGTCCTGGAGGGGCATGGGTTCAATTCCTGGGTAGGGCACCTGCGGAAGGCAGCCCATCTGTTTCTCTCTCACATCAATGTTTCTTTCTCTCTCCTTTCCTCTCTCTCTAACATTAAAATATTTAAAATATATATGCATATATATTTAGGCTATCTCATTACAACAATATTTCTCTTTCAAGCAGTGGTTGTTATCAAAGTAAAATGTAATATGTTGAATATGTTGAATGTAAAATGTTGAATATGTAATAATTAATAAAAAATACCTTAGGCTAATTTGAAAAATGACAGAGTAAATAACTGGTTTAATTCCAAAGTAACTAACTTTAACCCTTTGCACTCGCTTTTTTCTCGATTCCTGCTACTGATGCTAACCGTGTCGAGTCACACTCGACATCCGAGTGCAAAAGGTTAAAAAACCTACTGTTGAATTTTTCATTTCTCAGATTCTTAATTCAAAAACCAATTAACATTAGAATTTCCTGTCATAAAATCCTAAAGATTGGCTAAGATGGAATTCTAAAATCTTACATGTTTTCAACTAAAGAATATGCTTGGTGGTTTCACCCAAATGTTTTTAGAGCCCGTGTATTACTCTAAAACGTTTAACAAATTTGCTACTAAAATAATAGGGCACGAATGTAATCACAAAACGAGATAACCAGCCACGTTAATAAATGCCCCCCAAAAGATGTGTTTTAAAAACAACATAATTTCTGAGATTTAATACATAAAAAGACATTTTTTTTCTCTTCCCTCCTCCATCTCAATTCTTGTATTTAAGAACTTCCACTAACCTTTATATACGCACTTGGGTAGATCTTATGAACAGCATCTCCAGGTGCACGCCCAGCTTCTCTGTCTAAGTAGTAACTCTGTACAAAGACTGCATGGTCACTGAGGCACCTGACCCAAACATCACCTTCACCTTTACATTCCAACTGCACACCTTTGCCTATGTGCAACCTTAGGGAGAAAAAGGAAATTATATTTTATTTTGATAAGTATTAAAAAATACATATTAGAATGCCCAATATTGAAAAATTAAAAAGAATTTAAAAAGGACTTTATGTAACACCACACCAAAAGATCGGCATTGTTAATTTTTTGTATATTTCTTCCTTTTTAAATGTCTCATTCATATATAAAAACGATGGGCATATTTATAATGCTTAGTTAGTATGTGTCAGAAATATTTAACATAAATTACCACTGAACTCTCACAATTCCATGACCTAAATATTAGTATTTTATAAATGACTAAACTAAGGCTTATAGCTACACTGTCCAAACTGATAGCCACTAGCTACTATAAGTGGCTATTTAATTTAATTAAAAATAATTTAAAAATTCAGTTAATCACATGACTATATCTTAAATGCTCAATGGTTGCACGTGGCTAGTGGCTACAGTACTGGACAACACAGATGCAAACCATTCCCTTCATCACAGACATTTCTTAGACAGCACTGGCTTGGAGACCAGGTGATTTGTCAAAGACACACAGCTAGCGATAGAGCCAAGACTATGTATTTACACACACACACATTTTCTTAGAGGTGAGATTACAAAGTACCTAACACTGTGTATGTTTTCCTATAATATTTCATTTTAAGCATTTACATTTGATTATATAAACATTTTATTAACATTTTAATGACTACATAAAAGTTTATCAAAATTTACTCAACCACTTCCCTTTCATTGTTTCCCAACGTTATAAATAACACATGCAGAGCCTTAATTTTATATTATTTCCTTTCAATAGATGTGTAGAATATATGGTCTTGTTACTATTCAAAACAGGAACATCACTTACAAACAAAAGAATCTTAAAGATTCCATGTTTTGGCACAATGGAATATTATGCAGCAACAAAAAGAATAAAACCTTGTCATTTTTGACAACATGGGTATTATGCTAAGCCAAATAAGTCAGGCAGAAAAGACAAATATTGTTATGATTTCACTTATATGTGGAATTGAAAAACAAAACAAAATAAAAACAGATTCTTAGAAATAGAGACCAACAGGATGGTTACCAGAAAGGAAGGGGTAGAGGGATGGGTGAAAAGAGGAAGGGGAATTTGTTAATAATATTGTGATATTTGGCATGATTGATTACTAGAATTAGTGGGGCGATCACATTGTAAGGTATAAAAATGTCGAGTCACTATATTGTGCACATGAAACTGATATAACCAAGATAAGATTGTATACCAACTGTCTATAAATGTAAAAAATAAATTTTTAAAAAGATCATTTTTTTTCATATTTTAAATAACAAACATCTACAATACAAGTGGAATGCTTACTGATTCTGAATTTTCAAGATGACCTTTATTCTTTTTTCCTAGTGGAACACACATTATCCACACTGAGAAATATAACTGACTAAGAAGACAATGTAGTGTATTCAACTTCTAAAATACCTCCACAATCAATACCTTGCTCTCTCAATGGCTTCTGTCCTGTGGACATTGGAGAGTTGACCCAAGCAAAAGCGATCTCCTCCAGAAGGGTCCACATACCCATCAACAGTAACAATAGGGCAGCTTGAAGGAACCTTAAATGTCTCTCCTACTTGAACATCCATTTCAAAGTAAGCGATGGAACACCAATACTCAGGAGCTATAGGAGACAAATGGGAGCAAACATCACTTCCTAAGGCAAAGCTGTTCCTACAATAAAGGCTGAAGGCACAGAAGAGGAATCTGAAAAGCACCCAAAAGAATTTGATAAAATGACGATGCTTTAAATATCTAGGCATTTTCCTGTCTTCTATTTTTCAGCTCAGTGCCTAGCATTCTTGAAACTCTAGTCATTTTTAAAATCTGGAATTTGGTTCTTACCTCAAAAGACCCAGTCAACTGAGAATTCAAACAACAAAAGTAATCAGGACAGAAAATCAATTTCCATGGCATTTCATTTCACTGCACATATTTCCTTTCCTTTTTTTAATTAAAAAAATTGATTAAAAAGAGAGAGAGAGAGAGAGAGAGAGAGAGAGAGAGAGAGAGAGAGAGAGAGAGAGACTAATTTGTTGTTCCTCTTATATTTATGCATTCATTAGTTGATTCTTGCATGTGTCCTGACAGGGCATCGAACCTGTAGCCATGGTGTATCTGCACAATGATCTAACCACTAAGGCAAACTAAACTTTTCTTTTTTTAAACACACTGACTTTAAGACACAATCTGAGGAATATTATCGAAAACATCAACCCATAGCAAATTTTTCTAGTTCCCTGATAGAGTGTAAGGACCCAAGCTAGTCAGCCATTCATTCAGACCAGAGTCAAGGTTAATTACACTCTAACTAGAGAGCTGCTGTGAGTGGGAATGCTCAATCGTCTCTTGGCTGAAAGGTCATTTGTTGTATCACTTAGTGAAGTCAAGTCATGTTTACCACTATGATTTTAATGCTGAAGATGGATTTAGTGTGTTCATTTGAACAACAACAAATGATTTAAAATAACTGTGAATGATTAGAGGGAAAGGAGGCACTACTTGGTTGGGTTTGTAAAGTTTTCTGCTGATTAACCAATTACTTATCTGCACGTCAACGTGCCACTTAAGAACTCTGACTGGACTAGGATTTGAAGCAACAAAACGCTTAACAATCTGAAAGAATAGAAAAATAGATCTTTTTAACCCCATCTCAAAATAATCTTAAAATGAAGTATAATTGATGCTTAAAATACATTTTAAAAAAACCTGTATTCTATGTTTCTAATTGATTTTTTAAATGTTGCCAAGAGAGAAAATACTTTCCAATAAAGAATTAATAAAATGGACCATGAAGATACAAAAATTAAAATTCTTGTTTTCTCAAACGGATCAACTAATCATGAATACAAACATTCCTTTAAATGTTTTATTGTCATTACAACATGAAAACTAGTGACATAATATGCCTTGCTAAAAATCCCATTTTGAAATATTTATGAAGTTATTCCTTAGAGTAAAATTCTTCAGTCAAGACATCACATTCTGCTTTGAACAAGAAGCTTCAGCCCACACCTGGCAGGGATGCTGCTTGAAGCTAAACTAGAGGTTATCGAAACCAACATATCAAGCACCCGTGCTTTGGCAGCTAAAACCACTAATAGCACTTAAAAGAGGTCTTTACACAATGAGTCCAAAAAGTAAATTTTGTTACAAACAATGCCCTGAAGTCATGAGTGTTTACAATAGTAAAAACATGAGGTGCAAATACATGCCTTTCCTAGTACACACTGAAGAACACTATCTAGAAGTAAAGTTCCATAGTGAGCAACATTTTTCATGAGTCAATTCAGGGTGGGGAAAAGGAGTTGTAAAATCTTCTTGTTTAAATAAAAAACATACTGTTATCATGAACTGCAATGTCTGTACTTGCACTTACACCTTATTTTATTATTTTCCAGTCACCAAGCGTTTTTTGTTTGTTTCCCTAATATTTCAGACACCATACAACAGGGATGGTTACGTGAAGCTATTCTCCGAATAGCTGACCCGCTCGGCTAGGAAGGAGAGATGTACCACAAACCAGGAATGAAAAATGAGCATCTATTATGAAGAGGGCATGAGGCCTAAGGAAGCAGGAGGAAGGGGTTACTGTCTGTGAGGACAGAGAGGGCCAGAGGTCATCCAAACGGGTTCCAAGGCCCTTGGAAGTGCTGGGATACAACACAGCATGTGAGAACTTTTCTATTCCATCCCAAGGTGCTCGCCAGACGAGAGGGAACATTCTTACTTTTAAATCAGGAGCAGGTCCTAAGAATTCATTAAGTTCATGAGGCCTTTCTGGATCTCTCTTTGCTCTTTTGCTCCAAGAACCAAAGGCCATGTAAGTGACAAGCCTGCAGCTTCACATCATTACCATCACCACGCGCTGAAATCACTCAGTCAGAGAGCACTTTCTTAACGCCCCAACTCCTTTCAAAGGAAGTGGGGCTGTTCTGTGCGGGCTGTGCTGACCATTGATACTTTGTTTCTTGTTCCCAAATTAGTGAAGTTGGCCAGAGAAAAGGTTGAGTTAACAACATGAAACTTTTTTTACAATGTAAGAACTTAGCTAAATTATGTGTTGTAATGGGGAAACATAAAGCACAGCTTTATCAAATAAATGCTGTTCAATTACAATGGAAAATGTACATCTCCAAGGTATCTTTAATTTCTAAAATCACGTCATTCAAGAAAATATTTTTAAATTTGGTTAAAGTTAGAAATTTGGATAAAGCACCTAAGAGATTCATTATGAATTATTCTTTATATTATTTAGCTCTGAATGAGATGCTCTGTGTGAATCTTTTATGAACACACTAGAGGCCCGATGCACGAAATTCGTGCATTTAGAGCAGGCGTCCTCAAACTACGGCCCACGGGCCACATGCGGGTGTTTTTGCCGTTTTGTTTTTTTACTTCAAAATAACATATGTGCAGTGTGCATAGGAATTTGTTCATAGTTTTTAAACTATAGTCCGGCCCTCCAACGGTCTGAGGGACAGTGAACTGGCCCCCTGTTTAAAATTTTGAAGACCCCTGATTTAGAGGGAGTCTCTCAGTCTGGCCTGTGCCCTCCTGCAGTCCAGGAGCCCTCAGGGAATGCCAACTAACAGCTGGGCTCTGCAGTGGGACATCCTTAGCGTTGCCAAGAAGGCGGGAGAGGCTCCCACCATCACCACTGCACTCGCCAGCCTTGATGCAGGCTCAGGGATTCTGGCTGACTGGTGTTCCCCCTGTGGGAGCAAAATGACCACCAGGGGGCAGCTCCTGCATTGAGTGTCTACCCCTTGGTGGTCAGTGCACATCATAGCAACTGGTCATTCTGCCATTCGGTCGATTTGCATATTAGCCTTTCATTATATAGGATAAAGGTCCTCTCACCCTGGCCAGTGTGGCTCGGTTGGCGTGTCATACACTGGGAGGTCTGGGGGTCAGGGCACATGCCTAAGTTTTGGGTTCAATCCTTAGTCTCTCTAGACATGTACAACACACAAATGATCTAAGTTTTTCCTCTCATATTGATGTTTCTCTCTCTCCCTCCCTCCCTCCCTCTCTACAACCAATAAACATACCCTTGCATGAGGATGAGGGTAGCAGATATTAAATGGTGAGGAGAAGGGCAGTATGACTGGAAGCCTACTCAATAGGGAAGCCCGGTGCTCTCCCCGCTCGGTGCAGGCCCAGGCCTTTCCCTGCCCTCTCTCTCTGCCTCACCCCCACCCCAGCCTGAATCCAAGTACCCAGGTTGCTGAACCCAGGTCTGCTCTGACCTCAGGGGTCAGACACCTGGTGCTGTTCCCACAGCCTACAGCACATTTGGTGCCGCGGGACTTGCCTGCTCCCTGACTCCAAGGCATATGCCCGCTCGACCCGGCCTGGGAAGACGCCATCACTGCTTGTATTTCAGCTCCAGGCCCAGATAAGGAAAAAACCAGGCACTGCTGACCTCAGGACCAGCTGCATTGAACAATGACCCCTGCCCTGGTGCCCGCCTATCAATCGTTGGAGACCACACCCCTGAAAGGATACACCTGAAGAACTGCTGTGTATCCTATTTAGATCTTTCCCCGGGACCTCCCCAAAAATCCCTGCCTTCAAACGCTTAAGATGGAGGACCCGGTGTGCTCTCCCTCCCTGGAGCACACCTGTGCCTTTCCCTTCCCTCTCTCCCTCCCCACCCAGGGCCATTACCATCAGCTTCCTCACTCCCAAGCTTCAAGGGCCCTTCCTCTACCTCTGTAACTTGTTGCCTAACCCCATTTCTTCTAGGAATTACTTCTATCTCTGTAATTTACCCAATAAATTTCCCTCACCAACAAATAAAAGGGGGGGGGTGAGGGGGAGATCAGTTAGAAGATTCTTTTAACAGTTCAAGAGGAAAATAAAGGTTGTGGGTTAAAACTACTCTAGGGCCCATTAGTATTCACAGCCAAAGAGTTCACAGCCTTCTGAGTTCCAACCAGCTGACTCCATTCAAGGTGTGTGGGCAGAGCTGGTCCCCTCCTGCAACCACTTGGACAAGAGACCTTTCAGGATCATCCTCACCATTGAGTCCCTTCCTATTATACTCAAAGACAGAGGTTTTCTGCCCATGCAGGGCTACAGATGCATGGCTCATAACTAGTTAATGCTGTTCCCTCACCACCAGAAGCTCGTAGGCCTCAACATCAGTTCTAGCCTGAGAAGAATGAAGTAAAGCTATCATGAGGCCAAAAGCGATTGCAGGATATATGCCACCACTCCCAAACCTCCCAAACCCACACCACCGTTCCATCTAGGGTAGGTCTTTCTTCAGAGCCCTGATTACCCTCATTCCTATAGATCACCTTCCACTAAGCCTTATGAAGACTGACACCACACCCCATCCCCCAAATTGCTAGAAGTCACTGTTGTAACTCTCCCTGAAGTAACTCTGAAGTAACTCTCAATGATGTTGCCTCAAAACCAGCAAAAATTCTCATTCTTAAATCTCTAGATATTCCTTTCTGATCACAATATATTTATTCACAAATAAAATTAAGATTTTGATCAATGACTTCACTTCTATAATTTCAAATACAAGTAAAACCAAACTACTATACTAGACAGTTTAGGGATGCAGTCATCACTTTCAAAGAGTAAAAAATAAAAAAAACCCTACATAATAAAAGCCTAATATGCTAAGTGTCCAGTTGTCCTGTTGGCCATTCAATCAATCAAAGCGTAATATGCTAATGACTAGAGGCCCAGTGCACGAAATTCGTGCACGGGGGCGGGGGGGTGTCCCTCAGCCCAGCCTGCACCCTCTCCAATCTGGGACCCCTCAAGGGATGTCTGACTGCCCGTTTAGGCCAGTAGGATCTGGCCTAAACGGGCAGTCAGACATCCCTCTCACAATCCAGGACTGCTGGCTCCCAACTGCTTGCCTGCTTGCTTTCCTGATTGTCCCTAAGCGCTTCTGCCTGCCAGCCTGATCACCCCCTAACCACTCCCCTGACAGCCTGATTGATGCCTAAATGCTCCCCTGCCAGCCTGATTGCCCCTAACTGCCCTCCCCTGCAGGCCTGGTCACCCCTAACTGCCCTCCCGTGCAGGCCTGGGTCTCCCCCAACTGCTCTCCCCTGCAGGCCTGGGTCCGCCCCAATTGCCCTTCCCTGCAGGCCCAGTTGCCCCCAACTTCCCTCCTCCACCAGCCTGGTTGGTCACCCCTAACTGCCCTCCCCTGCAGGCTTGATTGCCCCCAACTGCCCTCCCTTGCAGGCCTGGTCCCTCCCACCTGCCCTCCCCTGCTGGCCTGATCACCCACAACTGCCCTCCCTTACAGACCTGGTCCCTCCCAACTGCCCTCCCCTGCTGGCCATCTTGTCATGGCCATCTTGTGTCCACATGGGGACAGCCATCTTTGACCACACGGGGCAGCCATCTTGTGAGTTGGAGTGATGGTCAATTTGCATATTACTCTTTTATTAGATAGGATAGAGGCCTGGTGCACAGGTGGGGGCCAGCTGGTTTGCCCTGAAGGGTGTCCCGGATCAGGGTGGGGGTTCCCTTGGGGCGTGGGGCAGCCTGGGCGAGGGGCCTGTGGTGGTTTGCAGGCTGGCCATGCCCCTTGGTGACCCAAGTGGAGGCCCTGGTATCTGGGATTTATCTTCTATAATTGAAACTTTGTAGCCTTGAGCAGAGCCAAGCCTCCTGCTCACTCTGTGGCCGCAGCCATTTTTGTTGGGATTTATTTATCTTCTATAATTGAAACTTTGGCCAAGGCAGGCCATTTTTGTCGCCGGAGGCAACTGGGAGCTCCGTGGCTGCCGCTATTTTTGTTGGGATTTATTTATCTTCTATAATTGAAACTTTGTAGCTATCAGTGTAGGCCTGGGCCAGCCAGGGCAGCAGGGGAACCTGGTTTCCTCCATTGCCGTGGAAACCCAAGCCTCCTGCTTGCTGCAGCTCCGTGGCTGCAGCCATCTTGGTTGGGTTAATTTGCATACTCGATCCTGATTGGTTGGTGGGTGTGCCTTGTGTGTGTAGCAGAGGTACGGTCAATTTGTATATAACGCTTTAATTAGATAGGATATGCTAAGGCTGCTCAACCACTCGCTATGATGTACACTGAACACCAGGGGGCAGAGTCGACCCATCGCTATGACGTGCACTGACCACCAGGGGGCAGATGCTCCAACTGGTAGGTTAGCTTGCTGCTGGGGTCCAGCAGATCGGGACTGAGCGAGACGGGCCGGATACACCCTGCCGCCCTCCCACAGTCCCTCCCCAGCTGGCCAATGTCCTGTATCCCTCCCTGGCCCCGATCGTGCATTGGTGGGGGTCACTTGGCCTGGCCTGCGCCCTCTCACAATCCAGGCTGAGGGACTCCTCCCCCTCCCCAAGTGCATGGATTTCATGCACCGGGCCTCTACTAATATCTAGAAAAAGCAGGATCGTGGTTACCACTGGGGTAGGGGAGGAAAAGTTTTTGACAGAAAAAATGCCTGAGGTAGGAAGGTTTCTGAGGGTGCTGCAATGTTTTATTTTTCAATCTGGGTGGTGGTTATACAGGTATTGGCTTTAATGTTATTCATTAGACTGTATGTATTCATGTTTTATGTACTTTTCTATTAATTACACGTCCCAATAAAACTCTATAATAATAGCCCTAACCGGTTTGGCTCCGTGGATAGAGCGTCAGCCTGCAGACTAAAAGGTCCCAGGTTCGATTCCAGTCAAGAGCATGTACCTTGGCTGCATGCACATCCCCAGCAGGAGGCAGCTGATCGATGTTTCTCTCTCATCGATGTTTCTAACTCTCTATCCCTCTCCCTTCCTCTCTGTAAAAAATCAATAAAATATATATATATTTTAAATCTATAATAATAAAAGCATAATATGCTAATTAGACCAGATGTCCTTCCAGATGAAGCCGTGGTGGTGGGGGCCGAGGCAGAGGCAGCTGCCCCAGTGGCAGGGGCTGAGCCCCTTGCCTCTAGTGTATATAAAGATAAGACCCCTCAACCCATAAAAATGTTTAAAACAAACACATAGAAAATCCACTACAGTTAATTACTAATACATATGTTTAAAAAATGTCTGAACATTTTTTGAATCATATTTCTCCAAATCAAAATAAATATTATTTGCCTCCTAAATCAGCACGTTTACTAAACTATCACACTTACTACTGGTGAGCATGGTAAAAGTGCTTTTCATACTCTAATGTGTAAATCAATTTGGCCTTCTGATCCAAAAATTCTTCAAATCTCTTAAACTGAGGAGTTATAAGCATCAAAATCTTACCCTCAATGTTTTGTTTAACAGCCCGAAGAATAAATGGAACCAACATAAGTAATAATAAAACATTGTTTAATAAAATTATAAAGATCTATTTGAGAAACTATGTTATCTTTTAAATTAATCATTATGGTTACTATAGTTGTATTTAAAAAAAATCTTTTTTAGAAATATATCCTAAAGTATCCTCTCTAATAAAATGGTAATATGCAAATTACCCATCACTCTGCTACATAAGCCACACCCACCAGCCAAGCCACGCCCACCAGCCAATCAGGGCAAGTATGCAAATTAACCCCAGCCAAGATGGCTACAGCCACAGAGAGCAAGGTTTCCCAGGTAACAGAGTAAGCCAAGCTTTCCATAGCCGTTGCAGGCCTATGCCTCCACTCAAGCTACAAAGTTTCAATTACAGAAGGTAAACAAATTCAAACAAACGGCTGCAGAACGGAACTTGAGAGAGCAAGCCAGGGTTGCCAGCGACAACAGGGGAAGCAAAGCTTTCCGCACACCCTGGCTGGGCTCACCCGCTTAAGGCTACAAAGTTTCAATTGTAGAAGGTGAATTAACTGCCACAGAAATGGCAGCCACCCTGGAGGGAGCAGAAGGCTTGGCTCCGCTCCAGGCTACAAAGTTTCAATTGTAGAAGGAAAATAAATTCCAGATACCAGGGCCTCCGCTTGGGTCGCCAGGGGGTGTGGCCGGCCTGCAAACCACCTCAGGCCCCTCGCCCAGGCCGCCCCACGCCCCAAGGGAACCCCCACCCTGATCCGGGACACCCTTCAGGGCAAACCAGCTGGCCCCCACTCCTGCACCAGGCCTCTATCCTAGCTAATAAAAGAGTAATATGCAGACTGACCATCAATCCAACACACAATATGGCTGCCCCCATGTGGTCAAAGATCCTGCCCCCATGTGGACACAAGATGGCCACTACAAGATGGCCAACAGGAGAGGGCAATTGGAAGGCACCCGGCCTGCAAGGGAGGGCAGTTGTGAGGGACCAGGCCTGCAAGGGAGGGCAGTTGGAGGTGATCAACCCTGCAGGAGAGGGCAGTTAGGGGTGACCAGGCCAGCAGAGGAGGGAAGTTGGGGACAATCAGGCTGGCAGGGGAGCAGTTCAGCATCAACCAGGCTGGCAGCGGAGTGGTTAGGGGGTGATCAGGCTGGCAGGCAGAAGTGGTTAGGGGCAATCAGGAAGGCAGGCAGGCAAGCAGTTGGGAGCCAGCAGTCCTGGATTGTGAGAGGGATGTCCGACTGCCCGTTTAGGCCCTATCCCACTAGGATCGGGCCTAAACGGGCAGTCGGACATCCCTCCAGGAGTCCCAGATTGGAGAGGGTACAGGCTGGGCTGAGGGACAACCCCCCTCCGTGCACGAATTTCGTGCACCGGGCTTCTAGTTTACATATAAAATGACCATAGCCCCACCAGCGTGGCTCAGTGGTTGAGCACTGACCTATGAATTAGGAAGTCATGGTTCAATTCCAGGTCAGGGCACATGCCCGAGATGTGGGCTCAATCCCTAGTGGGGGATGTGCAGGGGGCAGCCGATGGATGATTCTCTCTCATCATTGACGTTTCTATTTCTCTCTCCCTCTTCCTTCTTCTCTGAAATCAATAAAAATATATTAAAATAAATAAATGACTATATAGGATTTTCTTCAGAATAATAGATGAGGGTATGAATGAGAAGTAGGGGGATATGAATGAAGCAAGATTGGCCATTAGTTGTTAATAGCTAAAACTGAGGGATGAGTATAATGAGGGAGGGATCTCCCATATTATTTTGGTATTTGTTGTACGTTTGAAATTCTTTATAATAAAACATTTTTAAAATTAGGGTGAAAATTAAGGAGATGAGTTGAAATAATATACTTTGCATCTTTTTATGATAAGAAAAACAGTTATGAAGGGATAGAGGAAAGAAAAATCAAAATCCTATGTTTATATGTTAAGAAGCCTTCAGTATTTTACTTCTAAACTTCTGTTTTATCATTTCTATAATTTAAAAAGTTATATTCAAACTATGAACTGAGCAAATCTACTTAGCTATGCTCTCTTTTGAGCATAATTTAATCCAGTTTCTACATTTCAATTAGCCAGAGATTCCTGAATCTTCTAAGACAGATACAGTGACTTATTTTTCTTTTCAGCATCTACTTCAGATCCTTCCCTAAGCTTTTTTTTTTTTTTAATTTTTCTTATTTTTAATCAGAGAAGAAGGGGGAGGGAGAGATAGAAACATCAATGATGAGAGAATTATTGATCGGCTTCCTCGTGCATGCCCCCCACTGGAGATCGAGCCCGCAACCTGGGCATGTGCCCTTGACCAAAATCGAACCTGGGACCTTTCAGTCCATAGGCCGATGCTCTATCCACTGAGCCAAACCAACTAGGGCTTCCCTAGCTTTTTAAGTGACAATTTTACATTGTGTTCTATTTGAAACCCAGTTTCTTCTGCTGAATATTTATGTATTCAATGCTAAAACCAGCACTTCGGTATTTTATATTTTAGTTGAAAACAGCTCTTAACTTTTCTTTCAGAGACAGTTAAAAAAATAGAGAGAGAGACAATTTGTGTGACTATAACCGTTACTCGTAAACTATTAACTAATGCTATAATGAGAATTGTACTTATCTAAACCTTAAATTACTGTGTTATTACATTAAAACCTGTGTGTGTGTGTGTGTGTTTCTATTACCATAAAGAAAATCTAATTATAGGGAATCAATTTTAAAATACACTTACCAGGATGATTGGAAATGGGAGGCTGGAATGCAAGCTCATTGTGAACTGGCCCTAAAGAAAAGATAATAGAAATCCCAATTTTATTTATTAAAAGTTCACTAATATTAAAAAATTTAATAAACCTTATTTCAATATAACTATCATACCTTAGGAGCTGTTTGGATCAAGTTTCTGCAATGTCTAAGAACTTAAAAGTTTAATTTACATTACTTCATAATTATAATAAGCAAATACTCTTGAATTACTTTTATATTTAATAGCTAACATTTAGTGCTATATGCCAAGTGCTGCTAAGCAATTTATAATAGCTGTACATGCAAAACTTAATGTAAATTATAAATTATTCATGTAACATGTAATACAGTACAATTTATAATGTAATATGTAATAATAATTTAAATTGTTAGGTCCATTCTAAAAACAAGTGTTTATGGCTTATTAAATTAAGGCTATTTCCATAATGGAAGAGTAGCTAACATAACTGAGAGATTATTATGTGTTACGACATTGTGCTAAACATCTCATATGAATTATTACATTTATTTATTACAACACTGGGTCAGATACTACTAATTACTACTGTTACACTTAAGGCTTAGGGAGATTAAATAATTTGCCAAGGTCACACAGCCAGTTAAGGGTCCAAATTCAGCACCCTTAACCACTATGCTGGCCCAGGAGCCATTAAAAATTATATTCTCTGAAGACATCAAAAAATAACGTAACTGAAAAAGAAAGCACAGGATATAACAATATACACAATATGATCTCCTCCTCCCCCCAAATTTATATATACCCATTTACATGACTGGAAGGAAAACATGACAAAGTATTACAAGTGGATATCTCTGGATAGTAGGATTCTTATTTATACACTTCTATATTTTTTTAAGTTTTCTTTGGGACTATTAACCTTATATTAGAGGGAAAAAGATTTAATACATATGAAAGATTTATACTATTGATTTTACTAAGTCAAAAGAACAAAGTTCCTCTTCTGCCTGAAACTACAAGCTCTGGTTAATCAGTAGGGTATCCCTCCCAATCAAGCCTGCAGAGCGATGATGGGTTCCACATCAGAGTGTCTATGGAATGCTAAATACTACAGTGAGGGAAACCCTGAGATCTTGACACTCAAAGGGTTTCAATCAACTTGGGGGTGGATATACAAATACACATGAGATCTAAGAACATGCACAAAGCAAACAAACAAATGAATGGAAATCAATGTGGTGTTAATGAAACATTAGCAACGGAAAAATAAATATATTTGGTAAACATTACTCCTCTAAAACAAAGGTATGATAACACAGTCATAAAAAATAATGTTTACAAAAAATACTGAAAAACTCTAATCATTTAATAAAACTAAATTGTAAAATGAATAAAAGATGTAAAAACAGTTTAAATGGAAAAAAACCAAAGTCCTCAAAAAGAAAAGGCCCTTACAACAAAAACAAGAGCTTACAGTAATGTCCGGGATGGGGCGGCATAGGCGGGTGGTGCTGAAGATGGCCGTTTTGGTGGTGAGGCAAATTAGGTGTGTATGGTGCGGTCCTACTTCCAGTCCAGGTGGTAGTGCTGTCTAAAAATTAAGGCCCACATGGATTAATTTGCTCTTAAAAAGTCTGCCTAGTTCTTCTCAACTACTTAAAATATTTTAAAAAGCATGTACATACTATGATGGTAAGTAGCTGGCTGACCAGTAAATCCATTCTGCTGCTGTCCTGGCTGAGGCCCTGAAGCTATCTGCAACAATCCTTCACTATGGCTGCCTGCCAGTATACTGGCAGGCTGACCTAGAGGAACAAGAAGACATTAAGATGGCACATTTATAGATGCAATCCTATGGTTTTATAAGTAACTGAAGGACCAAATTACATGACAGTCACAATTATAAAAATAAGCAAAAATGAACTCATTCATGGCCTATCAAATAAAAAATCCTAAAGTCCTCTATAAAGGCAAACCTTAACTTGAAGAAGTTCAAAATCATTGTATCTTAAGTAATGGCTAGCTAATTTTAGTGGCCTATTTCTTCACAATATTCTTCAAATGCCAGAAAAATCCCACTACATGTCTAGCCTACCACACTAACTTCTTCAGAAGCGTATCAGTTCACCCCGGCCACTCTATTCAGCTCTGGACCTTTCTGATTAGGACTCCAAAAGTCCAGGCTTAAGTAAATGTTGAAGACTGGAAAGTTCATTATTATCAGCTCTGGTACTGGTAATAATAGAATGCTAGGGTTTGATAAGAGAAAAGCAGATCAGGCAAATATTTTAAATGAAATGTGATGGATAAGGTGAGAAAATAAAAAAAAATTTCAAGCTCCACTGTTTAATTGTTATAGTATGATTGCTAGTTTTTTAAAAAAACTATCAGACTATCGGTCTTCTTTGAAATTTTTTCATGTACCAAGAATCATCTCTTTCCAAGAACATTATCACACTCCTGAAATTACAGGAAACTAGTTGCCCTCTCTGTATGTAACAAAGAAGACTAAGCTTCCTCTGGCTTCTATTCAATTAAAAACCATTCTATGATATTCCTTACTGGCCTACATTTTTAAGGTCTTTTTATTTTTTTTTTTTTTTGTGGGGAAAAAAACTTGATTTCTTCAAGCAAGCATTAAGTCAACTGTTTGTCTCATTTCTAAAGCACTGAAATGCCATAATTATTGTCTAAGCTTTAT
This sequence comes from Ia io, assembly GCA_025583905.1. Lineage (NCBI taxonomy): Eukaryota > Metazoa > Chordata > Mammalia > Chiroptera > Vespertilionidae > Ia > Ia io. The sequence goes on from JAJQQW010000013.1 coordinate 9,666,726, forward strand.
AGGACTCAGCCCCAGTTTAAAATGAAGTCACTTTAGCAGGCATCAACAAAGGCACGCAATTTCAACCTCCAGATACTATCAACAGAGGTTAGTAGCTGTGCTCTAGCACTAATCTACGCTGTAAAGCACATTCTTTAATTCTCCATCACTACCCATTCTCTTTGTCAACTATGTTCCCAAACTGGTAAATAAAGAGTAGATAGCCTGGCCGGTGTGGCTCAGTGGTTGAGTGTCAACCTAGGAACCAGGAGGTCATGATTCGATTTCCAGTCACAGCATATGCCTAGGTAGCGGGCTCGATCCCAGTGTGGGGCATACAGGAGGCAGCCTGCTGGAGGCTAAGAGCACTAGTTAGCATAATAAATGTGAGAATCTCATCAGAAGGAGGATGGACAATTTAAGCAGGGCTGAAAATCTGCATATTATTACCTGCTGCTGAATAGCTGTAGACATTTCCTATAACCTGATAATCTTTTCCTGTTTACCAAACTTTACCTTTGATATGCCTGTTCGAATTCCTAAAGGGCCAATGTATTTTCAGGTAAATAAAAAGCCCTGTGCCTGGAGCCCACTTCACTAGAAGGTGAGGCCTCCACCTGGCTCTCCCAATGCCTTCCAAATTTATATTTCTGGTCTAGTCTCTATTCATTTATGTGCAGCCCTTCTCCAGATTCCTGAAACCTTGCTGCAAAAAGACTGCGGCAGCAGCCAATCAATAGTTCTCTCATCACTGATGTTTCTACCGCTCCCTCTCCCTTCCTCTCTGAAATCATTGAAAACAAAAAAATATCTATATATATAAAAGGCTAAGTGACTGGCCAACTGGCTGGCTGGCTGACCAGCCAGTAGGTATATGCGCACTGACCACTAGGGGGCAGACACTCAACACAGGAGCAGCTAAGGGACAGCAACTTTGCAGAGTGCCCTCTCACACTCCAGGACCCCTCGGGGGATGTTGGACTGCTGGTTTTGGCCGATGCCCTTCAAGCTCCAGCATTGCCCCAGGTATGGCTGGCCAGGGAGAGACTGCGGGAGGTTGGCTCCAGGGCGTGTCCAGCACATCTCGCCCAGTCCTGCCCCACCAGCCACCTTCTAATTAATTTCCTTTGGATGTGCACAAATCCATGCACCGGACCTCTTTTATACATACATATATATATATATATATATATATATATATATATATATATGTACATATATATATGTGTGTGTGTGTATATATACATATATATATATATATATGTGTGTGTGTATATATATATATATGAGAACAGAAACACCAAGTGGTTATATCCTCACATGTTTTCATATAAACACTGTATCTCAGTATTCATCTCATGTAGCAAATCCAAAAGATACTGCTTTGAAGAGGTAAAATGAATTAAAGAGGGGGAAAGTTGGTATGCTTTACTCAAAAACTCAATTATATAAATCAGTTCTCCATTTATTCCAAAGGTCAAATTTATATACTGAATCTGATCTGATATTAAAGTAAACAGAATAATGCTCCCTTTGGTAGGGGCCAACAAAGTATCAGTCCAAATCTATTAACATCTAGTGCTGATGTGGGCTTAGATACAATCTCCTTAGTAACCAGATGCAAATAACATATACATGCCAACAACCTGCTCTGTGATTAATTTTACAAAGCTATTCCAAGCAGCAAATTGTCCAGACATTTGTGACTGTAAAAATAAATAACAGTAGTAACAGAACCAGGTCATTACTGCCTTCATCAGGCCCCAAGAAAAGTTGAACCTAATAGCCCTGTGCCAGAGAAGGTGGCACCTCTATTATGGGAAAAACCTTTTTGAAATAGACTTCTTACTTGAAAAAACACAGCGTTAGCTTATGTAGAATTTAGCTTTATTTCAAAATCAACTAAAATACTTAACATTTATCTTGAGGAATATTAGTCTGTCAAGATCCCTTCTTCTAAGTTTGCACAATGGGAGACTGAGATGACTATTATAAAGCAATAGTCTGCCAGATAAATCAAAAGAAGAACACTGATTAAAGGAAAGCTCGCAATTCCATTACCACAGATTTTTATAAACATGTTGGTATAAAACAACTTGTTAACTACTTAACTATTTCTCTAAAAAGTATCTGAAGGCTCAAGAGGCTTCTTACTTCTGCTTGTAATAATAGATAAGTACAAATTAGGCCACTAATTTAAATCAGTATTGTAATCAAAGTCATTACTTAATTCCCAAGTGACTATACATCAACATAAAAATGTTTAAATAAACTACAAACCATATTTTCCAGGACCAACCCAACAACCTATTTAATATCTATTTACCAATGAAAGATACCATAGTACAGCCCAGCCAGTATTGCTCAGTGGTTGAGCAATGACCCATAAACCAGAAAGTCATGGTTTGATTCCTGGTCAAGGCACATGCCCGTTGTGGGCTTGATCCTTAGTAGTGGGTGTGCAGGCGGCAGCCCATCAAAGATTCTCTCTCATCACTGATGTTTCTCTCTCTCTCCCTCTCCCTTCCTCTCTCTGAAATTAATAAAGACATATTTTAAAAAAAGATACCATAGTACTTTTAATTATTACTTACTTGGGGTTTTCCTCCAAGTGACTATATGTAAATATTCAATGGTTAAGGAAATTCAACTTGCTGACTACATCTGATTCTACAACTCACTTGTGGAAGCCACAGGAATGTTGGGAAAGTTGGTGGTGCTGGTAGCATTAGACTCAGCTGGAGCTAGCAGAGCTGGGGTGCTGTATGTCTCCGTTGATGCACGATTACTTGGTGGATGCTGGATGGTTTGAATTGAATGCCCTTCAGTGGATAATGATGGCTGTCCCTCAAAGTCATGTACATATTCATCCTTCACCAACATACTTGGTGGAGCTATACAGAAAATTAAGCATATCTTAAAATCTTATAAGCTTCTATTCCTAGAAAAAAAAATCTTATAATAATACCTAAAATTAATAATAGTGTAAATAATTCAGAGTTTTTTATAATATTTGGAAAGCATACTACTTTATCAGCAAAAGCTATTTATTTAGAGGTAGTGACATCAGATATACTTTATCAATCAATTTGACTGACCCCTTGAAATTTGAAGCGAGACTATATTCCAACAACTTCCAGCAATGGTTCTGAAGAGGTAGCCCTTAGTTAACTTAGAAATAATAATCACCTTAAATATATAACATGAGGCAGACAAAAACCAAATGGCTGGGGAAACTATTTATCCAGATGAGACCAAATTGAGATTGAGCACTAAGCTATTATCTTTTTGCTAATTTCATACACAGTAGAATTATGAGTCAGATCTGATAGCTATCCAATTCCAGGATCTAGAATTATTAAGTAACATAGTCTTTGAAAGTAAAGTGTACTGAATATCCCTTAAGGTTTAGGACCAGACAGAAAAATCCTAAATGCTATGTCAAACTGAAATTCCCTTCTAGAAACCCAACCCAAATAATGGTACTCAATAACAGCAGTATTTTAGGATAGGGAAAGAGTGTAAAGAGTCTTCAGAACTGGAACCCCTCAAAAGCACCCCCCAAGGAGATTCTAATATAGCTATCACTACAGTTTCCCAACCCCTAACACCCCTTGAGCTAAATGCTTTAATTCTCCAAAAAATATGGATGGAGAATGGTGATGATGGGAAGTGATATGGTATCAATATCTATGGCGACGGGGCTTTAACCAATCTGGGTCCCTTCCCAGACCATCACAACAGCTTCTATTACCAACCAATTGTCTGAAGAAACCTAATAACCACTAACAAGTACCAAAAGGCACTAGAGTATTCTTCTGTTACTAATGGCATACACAGTGGAGAATAAAAACAAGTGGACTTTCAGGGCCTTCCTAAATTTGGTTCAGGTCAGAAGGTATTTCTGACCCACCTCTAAGATTCTGCAACAGAAGAGGTACTGAGCCACTAACTTCCCCCCAGAACAATGGCACACCTTTTTAAGGTGACAGTGGCTCTTCACCAGAGTTTCTCTGCAAATTAATTAGTTCTTAGAATTTGAGTTTATTAACATGTTCTAAATAACAGAGCTAAAGTTTTAACAGATCTCTGTTCTCCCATTACACTAAAAAAACCCCACAACAACAACAAAGACACACACACCCATTTGTTGCATTTCCCCACCTCAAAACACTTTCTCCTTTTTAAAATAGGACTAAATCAGTGGTCGGCAAACTACGGCTTGCCGCTCTGTTGACTAATGAGTTTGCCGACCACTGGACTAGATCATCTGTGATCAGCATATACTTTAAAGTGCCCTTGCTTAATTTACTCAGAATGTAACAAGACTGAAAAAAATATTTATATATATAGTTCTAAATCATTCTTAAAATTACCTATCATTCATAAAAATAAGTTAGGCTGAAATGAAGAAAAATTAGAATACTGGTATTTTTTAATGTTATATAAGATTCCAAATTACCAAACATTACAGGTATTTATATCCATTTAAACCAGCTCTGTTAGATTTTCTCCCAAAATAACCAGTTTTAACCAATTCAAAAAATATTCTTCCTTTGTATGTTTTATGATTCCCTATTATATTTTTATACTACTTTAGTTCATAAACAGCAGTTCAAATAAAAGCACCAACAGCTTATTTAAACCCAGTTTTAAACGCTGATGCATGCAACCCCCAAAACCTACATTTCCAAAGGGGCAAGACTTTTTCTGGTAAATGTTACCAGAATCTACAATTTCTAAGTAAATGAAAAATAGAGGGAGACTGAATAAAAAAAAAAACAGAGAAAGTTACAAGAAACAGGTTACTTACCATTACTCTGCAATGTTAATCCTGAGAGATCTTCATTTTTAAAAAGGGAAAAGAAAATGAAACATTAATCATTACCATGCAAATATTTTCCATTACATTTTAAATTATTAAATGTAAATATAAGCCAAAGTTAAAACTTCATGAACCATTTCAAGAATAAATGCTATCATAATACATGAAATATTCAACTCTATCATGCTTTCCATCTTATTTTCCAAAACAATATTCTAAATGGGCAAAATACCAATTATTTAGTTTTAGCAATCAAAATACAAATGTGTTCCAAAGTTGAAATGTAAATATTTATATTTCATTAAGAATGTCTGTTTCTTTAACTTTAGTTGAAGTCCTGGGCCACCTCCAAATTTATAATTTAACTTAGAAAAATTAAAACACTATTGAGATGTTTTCCCTTTGTGCTTCTAAGGAAAAAAGCAAAGTTTACTTACCAATTCCAGGTGATACAACTCGTTCATAGTGATATGGATTCACACAGACACTATCACACTTTAAGTCAAATGCATACTGACAATATTTAACATGTTTTAGTTCATTTTTGTGAAGATCAGGCCACCTCCAGAGACGGGCATAGATCACATGAGGAAATCCTTTCCGGCCTGCCACCTAGGAAAAAGAAACCACCATTTATTGAACATCAGTTATGCACCATACATTGTACAAGGCACTTTATACGTGTTCTCAGTTAATCCTTACAATCCTATAAAGTCAGTTTTTTAATCTCCATTTCATAAATGAGAAAACTAACGCTCCAAATAACTTACTGGCCATGGTCACAAAGCAGCGAGCTCAGGTATGATTTCAAGGCCTGCGATTGGGTTTTAAAATGCAAAGGAAGTATGGCTTTGTTGTGGACATTATGCATAAAATCTAGAAATAAAAATGTTAAATCTAATGACATGTTCCTTTAAAAATATTAAGGACAGGAAATATATTATGTAGTTCTACATGAAAAAAATGTGACCAGTTAAAATAAAAGGTAAAGAAAATTTGTCAAATATAAGCTTTTTAACTTAAGTTTTAAAGATATCCTTGAATTCTTCTAGATTGTTTTTTATATAAAAGTACCAAACATACATTATGAGATTTCTAAATTATTTAAAAAAAACCACAAGTATAACTCAGGTTTTAAAAATGTGCATGTAATACCAAAAAGGAAAAAAACATAAAGCAACAAGAATGAATACCAAAATGCTAAAGGTATGGGTTTTCTTCTGCCTTTTATTTTTATGTTCCAAATTTTCTACATTTAACTTTTTAGTCAGAACATTAAACAATTTAAAAAATGTCTTTATTATATGGAATACATATTCTTCCATATATTCCCATAGTGGGTATTGGTACAGGATGTATAATAGCTAAAGAGATGGGGCAAGAATTAAAGTATCCCAAAGAAACTAAAAGGAAACGAGAATTTCTTTTTTAATCTGCCACTATAGAAGATACATGAAAACTCAAGTACAAGACTAACCTGAAGCCTTCCATCCAATGTTCTCTGTATAGTAACACATTTACTAGGATGAGCTCCATTTGTAGTAATGGCTGTTATTAACGAATCCAATTCATCTTTTTTCTCCTTCAGCTTCTTTACCAAACTTTCAATTGCTCTTTTTGCAAATGTTTCACTCTCTCCACCTTGTCTATGGCACATCAAACTATGTACAATGCTCAGACAGGCATCATTACTTGTTGGTGTATTTGTAATAGACATATTGTCCATTTGTTAAAGTTATTTCTTCTAAGTCAAGTATGTCTCCAATTTCCAGAGCAATTTTGATACTTTGGAGGCAGTGAAAAACACTGGCTAATGTCACAAGGAAAATTGTTAAAACATGTGGTATTCAGGATGACCTTAAAAAAAAAAAAAGAAGAAGACAGACATTAGAACACAATTTACAAAGTAAATTCAATTACTTGGGAAAGATGGAATTGCTCCAGTTAAGTCAAAGATTCAATGCACATAATTAAAATTTGGTGCTTAGCCCTAGCTGGTTTGGCTCTGTGGATAGAGGGTCGGCCTGTGTACTGAAGGGTCCCGGATTCGATTCCGGTCAAGGGCACATGCCTAGGTTGCAGGCTCAATCCCCAGGAGGGGCATGCAGGAGGCAGCCGATCAATGATTCTCTCTCATCATTGATGTTTCTATTTCTCTCTCCTTCTCCCTTCCTCTCAGAAATCAATAAAGATTTAAAAAATAAATTGATGCTTAGCTTTTTAAATGACTTAATTAAAATGTTGCTGTTTTTGACATTCCAAAAATATTAAAATTAATCCTTCTCATTATTATAGAGGCATGCTCAATCAAGCCTTATTGACTGTACTAGTCACCATAAAGTAAAATCTTAGGACTTTTAAAAAAGAAATACTTCGGAAGGTCAGCACTTAAAAATATTCTTGATAGATAAACAACTAGTTAAACCTAATAGTCTATCACTAACATACATGAAAACTTCACTGTCACCTAATACAAATGCCGTTTATCAGTGTATAACACCCATCTTTGTTCAAAGAGACTACTGACAATAAAAAAAAGATAAAAACTTTTACATGGGCAAAGGATTCTAAAACTAATTTCTACAAAGCATGGCCATAAGCACATGAAAAATGCTCAATCATTAATCATTAAGGGAAATGCAAATCAAAAGCACAAGGAGACACCACTTCACACCCACTAGGCTGAATAAATCAAAAGGGCACAGAGAAAGACAAATACCATACGATTTGTCTTCACTACAGAATCTAATGAACAAAATAAACAAAATAAAAACAGACTAACAGATATGAAAATAGACCGACAAGCTATCAGAGAAGAGGGCTAGGTGAAAAAGGTGATGGGATTAAAAAAAATTTCATGGACACAGACAACAGTGATTACCAGAGGGAAAGTGAGATGAGGGGAAGTAAAAGAGGGTAAAAGAGGGATAGATGGTGATGAAAGGACACCTGACTTTGGGTGATGAACACAATACAATATCCAGATACTGTATTATAGAACTGTAAACTTGAATCCTATAATTTTATTAACCAATGTTACCCCAATAAATTCACTAAAACATTTTTTTAATGATAGATAGATACAAACAATAGGGTAGTGAAGGCCTGGAGCAAGGGGCAAGGGTGGTCCAGAAGGGATCAATGGGGAGAAAAGGGGGACATAAATCTTTCAAAAATAAAGATTTAAAAAGAATAATTAAAAAAATAACGAGCTAGAAAAGATTTTTTCAAAAAGGATATACAATAAGTACTGGCAAGGGAGTGGAGAAAATCAAACTCTCATACATTGCTAGTATGATTGCAAAATGGTGCAGCCATTTTTGGAAAGTTATCTGCCAATTCCACAAAATGTTAAAGAATTACCCTATGACCCAGCAATTCCACCCAAGATTACTGAAAACCTATGTCCACACAAAAAGCTGTACATAAATGTTCATAGCAACATCATTCATTATGTCCAAAAACTAAATACAACCCAAATGTCCATCAACTGATAAATGTATAAATGAGTATATCCATACAATGTAATATTATCCTATATAATAAAAGCTCAGTGACCGAAATGGCGGAACAACCAGAACCACCAGAGACCAGAACAACCACAGCCCCTTGCCTGGCCATCCCCGCCCCACAGCAGGAACCCCACCCAGATTGGGGGCATGGCCAGCCTGCAAACCATCCGCGGCCCCTCACCCCTCAGTGGGAACCCCACTCCGATCCAGGACCACCATCAGGACAGGCCAGCCAGGCCCCACCCGTACACCGGACCTCTACCCTATATTTTATTAAAAGGGAGCACTGACCGGTTTGGCTCACTGGATAGAGTATCAGCCTGCAGACTGAAGGGTCCCGGGTTCGATTCCGGTCAAGGGCATGTACCTTGGTTGCGGGCACATCCCCAGTAGGGGGTGTGCAGGAGGCAGCTGATCGATGTTTCTCTCTCATCGATGTTTCTAGCTCTCTATCCCTCTCCCTTCCTCTCTGTAAAAAAAAGCAATAAAAATATATATTTTTTTTAAAAAAGGGTAATATGCTAATTGACCCTAACAGCGGAACAACCAGAACAACTGCTTGACCAGTCACTATGAGGCGCACTGACCACCTCTCAGTCCCTTTCTCTGGCCGGCAGGCTCTGATCACCCAATGGCGAACAGGAAACCGGGGGTGGGTGGTGGGGGACAGAGGTGGCGCCAGGCCAAGACCCCCACCCCACCAGTCGCTCCACACACAGAGGGCAATCCGCAGTGGGGGCAGGGGCCTGCAAGCGGGCGGGAACGGCCAACCTCTTGGTCCGTTCCCCTGGCCATCAGGCTCTGATCACCCAATGACGAACGGGGAACCAGGGTGGGTGGCAGTGGGGGAGGGGGCACGGCCGGCGAGTGGGGCGAAGCAGCTGACCTCTTGGTTTCTCCCCTCAGCCGGCAGGCTCCGATCACCTGATGGTGAACGGGTAACCAGAGGTGGGTGGCAATGGGTGGTGAAGCTGGCTGCAGGTAGCTGGGGAAGATGGCCCTAATTGCAGGCCAGGCCTAGGGACCATACCAGCGCACAAATTTTGTGCACCGGGCCTCCAGTTCAGTCATAAAAAGGAATTAAGTACTGGTACATGCTACAACATGGATGAACCTGTAAAACATGTTAAATGAAAGAAGTCAGTCACAATGGTCACATTACATAACCCAATTTACATGAACTATCCAGAATAGGCAAATCCATAAAAACAAAAAGTAGAACAGTGGTTGCCAGAGGCTATGGGGAAGAGGAGTGAGGAGTGACTGCTAATGGGTATGAAGTATCTTTTGGGGGTAATGATAATGTTCTAAAATCGATAGCGGTGATGCACAGCTCTATCATTCTAGTGAAAACCACTGACATGTATACTTTAAAAGGGTGAATTTTATAGTTTGTAAATATATCTCAATAAAGTTATTAAAAAAGAAGAAAAGACCACTGAGCCCTGGCCAGGAGGCTCAGTTGGTTGGAGCATCGTCCGGTACACCAAAAGGCTGTGGGTTCAATTCCAAGTCAGGGCACATACCTAGGTCACAAGTTCAATCCTGGTTGGGGAGCATAAGAGAAGCAATCCATCAATGTTTTCCTTCTCACACTGATGTTTCTCTCTTTTTCTCTTTCTCTTTCTCCCTCTCGCTCTTTCCCTCCCCCTTCTCCCTCCCTCCTTCCCACTGTTCCTTCCTCTCTCTCTAAAAATCAATAAAAACATATTCTTGGCCCAGCTAGTGTGACTCAGTTGGTTAAGTATCATCCCATGCACCAGGAGGTCACTGGTTCAATTCCCAGTCAGGGTACATGCCCAAGTTGTGGGCTCAATCCCCAGCAGGGGATGTGCAGGGGACAGCTGATCAATGTTTCTCTCTCATTGATGTTTCTACCTCCCTCTCCCTTCCTTTCCCTGAAGTCAATCAACACACACACATCCTTGGATGAGAATTAAAAAATATTTTTTAAAAACGACACTGAATTCCTCAAAAGTTTTAACCTGTGAAAGCAACAGAGTAAATTCTTTTCTTCTTTTTCAATTGTTTATTAATTGACATTTTAGAGAGAGAGGAAGGAAGAGAGAAACATCAATGAGAGAGAAACATGATCAGCTGCCTCCTGCACACCCCCTACAGGAGATTAAACCCATAACACGATCATGGGATGTGCATGGGACAATGCTCAACCAACTTACCCAAAAACAGGCCAGGGCAATTATATTTTTTAAAAAATTAAAATGTCTATATATATAAAAGGCTAATATGCAAAGTGTCCCCTCGGGAGTTCGACCAGGAGTTCGATCGCTTGCTATGACTTGTGCTGATCACCAGGGGGTGGCATGAAACGAAGGCCCCAGCCAGCAGTTGGAAGGCCCCGATCGGCGCTAATCGCCGGCCAGACCTAGGGACCCTACCTGTGGACGATTTTTGTGCACCGGGCCTCTAGTAGAAAATAAATATTAATGAAGAATCTATACTTATATGTACAAAACTAAAGTAACTTATCTGAGTTCAAGTTCCAACATGGAATACAAAAAGGCCATCAGTCTAAGAATAAATGACATAAAGCTGGAGTGTAGACTACACTTTGAATGCTGAGTTGTTTTTCTTTATTGGTTGACTAGAGGCCCGGTACACGAAATTCGTGCATGGAGGGGGGGAAGGGTGTCCCTCAGCCCAGCCTGCACCCTCTCTAATCTGGAACCCCTCGGGGAATGTCTGACTGCCAGTTTAGGGCCGACTTGCATGGGATTGGTCCTAAACCGGCAGTTGGACACCCATCTCACAATCTGGGACCACTAGCTCCTAAGTGCTCACATGCCTGCCTGCCTGATTGCCCCTAACCGCTTCTGCCTGCCAGCCTGATCACCCCGACCACTCCCCTGCCAGCCTGATTGCCCACAACTGCCCTCTCCTGCCGTGACCTGCCTCCACTACTGGGACCTGCCTCCTCCACATGAGGCGGTGGAGATGCCAGGACCAGCCTCCCCGCGCCGTGCAGAGCCGTGGGACCCCCAGGTCTCACCGCACGGAGCAGCCGCCGGGTCCCGCCTCCGCTGTGCGCGCGGCCATCTTGTGACGATGTCACGCGCGAGGACCACCTAGGCTTTTATTAGTATAGATGTTGTTGCATTCCATGCTTATTTCACTTTTATTTTCCTTTGCTCTTTACTTGAATCTTTAAAAATTCACCCCAACACCAAATAAGTAAAACTAACTCATAAGTCTATACCAAAATCTGTTCCTCTTCTGATTACCTTTATTTCTAAATCATTAATTCCATTCAATTACCAATGCTGGAAAAGCTTGGTAAATCATCTTTGATTTCCCTCTCTCTTTCACTACCCCCACATTCTCTCACAAAGTTACATAATTCTTTACCTTAGTCATTTCTAACAATCTCCTTTCATTTTTTTATTTAAATAAAAAGGTTTTAAATACGTTACATGCAATAAACCTTAACATTTCAAGCAAAACGATCTTATAAATATGTTACATGCAATGAACATTCATATCTCAAGAAAAATGATCTTACATATATTACATGCAACATACACTAATATTTCAAGAATAAACGAATTTTAAGTATAATAATATTACCAAAACAGTACTAACATAGTATGGTATCACAAAAGTTGTAGGAAATATTAAAAATCTGCAAATAACAGGATTACTTCTATTATACTATAGTATATTTTCCCCCCTCTGGCTCTATTTTTGTTCATCAGTTTACGTTGTTTATTATATTCCACAAATGAGATCCTATGATATATCTTTCTCCGACTGGGTTATTGAGCTCAGCATGATGATTTTAAAGTCTATTTTGCCGGATATGAGTATTGCTACTCCAGTTTTTTGTGTGTGTTTTTTTTCTTTCCCATTTGCTTGGAAAATTTTTTCCCAACTCTTCACTTTCATCCTGTGTGTCTTTTGTTTTGGGGTGGGTCTCTTGTAGACAACATATACTAGTAGTTGGATCATGTTTTTGTAGCCATTCATCTACCCTACACCTTTTGATTGGAGCATTTAATCCATTTACATTTAGGGTTTAATCCATTTACATTTAGAGGTACTTATTTATAGCCATTTTAATTCTGTATGACTAGGTTTCTTTCTGTTCTTCTCAGCAATCCCTTTAGCATTTCTTGTAATGCTGGCTTGGTGGTGATGAACTCCTTTAGCCTTTTTTTTTTTTGGGTCTGGGAAGCTCTTTATTTGACCGTCTATTTTGAATGATAGCCTTGCTGGATATAGTAACAGTTTTCTTTTCTCTTGCTGCCTTTAAGATTCTCTCTTTGTCTTTAATTTTTGGCATTTTAATTATGATGTGTCTGGGCATGGGTCTGTTTGGTTTTTTCTTGTTTGGTGTTCTCTGTGCCTCCTGGACTTGTGTGACTTTTTCCTATACCAGGTTAGGGAAGTTTTCTACCATTATTTCTTCAAACACCATCTCTATTCCTTTCTCCCTTTCTGCCTCTTCTGTCACTCCTATGTCCTCCTGTTTTTTAATTGTTTTTGCTTTCTGGTTCTCTAATTGAATGATATTTTCAACTCTGTCTTCTAATTCACTTATTCGATCCTCAACTTCCCCTAATCTGCTGTGTCTTCCTTCCAATGTGTTCTTTATTGGTTGTTACGTCATTCTTTACCTCAGACTGTTCTTTTTCCATAGTTACTACTAGAGGCCCAGTGCACGAAAATTCATCCACTGAAGGGGGGCCCCTCAACCCGGCCTGCCCCGTCTCACAGTCTGGGAACCCTGAGGGGATGTCCTACTGACAGCTTAGGCCCACTCATCACAGCCAATCAGAGGAAGGCACCACCCCCATCACACCCTCGCTGCTGCTGCCTCTGGCCTCCCTCTGCGGGAGGCGACCGGGTGATCAGGGGAAGGCGACACCCCCATCACGCCTCTGCTGCCGCCACTGCCAGCTGCATGCCTCGGCCCTCGCAGCCACCATGGTTTGCCTGAGCTCCAGTCCGGCCCTCGTTGCCTGAGCCTCGGGCTGGCTCTGGGTTGCAGTAGCCATCATCCGTGGCTTGCCTGAGCCTCAGGCAGCCACTGTGGCTTTGTCCCAAAGGACGCAGCGTCAAGTCCCCACCCACCCGCATGTGCCTGCTGTGCACTCAGCCTCCTGCTGATTGGTCATTATAGTGTGATGACCATTAGCATATTAGCTCTTTATTAGATAGAATATCTTCTTTTATACTGTTGAACATTTTTAACATCATTACTCTGAACTGCCTACGACCAGGCCGGCAGGGGGGTTAGTGAGGGACGACCAAACAACTGAACAAGCAGGCTGTGTGGGGCAACCAGGCCGGCAGGGGGGTTAGTGAGGGATGACCAAATGACTGAACAGCAGGCTGCGTGGGGTGACCAGGCAGGCAGGGGGGCCATGAGGGGCGACCAGGCCGGGGGGGGGGGGGGGGGGGGTAGTTGGAGGCGATTAGGCTGGTGGGGGGGCAGTGAGGGGTGACTAGGCTGGTGTGGGGGGCAGTTGGAGCAACCAGGCCAGCAGAGGGGGGCAGTTGGGGGCAACCAGGCTGGCAGGAGGGGGCAGTAAGGGGTGACCAGGTTGGTGGGGGGAGGGGGGCAGTTAGGGGTGACCAGGCAGGCAGGCAGGTAAGCAATTAGGAGCCAGTGGTCAAGATTGTGAGAGGGATGTCCGACTTCCGGTTTAGTCCCGATCCCCAGTCGGACATCCCCTGAGGGGTCCCAGATTGGAGAGGGTGCAGGCTGGGCTGAGGGGACCCCCCTTCCCCCGTGCACGAATTCCGAGCCCCGGGCCTCTAGTAAATGAATAAAATGTGTCAGGTGTAAAGAAATATATGGAGAGGAGTATAAGTGCATGCTCATCAAAATGGGTAACCACTATGCATTTCCAGTGGAATGCTAGTCCATGCTGGTAGATCTTCAATGTCCATTTGTATGTGAAATCTCATTTTTAAGTATTTCCCAATATTTATCTGTGGGGAAATGGAGGGAAAAAGAGAAAAAGCAAGAAACCGCTGTGTAGGCCAAATAAAATATACCTTCAAACTCAAATCTGGCCCAAGAGTGCCACCAGTTTAAAATCTCTGAATGCCACCTCATAACAATTTTAGCTTCTCGACTGAAAGCTCTAGGGGCAGCAACTGTATATGCTTTATTCATTATTATAAACCCAATTCCTAGGACACTTAAGTGCTCCTGATTATCAGATCAATGCACTTCTGTATGTGCTTTTAGATTCTTTCTCATGCTTTTCTTCAGTGTAAAACATTCCGTCCCATTTTATCCACTTGGTAAGTCCTAGCCATCTTTCAAGTGCCATTTAAATATCTCAGTTTTTCCAGGACCACACCCTAATGCACTATCTCTTCTCCTCCCAATCCTAGGAGAATTACTTCCCTGGTCTGTTTACTGTATGTTCCCTGTATATTACTTGATCCCTACCGCAAATCTGAAACATACCCCAATTAAAACACACAGTATTATAGTTAGTTGATTATGTATTTGTGTCACACTCTGTTACCACAAATCTAGAAGTTCAAGAAAGCTGCAATACTTTCTCATCCTAAAAATTCCCAGCACCATACAGTTCCTAATATATACCAGGTAAAAGTTTGTGGGTTGACTATAGCTTTTTGTTCTGTGGCATTTCCTTGCAATAATTTTGAATAGTGCAAATACTTTGCTGTTAAACTCATGTTCTGATATTACATTCCAAAAGATTTGTACCAATTTGAAAGTGTTTGAGTATAACTATTTCAACATAATCTCACCATCAGATGTTATCATTTCTAAAACCTAAGTTATCTTTGGGCCTAATGGTATCTCAAAAACTGTTTTAATTGCACATATCTTTGAAAACTAATGAAAATATCTTTGCTTTCTTAGACAGAGCTTTTTCATGTGTTTGTCTTTGTTGTATTGCTATGACAAGTGCCTAAAACATTATTAAAAAGTTCCTTGTATAAGAAATAATAGCAGGGGTGTACAGATGTTTTCCTACATTAAGTAACGCTACATTATAATTTTTTAAAGAGTGATATGTAGCCCTGACCGGTTTGGCTCAGTGGATAGAGCATCGGCCTGCAGACTCAAGGGTCCCAGGTTCGATTCCGGTCAAGGGCATGTACCTCAGTTGCGGGCACATCCCTAGTAGGGGGCGTGCAGGAGGCAGCTGATCAATGTTTCTAACTCTCTATCCCTCTCCCTTCCTCTCTGTAAAAACATCAATAAAATATATTTTAAAAAGAGTGATATGTAATGATATAGACAAGGGCACTAGTTGGTATAAATAAAATTATATGTTCTAATTAAAGCTCTAGCAGCATGACTGAAGCAAGTTAACATCTCCTTCAAGTCTCTCATCTATAAAATGGGAAAAATACATGCCTTACTTACTTTACAGACTTGCTATGGTAATCAAATGCAACAATGTACATAAAAACAATCTGAAACCACAAACTGACCAATCCAACACTGTATCTACCTACTATGTGCAAATCACTACAGATACAAAACAAGCAGCACATAATGAAAAAGTTCTCACCTCTATCAGACCAACATCTCATTTTGTAACAAATAATTTATATCACCATTAGCATTCTTGAAACAATTCTAACCTATTTGACATATTTAAAAAATTTTAACAATGCCATAATTGTTAAAGGAGAAAAAGATCCTAATGTATATAAAGAGCTAGGTGGCGTCACGACCGAACAGGCGACAGGTCACCATGAAGTGCACTGAGCACCTCTCAGTCCCCCCTCTCCCCCAGCCCCCAAGCCGCTCACCATGAAGGGGGGCTGGCGGCGGGACTGGGGACTGGAGACTGTTGAGCGGTGGTGGCAGGCTGGCCATGAGCTTAGCAGAGCAGTCACCCAGGCGGCAGCGATTTTCGCGAAGCAGTTGTGGGGCGGGGGAGTTTCGCGAGTGTCCAGGGGCAAGCTTTGTGGGGCAGCAGCAAGCTTTGCGGAGCAGTCAAGGGGCGGGGGGAGCCTCCTGGAGCAGTCGAGGGGCCGCAAGCATCACAGAGCTTCCCGGGGCGGGGAGCTTCACGTAGCGTCGAAGGGCGGCAGAAGCCATGCAATGGAAGCCAGGCTAGGCCTAGGGACCCTAACCGCGCACAATTTCATGTACACTGGGCCTCTAGTTAATATATAATAAAGTATGTATATTAACAAAAATGTTCCAGCATATCAATAAATTTAGATAAAATGATAGATGCTTGCACTTATATGTAGAATCATCATAAATATGACAACTACAGGTGTTTTGTTTTGGCAACTTAAATAGCACAGTGATAAAGTTGGTGACATGGATTTTCCAAAATGGTGAACTCCTGATAAAGTCCCAAACAAAACAACTTCAATTAAGAAACCAAATTAAGAGCCTGGCCAGCCTGACTCAGTGGTTGAGCATCAACCCAGGAGCCAGGAGGTCATGGTTCGATTCCTGGTCAAGGTACATGCCCAGGATGCAGGCTTGATCCCCAGCAGGGGCATGCAGGAGGCAGCCAGTAAATGATTCTCTCTTATCATTGATGCTTCTATCTCTCCTTCTCCCTTCTCTCTAAAATATACATACACTAGTAGCCCTGCGCACGAATCCGTACACCAGTAGCTTGCTGCCGCCCTTCAGTAGCTCTCCACCCACTCCCCACTCTCCTGTAGCTCCCCCCAGACCCCCTCATAGCTTGCTGCCCTGTCCACTCCTGTAGCTCTCCACTGCCCACTTGTAGCCAGTAGCTCATTGCCGCCCTCCTATAGCTCCCTCCGCGCCCCCCCACATAGCTTACTGCCCTGCCCCCTCCTGTAGCTCTCCACCGCCCAGTTGTAGCTCGCTGCCCCACCCTCCTGCTGATCCGTGATCCAGTCGTTACGCGGTCAATCGTTATGCTTCACGGTGTAACAACCATTTGCATATTACATCTTTATTATATAGGATATATTTTTCTTTTTTTAAAGAAACCAAATTCATTCAGAACTTTATTTCTGAAAAATTGAGTACATATTAAGATGGAGCAGCATTCTAGGTTAATTATATGTTTCCTCCTACATGAATTTCTGGGGCATCTGAAAGTGTTGTGGGATGCAACATAATTCTTCAAAATCCTTCACACTGCAAGATGGCATCCCTAGCCCCCACCCACCAAAGCTCCTCCCACTAATATCCATATCACTTAAGGAGCAGTACTTACTCCACTGATAACCACAGATACAGAAGATCCAAATATATTACTCTTAAGTAATAGATGCTAAAAGAGGTAGATGTTAAAGCGAATTGGGACTATAAATGAGAAAGCATGAAAAGTCCAGAGGTAAACTAGATCTTAGCATGATGTATCAGTCAGGCTAGGCTACCCTATGTTCCAGTGATAACCAACCCCAAAATATCAGTAGCTTAAATCACAGGTGTATTTTCTGCATAAACTGGGAGCACTGCTCATTGTTATCTCTCAGGGATTAAGCTAACCAAGACTCCATCTCTACATATGTCCTTAAATGGCAGGGGAAGAGGTAGGATAATTCATGCACTGTCTTTCAAAGGCTGACCATCCCTTCTGCTCACATTTGACTGGCCAAAGTCATATGGCCATGCCAGTGGTTCTCAACCAGAGCAACTTTGTCCCTCAGGGTCATTTGGCAATACCTAGAGACATTTTTGATTTTCACAACTGGAATGGGGAAGTGAGAGGCAGAAGATTACTGGCATCTAGCAGGTAAAAGCCAGGGCTGCTGCCAAACATCCTACAATGCAAGGGCAGCTCCCTACAACAAAAATTTATCCAGCCCAAAATGTCAATTTTGCCAAGGCTGAGAAGCGCTGAACCATGCCTAGTTTCAAGGTTGGGGTGGGAGACAGAGAAGTGCAAGACAGAAGAGAGCCATCAGAGTGATTATTGGTGGAATAATACCAATGACTACCACATGTGAATTAGAATTTGCCAGGCTAAATCATAGGGAAAAGCAAAGGGATAAGAATAAGATATTTTGTCTAGAGTAAGTCCATGATAGGAAAGAGGGGGAGAAATAATAATATTAGATATCTATAAGAAAGAAAACTATAGTAAGAAGATGGAGAATAGCTTTAGAAAGTGAAATAGAGAACTAGTTAGGGGACAGTAATCAGAAGAGTAATAGGGCCTAGACTAGAGGTATGGGCAAGGAAAACAAAGGGGGGAACCAAGGAAGTGTTTCTAAGTATAACAGACTAGATATTTTAATCACCTAAGCATAAGGGATGAAAAGAAGGGACAGTCAAAAGATGACCCATTGCCCGGCTGGTGTGGTTCAATGGTTGAGCATTATCCTATGCACCAGGTTACCAGTTCAATTCCCTGTCAGGGCACATACCCCGGTTGTGGGCTCAATCCTCAGTGGGGGGTGTGCAGGAGGCAGCCGATGGATGATTCCCTCTCATCACTAATGTGTCTATCTCTCCTTTCTTCTCTGAAATCAATAAAAACGTTTTTTAAAAAGATGACCCATTTCCTAGACAGATTAATTGAAAGATGACAGAATAAGATTTAAGAGGTTAAGTATGCTAAATTTTAAAGAGCTCAATAGAGAATCCTATCTGAAAGTCTCTCACACACAGGTATTAGATAAAGAAGAACTGTAATAGAACAAACAATCCCATGGTGACAGTGGTAACGGGAGGTAGAAAGTCACTAAAAGGGACAAAGGTTTGTTTTTTTTTCTATCTGCCTATTGTGTATTTTGTCTCTAGCCTTGTTTTAATCATAATGTGTCACCTGATGTTGACCACAGGGGTCTAACAGCAACTCCAAGCTAATTAAGTTACTCTCTAAAAATAAAAAGGCTGATTGCTTGCCTGAAGGGCTCTATGGAGTTCATAAACTTTAATTAATGAACACTGGTATATTTTTATTTCTCAGATGTCTGTTTACTTTTGAATTATCAGCTGTATTATATATGGAACAAACATACAAGTGTATTTTCTATAGTTATAGGTATTTTGATTAATGATCAATAAACAATACAGAAATGTATGAGAAAAGTGCTTAAGTTAACAAGAAAAAAAAGTCTAACCTGGTGAAATATCACTAGGAAGAAATTCTAATCATAGGCTTAAAAGCAAGAAAAAAGAATCTACAGATTTAGTTCAACAGCCTGTAGCACAAGCTGAAGCCTAGATTCTAAACAGAGGAACATCCAAGAGTTGAGGGTCATCAAAAGAAAACCTTTCAAAAGCACAAAGGATTATAGACATAGGTATTAGTGATTTAAAAACCTGGGATGGGAATAATACAATCAGAATGCTTTTGTGATAACTTTTAAGAAGAACTATAAGAAACAAATTTAGAAGTGTGCTTGTTTACCCATGGGTCTTAGATTTAAGTATCATACTGCAACACTATGGTGATTGCCAGAGGGAAAGGGGCTGGGAGGAGGTAGAAGAGGGTAAAGGGGCAATAAATGGTGTTGGAAGGAGACCTGACTTTGGGTGGTGTACACACAATACAATATACATATGCCGCACTATAGAATAGTACACCTGAAACCTATATAATTTTATTAATCAATGTCACCCCAACTAATTCAATGAAAATTAAAATAAGCAAACATCATATTGGTATACTAGCTTCACCTTAAATAATCTTATTTAAAAATTAACATTTTTCTGGACTCTCATCTGCTTCTACAGCAATCTGTTATGACATGTTGTTTTGGTTAAAGTATATGAAGAAAATGTGCCTCACATAGATAACTAATTAGAAATGAGAGGAGTACTTTAATGGCCTTTTAAGATAATGGATATTCAATTTTTATTCAACACCAAGTGCAACAAATGGCAATTCTTAATGTTAATTGCAACGTGAAATCTGAATCCACATCAATGAATTTCTTTGCTCTGCTATATAAAAATCCATTGGTCTATAATGCATTTTGAATGGACCTCCTTACCCATGCATGATTTTGTAACATCATGCATTGGTCATCTGGGAAAATATTAGTTTAATGAGTTATATACATCTTCCAAATGTTGAAAGATTTTATGTATTTTAATCACATACCTTAATAGCACCACCAATTTGTTCACTCATTTTCTTTCTTTCCTTTTTTTTAAGATGGGCACAAGAGGAAGTTTTTTTTATATATGTTTTTATTGATTTTAGAGACAGGAAGGGAGAGGGAGAGAGAGAGAAACATCAATGAGAAACACC
Source organism: Ia io (assembly GCA_025583905.1). Lineage (NCBI taxonomy): Eukaryota > Metazoa > Chordata > Mammalia > Chiroptera > Vespertilionidae > Ia > Ia io. The sequence continues at coordinate 9,687,209 of JAJQQW010000013.1, forward strand.
AACATTGAATGGCTGCCCTCTGCATGCCCCTACTGGGGATCCAGCCCAAAACCCAGGTAATGTGCCCTGGCTAGGAATCGAACCTATGACTTTAGTGCATGGGTCAACTCTCAACCACTGAGCCACAGTGACCAGGCTCTTCATTCATTTTCAAGAAATACCTGCCAAATATCAAATCTGTGTAACTGTGGCTTATATATGTCATTCTTTTATGTAAAATAAAAGTAGTATCCTATTACAAAGCACCTAGGTTAGCCCTGGCCAGTGTGGCTCAGTTGGATGGGCCTCCTCCCATGCACTGAAAGGTTGCCGGTTCAATTCCTGGTCAGGGCACATGCCCAGGTTTTGGACTTGATCCCCGGTGAGGCCTGTGCAAGAGGCAGCCTATCAATGTTTTGCTTTCACATTGATGTTTCTGTTTCTAAAAAGTCAATTAAAAAGTCTTTACATAAAAAAAAACCAAAAGAGCTAGTTTAACTTGCACCTCAATCACACTAGTGCTTTTCCCAGAGATGAACCTTTACTTCAAAGTGCAGAAGTAGGTTATGCTAGCTTTTATTTAATCACACTGAGTATTTAAAAGATATGCACTCCAGGGGACAGATTTTAAATGTTAAAACTTTTACTGCTTCACCAAGGATACTCCTAAGTGAAACTGGCATTTTTTTCTAATGCTTAACATGTGTGTTTGGCTGTGAAGAACACAATAAAGACTCATATCGTTTGCTGCCACTACCTTGATTCATGCTAAGGTGCCCGCAGTTTACCCACTACTGCTTCTTCACCAGCAATGCAAATGCCCACATGGTAAAAAGGCAAGTTAACATTTGTTTTTTTTGTTTGTTTTTTTTGGGTGGAATTCTAAAGTTATTTATTCTTCTTCAGATCATTTTTTTCATAGTATCCAACACATTTTGCTTGCTACATATGAGCTACTGAAAGTCACAAAGAACTTAAGGTGCAGAGACTTTTTCTAGTATATTTCCTCAATGGATATTCTAATTAATTGACATGTATGCCTATGTGCCCTTTGAGTCTTATAGATATTCTCATAAACAAAATAAATTTTACCAACATACAGTGTATGCTACAAAACTTTATGTTTGGTACATACTTCTAAGACCATAAGAATCCTGAAGAAAATTTTACATATTGATAGTCAAGTATGGTGTGCTTACTTTGAAATACCCTTCATTTATCATTTTATATCACTATGAAGCACATTTTTGCATGAAATTTTCATCCCATGCAATTTTACGTGATACTATTACTACCCTAGTATAACACCTGACAAGCAAATAGTTTCTTAAATATCAACTGACTGGATGGCAGATACATTTTTCAGCTTACAAAGATTTGAAATTCTGTTATTAGAAAATCTATTTTACAACACATGTAGAGTTTCTGGAACAAAATTATTGTCAAGTGAAAAAAAAAGACTTTTATTAAGGTGATTTACAAATAAGTTAAACAAGACATTGTTTGATCAAAAAATAAATACCCCTGCCCTAACCAGTATGGCTCAGTGGATAGAGCGTCAGCCTTCGGACTGAAGGGTCCCAGGTTCGATTCCGGTCAAGGGCATGTACCTTGGTTGCTGGCACAACATTTGTTTTATTATGAAAATAATTTTGACTTCATGAACGTCCTAACAGAAAAGGGTCATGGGGACCGCCCCCACCTGGAGTCTATGGATCACACTCTGGGAAACATTGTTTTAAAAACTGGAAACTAAAGTATCCTATACAATAAAAGAGAAACATGTAAATTGACCATACCTCCACTACGCTCACCAGCCAATCAGGAGTAAGCAAATTAACCCAACAAAGATGGTGGGTTAATTTGCATACACAGGCGCCGGGTGGAGAGTGGAGCGGCTTGGGGAACTTGGCTCTCCACGCCGCCAGACAGAGAGCAGAGAGGGAGAGCTGGTGGCTTGGAGGACTTGGCAGAATGGGAGGCCATGGGACAGAGACAGAGCAGGAAGGGAGCGCAGGGAGCACCAGGAATTCTGGGAATAGTTCTGGTGGCAGCCACAGGACCGGAAGCGGAAGCCCAGAGCGCGGGGAGCACCAGGAATGCTGGGAATCATAATTCTTGTGGCAGACGGATCTCCTAGACACTAGAGCAAAGCGAGCCTAGAGCAAGTTACTGTTGCGGTGGGGGATGGAGGGAAAGCAAAGGTGAGAGACATTAGTAAAATCAGAGTGTCTAGGAAAAATTAAAGGGAATATATCCTAAAACTTCCAGGAAATCTCCACCAATGAAGCAAAGAAAAAAAAATGCCTCTATTATTCTGTGAGCAACAAACCAAACTGGGTTGGGGTCTCAGACAATTCGCTCGTATGATTGCAAAGACAGACAGAAACTCCCGGATTGGAGAGGGCTCCCCTGAGGGCTCCCAGATTGGAGAGGGTACAGGTCAGGCTGAGGGACCCACCCCTCAGGCCCCTAGTCTATATATATAAAAGCCTAAGCGATCTAACGACTGGTCTCTATGATGCGCACTGACCACCAGGGGGCAGATGCTCAGCGCAGGAGTTGCCCTCTGGTGGTCAGTGCCCTCCCACAGCCAACCTCCCGTGGCCCCCAGCCAGCCAACCTCCTGCTGTGCCCATCGGCCCCAATCGCCGGCCAGGCTGAGGGACCCCACCCGTGCACAAATTCGTGCACTGGGCCTCTAGTATTTTAATAACTGATAACTGAAAAATACATTTCATAAAACCTTTTAAATGAAGAAGACCATCAAGTCATCTAGATTATGCTTTCAAAAAGGGCTGTATCAGAATACCCAGCAGATTAGCCTAGCCAGTGGTCGGCAAACTCATTAGTCAACAGAGCCAAATATCAACAGTACAACGACTGAAATTTCTTTTGAGAGCCAAATTTTTTAAACTTAAAACTTCTTCTAACGCCACTTCTTCAAAATAGACTCGCCCAGGCCGTGGTATTTTGTGGAAGAGCCACACTCAAGGGGCCAAAGAGCCGCATGTGGCTCGCGAGCCACGATTTGCCACTCTGTTGACTAATGAGTTTGGCCAACCACTGGGATAGGGGTTTAATCACAAGGAACAACAACAGCCTGTAATTACTGGAATTGAGAGTCTAGGTCAGTGGTCGGCAAACTCATTAGTCAACAGAGCAGCAAACCGCGGCTCGCGAGCCGCAGTTTGCCGACCGCTGGCCTAGCCCTATTAAATATATAAAGAGTGGAGCCCTACCTTCAAAAAGCACTCTAGGAGTCTGAGGTGTCAGTTTTATAAGGCACTAATCTAGTCTACACTAATCTACACATTTCACTTTATAAATTACAAATTACCAAAAAAGACAGTGAAACAAAATGCAATATCATGAATATATGCAACTGATTAAAAGACTAATTACACAGATGTTATGTCACTTTACTATTAGCCAGCTGCATATCCATATACATAAGATTCTTCCTTCAACTGGTTTATCTTACTCCATTGTGTACTATTTCCAGTCATCCTTCCACCAGATGATTCAATTACAATGACTGGTCACCTATTGTTATCAAATGCTTGAATACCATTAGTGAATAAATATCCTTAACTCAGTTTTCCATTTAGAAATATATTTTGACTTGAAAAAGAACTGAAGTTCATATACATTCATCCACATTAAGATACAGAAGTCATACCTTACTACAAAGACAAATATTCAGTAGCAGTCCTTTTATTCAAATCATAAATAAGATTTGCATTCTAAACATGCAAATTGGGTGATGAATTTTAAGTAAATTGTTCCAGTGCACTAATGATTGTAAAATAAAGTTTGTACTGTATTAAAACAAATGAAGCAATAGGATAAGCATACTAAAATATCCAAAGCCTTTAAAATCAAGAGGTACTTGCTTTGTAGTACAGATTCCCATGCCCCCTCTACTCTATTCCCAATTCTGACTCTGTGTGTTGAAATGAGGTACAGTAAGGGAAGAAAATAATATTTTGTTTTATTTTTTTAAGTAGCTCTTCCAGAGACAGAGATGCAACTGGTCTTAGACGGGTGCTTCAGGTGATATAGATGGAGAACTGAAGCTACCCGCACAAATGATCTACAAAGAACTACCAACTAGTTGGGCTTGTTGGGCAACTTTCTCACAGTGTTCAAGTTAAACCCTGACAGCAAAAGCTAAATCAATGCAACAAGCATCTCAGGGACCATTCAAGTGACTATTTGGTGTCTAGAAAATTTTATGGTTTCCAAACAGATTACCCCTATAAAGACCAAGTTCCTTTGGGAGTTTAAATGCTAATTTTGGCACCTAAACAGTCTCTAAAAGGAGCCAAGTAAGCATTTTAGAATGCTTTAAAAGATAAACCTAATAGTTAGAATAGTGATGATATACCAACCACTCATCGCGGGAAATGCAGCATCCTAAAATTTGCTACCAGACAGTTCAAATGAATTGAACAATGAAAAGTAGAAAATAGGGGAGAGGAGAAGAGATGAAGGGGACAGACTTGGAAGCAAAACATATGAGGCAATATCTTCAAGGGACCTATTAAGTTAGATGTGAGATGATTACATTGTGCGTATGTATATCAATGTATTAGAGTGTAAAGCTGACACAAGTGAAAGTTAAAAAAATAAAGTTATCGAGGACCCTGCCCTGGCCAGGTAGCTCAGCTGGTTAGAATGTCACCCCCATCTGCCAAAGTTTCAGGTTTGATCTCTGGTCAGGTGTCACATACAAGAAGCAACCAATGAATGCATCAGCAGAACAACAAACTGATGTCTGTCTGTCTGTCTCTCTCTCTCTCTCTCTCTCAAAGCAATCAATAAACAAAAATGTTTTAAAAGTTAGAGGATCCTAATAACTCAACCATTTCAGAACTCTCACCTGGCTACACTCCAAGCCAACTGAATCACAATTTCTGGGGGTGGGATCAAGCCATCAAGGTTGGTAAAGGGATTTCAAAGAGCAGCCAAGATTGAGAACCACTATCCTAAACACTGGGAGCTAAAGAAAAACATAAAAAAATGAACCCCAGCCCTGTCCAGTTTGCCCAGTGGTTAGAATGTTGGCCCACAGACTGAAAGGTCTCGGGTTCAATTTTGGGTTGCAGGGTCCCCAGCCCCTGCAGAACATATTGGGGAGGCAACCAATCGATTTGTCTCTCTCATGTCAATGTTTCTCTCCCCACCCCCTCCCTTCCACTAACTCTAGAAATCAATGGAAAAATATCCTCTGGTGAGGATTAAAAAAAAAAAAGACGAACCCCACAGTTATAAATTTTCCAAACTGCAAAGAATTCTCATTTAAAATATAAACAATAAAGTATAGTTCTTGAGTTTAAAGGCATTTACAATTATCACCAAAATTGAAATTAAGATGCAATAATAGATATTCATTACAATCAGCCTCTGGCAGCTTTCTACTGTATCTTACCTATGATGTGATTTGCAGTAGCAAATAAACAAGACTTTAAGCAGCCCAGCCAGTGTGGCTCAGCGGTTGAACGTCCACCCAGGAACCAAGAGGTCAGCAGTTCAATTCTGGGTCAGAGAGCATGCCCAGGTTGGGGGCTTGGATCCCCAGTAAGGAGCATGCAGGAGGCAGCCAACCCATGATGTTCCTCTCTATCTCTCTATCCCTCTCTAAAAATCAATAAAAACATCCGAAACCGGTTTGGCTCAGTGGATGGAGCGTCGGTCTGCGGACTGAAGGGTCCCGGGTTCGATTCCGGTCAAGGGCATGTGCATTGGTTGCGGGCACATCCCCGGTGGGGGGTGTGCAGGAGGCGGTTGGTCGATGTTTCTCTCTCATCGATGTTTCTAGCTCTCTGTCCCTCTCCCTTCCTCTCTGTGGAAAATCAATAAAATATATTTAAAAAAAAATAAAAATAAAAATCAATAAAAACATTTTTTTAAAAAAGACTTAAAATTATAAGATTCTGATCACTTATTATCCTAGTTTTACTAGTAAGCACTACCCTCATTTTTATCCACTCTCATGGTTAAAATAAACTTTCCTGGATGCCAATCACACATGTAATAGTGACAAAATGACACAACCCAAAATACCTTGTTCCCGAGAAACAGAAATTCAGCCACATTTCTCATCACCAAAATTACACATTTTAGAACAAGAAAAGAAATCCAAAAATTCTAAATCTGACCCATTATTACGCATATGTTTTGGCATATTATGATGTAAACAGTATCAAACTGAAAGTCACTCAAATGAATATCTAGACAAAATTTTCAACTGTTTGAATTTCTCTTTTTAAAACAATTGAATCCTTATCAACTGTTGAGCAAAAAGCCCCAAATTTAATAATTTAACAAAATTGAATGTTATGCTAACCTAGCTCCTTTCATTTAGTGTAGGAAATAATAAAATCACTGAAACTAATTGGTTTTATACATGATTAACCATTATGAGTCACCATTAATCATCACTTAAGCAAAAACAAAAACAAAAAAACAGAAAACATCACTGCCTAACTACACAATCTTCTAGAAAAAAAAGAAAAAGAAAATCCAACATGTACAATGAGCACTGAAATGGCTAACATAAGATGTTTAAAAAACCATTCACTTCAAAATCACTTCCTAAGTTCAGCCGTTGTGGCCCAATGGTTGAGCACCGCTCTATGAACCAGGAGGTCACGTTTGGATTCCGGGTCTGGGCTCTGTCCGGGGTTGCCGCTCGATCCCCAGCAGGGGGCATGCAGGAGGCAGCCCATCGATGAGACTAACCATTGATGTTTCTCTCTCTCCCTCTCTCTCCCTCCCTGTCCCTTTCTGTCTCTCTCAAAAAGAAATAAATAAAAAATTGAAATAAATATACATTTTAAATATAATGAACAGAGCAGATCCTATAGGGTTAACTGCCCTAGTAGAAGCCTCAGCAATTCACAGCTCCATTAGCATAGTGTCTAATGATGTTACTATAACACCAGCTCACTCAGAAAAAAACAGCTTCCAAACTGGAGAGCTGGAGTGTGACTGCACAGCATAAATTAAGTTTTATACTTGCTCTTTAATTGGGTGGGGGTGGGGGTGAGAGGGCATGGAATCTGAAAGGAAATGCAGAATAAAGAATTCACACACAAATGGAGATATGGCTAAACTAAAGTGTAGTTTAAGAAAGTGAAGTATAGGTTTTTACAAAGATTTGCTGCTTCCTAGTATAAGCAGAATTCCTTCAAGCAGCAGAGACATTTGGTCAATGATCCATATAAAACTTATTCTGAAAAAATTCAAAGTGACTTTCTCAGAAGAAATTTTCATTAAACCTGAAACCGATTTAAAGTATTTTTTCCTAAGCTCAAGATTTAAAATGAAGGCATTTCGCTGACCAGGGAAGTTTCTACTCAGGCACTCCCACTTCAAACATCAAAGAAGATGCAACCTTTTCCCAAAAACCTGGAAAGCAAAGAAAAGGCCACTTCTATTAATACACTCACAAAATGGTATATCAATTTTGTCTAGAAAGCTTTTAGTTTTAACTCCAACAACTTAAACCCACATAACTCATCACCACTGTTAGACCTAAAGATATTCCAAATCTTACTAGTAAATGCATGGCCAGCCTGCATTACATTTGTTCTGTAATAAACCCAATTAAAAAAACAAAAATCGTGACATGATCAAAGAAACATTAATAAGGAATCATATTTCTAAATGTTAATTATATCAATCATTTAGAACTTGAAATGTCATGTACTAGCTTTCCAAAAGAGAAAATTAAATCCTCAGCAGAAAAGTTACACACTAGAATTTCGTATGCTGTATTTTCAACTGAAATATATTTAGACTCGGTTCAACATGGCAAAGGCAATTTATAAAATCTACAATAAAAATTATTCAAATACAATGTTCCAAATCACATTACTGTACGAAAATACGTACTTTTGAAAGTACGCATTTTCTGCTGAGGTACCCGAATACTCAAACTGCCACGGAGACTAAAAGGATGCTAATTCTGTCAAAAGTCGAAGGTTATTAAATAAAAATTAGTCAAGATTACAGGCCTTTGGAAAGTCAATTCAAATGTAAGTAATTCCACATTACCTTACCAGTACACTTACTACTCCTAAACAACCGGCAGGTTCACCTTCAAGTATAAAAGTGCAAAAACTAAAGGCATTCAGAACTAAAGTCAGCCCGGCCAGCATGGCTGTGCTTGAGCGGCGGCCTAGAACCAGGAGTCCCGTCAGGGCCATGCCCGGGGGGTGGGCTCGGTCCCCAGTCGTGCAGGAGGCAGCCGATGGATGAAGATTCTCTCTCATCACTGATATTTCTATCCCTCTCTCCCTCTCCCTTCCTCTCTGAAATCAATAAAAATCTACTTTTTAAAAGAAACTAAATTCAAAATAAATGAATAAGAAACAAATACATATATTCACTTTTAAAAATCACTAGGATTCTCGGGGGTGAAAATAGCCATCAACCTTCAAGAGGCCTTGCAAAACCTCTCCATCCACGCAAAGAAACCTTTCAAGTTAACGGAATGCGCCCATTTCTCTGAAAATCTGGTTCGGGGTAAGTGATGCAGGCACTGACCTCCACCCTCCACCAGTTTCACACCCAGTTCGTGTAGCCCTAGCAATAAGGTAAACGATGTCTTTTTTTTTTTTTTCTCCTGAATTAGGGGCTGGGCGGGAGTGGAGGTGGTTGGGAGAGGTGCTAAGATTGTTTCCTGCAAGCCATCGCCCACAATACCCAAAAAGTAAATAAATCAAAGCCAGGACATACGCTAGAATGGCACAACCAGGAAGAGAAAAGAAGGGACGAAGGGAAAACAAACTGCTGGAGAAAAGAAATGAAGACTAACCATGTCCGACTTGCATTTCGACAGCGAAGGCAACACTGCACTCCGGCCGGCCCGACGCGCTCGGCCCGGGCGGGCAGGGGAACTCCTCCACACAACAAAGAGGAGCGGCCGCAGCCAGGACTCCGTCCCCGACTTTAACTCGGTTCTGCGACCGACTGCGCAGGGTGCTGGGGCCGGAGGACCGCCGCCGGGCCCGAGGGACGCGAGGCGCCGCGGCCCGGCCGGCCCGGCCGGACAAGAGACCGCGCTCGCTCCCCGCGCGGACCTCCGGCCTCCCGCGCGCTCCCCCCGCCGCCGCCGCCGGGAGCCCGCCCCGGGCGGGGAAGCCGCGGGAGGGGTGCGCGGGCTCGGCCGGGGGAAAGAGGGGAGGGGACATGGCGCGTTACCTGGACTCCGGCGATGGCGAGGGCGGTCCGCTCTCCCGCCGGGGCTAGTCCGCGAGGGCGCCGGGCCCGTCGCTCCCCCCGGCGGCCCGGAGCCCTCCTCGGCCCCCGCCCCGAGGCGTCCGGGCCAGGCCGCCCCTCCTCGGCGCCGCGCCGCTGCCCGCGCGAGCCGGGCCGCCTCGAGCTCCCGGGCCGCCCCCGCCGCGGGGGCCTCTCTCGCGGGGGCGCCCGGCTCCCCTCACCCGCTCCCGTCCCCTGAGCGGCCGCGCAGCCGAGGCCAGGGCGGAAGGGCCTCCGGACGAGAGCGGGCGGGCGCGAGCGCGGGCTCCGCCACCCGAGCCGCTCCGTTACCGCAGCGGCGACGACGACCAGGGCCGAGGTGCCGCTGCCAGCTTGTCGGGAGGACACTGAGCATGCGCGCGCGGAGACCACATCCGGGTAATTTCAGGGTTTGGCCCTTTCCCCCCGCAGCTCTCCTTTCTCCCGGCTGCCCCCGCCTCCCGCCCGCAGTGACGGGAGGTCGCTCTGCGCAGGCGCCCGCGGAGGAGAGCCAGCCCGCCCGCCCGCGGCCCGACCGAGTGGCGGCCTGGGACCCGGCCCTGCAGGGAGGCGCTGCCCCTCCGAGGCGGGCGAGAGAGGCTGCGTGGAGGGAATGATCGCAGGAGAAAGTGGCATCTCTTCGCAAAAAGGTACCCACGAAGCGCGGGAGAGCTCGGCGTCCAGGGGCGTCCAGTAAGAGTTTATAAACAGCGACCAGTCGGGCCTTGTCTGGGGGGACCTCCGGGGGCACAGAAATTAGGCTTCAGCTGCTAGCAGTTTACTTTGGGAAGAAGCCGATGATGACGGCACCGTCCCTCCCTTCCCCCCCTGCCCTGGGTCACTAGATTCAGAGGCGCTTACCTTCGCGGGGCTCTCCCATATGGGGCCGCGTGACGTCAACTGGGCGAAAGAAACGCACGAGACAGTCGAGAAATGGCTCCCGGGAGAGCTGGCCGCGTTTCTAGGTCAGTGGTCCTTGCTGGGAGAGCTGGAAGGAACCTTTGAGGGCCCACGGCACACCTGTTAACTAGGTGCCCGTGGGGCAGGGGAAGGCCTAAGCTCTGCTGGTTTGACTTCATACTTGCTTTACTTGGAATTGTTTGCAAGAAGCGCGCATTTCTTTGACATTTACAAAGTTTCAGAAACTACATACTATTTTTCTTTTCCACCAACCAGGAAATACTTCCGTGGGGAGTTCCACCGAGACCAGTTAGCAAGCTCTAAAGCCATCTGTTGCTGAGTGTGCAGGAGGCCTTACCTCGGCGGAAGTGGGACTGCTGCTCCGGGCGTCGGTGTCTCTGCCCAGGCCGGCTCCACCATGTCCAAGGTTTCCTTTAAGATCACCCTGACGTCCGACCCGCGGCTGCCGTACAAAGTACTCAGTGTTCCTGAAAGTACACCTTTCACGGCAGTCTTAAAGTTTGCAGCGGAAGAGTTTAAAGTTCCTGCAGCCACAAGTGCCATTATTACCAATGATGGGATAGGAATAAATCCTGCACAGACTGCCGGAAATGTTTTCCTAAAGCATGGTTCAGAACTGCGAATCATTCCTAGAGATCGTGTTGGAAGTTGTTAATGTCCTCTACTTAAAGAAAAATATACCTTTCAAAATAAATATTGGTATGGCCCAGCCGGTGTGGCTCAGTTGGTTGAGTATGGGACCATGCACCAAGAGGTCGCCAGTTTGAATCCCAGTCAGAGCACATGCCCCGGTTGCGGGGGGTGATCCCCAATGGATGTTCCTCCCTCATCAATGTGTCTCTCCTTCTCTCTTCCTCTATCTCTAAAATCAATAAAAACATATTTCAATAAATAAATATTGATATTGCTGTTGTAGAACTGAAATCAAGCATTTAATCAACCAAAGAACTTGTATTCATATATGCATAACCCATAGACACAGACAATAGGGTGGTGAAGGCCTGGGGGGAGAGGGGGTTAGAAGGAGCTAATGAGGGGGAAGGGGGACATATGTAATACTTTTAACAGTAAAGATTTAATTAAAAAAAAATAAAAAAAGCCCAGCACAGAGCAAAAAAAACAAAAATACTATGGAAATGCCAACAGTTGATGAAATAATGAAAGATGACTCTCTTTCCTTTGTTACTCCCACTCTTCCTGTGAAGAGAGAATGTTTATGCATTGAGGGTACCATTTTTACAGAAGATCTTACTCTTTCATTGCTACCCTCACAGTATGCACAGCTAGTTCATTTTGGTTAAATGAATTATCCAACTGTGTTTTATTACTGAAGGGTGCTTCTGAGAATTCCTTCTGAGAACATTTGGAAGATTAAATTTATTGAATCTTTAAAATTTTATAAGGATTGGATCATACATGGCAGGTTACTTGACAGGATCTGACTTGCAGACTCAAAAGTAGTTGAAATCTTAATTATATAGTGCTTATGATAAAGGATACAGACATATCCATGAATACTTAACTGTCTAATTTTCTAGTTAGATATTTTTTTAAGTTTCAAGCTTCATGTGTTCATATAAATTTTTATTAATATCAGAGGGCCAAAGATTGAATTTTCTTATCTAGTTCCCATGTGTAAAATTTATATCCCTCACCAAATAGTTTTAACTATGTTCTTGCAGAATCCAGTACTTGTAATTGGAAAAAGTGGAAGCATCCATTGCTGAAAAATAATAAAGTCATCTATTAAGTCATATGGCCCTGAAACTCTATTCTATTCCCCTCCTGCCTTTCACACAGTGCCCACCCCTTAGCCCCATGCTGTTCTTGCCATCATAGCCATCATCCCCCCTTTTCTACCAGAAAGGCTGTAAAACTGTCCTCTTGGCCGGTGTTCCCTTACCTCTGGGGTCTGTGAAGACTTTCCAAGACTAGTTTTAAGGGAATTCATTTCCAGATCTTCCTCTGCAATCTGTACTATTTTCTGAAATTTCTCAGCTTCAGAAAGCACCTGAAGACAGCAGCCCCTTTTAAAACTGTCTTTCTCCCACCTTAGAAAAAAGTCAAAAGCCTCACCCATTACGAAGGTGCATTGACCCAACAAGTAAAGACCTCCAGGGAAATTCAAAGGAACAGTTCAGGAGTTGGTGTCTGTGCTGAGAAAGGAAGCTACCCGAATAAAAGGGTCATAAATTCGCTTGTAAGTCTCACTTATTTGTTATCAACAAAATTAATAATAGATCAACATGGGATTCTTAGACAATACACCTCAGTTGGGGTTAAAATAATTAAATAACATTGCTATAACTAAACTCCCATTCCCATCTGTACTAGTTAACCTTGTTGTGTTAGTTAACCTTGCTGTATAGCACAGCAGCTTAAACACAACACCAATGTATTGGCTCACAGTTTCTGTGGGTCCGGAGTCCACACATGGCTTTCCTGGGTCCTCTGCAAGATCACATCGTGATGCTCGCCTGGGAAAGGATCTGCTTCCAAGCTTGCCGGGTTGTTGGAGGCATTCAGTTCCCTGCAGGCTGCAGGACCCGAGGGCCTTCATCTCTACCTGGCTGTTGGCTCCCCCAGTTCTGGGACATGTGACCCTCTCCATAGGGAAGCTTACAATATGGCAGCTGGCATCTTCAAAGCCAGCAAGGGGGACAGTCTCGGTGTAAGACATTGGTTACAACCTTATGTAACATAATCACATACACGTAATCACATATATCCTGACACCTTTGCCATGACTTGATTGGCCAGAAGCAAATCCCAAGTCCCATCCCCACTCAAGGAAGACTACACAAAGGCATGAACACCAGGAGGTGAGGATCATAGGGGCCACCTTAGAGTCTATCCACCACACCTATTTAGTTATGCAAATGGCAACCCCTATGAGCTCAACCTCAGAATTTTTCTTCAGGTTCCCTTCACCTTCTCACTAAAGGAAACCTGACTTACCTCTGGGACACTGCTTCCCCTTCTCCCTCTCAAGTAGTAGCAATTTGTATTTTCAACCATAAGCACCTGAGCCTGTGCCTGGAGGTGAGGTAGGTGTCCTTGCTCCTCAACATTGCTTCCAGACCATCCCCTCTCTCCTCTCTATGAACCTGCAGCTTTAAATCTTGTTACCCAGAACTCCTCATCTTATTCTCATGCCCCTTCATTTTTTCACCATGTGCTCCATCAGTCACTCCAATGCCACTTCTGTGTTAATCCTAGGTGGTTACAATATGTACTAAGATGGTTTTCTCATTACCGCAACCTCTCAGTTCCTTGCCTTTTCCTCCAAGAATCTTGTCCTACTCTAACTCAGCCACTTGCTCCCATGGGCATAATCACAGGAACCTTACCAAGCTCTGCAACTTCTTCATACTCACAATTTCAAGCATATCATACTCTGAACACCACCTCATAGTTCCTCATTTCCCTGTAGCATTCTAACTCCAACAATTCTTCAACCCACATATCCACTTTCTCCCATTCTTACCACAGCCAATTATTACCATCATTTCCGGGCACACACTCTCAACCCCCAGACTCGCCTCCCCCTTTGTCCTGCTTCCTGGGCAAAACCACAGTCCTGAATTCAGGCCAGCTCTCCACCTACTCCATGCCAGCACCCATACACCCGAATGTGGCTACAGAAAAACACAATCACACTGACTAGTTTCACTTTCATTTCATCAGTGGGAACTTCAAGTGGGCCCTTAGCGCTGCTCATGAATCCTACTTCTTCTGGATTTCATACCTTTTCTGTCCTCTAACCTACACCTCTTCCCCTCAATTATCATTCTCCGTTAATGACCTGGCTTTCTATTTCATGGAGAAAATTGAAGCAATGAGATGAAAACTTCCACAGTTTTCCCACCACCTCATCTACCCCAGTCACAAACCAGCATTTAGAACCTCTTCTTCGCCTTTCCCTCCAGTTCAGGGTGAGGTTTCCAAGCTCCTCGCTAAAGCCAGTCCCTCGGCTAAGGCAATAGATCCCAATCTTGCTTTGCCTAATCAAGATCATCACCTTCACTCTGGCAATTACTCCCTCTCTTCTATGTTATCAATGTTCCCCTCTCTGCTGGGGTCACCCCCACAAGCTTACAGTAGCTGTTATTTCTCCAATCTTACAAAATCTTCACTTCCACTGTCAGCTACTGCCCCATTTCTCTGCTTCCTTTGCAACAAAACTTCTAAAAGAGTTTTCTATACTTTCTGACTCTACTTCTCCCATTCTGTCGCAGCACAATACATGCCACATGATACATTTATATCAAGTTTATAAACATGCCAAGTACAGTAAGACTACATACACATATAATCAACTCATAACAACACACGAGGTTACACGTGGCATATTTTAGGCTTTTGAGTGAGAGGTTCTCCCATCCTCTCTTAAACCCATTCCGGCATAGATTTTCCCTGGCTGGGGAGGCGGGGAGGGGGGGTCAGTTGTTGGGAGCATCTTGCCATAACCAATAGTTTTCGGATTCAAGTCCTGGTCAGGGTACATACCTAGGTTGTGGATTCAATCCCCGATAGGGGTCCATATGGGAGGCAACATATCGATGTTTCTCTCTCACATCGATATTTCTCTGTTCCTCTCTCTCTCTCTCTCTCTCTCTCTCTCTCTCTCTCTCTCTAAAAATCAATAAACATATCCTCTGGTGAGGATTTAAAAAATATATGTGCTTTAATTTTAATAGTTTATCAAAATTTGTAATATTTTATGTTGTTTAAAGCAATTAGATATTCAAAATTGTATCAATAATAAAATAAGGATGAGTTAAAAATTTTTATTTTTTTTTTGTAGGGAAATATGATAGGCTGATCAATAAAACTTTCCAGCCTAAAGTCTTACATTAAAATGTTCAGGGGCAAGATAAGGGAAAAAAGAATGAGGTAAAATTTATTTTAAAGAAAAGCTTGTTCACGTATTTTTAAAATAGATGATAGATGCATTGTGATATTTAGATTCCCTTGGATACACTTAGAAAATGATGTAAGAATCTTATTTTAAAATGCCAATACTTGTAATGTGCCAGAAATAACAAGCTTTGCCATTATTTAAAACGATGATGGAACATTTTCGATCTGACCTTTGAAAGTACACGAAGAAACAGTTTCTCCCATTTCTTTGAGGAGGTAAGCAAGCAAGAATTTCGGAAGGCCAGTCCCCAAGCACTCCACCAGAGCTAAGCTCCCCTTTCCTGAGACTTCAGGAGAAACATCTCAACTCCTATATCCGCCTCTATCTGGGCAGGCAGAGCCTTAAAAGCTGCTTTCTCTTTTGCTTTTATTCCTGGTTCCGCCTCCTGCAAAAGGAAGCTCTCCCCGCCCCTCTCCCTCCCCGCCCCACCACCCCCACAGTGAGGAGCATACAGAGGTGTTTTTTTTTTCCAATTTTTTTTTATTAAGGTATTATATGTGTACATATCTTATCATTGCCCCCCCCACCCCACTCCCATATATGCCCTCAACCCCCAGAGTTTTGCGTCCATTGGTTATGCTTATATGCAAGCATACAAGTCCTTTGATTGATCTCTTATCTTCCCCACCTCTCCCTAACCTTCCTCCTGTAATTTGACAGACTGTTTGATGCTTTACTGCCTCTGTATCTATCTTTTTGTTCAAGTTTTTAATGTTCTTTATTATCCATAAACGAGTGAGATCATGTGGTATTTTTCTTTCATTGACTGGCTTATTTCACTTAACATAATTTTCTCCAATTCCATCCAGGTTGCTGCAAATGGTAAGAATTCCTTCTTTTTTATGGCAGCATAATATTCCATTGTGTAGATGTACCATAGTTTTCTGATCCAGTCATCTGCTGATGGGCACCTAGGCTGTTTCCAGATCTTAGCTATTGTAAATTGTGCTGCTATGACAATAGGGGTGCATATATCCTTTCTTATTGGTGTTCCCAGTTTCTTAGGATATATTCCTAGGAGTGGGATTACTGGGTCAAATGGGAGTTCTATTTTCAGTTTTTTGCGGAAACTCCATACTGTTCTCCACAGTGGCTGCACCAGTCTGCATTCCCACCAGCAGTGCACGAGGGTTCCTTTTTCTCCACATCCTCGCCAACACTGGTCATTTGTTGATTTGTTGATGATAGCCATTCTGACTGGTGTGAGATGATACCGCATTGTTGTTTTGATTTGCATCTCTCGGATAATTAGTGACGTTGAGCATGTTTTCATGTGTCTCTTGGCCTTCCTTCTGTCTTCTTCGGAAAAGATTCTATTTAGATCCGTTGCCCATTTTTTTATTGGATCATTTATCTTCCTTTTATTAAGTTGTATAAGCTGCCTGTAGATGTTGGAGATTAAACCTTTATCAGTGATGCCATTTGCAAATATGTTCTCCCATGCGGTGGGCTTTCTTGTTGTTTTGTTGATAGTTTCTTTTGCTGTAAAAAAGCTTTTTATTTTGATGTAGTCCCATTTGTTTATTTTCTCTTTAGCTTCCATTGCCCTAGGGGCAGTATCGGTGAAGAAGTTCTTTTGACATATGTCTGAGATTTTGCTGCCTGTGGATCCCTCTAGTATTTTTATGGTTTCCCGTCTTATGTTTAAGTCCTGTATCCATTTTGAGTTTATTTTTGTGTATGGCGTAAGTTGGTGATCTAGCTTCATTTTTTTGCATGTGTCTGTCCAATTTTCCCAACACCATTTATTGAAGAGACTGTCTTTATTCCACTGTATGTTCATGCCTCCTTTGTCAAATATTAATTGAGCATAGTGGTGTGGATCAATATCTGGATTCTCTATTCTGTTCCATTGATCTATATGTCCGTTCTTGTGCCAGTACCAGGCTGTTTTGAGAATAGTGGCTTTGTAATACAGCTTGAAATCTGGTATTGAGATCCCTCCTACTTTATTCTTCTTTCTCAGGATTGCTGTGGCTATTCAGGGTCTTTTTTTATTCCAGATGAATTTTTGGAGAGTTCTTTCAAGGTCTGTGAAATATGCCGTTGGTATTTTAATGGGGAGTGCATTGAATCTATAGATTGCTTTGGGTAGTATGGACATTTTAATGATGTTGATTCTACCAATCCATGAACATGGTATGTTCTTCCATCTGTTTACGTCTTCCTCTATCTCTTTTTTCAGTGTCCTGTAGTTTTCCGTGTATAGGTCTTTTACCTCCTTAGTTAAGTTTATTCCTAGGTATCTTAATTTTTTTTGGTGCGATGGTAAATGGGATTGCCTTTTTAGTCTCTCTGTCTGTAATTTCACTATTGGTGTATAGAAAGGCCATAGATTTCTTGGCATTAATTTTGTATCCTGCTACATTGCCGAATTCATTTATAAGTCTATTAGTTTTTTGACGGAGTCTTTCGGATTTTTTATGTACAATATCATGTCATCTGCAAATAAAGACAGCTTTACTTGTTCTTTTCCAATTTGGATGCCTTTTATTTCTTCTTCTTGTCTAATTGCAATAGCTAATACTTCCAGTACTATGTCAAACAGGAGTGGTGAGAGTGGGCATCCCTGTCTTGTTCCTGTTCTTAGAGGAAATGTTTTTAGCTTTTGTCCATTGAGTATGATGTTTGCTGTGGGTTTATCATATATAGCTTTTATTATGTTGAGGTTTGAGCCTTCTATTCCCACCTTGTTGAGAGTTTTTATCAAGAAAGGGTGTTGGATTTTGTCAAATGCTTTTTCTGCATCAATTGATATGACTATGTGATTTTTATCTCTCAATTTGTTTATGTGATGTATCACGTTTATTGATTTGCGGATATTGTACCATCCTTGCATTCCTGGGATAAATCCTACTTGGTCATGGTGTATGATCTTTCTGATGTACTGCTGGAGCCCATTTGCTAGAATTTTGTTGAGGATTTTGGCATCTATGTTCATGAGGGATATTGGTCTGTAATTCTCTTTCATTGTGTTGTCTTTATCTGGTTTTGGTATTAGGGTGATGCTGGCTTCATAGAAGGAGCTTGGAAGTGTTCCTTCCTCTTGAATTTTTTGGAATAGTCTGAGGAGGATAGGTTTTAGTTCTTCCTTGAATGTTTGGTAAAACTCTCCTGTGAAGCCGTCAGGCCCCGGGCTTTTGTTTGCCGGAAGCTTTTTGATGACTGCTTCAATTTCGTCCATAGTTATTGGCCTATTGAGCTGTTGAGATTCTTCTTGATTGATTTTTGGAAGGTTGTATTTTTCTAGGAATATGTCCATTTCCTCCAGGTTGTCCAGTTTGTTGGAATAGAGCTGTTCGTAGTATTTTGTAACAATCCCTTGTATCTCAGCAGGGTCTGTTGTTATTTCACCTCTTTCATTTCTGATTTTGTTTATTTGGGTCCTCTCTCTTTGCTTCTTGGTGAGCCTGGCTAGAGGTCCATCAATCTTGTTTATCCTTTCAAAGAACCAGCTCTTGGTTTTGTTGATCTTTTGTATTGTTTCTTTGGTCTCTATGTCATTTATCTCCACTCTGATCTTTGTTATTTCCTTCCTTCTGGTTACACTGGGCTTTTCTTGCTGCTCTTTTTCTAGCTCTTTGAGTTGTAGGGTTAGGTAATTTATTACCATTGTTTCTTGTTTTTTTGCAATAGGCTTGTAGAGCTATGAACTTCCCTCTCAAGATTGCTTTCGCTGTGTCCCATAGATTTTGGATTGTTGTGTTTTCATTGTCATTTGTTGCCATGATGTTTTTTATTTCTTCTTTGATCTCTCTGGTGACCCAGTCCTTGTTTAATTGCATGCTGTTTAGTCTCCATGTGTTTGATTTCTTTGGATTGTATTTATTGTAGTTGATTTCCAGTTTTATGCCACTGTGATCTGAGAAGATGCTTGATATAATTTCTATCTTCTTGAATTTGAAGAGACTTTGCCTTTGACCCAGCATATGGTCTATCTTTGAAAATGACCCATGTGCACTTGAGAAGAATGTATATTCTGTGGCTTTGGGGTGAAATGTTCTGAAAATGTCAATTAATTCCATCTGGTCTAGTGAGTCATTTAGGATTGCTGTTTCTTTGCTGATTTTTTGTTTAGAGGATTTGTCCAATGGTGATAGTGGGGTATTAAAGTCTCCTACTATGATTGTATTGCTATTAATCTCTCCCTTGATATCCTCCAGGAGTTTTTTTATGTATTTGGGTGCTCCTATATTGGGAGCGTATATGTTTACCAGAATTATTTCTTCTTGTTGGATTTCTCCCTTTAGTATTATGAAGTGGCCTTCTTTATCTCTTGTTATGGCATTTACTTTGAGGTCTAATTTGTCAGATATAAGTATTGCTACCCCAGCTTTTTTTTTCATTTCCATTTGCCTGAAAGATATTTTTCCATCCCTTCACTTTCAATCTGTGTGAGTCTCTTGTTCTGAGGTGGGTCTCTTGTAGACAGCATATATATGGGTCATGTTTTTTTATCCATTCAGCCACTCGATGTCTTTTGATTGGAGCATTTAGTCCGTTTACATTTAAAGTTATTACTGAAAGGTATTTGTTTGTAGTCATATCTATTTTTGTGTCTGTATTCCTTCTTACCTGTTTATTTCTTCTTTTTACAGTATTCCCTTTAGCAATTCTTGCATTGCTGGTTTGGTGGTGATAAACTCCCTGAGTCTTTTTTTGCCTGCGAAGCTCCTGATTTCCCCTTCAATTTTGATTGATAGTCTTGCTGGATATAGTATTCTTGGATTCAGTCCTTTGCTTTGCAACACTTTGTATACCTCCTTCCATTCACTTCTAGCTTGTTGTGTTTCTGTTGAGTAATCATTTGACAATCTGATGGGTGTTCCTTTGTAGGTAACTCTCTGTCTCTCTCTTGCCGCCTTTAAGATTCTCTCTTTATTATTTATATTTGCCATTGAAATTATGACCTGTCTTGGTGTGGGTCTTTTGGGGTTGATCCTTCTTGGGACTCTCTGTACTTACGTAACTTTTATCTTTCCCATATCCGGGAAGTTTTCTGTCATTATTTCTTCAAATAGATTTTCTAATCCCTGCTGCTCTTCTTGTCCTTCTGGCAGCCCTATTATACGCATGTTACTTCGTTTCATGTTGTCCCGAAGCTCCCTTAGGCTTTCCTCCTGCTTTTTAATTTTTTTCTCCAATTGCTGTTCAGATTGAGCTTGTTTCTGTACCTGATCTTCTAACTCACTAATTCGGTCCTCTGCTTCTTGTAGTCTACTGTTGAAACTTTCCATGGTGTTTTTGATTGTAGCTATATCACTTTTCATTTCTTCCTGATTCTTGCATAAGTTGTTGATTTTCTCATCCATCCGATGTATAAATTCCACGACCATTACTCTGAACTCTTTTTCGGTCATGTTGCAAGCTTCAGTTTCACTAATTTCCTTTCTTGGCGACTCCACATTTTCTTTCCTCTGTGAGTTATTTCGTTTCCCCATTCTGGCTATCACCAGAAAGCTCAAGCTTCCGTTTGCATGGACCTGGGCCGTGTGCTGTGGGGACTTCGCTCCACCCGAGTTTCACTGAAGTGCTCTGACACTAGGACATGTGGCTGCCTTTGGTTGGTGGGAACCAGACTTGCCCAGGGTCAGTGTCCCCAGTGTTCCGTGTGGTCTCGTGTGCACACTTAGAATCAGGGGCCCTGTCTGCACCACACTGTTGGTATGTGCCGAAAATGAGATCCTTAGCATGTGCCAGGAGTCAGAGTTTCCCTGTGTCTGCACCAAGAATCAAGTGTCAGAGTCTCTGTTGCCTTGTGCGTTTTCTCGTTGAGAATCAGGGTCCCTGTGTATGTATGCACCAACAATTGGGGTCGTTGGCTCTTAGTGTGAATGCGCTGTGAGTCAGGGATCCCAGGTAGCTGTGTCCGGCGTGCCAAATTCCCTGAAGTGGAGCTGCGTCCTGTGTGTGCTCTCTCTACTGAGCCAAACCGGCTAGGGCGCACACTCTCAAATCCCTGAAGGTGAGCTGCCTCCGTGCACTCTCCCAGAATCCCCGAAGAGGGGCGGAGTCCGTCCTGCGCGCCAAATTCCCCAAAGGGAAGCCCCTCTGTGCACGCTCTAAGATTCCCCGAAGGGGAGCTGTGACCCACAAGCCAAATTCCCCCAAATTCCCCGAAGGGGAGCCCTCTGTGCGCACTGACAGATTTCCCCGAAGGTGAGCTGCTTCTGTCCTGCGCGCCAAATTCCCTAAGGGGGAGCGCGTCCCTGAGCAAAGCTCTGCAGCTTGCGCGAGGGGCGTGTCTATCAGTTACTATGGCGCTATCCGTGCGCACCTGCGGGGAGGGGGATAGGCTCTTTGACTCACGGGAATCTGCCGGGAAGTCTGGATTCTTGTTGTTTCTTCCTCTGAAGCTGTAATAGCAGTTCTCTGTCCCCAGTGGCTGCAGGGTCCTGGTTTGTGTCAGAAGCCAGGATCCGAGTCTCAGGCAGCTCTGTTTCTCAAGATGGTGTGGTCTCCGCGTCTGCACCAGCCGCCGAGAAGTGTCTGCTTTGTGCGCGGGGCTCCGCCGTCTAGGACTGCCCGGTTAGGCAGCCCCTTGGAAGACCTGCAGAATCTAACTGACCCTAGCTCATACACACACACACACCACACACGTCTACACGTCTACACTCTCCTCTATGGGTTCCTCACTCACACTCTCTCTCTCCCTACCTTCTTGCCAGTCGCCATCTTTTTTTTTTTTTTTTTCGCATACAGAGTTTTCATCTCTTCATCCCAGAGGTGGAGAAAGTACTCACCTCTAGCATGCCCCCCCTCCCCCCCACCCAGGAAGTACTGTAAAGGATAATACATGACATGAAAACAACCTAACAATTGACCACTCCAGGCATGTGTAAGCATCCTGACATTTTAGAATTAACCCCATGTTTTTTAAAAACAATTCAAGTTGCCCTTAAAAATCACTTAGCATTGATCCACCTGAACAGTATACGCGTTTCCCACACTCCTGAAAGTACTAGAGTAAACTGTCACCTCCTTTGGCTCACAGCGTCCAAAGTTATGTTTGAGGGTGACTGCTGTGCATTCGACTACCCAGTGATTTGTTCTCTCCGTTTCGGAGGAGGCCAAAGACTTGATGAGGAAGAGAGAAGATGGGTGGAGGTATTCCATTTCACTTCATTTTGTTATTTATTTTCTAAAACGCTGTAATAGCTGCTATTCATGCCAGATCCAGCACAGGCCGCAAGGGCAGCTGTGGACAGAATCCCAAGGGGGGAAAGGGGTGGCGTCGAGCAGGAAGGAATTCGGTGGGTGGAAGGGAAATCGCAGCCCACCTTTGTCTGGGGTCAGTCCTCTGTTGGCAAAGGCCGGGAGGCAGCTGAACGTGAGGGGCGGGGGCAGTACAGCACCCCTTGGTCAGCTCTAACCACACAATGAGCATTTCATGTCATACTTACCACATGCCACGTACCAAGGGTCTCTGGAACAAATCTACGGTAGCACAAGCTCTTGAGTAGCTCCCAGACTGAGGAGGGAAGGGGAAGTGTTAACCAACAATTCTGAGGATGTGGGGATGGGATACTGGAAGAGGACAGAGAAGGAGCAGCCCCATCTTGCCTGAGGGAATTCAGGAGGCTTCCCAAGAAAGAAGCCGTTGAGCTGGATCCTGAGGTAGAGTAGGAGTTTGCCAGTAGAAAAGGACTCAGTGGGGACTTTCAAGGCACAGAAAACAGCCTAAAGATATGAAGTGGTTGGCATATTTGTGAGATGTGTAAAATATAAAGAAATAATAATAAATTATTATAAAGAAATAATAATAATAAAATTTGCCATAAACAAAATAAAACATAAAATACCACCTATATGAGATTACACATTACAGCATTGTTTACCATCACAGACTATCAGAAACAACTCAAGTGTTTACCAAAAGGAGATTGGATAAATAAATGATGGCACATCCATACAATGGAACACTATCTACCTAATAATCTACCTAATAAAAGAGTAACATGCTAATTGACCATACCTTCGCGACACCCACCAGCCAATCAGGAGTGAGTATGCAAAATAACCCAACAAAGATGGAAGGTTAATTTGCACACACAGGCGCTGAGTGGCCAGGGGTGGGCCAGGGTGGGATGCTTAGTCGTCGCCATGGCGACAACGCAGGCGTTCCACACCACCCCAGCCACTCCGGGCCTCTGGGCAGCGTGGGAAGGTGGAAAGGCAGCTCTGGCCAGAGCGAAGGTGCTGCCAGCAGCCAGGGGAAGGAAGGCCCATTCTTGCACGAATCTTCATGCATCAGGCCTCTAGTGAAACTATAAAATAGAGTGAAACTTTTTGCTGTAACCATACGTCCAAATCTCCAAGGCTTACTGCAGAACAATGTGTATGTTATGCTATATTTAACATGCAAGGTCCAGAATGTGTATGTTGTATTTTATTATATGGGGATCGGTGGGAACTGGGCAGATAGGGGATGGGTGAGAGGAAATTTTTCAATGTACAACTTCTTTTCTTTTCGAATTATGTAAATGTATTACCTATTCAAAAATTAAATTGAAACTTGACTCAGACTTGAAATTCAAAGTGACTAGAATGTATATTCCTTTTCCTCTCCTTCAAGACTCAGTGATCCCCTAGGATCCCTGCTGTTTGTTGGGATTGGTGTCCTTGCTGCTCCCAGACTAGGCAGTGAGTCCCCTGAGGACAGACATTCTCCTTACTCACTTTCTCTGGGTGCCTGACATTGGGCCTTGCACACAGCAGGTGTGAGAATGTTTGTTGAATGAACACATGGAGGCGAGAGGAGGGAGAGGGGGCAGGGAAGATAGATTTGGGGCCCAACTGTGAAGGAAGACATACTGATGATTTGAACTCCATTGAGGGACAGATGTGTTTGTTTTTAAACAGTGTTATTGAGGCATAATTTACATTTATAAACTTTTTAAAGTAGAGAGTTATATTAGTTTGGGTAAATGTATATGTCATGCAACTGTTGTAGGTGGCGGGCACTAGTTGTGTGTGACCCGTGGGGTCAGACCAAACCTGGGTTCAGCAACCTCGGTACTTGGGTTCTGGCTAGGAAAGAATTCAGAACCAAGACCCAAACTGTAAGAGAACATGTACTGGGTAAATTACAGAGGTAGAAAAAGTCATTCCTAGAAGAAATGGGCTTAGCCAACAAGTGGTGGAGGCAAAGGAAGGGCCCTTGGAGCTTGGGAGTGAGGAAGCTGGTGGCAACATGCTTGGGGAGGGGAAGGGAAAGGAAAGGCATGGGTGTGCTCCTGGGAGGGACAGCCCACGAGGTCCTCTATCCTAAGGGTTTCAAGGGTGGAGATTTTAGGGGAGGTCCCAGGGGAAGATTTTAATAGAATATTCAGCAGTTTTCCAAGTGTGTCCTTTCAGGGTTGTGGCCTTCACTGATTGATTGGCCTTTGGGGACATTATTCACTGCAGCTGGTGCTGATGTCAGCTCTGGGCCTGGAGCTGAAATACAACTGAGGCCCAGATGTTATCTCTAGGGAGGAAAGGTCAGGGGGTCCAAACTGCACAACCAGTGATACGCTAGGGGTGGGGTGGGGAGTCACCCAGGGGGATGAGGTCCCACCCTACAACTGATTGTCCATTGCTAGGCATGTAAGGCTTGACCTTCTATACCTGGCCCATGGTCCTTGCTCCGTTCATGTCTGTCTAACCGCCTACAGCACAATGGGTGCCACAATTAAGTTTTAAAACATTGCTATCACTCCAGAATGTTCCCTGTGCACCTTTGCAGTCCATCCCCACCCCCATACTCCTGGCTCCAGGAACCACTGACATGCTTTCTATTACTAAGGTTTTGTTTTTTCTAGAATTTCATGGGAAACCACAATGGAATCTTACAGTATGGAATTTTTTTTGGCATCTGGATTCGTTCACGCAGCATGATATTTTTGAAATCCAAAACGTTATTGTGTGTATCAGTAGTTGGTTCCTTTTTATTACTGTTCAGTAGTATTCCATTGTGTGTATATGCAAATCCATAGAAACAGAAAGCAGATTACTGGTTATCAGGGGGTAGGAGAAAGGGGAATTGGGAGACATTGGGTTTCTTTTCTGGGTGATGCCGATGTTCTGGAATTAGATGGTGCTGATGGTTGTACAACATTGTCAGTGTACCATTGAACTGTCTACTTTAAAATGGTTAAAACTCATAGAAACAAAGTGATAGTTGCCAGAGGATGGGGGTGGGGAAAATGGGGAGATGTTGGTAAAGGGTACACATTTCCAGTTATAAAGTGAATAAGTTCTGGGGATCAATATACAGCATGGTGACTATAGTTAGCAATGCTATATTATATACTTGAAAGTTGCTGACCGATGAGGCTCAGCGGGAAAGCGGGGGCAGGGTAGGTGAGAAGTGATTAACCAGGGAACTTATATGCATAGATATGCATAGCTCTTGGACACCGACAATAGTATGGTGAAGGCCTGAGAGGGGTGGGTGTGGAGTGGAGGGAGACGATGTGGGAGGGGGGGGAAGGACATCTGTAATACTTCCAACAATAAAATACATTTTTTTAAAAGGTTGCTAAGAGAATACGTATTAAATGTTCTCACCATAATAAAAGAAACTGTAATGACGTGAGGTGGTGGATGTGTTAACTAACCTTATAATGGTGATCATTTTGTATTACATACATGTATAGAATCTTCATGTTGTACACCTTAAACTTACACAATGTTGTATGTCAATTATGTATCAATCAAGCTGGGTGAAATAAAATGATTAGAATGGTGAGTTTCACGTTATGTAAATTTTATGTTAAAAATTTACATGTCAGATAAACATCACTAGCATGGTTACTAAGCAAATAGTTCTTGGAGGCAGACTGACTTGTTTCAGGTCTCCATTTCCCTCCTTGCTAGCTATGAGCCCTTGGACCAAGTACTCAGAGTCTCCGTTTCTTCATCTGTGAAATGGGTGTCAGTAAAATAAGGCCTATGTCACAGAGCTGTAGGGAGGTCTCGGTGAGATAATGCATGGAAAGCACTTGGCATGGTACCGACAAGCATCTAATCAGTTAGCTACTTTCTCATTCTCCTATACCTGCCATATGTCAAGTCTATTACATGTCTTATTTGATTCAACATGAAGCAGGAATTATTCTCATTCTATAAGTGATGAAACTGAGCCACCAAGAGATTAAGAATAAGTTGTCCCCCTACTGAGGGACTTTCTATAAGAAACTGGTCTGTATTTTTCAAAAATGTCAATGTCCTGAAAGACAAAGGAAGATGGAGGATCTGCTCCAGGTTGAAGGAGCTTCAGAGGCCATGACAATAAATGGTATGCATGACCCCAAATTGGGTATGGAAAAACTCAAAAGGACATTATTGGGACAACTGACAAAACTGAAATAGGGACAGTAGATTCGATAATAGTATTGAATCAACGTTCGATTTCCTGATTTGATCATTGTAGTGTACAGGGCCAGGACTGGGGTTCGGCAAGCAAGGCTCCTAGAGTGTGAGATTTAAGGAAGCCCTCAGGGGGCCATTTCACCCTCGGGCCTTGCTTGCCTCCCCTGGATCTGGCCTTGGAGTGGTGGTCCTTGTTCTTCGGAAGTCCGCACCGAAGTGTTAAGGGAAAAGCAAACCCGTGTATGCAACTAACCCGCCAATAGTACTGAAATGGTAATATTGGTAGAGAGATGGGATGCTAAAGCTTATGTGCCAACATGTTAACAATGGGTGAGTCTGGGGTATACAATGGGTATATAGAAGTTCCTTGTACTGTTCTTGCAAGTTTTCTGTAAAATTGAATATAAAAAATTTTCAGTCACTTGTCAATGTGAAGAGGTTCCTTTAGCAGCAGAGCTGGAATCTGGACCCTCTGCCGTCTCCAGCCGTCTACACCATCGACACCATGTTTGGTGTGGAGCTGCCCAGCCACCCAAATAGCTACACCCTGAGGCCAGGGTGGAGGAGGCCCCCTGCCCAGGTGCCTCAGGAAGGCGGTGGTCCAAGCGCTTTAGAGCAGTGTTTCTCCATTTAACAGCTCACAGACCACTTGGGGATCTTGTTAAAATGCAGATCCTGATTCTGTGGATCTGAGATGGGGCCGGAGGGTCCACATTTCACATGAGCTCCCAGGTGAGGTGGATTCTGCTGCCCCTGGACAGGAGTTCCAGAGACAAGGCCACAGCCTCGAGGGCCCAGACTTCTGGGGCCTAAAGTTCAAAATTTGGGGGAAGAGGAATAATGGAAAGGAACACTAAGTGACTCAGGAGACAGTCCACAGTTGTGCTTCTATGTACCTCAAATGCTTTTCAATGAGATGTTCCGCTTCCTTTTTCCAAACATCCTTTCATTGAATAAACCTGCAGAGTGAGCCTACTGAGTGCCCTACTTTAGGGTTGAGTGAGGAATTGAAAGGTGAGGAACATTAACGGAAACAGTTATAATTCACTCAGTCTTTCCCTTCCCCCAGGAGACTCCAAATCTAGACACTTTTTAGTCCAACAAGGGAACTTGGCATCTAACAGTCTCACTCGGTGTCACAGGCACAAGCTAGAACATTGCAGGCAGGGCTTGCTGGAAATGAGGATTTCATCAAAAGCAAACAACACAAAACATTTTTTAAAAGACAGTTGGCATTTAGGTCATGACATAATTTTTAGTGACAAAAAAGTTTTATAATGAATATTTGTGTGAAATGTTCTTTGTTTTCAATTCTTAGGGGGAAAATATCTTCCCTTAACTTTACCAAAACATTTTCTTATTTTTAAAGCATTTTTCTTGGGAGACCTTGAGGAAAACAGCTCACTTTACTTTGAACCAAAATGAGTCACTAGCGATTTTTGTTTGTTTGTTTGTTTGTTTGTTTGTTTGTTTGTTTGTTTTTAAGATTCAAGGAGCCCTAGCCCATTTGGCTCAGTGGATAGAATGTCGGTCTATAAACTGAAGGTCAAGGGCACATGCCCAGGTTGTGGGCTTGGTCCCCGGTACGCAACGTGC
Source organism: Ia io (assembly GCA_025583905.1). NCBI lineage: Eukaryota > Metazoa > Chordata > Mammalia > Chiroptera > Vespertilionidae > Ia > Ia io. Next base: position 9,715,233 of record JAJQQW010000013.1, read on the forward strand.
AGGAGGCAGCTGATTAATGGTTCTGTCTCATCATGTATGTTTCTCTCTCTCTCTCTCTCTTCCTCTCTGAAATCAATAAAAATATATTTTAAAAAAATAAAAGATTCAAAGATAATCAAGTGCCACCCTTTGGAGGTAGGAATGAGGCATTTGAAGGAGAGGGATGCTGTGAGCATCTGAGCAGCTCATCACTCACATCTCTGGAGGACTATGCCAAGGAAAAGCCTCGTTGGTTCCAGGACTCAGCTTCTTCCGGCCCCTCCTCCAGGAAAAGGTGGCCAGCAGAGCCCTGGCTTCCCTGAGGCTCCCAGGACATTGCAGCTCTGAGATTTTCCTCTCCCTTTCTCCCAAGGGCGGCGGCCACCTCTCTGCTTCTGCTTCTTCCCCTTCCCTTTCCCTGCTGACTCTCACTTCCCCGGCATTTCCAACAAACTGCACCCAACTGCTGCCTTTCAATTCTCCCAACACTTCCAGCACTTCCTGCCCCGGGTGCTCCCTCGCCTGTGCCAACAGCTTACCCCTGGCAGAGCCAGCCCCTCGCAGACCTGCAGGATCTGCTCCTAAAACGTGCTGGTGCCAAGCGAGCCTCCTCCAACACTTGGGTACCTGGGCATCTCTGCAAGCACATTTCATCATCAAGGACATGAGAACCCAACACTCTCGGGGCCACAGGCCCCTGAGGCCACTGGTGGTGGTGGCTGTTGCCCTCGCTTCTCCCTTCTAGGGAAGCTGGTTTGGGGGTCAGCTCCTACCTGGTTTACCAATGACACTGACTCTCGCTAAGAAAGATGCCCTGGCTCAGAAGCCCCTCTCCAGCCTGGATGCCCATCTGCCCTCCCCAGCACACAGGCAACTGAGGCTATACGGGTAGTTAGTATTCTGGTCCTGACTGGCATCCTGACAGTCCACAAAGGTTCCTTGGAAAGTGTTCTTAATTGGAGAGCTTGACCCAAAGGCCCTGCCCTCCATCGCCACTGCTCCCCCAGGGGCAAACTGGAACTGATTCTTCACCAAGGAAAAGGCCACAGTGCACAAGCAGGCTCAGGTCCGAGTCTGGCCCTCCCTCCCTCCTCCACCATTCCAAATCTCTCTCATCCCACCCACGAGGCCCAAGCCTCCTCCTACCAATGACTCCATCCCAGCTCATCTCATCCTTGCTTTCCTACTGTCTTGTGTGTTCGCATCCTGCTTCATTAGAAGACAGTGGCGTAGAGCTGGAGAAGATGGGTGGGCTTCCGAGTCAGAGGGACAAGTGTGCAAACCCTGACTCCCTCACCGTGTGCTTCTGGGAAAGAAGTAACGGGGCCTTTCTCAGCTTTGGTTACTTCATCTATGAAAGTTGGTATCATCGCACTTGTTCAACATTTTTTTCCCTGGGAGTTAAGTGAAAATTCTATTATCCAACAAAATTTTAAATATCTGCTCTTTGTCAGGCACTGTTCTAGATAGGGGTAAAGTGGTGTATGAGTCAAATTCCTTGTCCTTGAAGAGTTTACATTCTTAGTAGGTGATACAGACAATGAGCATGGACCCAAACAAATAATAAAGCATTAAACAGTAATAAGTGCTATTTTAAAAAGGACCATAGAGAGGGATTAGATGTGAAGAGGGGGTGGAATACTATTTAGAATAGGGTAATAAGGAAGGTTGTCTGAGGAACTAACATTTGAGAAGGGACCTTTATTCAAACCTGGGATTGTGGGATTGTGACTATTCCACTTATTAAGATTGAAAAAGTGAATTGCTTCTTATAAGTAAATTTATTTAATATCCATACATTATATTCAGTCAGGAATTATGCAGGCTTATATACAGAAGAGCATCAAATTTGGAACAACAGTTAGGATATTACTAGATGCAAATGGCTGAGGATTCAAAGTATGGATGCACATAACAATGTAAATAGATGCTACAAATTTCTGCAAATCGTGCCTAAAAATGGTCTTCAGCAGATGCTGCTAAACTCTCTTTGGATTACAGCTTTTGAACAAAACAAAATCCCAACGTATTTGGACAGGAGAGCTCTAAAACCTCCTCCACCCCCACAGCTGTCTTTATTTAGTACTAAATTTAGAGCAGATGGAGAAACCAGCAAGCAAGACAATGCCTGCATCTGCTAATAAATTAATACTGCTGAGCCAAGCAAGTAGAGAAATCTAGAGTGGTCTCTACATGTTAGCTGAGCTACAAAGAAGGCGAGGCCTCCTGCTTTTAAAGAGTTTATAATCTATACAATCCTATATAATAAAAGCCTAATATGCAAATCAACCAAACAACAAACTACCGATGGAACAACCGGTTGCTATGACATGCACTGGCCACCAGGGGGCAGACACTTAATGCAGGAGCTGCCCCCAGGCCAGCCAAGGTGGGTGCCAGCCGGGGGGGGGGGGGGGGGCAAATTGCCCTGCCGTTCACCCCGCAGAAGGAGGCAATCAGTGGCAGGGCGATTGGGGGGTGGGGCTGGTGCCAGCCCCAGATTGCCCCACTGGAGTGGGCGGCGCCAGGCTGGCCAAGGCAGATGCCAGTAGGAGCCCTCTAATCACCCTGCCGGTCGCCCCACAGATTGGCCCTGATCGCCAGCCAGGCCTAGGGACCCTGCAATTTTGTGCATTAGACCTCTAATTTAGACATAAAATTGTTTGCTAACATTTATTGAGGACTTACTATGTGCCAAGCACTATTCTAAGTGCTTTATTCATATCAACTCATTTAATCTTCCTAACCATCCTGTGAAATGCATGCTGTTATACTATCCAGTTTACAGAGGAGGACACTGAGTCTCACAGAGATTAAGTAACTTTGCCCAAGGTCACATGGCCAGTGGTCACATGGCCAGTGACAGAGCCGGGGTTCTAAAGCCCATGCTCTTAGTCTCCAGGCTGAAGTGCTCTCCTAGAAAGACACAGACAGGAATAGGTGGTCCCTATGACTCCACTTTATGTTTACCAGGTGTTCTTTATAATTTTCTAGAAGTACGCCTACCCCTCTTAGAATGTCCCACAGGTCTGTATCACAGGTCTTATGCTGAGCCTTGGGTATAACAGGTGCTCAATTGGTATTTATTGGTTTGATCGTGGGCAATATTATTTTGAATATAATGGTCATAAGAACTTAAGGAAGCTGACCAATGCCGTGAGAGATGTGTCAGAGCCTGGTTCGGCCAAATCCTGCACCCTTTCTGTCTGCCCACACTACACTGGGAGTCACCTCTTTCCCCTCGTGTCTCTCTCTGGAGGCTGGCTGTAAGCAACTTGAGGTTAGGCATGGTGTCCAAGTCATCATTGTATCCTCAGTGACCAGGCCAGGGGCTGTGAGGACGTTTAACTGTGAGTGACAGGAACCCAGCTGGCATTTGTTAAAGCAGGAAGAGATGTGTTAGAAGGTGCTGGGGGAGCTAGTGGGTTAAAGGAAGAGGAAGCAGCAGAGGAGGTCCAGAGACGGAAGCCAGGGCTCTATGCTGCTGGGCTGCCTTTCTTTCCATCTATTCCTGCCTCTGCCTGTATTCCTATGGTAGGCAGCCTCCAAGATGGCCCCCCATCACCCTTGCCTCCGGGTATGTATGCCCTTGTATAATCCTTTTCCCTTGAGTGAAAGCTGGACTGACTGACTCACTTCTAATGAATAAAATATGGAAGAAGCAATGGGATGTCATGTTCAAGGTGAAGTTATAAAGACTGTGCTTCCGTGGTGAGTGCTCACTTTCTCTTGCTGGTCCTGTGGGAAACCAACTGCCATGCCAAGAGGCAGCCCCATGGAGAGGTCCATGTGGCCGGGACCAAGGTCTGCCGACAATCACAGGAGAAGGCTTGACAGGGGATCCCATCAGGTGAGCCCGCAGAAGTAACCACAGCTCTAGCTGGCACCTGACTACAGCCCCGTGAGAGAACTAGAGCCAGCAGCACCCAGCGAAGCCATGTCCAGAGTCCTGACCTACCAAAGCGGTGAGGCAATAAATCTTAATATTTTGTGGTAGTTTGTGAGGAGGCAACAGCAGTGGTAATACTGTTGAAGTCTAGATCCAACTCCTTCATCAGCTCTAGGTATTGCAAATATGTTCCACCACTCTGCGGCTTGCCTGCTCACTCTTTTGATAGCATCTTCTATGAATATAAGTTCCTAATTTTAATGTCCGATTTAACAATCTTTTTTCTCTATTGTTAGCCCTTGTAGTCTAAGAAATCTTCCCCTACCCCAAGTCCAGGATTGATTCCCTCTTATCTTTACATTGACATATGAAGTCCATCTGAAATTGATTTTTGTGTATTAAGGTGGGAATCCAGGCAGTTATTTTTCCCTATGGACATCCGATTGACCCTCCATTTATTGAAAAGACAATCCTTTCCTTATTGTATAGGAATTTCATATTTGCCATAAATAAAATACTATATAAGTGTGGGGTTTTTTTCAGGACTTTATTTCACTCCATTGTGTCTTCCTTACAACAATATCACATTGAATCTGGCAGTGACATCTCCTAATGCTGTTCTTTCAAGATTTTCCTGGCTATTCTTTTTATTTTTTTTTTTTTTAAATATATTTTATTGATTTTTTACAGAGAGGAAGAGAGAGGGATATAGAGTTAGAAACATCGATCAGCTGCCTCTTGCACACCCCCTACTGGGGATGTGCCCACAACCAAGGTACATGCCCTTGACCGGAATCGAACCTGGGACCCTTGAGTCCGCAGGCCAACGCTCTATCCACTGAGCCAAACCGGTTTCGGCATTCCTGGCTATTCTTGGCCCTTTGCCTGTCCATATAAACTTCAGAAACAGCTTATCAATTTCCTCATCTAAATCCACATAAAAACCTGCAGAGCTTTTGATTGACATTGAAACTACAGATAAACTTAGGGAAAAATGACATTTTTCCAATACTAAATTGTCCAAATTTATTTTGTTCTGTATATTTCAGTCTTTAATATACCTGAATATTTTGTAACTTTCAATAGAGGTCTTATATATTTTTCTTCAGATTTATTCCTAAATTTTTTATGGCTTCAATGCTCCTGTAAGTGGTGTCATTTAAATTTTTTTCAATTCGTTTGTTGTTGGAATATAGAAACAAAATTGTTTTTCTTTATTCTAATTGAATATCCAGCAACCTTGCTAAATTCACTAGTTAATCCTAACAGGTTATCTGCTTTATTATTTTGGATTTTCTATGTACATAATCATATCATCTGCTAACAATGACAGTTTTATTTCTTCCTTTTATTTATTGATTGATTGAATGACTTGAGAGAGGGGGAGAGAAAGAGAGGAAGATCAATTTGTTGTTCCACTTATTTATGCATTCATTGGTTGATTCTGGTATGTGCCCGGACCAGGCAATGGAACCCACAACCTTGATATATTGGGACGACACTAACCAAGTGAGCTATCTGGCCAGGGCAGGGTCTTATTTCTTTTTAAGTCCTTACACCTTTCATTCATTTTTCTTGTCTTATTACACTAAGACCTTCAAAACAAAGTTGTATAGAAGTGGTACTCAGTGGGCATCCTGTCTGTTTCTGATACCAGGAGGAAAGCTTTCAATATTTTATTATTAAATATATGTAATATTTATTGTATTTCTTGCAGATATTTATCAGATTAAGGGCATTCCCTGTTCTTAACATGCAAAAGTTCTTATAATGAGTAATAAGTTTTTATCAATAATGTACCTATCAAGATCATTTTACCAGTTTTCCCCCCATTAATTATATTAATGTGGCATATAATACTGATTTTCAAATGTTAAACAAACCTTCCATTCCTGGAATAAACTCCCTTTTCCAAGATATCTTATTCTTTATACATTCCTGGATTCAATTAGCTAATTACTTTCTTTAGGGTTTTTATAAGAGAAATTAGTCTGTAATTTTCCTTTCTTTTAACGTCCTTAAGTTTTGGCATCAAGGTTATACTGACCTCATAAAATGAGTTGGGAAGTGTTCCCTCTTTTTCTATTTTCTGGAAGTGTTTGTGGAATAAAGGTATATTTCTTCCTTAATTGTTTAGAATGAGTCACTAGCAAAACCATCTGGGCCTGGAGGTGGTTTGTTTTTGTTTTTAGAAGAGTTTTAATCACAAATTCACTTTCTTTAATAAATAGAAAATCTGAATAGTCACCATTTTTTTCTTGTGTCACTTCTGGAAAATTGTGTTTTTCTTTTAAGAAAGTTGTTTTAGTAATTTTACCTAAAATTAAAGTTACTTATAGTATCCTCTTTTAACTTATTAATATTTATAAGATCTGTAGCAATCTCTCCTTTTACATTCCTAACTTAAGTATATTGTAAATAATCTATTATTGGATTGACTGATGAATGGATAAAAACATGTGGTTTATTCATACAATGGAATATTTGGCCATAAAAAGGAATGAAGTACCGATATAAGCTACAACTTGGATACATCTTGAAAACATTATGCTAAATGAAAGAAGCCGGTCACAAAGGACCACATGTTGTATGATTCAATTGATATGAAATATCCAGAATAGGCAAATCTATAGAGACAGAAAGTAAATTAGTGGTTAGAAAGTAGATTAGTGGTAGAAAATAGCTTAGGGCTGGGAGCTTGGGAGGAAAGTGGGAGTGACTGCCAAAGGGTATAGGGTTTCTTTGGGGGATAATGAAAATGTCCTAAAATTGATAGTGGTGATGATTGCCCAGCTCTGTGAAAAGATGAAAACCCATTGAATTGTATGGTATGTGAATTATAGCTCAATAAAGATGTTTTTAAAAATCTATCTTTAGACAGATGAGATATACTCCTTGATCTGGATTTGATTAGATCCTCCTTCAATTTTGTTCAAAGCAACAAACTGGAAACTACCCAACTTGCAAAAGAGTTTATCTAATCATTCATGTTTCAACCCCAATACCAGTATTTCAGTTATCCCTTTCTTTGGTATCCCAGCTGTTTGTCATCTGGACCGGAGCATTGTGCAGTGGAACCAGCAGACACTGTCTACGCTAGTTCCCAGGAAGATTGACGTTAGGAAATATTTCATGGGAAAGAATGCCTATGTATCTTCAGAAAAGCCTTTGCATATCCCCAAGGGTACAAATACCATAGTTTTCAGACCACTGCCGTAGATCATACTGCCTTTCCACAAAGGCATATGGGGTGGAAACCTATCGTGTTCCAGGATGCACTAGCTGTATGAAGACGTGTTCCATGGCAAGGCTCCGGGTGAGCCAGTGAGGATCAGCATTCAGGCTGCTTAACCAGACATGGGTATTTCGACAAGGTCGACCCCCCAGTCCAGGATGTTTGACAGAGATATGGTCTTATGTGCACAGCCTATGACCTCTGGAAGGCACGACAATGTAGAGAACCACCGAGACAAAATAACCTTGGTTTCATTTTGGTGACACGGAAGGACTAAACGTGGCACAGCTCTACCTGAGGCTGCCTGCACAGTTTCTGGAAGTGGCAGAGGGATTTATATAGCTGGAAACTTGATCCCTTGCCTTTCCCCTTTTACTTTTTTTGTGGGCGAATTTAATCTTTGTACCTGCCAAGTCTGCTGTGTATATAATTAGCACGCTGACATCTGAGCAAGTGTTTTTCTGCTAGCTTTATTTAGGAGTCAAAATATTTTTCTCTTTGGATAAACTTGGGCACCCTCCTCAACTTCCTTGTTATCCTGGATATAACAGCTTTTTAACCCAGAGAATATGTCCATCATTCTGTGTCCACATGTCACCTGGAGTTACCCTGTCACAACACAGGAAAGCCTGGCATTTAGTTGGTACTCAGTGAACGGGGCACCACCAAACCAGGTATTTAAAAATTTTTGAACAAGTACAGTAATGAAATGGACTAGGCACAGACCTTAACTTTAAGTTTGCACATTCATGGTATCAAGACCTAATTTCTTTCAATAAACATTTCTGGGTGCTTGCTATGGGTGTGTGTTTCTGAGAATGTACAGGTGACTAAGATACAGTCTTTACCCTCAAGAGCTCCATGCAGCAGAGGTACTAGTATTAGCCATTCCCTGCTGTACAGGTTTGATCACACAGTAAGTGTCTAATAAACGTTTGATTGAAAAGAGTTCAGGAACCAAGTTTCACTTTAAGCCTGGTCAAACTCTGGTACTTTGCCTGGCCGGCAGCCTAGAGTGGGGCAGAATCAGGCTGTTGTGAAGACGGCTTCAGAATGACTGAGATCCTGAGTTACTAGACCATCTTATCACTACGCTAAGGACTCCAGAACCATCCAGGAGTCAAAAATTTTTACTAGAGAAGCCCCAGAACTCAAAGGAATTTAATAGTATACACCATCACAATACTTCTAAATACCCTATATAATAAAAGAGTAATATGCAAATTAACCAAACGGCAGAACTACTGGTGGTGATGGTTGGGCGGGCGGGAGGGGGGGAGTAGGTCAGGGCTGATGAGCAGGCGGCTCTAGGCCAGCCAAGGCGCATGCCAGCAGGCAGAGGGAGGGGATAGCAATGGGGGGGGGGCGGGCAGCGGCAACCGGCAGCAGAAGGGCGATGGGGGCGGGTTGGGGGGCCACTCGCTGTCTAGTGCCGTCCCCTGATCGGCCCACCCAGTCGCCTCCCACAGAGGGAGGCCAGACTGCGGCTTAGGCTCCCAGACTGCGAGAGGGCACAGGCCAGGCTGAAGGACTGCCCCTACCCGCCCCCAGTGCATGAATTTTCGTGCACTGGGCCTCTAGTGTACTATAAAACTCTCTGGGTTCTTGAGATGGAAATAGATAGCATGCAATGAAATAGGACTGAGAAGGGGGTTCAATAGAGTTGACAGCCCTGTACTGCAAGACGTCTCAACACGGTGAAGCAAGGTGCTGTGCTCCTTTTACGCACTGTCTCATTTAATCTTCGCAATGATCCTGTGGAGCAGGATCCTATTTTAGAGATGAGCAAGCGGAAGCTCAGAGAGAGTAAGTATTCTGCTCCAGACCACACAGGTTCCACCGTAAGGTACAAAATGGGACCCTGAAATCAGGTCTCTTTGACACTCAAGCAGTACTGTTTTTAATATAGCAAAGGGCTGCCCTAACTGGTTTGGCTCAGTGGATAGAGCATCAGCCTGCGGACTCAAGGGTCCCAGGTTTGATTCTGGTCAAGGGCATGTACCTTGGTTGCAGGCACATCCCCAATAGGGGGTGTGCAGGAGGCAGCTGATCGATGTTACTCTTTCATTGATGTTTCTAACTCTCTATCCCTCTCCCTTCCTCTCTGTAAAAATCAATAAAATATATTAAAAAAATATATATATAGCAAAGGGAATTAGGACACTCCCACAGGAACACATAGCATAAAGGGTTTCCCAAATTGATTTGATTTGATTAGGGAACCCTTTTGAATGAACCAGTACTTGAGGCTAACTTTCCATATAACACATTTTGAGAAATATTGGGGTCTAATGAGTAAGATACCCCAAGGCAGAAAGGAGGTAGAAGGCAGGTGAGAAGGAAAAGCTATTCTAGAAAGGACATTTATTAAAAATGTGATCAAAGAATTATTAATAGGAATATGTAAATTAAACGCAGTTGAATAGGTATCATTTCTTTACCTCCACATTCGTTAAGTTCCAGCTCATGGCTCATTTCTGTCGAATAATATTTGATATTACATTCCAACTCACTTAGCTAGTTCTTTAGGATTTGTTGTAGATTATGATTTACCTAGTAGTTCAATTCATTACATCATGAATTTTGATAAAGTATAGTATATTCACATTGGGAGCCTAAGTTTTAATTTGCTATGTATCTCAAGAGGCCTGCAATTTGTATTTTGGGGTGAGATAATTCTTCATTGTACAGAGCTGACCCAAACTTTACAGAATCTAGCATCCCTAGCTCCTACTGCTAAATATCAGTAGTACTCTCCCCCCACCTCCAGGCCATTTCTTTTTTGTTGTTGTTAATCCTCACCTGAGGATATTTTTTTCCATTGAGAGAGTGGAAGAAAGGGAGGGAGAGAGAGAGAGGAACATTGATTGAGAGAGACACATCGACAGGTTGCCTCCTGCACGCACCCCAACTGGGGCCGGGAATCGAACCCTTCGGTTTGCAGGCCAACACTCTTAACCACTGAAAAACACCGGCCAGTCATTTTGACAAGAAATATCCCCACGATTTCAAAACTCCATCTAGGGGAGTGGTATCACCTGAGCTGAGGGCCACAAGTTTAGAGCAAACAGGAAAGTTCAATAACACATTAATTAAAGGATAAACACCCAGCCTGACCCTGCAGTCAGTACTCTCGCCAAGAATTCAAGATTCAACATGCCCGCTTCAATCCTGCATGTCCAATGTCTCATTATACTTCTATCCTGTTAATAACATGAACAGATTCAACACAAACTGCCACAATGCCATTTTTAGCCAAGAGGGCCAAGCCCTGTGCACTTTGCCAATAACAGCAATAAAGCTGGGCAGAAGCTAAGCCCAGGACTGCATGGGGTACATCTGAGGCAGCAGCCCAAAACATGAAGTACACCCGAAGAGGCTATCATTTTGTCAAATTGCGCTTTAAAAAAGATGCTAGCTTTTGTTTTATTTTTAAAGTGATTTATTAAAAAACACTTGCTCCCTCTCACTGCTGAATCAGTTAGCAATGACACTCAATCATTTTTCGGATTATTGGGACCCAAATAATTTTAGACCAAAACAATAACAACAAACTTTGTTGGTTCAGTAACATATTCATGGACATGTCGGTATGTATTCAGGAACGCTGGCTTTACTTCTTGATTGGAATGCCAATCACCATAAAATCTTCTGCTAGAGTCACTTCTTGGAAATCGAACACTGATTCAGCCTGCTTTTTTAGTTCTACAATCCCATCTGTTTCTCCTTCTCTGGCCAAGGCAACTGGTTTGTACCTCTGACTGAAGTGAGTCAGAACAAGCCTCTTTGCGTGGCACAGCTTGGCAAACGCTGCTGCCATCTGTGGCGTGCTGTGGCCGTGCTCCTTTGCTTTGTCCATCTGGGCGTCATCCAGGGTCGCTTCATGGATCAACAGGTCTGCTTCAAAGCACAGCTTCACGCCTCCGTCACCCACAACCCCGGAACAGTCACCCAAAATGCAGATTTTTCTTCCAACAATAGGCTTTTTTAAGACATCTTGGGGAGAAATTGTAACTCCATTTTCCAGAACAACAGAAATTCCGTTTTTCAGCTTCCCATAGGCAGGACCTGGCGGAACACCTAATGATTGAGGCAGATAACATCACATCAGGGGAATGGAATTTATGACTTGTTATGAGAGTCTGTTTTAACAGCAAAGCAAATAGCAAATGGAAAAGGCATCTATTTTTTTTTTCATAATTTGTATAAATATTTTACTATTTGTGGAAAACTGGAATATTTACACTTTGTTAAAAGTTCCATGTTGGCAATGCCATAGCACTTAAAACATTTCCCAAGCACATGTGTCCAGTAAGTTTTAAGCTAAGTTCCACTGCAACATTATTAGTCAAGATAACAGCCCGATGCTCTGCTGTGCATGGGAGTACCAGTTTTGAAGAGTGCTTTATTTAATAAGCTCATCTTTGGGCAAAATTTAAGAGCCAATTTAAATAATGACACGATATCTATACACTGAATAGCTTAATAAAATAATCTTCATGTGTAGTGACGGTTCCACCTTTACCAAACAGGGCTGAAGTCTCATATTAATCGAGAATAGTATCTAATTAGCACTCTGGATAATACCTACAAACCAATAGAAAGTGCTTACTAATTCCAACGTAGATTATGTTTAAAATTTCCCAATATAAGGATACTAGAGGCCCTATGCATGAAATTCATGCACTGGGGTGGTGGGGGGGCCTCAGCCCAGCCTGCGCCCTCTCGCAGTTTGGGAGCCCTCGCTGGATGTTTGATTGCTGGCTTAGGCTCGCTCCCCCTGGCTGAGAGGTGCTCCCCCTGTGGGAGTGCACTAACCACCAGTGGGCAGCTTCTGCATTGAGCGTCTGCCCCCTGGTGGTCAGTGCATGTCATAGAGACTGGTCATTCTGCTGTTCGGTCAATTTGCATATTAGCCTTTTATTATATAGGATTCCCACAGGTTTTTAGATAATAAAAATACCTTTGGCCTAAGGTATCTTTCCTCATTTCACATTTTGTTTTAGTTGGAAATGAAGGAAGAGGTTGAGTAAATAAAGAAACAAACATACAAAAGACACCATCATGCTTTTCAGAGGCTCTGCACTGGCCATGCCAAGGAAGGCAGAGATGCTGGAGGCACGACACGCCTGCACACCGCTTCCAGAGACGCTGCAGACCCCCGGGCAGGAAGGCCTCGCAGGCAGGTGGTCGGAAGCCTCGGATGGGCCCCAGGCCTAGCTTTGTGTGCTTGTATTCTACCGTGATGAACCCAGGTACATAAAATGGTGAGGCAAAGGATACTGAACACCACATTAACCTAACCAGGCAGAAAAGGAAAACCCTGAGAGTAAGTGGCTGCAGTCGAAGATTAAGGTATGGCAAAGTTCTCAAGGCAAAGGTGTCATTGAAAACATCTTTTAAGAGAGACGTGAAAAAACAGAAGCCTGGACCTAAGACAACAACCACTGCCCTGCCAAGCAAGACAGTGTAAGCTGAAGAGAAGGCACACTAAGAACGTGCATCGGGGAGCAGCAGAGGGAAGGGTTAACATATATACTTGGGTTTTGCTCTGCATAGCACCTTTGGGTGCCAGGAATCTCCCTTAATAAGCAAACTTTGGGCAAAGGAAATAAGTGGAGAAAATGTCAGTTTTAGGCCTGGGAGACAGGAAAGAAAAGTTGCTATAACACTTCCCAGAGCTTCAGTTAACACCAGCTTGACTGACGAGAAGAGAAGAAAAACACTTACCGAGGTCTTTCAGTTTCTGTGCATTGAGTTTCCCGGGGCGCTTCTTCTCCACCACTGAAAACCCAAAGGAGGGGATTCGGTGAAAGAGGCGAAATGCTCTTACAGCAAACTGTTCGTCATCGACCAGAAGGTATGAGTTTTCTTCCGAGTCTAACAGGATAGTCCTTCCTTGTCCCTCTTTGGGAGAGCTGTCTGCTCTACCCACGTGTGCAAATTCTTTCAGTTCTTCTGTAGGACACTGATCTGCTGTAGGCACCAGCTCATGGACCACGTACGGGAAGACCAACTCGGTGTGAGAGAGTTCCATGGTTCTCCAGATGAAGTCCCGGAGGCCTGCGGGGCCATAGATTTCAATGGGCTGTTTGGTCACCGTGGAGCCACTTTGCAGGCTGATGGTGCAGAGGAGGCCAGGAAGGCCAAAGAAATGGTCTCCATGAAGATGTGTGATGAAGATCTTGGTAATTCTCCCTTTCGATTGAGGGAAAAAAATAAAATTGGGAATTTTTCAGAAGTAAAGATCCATACAAAGGTACTTGAAAGACACATAACAACTTACACCGAAAGCAGTAAAATGAATTTAGAGTTTTACTTATCACTATAAATTTATTTTAAAGTATTTTTCTACATGATTCCAGAAGCAAGAAAGACAGGCTTTCTTTTACTAGGTGGTTTTAGTAAGACAACTTTTTCATAAAACACTTTCAAATTACATAGTGTTACAGTTTTCAGAATATTTTCTTATATATCTTTTAAAAAAAAAAAAAAAAAAGTTGCAATAAGGAAGTGTACCAAAATAATTCACTTAAGTATCTAGATAGGCCTCAGGTGCCAAAAGCATCTGACAGTTACACTGCCCCCTACTGCTCCCTCTGAAAATAGCAAATATGTATTTCCAGCAAAACAAGTTCTCCAGCTTCGATCAACTGGACCAGTGCCTGAACCCCAAACTGTCTTTTAAGGACGCTCTTCACTGGACAGAGATTAACTAACCAGATCAGAGCCTGCTTGTCTGAGTGAGGTTGACGGGGGAGGAGGAAAAGGAAGATGATGAGAGAGGTCAGAGAGCAAGGGGGTAAAGAATGAGAGGGGAGGTGGACAACAGACACTAGAATGCAGCTCAGAGGGCAGAGCCGGTGTTATTTATGCTAAGGTACATGGGCCCATCTCTTCTCTTCACTCTGAACTAACACAACAGCTTTTTCAGTGCATATTGGCTTAGGTAATAACTCGATTTAACTAAAGGTAAACTGAATTTACTGCTGGTATGTGGCAGAATGCCACATTAGCATTTTTTTTGAGATGCACAAGGTATTTTAAAAGTAACAATCACAATAACACATGTTTAGTGTAACAGAGGCTCTGGTCTGAGCTCATGGCCCACCTCTTTCAAACATGTGCTACCATAAAAGAACAGACATTTATTGATGCCATATAAGAACAGGAATAGTTTACTATCATGTGATTTGTCCTGTGATACCAAGGCAGAAGTGCTCCAAGCGAGTCTTCCAGTCACTGCACCGAGCCCAGGCCCGTGGCTAAGACAACAGGTTGGGCAGAGGCAGATTTTGAACCTCGAGAATTTCTCCATTTGCTCCTTTTTCTTTTCTCTTTCAGTCCTGTTTGTGCTGTCTTTTAGAACCCTGGCATTTCCCCTTTCCGCTGTCCAGGATGCCAGGGCACTCACAAGTGGACCCGAGGCCTCTGCAGACAAGAGAACTGCTATGGTGCTGAGTCCCGACCCACGCTGACCTCAGGAGTGCCACCTCAGACGCTCCGGGCCTCTCCCTATCTACTACCAAACAGAGCAAACCGAGCACCAAAACAACTTGCGAACCCAAAGTAATCGAGTCAAAAGAAGTAAGTAAAAAGCTGCTTCCCACAGTTATCAGTTTCAGGGAAGACAAACATTTCATTTTTCAAGAAACTTGATTTTAAAGGGATAAGGAATGGCAACCACCATTATCAAAGGTAAGAGGAAGCTATCAAATGAAGAAAGAAAAATGCATGAGTTCCCTTTTACCCAAGAACAAGAAAGTACAAGGGAATATGTCATCCATATAGGAGTGGAATACTAAGCATCCTCTAAGTGATGATGCAGTTATACCTACTGCCCTTGGAAATGTCTGCAATACAGTCCTCGTATATGTTGTCCAGTTGAAAAAAAGCAGATTACAGGAAGTATAGTGATTCCATTTATGCAAAATTATACACACACACTGTTACCTTATCTACACGTACAGAAATTTTACTTATGAGATGCAGTCTTAGGCTTTTCTTTTTTGTTTTTTTGTATTTTTTAAGGAATAGTTTATTGATTTTAGAGAGAGGAAGGGAGAGGGACAGAGAGATGCAACATCGATTGGCTGCTTCCTATATCCCCCCTGCTGGAATCGAGCTGGTAACCTGGGCATGTGCCCTTGACCAGGAATTGAACCAACAACTTCCTGATGCACTGGATGACATACAACCAACTGAGCCATACTGGCCAGGGCTAGGCTCTTCTTATTTACACTTTTCTGCTTTGTTTGAATTTTTACAATGAGCATGTTTACTTTTAAAAATTATTTTTAAGGGAAAAAAAAGGAAGGCTAAGCTCAGTCTTTAATATTATGACAGAAATGGACATGGCAAACCTATACTTGTTAATCAGATGCTTGCATATTAGGACCATGGAAACTTGAAAGACGTATATTTAGATAAATACAAAGTACTTCCTTATGAAACTCATAAAATATTATTACCCCAGGAGGAAGTACAAGCTTAAAGGGTTTCAATGAATCAAATAACGATAGGCCCATACTGTGTTATTGAGAGAAACCAATAACCTCCTGGTGTTCTATAAGTCCTTCCCCTTGAGTGTGAATGGGACCTGTGATTGGCTTCTAACCAGTAAAATATGACCCAGAGATACAATGTGATTTCATTATGTTTTAAGACTCCATATTGCTTGTAGATTTCCTCTTGAGTTTCTTTCTCCTTTGCTGGTACTACTCTAAGCTAGCACAAACCCACGTGACCAGGAGGCCTCTAAGAGCTGTGAGAAGCTTTGGTCCTACAACTGTAAGGATTCTGCCAACAGCCTGAGTGAGTTCTGAAGCAGATTCTTCCCCACTTGAGCCTCTGATGAGACCTCAGCCTCAGCCAATTACAAGACTGCAGCTTAGTGAGACCCTGAAGCAGAAAACCCAGATAAACCAGGCCCTAACTCTCTAACCCACAGAAAGTATAAGATAGTAAATGCAAATAAGACACTAAACATGTAATCTGTTTTGCAGCATTAGCTAAATGATGCAGCATTAAGTAAAAAGGAAAGACTTATCCCCATACACAAACCTCTAATACCCACACTTAACAGTTTCTTCTTTCTATTTTAATCACCTTGCCACATCAACCCCTGCTCTCTGAACAGTTACATATGACAGCCTCCACTCTGGTCTGTGCCTGCCCTGAGAGTGTTCACAGAAGAACACCTGTGAGACCCAAGGGACAGAAAGCACAGTACCTGCCGTCACCTCGCAGCTTCAGTACAAGGCAATGTATAATTGGGGTTGAACATGTCCTAAGCGATATTCATTAGTTCATTCCTCCAACTGCTCTTTTCATGACACCCAGGTCTGGGACATAGCCATCTGTAACTTGTAATAATTCCTCACTTCTTCACACTCTAGATATTTAATCAGTTACCACTTCCTGTTGGCTCTACATGTACCCCTTAGATTAAGTGTCTCTTCATCACTATTCCTACTTCCTGCTTCAACATTCTCATCTTCTCTCAGATGAATGCAATTGCCTTGAAACTGGTCTCTCTGATGCTATTCGCTTTCTGCCATAGGAAAACTCTGTCCTAAAACACAAATCAGACCATGTCACCCCTACCTAAAAACCTTAAATTGTTCCTTTTTGCCAAGAGAATGGCAAGGTCCAAATACCCTAGCATACCACAGAAGACTTCACAGTCTGCCTGCACTTACTTTCAGCATTCTTCTCTCTCTTCTATCTTAGCCAAGGACTCAGTGCTCCGGATGGTTTAATATTCCCCAAACATGTCTGGAAACTTTACTAGTTGCTCACTTTGTTGTTTGTTCCTTGAATGTCTAGCCCTACTTGTCTCCCCAGAGAAACTTCTCTTAGATCCTAGCTCAACTGTTACCATCTCTGGAATGATCTCTAAACACACAGATAGTTAGTGTACCCCTCCTCTGTATGCCAAAAGGACTTAGAAAACACCTCCATTATTCTCCTTATCACATTACATTATGACTGCTTGCATTTCAGTTTCCACTGTGGATGATCCTTGGATGCTAGAACTCTATTGCTTTTAGGCATCCAATGCCATGCACTCTGTTGAGTCATAGGAAAAGTAACCTCAATAATCACCATTTGTCAAGACCTAATAAGAGAGAGGCACTGCACGAAGTACTGAACATGTTATTCATGCTTTTATTGAACAAATATTTACTAGGCGTCTACAAAGTACACAAGTGACCACTAAGCTTAGTACAGGGCGGTAGTGCACATAAAACGATTTAAATAACATCATTTTAGATACTGATGATGTTAAGAAGTTAATAAAAATAGGACAAGCCTGTAGAATGCCTGGGGCGAGAGGAACTAATTAACTATAGAGATTCAGGAAAAGCCTCTGAGGAAATGGCATTTGAGCTAACAGTTAACAGATGAGAAGATAACCACACAGAAAAGGGATTATTAACCCTTTGCACTCGCTTGCTTTTTTCTCGATTCCTGTATTCTAATGCTAACCGTGTCAAGTCACACTCGACACCCGAGTGCAAAAGGTTAATACTAGAGGCCCGATGCACGAAACTGGTGCAAGAGTAGGCCTCCCTTCCCCCGGCTGCCGGCACTGACTTCCCTGTGGCACCCAGGACCCGGGCTTCCCTCCAGCTGCTGGCAGGCACCTGGGACCTGGGTTTCCCTCACAGCTCTGGTTTCATCCGGAAGGTCGTCAGGAAGGACATCTGGTCTAATTAGCATATTATACTTTTATTATTATAGATAATTCTCATAACATGCCTTCTTCAGTACAAGTTTTTATCCCCATTTTCGAGATGCTGATCTGCTAAGATCACAAGCTGAGTCACAGCCGGGACTGGAACACAGGTCTGCCTGACTCTGACTAAGGCTTTTCATCCGTGTGCCCGCGTTTCCCTGCTGCTGGGCCTTTGCTCACTCCACTCCCTCTGGCTGAAATGCCCTTCTCTCCAGCCCAGGGAATCCCTCCTCTTCCTTCAACAGCTCACAAGTCACCCTCCAAGATGCCTACCCCGGTAACCGAGTGGGAAGAGTGTCTCCCTCCTCGTACATCTACTGCCCTTTGCATTCTCTCATGAGACCTACATCTCCTGGTGGAAAGAAGTGAGTACACACACAGTTCTTTTGCTTGAGCAGCGTCCATCTAATAAGCCTCATGTATCTCACTGCATCCTCTACTCTGAGCCTCTATAAATCTTTGCTCTCAAAACTTACAGGAAGAATGACAGTAAATAAATAAATGAAGAAAGTTCAGTGGGTGTACCAGATGCCTGAGGGCTTTCCAGGCAGAGGCCCAAGGAAAGCCAGGAAGATGAGGCAGAACCAGAGATGCTCTTAATGAGATAGCTGAATGCACACTGACCTGCTTTAAGCTGGCTTTTCATAAGCTGTGTCTGGGTTCCCTCCCCACAGTCAAAGAGCCAGCACTCGCCCTCACACCGAAGAACCAGAGCAGAGGCACCCCGGGTTGGGGATGGGTATGCTGCGCCTGTCCCCAGAAACGTCACATCCATAGACATCTTCTACCCTGCAATGGAAAGATCACCTCGGGGTTATTTCACATCACTGCTCAAAATCACCAAACACGGGTTCCCGAGAGACTAAGTGTTATTTAGGGCAGTGGAACTATTCTATTGCATGATGCAGAAGAGACAGACGTCATCGTTATACATTGGTCAAAACCCACAGAATGCACACTTGGAGTGAATGAACCCTAATGTAAACTTTAGTTAATAATAATGTATCGATGTTGGCTCATCAACGGTAACAAACCTACCACACTACTGCAAGATGTTAACAACAGGGGAGAGGAGTAGGGAATATATAGGAACCTTTACTTTTTTTAAGTCCTTCTAATAAACACTAAACAGCAATCACCACTGTATCTGACAGGGGATTTAATTACATTTACTAAGTGGTATTCCTGGTGCCCATCATGATGAGCCCTTTCTCTGAATGATCATAAATACAGCAATGCTCTACAGCATTTTCAACCAGTGCGCCGTGGCACACTGGTGTGCCGCAAGCATTTTTAAAACATGCAATACCTATTTAGTCAGGGGTATTGACCTCTTTCCCCTTAGACTGTCAAATAATAAAAAAAAAAAAGACCACAGCCAACACAATAGCCATCCAGTGTGAATGAATCAAAATTATATCTATTTTTTAAAAATATATCTTATTGATTTTTACAGAGAGGAAGGGAGAGGGATAGAAAGTTAGAAACACTGATGAGAGAGAAACATCAATCAGCTGCCTCCTGCAATCCCCCTACTGGGAATGTCTCCGCAACCAAGGTACATGCCCTTGACCGGAACTGAACCTGGGAACTTTCAGTCCGCAGGCTGATGCTCTATCCACTGAGCCAAACCGGTTATGGCTATACCTATTTTTTTTATTAAAACAGCAAAAAACCTATTTTTTGGTGTGCCGCAGAATTTTAGTAATTAGTTTGTATACCATGAGATGAAAAAGGTTGCTAATCGCTGCTCCGCAGCAGTATAGTAATGCGAGTGAAGGCCTCACTCTAAGTAACAGGGTCCATCACTGGTCAGGATCTGGGGTGCTGCTATAGGTGATCAGCAATAACCTGCTTAGTGTGTCGATTTCTGCCAAATCCTGGCATCTCTTTTTCTTTTCACTGTTTCTGGGCACATCTGCCATCGCTGCTATACTTCTGTGATGGGCGATGTGCATCAAATAGAATAAATGAGAATAAACTCAAACTTGTATATAAACAATCATAGATCATCCATACTGAGGGCTGGGAGCAAAAAAAAACCCCACAAAAAACCCCACATCATTTTAAGAAAAAAATACTAAGATAAGAACATTTGATAGAGAGCTGGATAAATACACAAAATTGTCAATAACTTCTCTCAATCTTAGCAATAACCAGATAAAAAATAGGAATGGGAAAGATCTCATTCACAAGAGAGAAAAAACTTATAAAATCACTATTAATAACAGGAAATAAACAGGCTCTAAAAGTCCCAGATGCATATTAGGTCCCTTAACAAGACTTAGTATCACAGAAATGTTCATTTTTTTCATAATTAGTATAGATATATTTAATGCAAATTCATTCAGACTTCCAGTGACAGTAATCTTGGGATAAAAAACAATCAAAAGATGGAAGAAAATAATGTCTGAGAATGGGCAAGAAAATTACATAAAACAGTAAGTAGCGAATTACCTTTCTAGATATTATACTTACTATACTAGGTAAGTGGGTATACTATAATGAAGAGAATAATATTGGCACAAAAAAATAGAGGTGAAAGAGAAGGAATAGTCTAAAATAAATCTAGGAATTTATGGGAATCAATATGTAACAAAAGTATAAAAAGGGTGACATTTAAAAAGCAGCACTGATATAAATGGCTATTTTTGCAGAAAAAAAAGTAAAGCAAGATATTCACTTTGCATTGCATATAAAAATATATTCCATGAGGTTTAGAAATTTAAATGTAAGAGGTCCAATAAAATATGTTTTAAAATATTAGGAGAACATGTATATAATTTGGGGATTGGGAAAGCACTTTTTAGCAAGACAGGAAATTCAGAAATTTAAAAAAAAAATAGACGTTTTTCACTACATATAAACTTTCAAGACTCAAAGGACAAAAAAAAAAAAAGGCACCTGGAGAAAACTACGTACACTGTATGATAAAGAGTTAATGTCCCTTGAAACAAATTCAAAATACCAAACATCTGATAAACAAAATACACAAACAAAAACTCCAACCAAAAAACTGATACAATAGATAAATGGATATATACAGGAAATTCACAGAAGAAATCTAAACAACCAATAAGCACAAAAAGTGTTCAATCTCCAGGTAGAGGAAATACAAATTAAAGAAATGAGCACCATTTCCCCCACATCCACTGGCAAATATTAATGCTAGCCTGTGCTAACCAGAACAAGATTGGCATTCATATGTTACTAGTGGTGGGTGTGAACTGCTATTATGTTTTGGGAGAGTAATCTGGCAATATCCTACCTAATAACAGACAAATATGCAAATTGACCGTACCTTCGCTATGCCCGCGATTGGCCAGGAGGCGCGGGGGGGGCGGGACTCGGGGTGGCCGGGGTGGCCGATTGGGCCGGCAGGACGCTGAGCTCGCGTCGCCAGCAGCAGCTCAAGCTCAGCGTCTGCGCCATGGCTGTGCTGTGGCACAGAAGGGGCCTCTGGGGCAGCGAGCTCACGTCCCACCGCGGACCATCAAAAGCAGGGGAGCTGGGTACCTGTCTACTCAGGCACCAGGCCTTTCAGAAGCCTTCGCCACGCCGGAGGCTTCTGAAAGGCCTGGTGCACCAGCGGACAGATACCCAGCTCCCCTGCGATCGAAAGCAAAAGCATGGGAGCTGGGTGCCTGTCCATTCAGGCACCAGGCCTTTCAGAAGCCTCCGCCACGCTGGAGGCTTCTGAAAGGCCTGGTGCACCAGCGATCAAAAGCAAAAGCGTGGGAGCTGGGTGCCTGCCCTCTCAGGCACCAGGCCTTTCAGAAGCCTTCGCCGCGCCGTAGGCTTCTGAAAGGCCTGGTGCACCAGCGGACAGGCACCCAGCTCCCCCGTGATCGAAAGAGAAAGCGTGTAGGGGACCCTACACGTGCATGATTCAATCGTGCACTGGGCCTCTAGTATATTACCAATAATAATGATGCTGTTAATAACAACACATTAACCCAGCACTCCCATTTTTGAGAATCCACCCTACAGAAATAAAGGATTTATGTATAATGATGTTTATTGTGGTACTTTTAAGGTGGCTAAAATTTGGAAGCAACCTGAAAAAAAATCAATAGGGAAACAACTGAATATTTTATTATACAGTCATGCCATGAACTATTTGTTCCGCAGCTAAGTCAGGTCTGTAACTCTTGTCCTAGAGGGATGACAATGAGAAAACTTACAGATGGCTATGGTATGATCTCATTTTTATAACAATGTCCAAAACCCCCACATTTATATGAGACAGAGAAAGTCTGGTGTGGAGGATACACACCAAATTGTTAATACCAGGGGTGACTAAAATGGAGAAGGGAAGAGATTATTTTTTCTTTTAAATCTTTAAATTAATTTTTAGTTGCAATAAACAGCATTTAATTTATTTATATATAACTAGAGGCCCAGTGCACAAAATTCGAGCCCGGGTAGGGTCCCTAGCAGCTGTTGGCCGGGGCCTCCCTTCCCCAGCTGCCAACTGGGGCCTTCCTTTTTCTGTGACGCCCCCTGGTGGTCAGTGCACTCATAGCAAGCGATTGAAGTCCCGGTTGGTACAACTCCCGAGGGGACACTTTGCATATTAGGCTTTTATATGTATTTCTTTAAAAGTGATTATTTTTAAAAAATGTGTCATATGGCTGAACATGCTTTTCAAACTACAATTCACCTAATCTTCCTTTCCATTGGGGATACAGTCTGCTCCCCCGACATCCCCCTATCCGCTTCACACACACACCTTACACACACAGATGGTACATCTCTCTACCCCACACACAAGCCTTTAGGTTACTGCTAGTGTCCCTTCCATATGCTACTCCACACTTTCACTTCCAAGATCAAACCTTCCACTGATAATTAAGTAGTTTAATCTGCAGAGGTTTCCTATTAGATTGCAGTTTGCAAGACAGATAAGAATAAACAAAAAGAAAGTTAAAAAAAAAAAAACACATTAAAAGCTAATAAATGCAGGAGGAATAGTAGAATATAATCACTTTGCAATCCCTAAAAATGATGGATGTAGGCCAGTGGTATATAACCCTGGAGCATATTAGAATCAGCTTTTAAAACATCAATGATTGGGCTCCATCCCAGAACAATTAAACAGGAAATTCTGCAAGTGAGATATGTGTTTTAGTATTAAAAAAAAAATGCTTCCCCTGAGATTCTAATGTGCAGTCAGATTTGAGAACCACTTAATGAGAGGATAATGAAGGACAGAACTATAGTGGATGGATCAGGTGACTTGAACTCACTCAAATTTTTAAAACTTTATGAAAAAATGTCAAACACACACACAAAAGTAGAGATTAGTGTACTGTACTGCCACACACCCATCGCCGAGCTTCAATAATTATCAACTAATTCATGGTCAATCTTATTTCATCGGTATCCCCTACCCATCATCCAAGAATATCTGGTAAGTGTACTGGACACTTCCACCAGGAAATACACACTGTCTGGGCCTGTGCCCTGACCTGAATCGAACTGTGGAGGCTCAACCACTGAGTCACGCTGGCTGGGTTCGAACTGTCTCTCTTTTTCTGATGTTAACAGGCACTAATGATCACTGCCAGAATCCATTATTTCATTAGGGGTTGCCAAAAGGTGGTATTCTCTCATTCCTTCGGCAGTTATTAGCTGGCATCCTTCTGTAATTCCCTGGTCAATTATTTAGTTACCCTGTGGTACAATTTGTTATTTTTTTATATCTTCACCGAGGATATGCTTATTGATTTAGAGAGGATCGAATCCACAACCTTTTGGGGTATGGGACGCTCCAACCAAATGAGCCACCCAGCCAGGGCACCCTGTTGTGCAATTTGTACAGAAGTGCCCATTAATCTTAACACCGACAGACAGACAAGACCTTATCTAACTCCTGAAGTGATGCCACATGAAGGCCACAGAAACCCTACCAGGTTTTCTTGCCAAAAAGTAGAACCTGAACCCTCTAAGTCTGGAATCGAAATACCAGTTTACTAAAGGACCCCACAGGGAGGGAAAAAGCCAAATCCAGAATGTAAGAAACTTTACAGGACAAATGATTTGATTTCTTCAACAAGTAAATTCCAGGGGGAGGGGGTGATAAGGATGGAGGGGATAAAGAAATTAAAAGACTTACGAGATGTTTGGATCTTGATTTGGGGAAACGGATAATGGGTGGGGAAAAGGAGAACTGGGAAAATGTGAATACTGACTGGATAGATGATACAGTGAAATGCTTATTAGATTAATAACGGCTTTATGTTTTTTTTAAAAAAGGAGTTGAGCCCAGCCAGCGTGGCTCAGTGGTTGAGCCTCCCCAGTTCGATTCAGGTCAGGGCACACGCCCGGGTTGCGGGCTCCGTGCAGGAGGCAGCCGATCAATGATTCTCTCTCATCACTGATGTTTCTCTCTCTCTCCCTCTCCCTTCCTGACATCAATAAAAACATATTAAAAAAAAAATAAAAAAGGAGTTGTGTTTTATAAACATAAGCAAGTATTTAACGGATGCAATGGCGCATTTCGATTTGCTTTAAATAACCCACTGGGGTGAGGGTGGTAAATAAAACCAGGCCGATCATGAGCTGGGGATTCAGTACACTACCTTATTTTCGTATGTTTGAAAGTTTCCGTAATAAAAAGTCACAGACCAGCTAATAACAAACCAACTCATCGAAACCCCTCTACGAGGTGGGGAAGCCATCCGATTTTTATTTACTCAATGGTGCCTGTTCTGTGTCATGGACCATTCATCCTAGACCCTAGGAATGAAAAGGAACCAAACCAGATTTGGGCCCCATCTTCTTGGGACGAAAAAACCCCAGCCGCCTGCTTTCCCCTGACGGGACCCTCCCGGGACCGGGTGCACATCGGCCGGGGACGCACACAGGACAGCGCCTCGCCCCGGCCCGGCGGCTCTCGGCCCGGCCGCCCGCCCGGCCGCCCGGCGCTTCTGGGGCCTGAGCAGGCGGGCGGCCTCCCGGGCGGTTCCAGGGGCTGCGGGGTGAGAGCCGGTCTCCGGGCCCGCGGCGCCAGCCTCCGATTTAGGGGAGACGGAGCGGGGCCAGGGAGGCAGGGGCGTGGCCAGGGCGGAGCCGGGCCGGAGGCCGGGTCTCCCCGAGCGCGGGCCAGGCCCCCTCCCGAGTCGCTGTCGGTGTCAGGGTCCCCCCAGCACGGGCGGGCGGGCGGCGGCAGGAGCGGGCCGAGGCGGCTCCCGCCCCCGGCGCTGGACGAGGCGCGCTCGCTCCCGGGCCTGGGGCAGGGCGCGGGGCCCGGGCCGCGAGGCGGGAGGACACGCGCGCGCCCGGCCGCGCGGGAGGCCGCGGCGGCGCAGACCCTGCCCGACCCCCTCCGGCGCGCCCGGCCGCACTCACCCTCGCCCGGCCCGGGGGAGCCGCGGGAGGCGCAGGCCCGCAGCGAGGCCGGCGGTCCGCGGGCGGCGACGGCGCGGGCGGAAGTGCGCCGCCGGCTGGTCCGCGCGGCCGCTCTAGGACGCCCGGAGGTCCGCGCTCGGTGGCGCCCACCCGGCCCTTCCGCGGGGGCGGCGCGGACACCTCCCCGGGCCCCCGGCGGGTCCCGCACCGGCGCGCTGGGCCGGATGGTGGCGGGAACCCGTGAGGACCAGGGCGCCACGAGTGAAAACGTTTCCTGTTCTGTTTTTGTTTGTTTTCTGTGTCATCTTTTCAAACAAGAGCGTCGTCCCCGATGCTTTGCTCGTGCACTGCTTTGTGTAATTTCTCTTCTTCCGTTGGGACGAAGCTTTCAGCCACCGAACCTGGAGGCGCCTGGAGAGGAAAAAGCATGTGCTCTGAGTCCGGGTGCACGTCGGCATTGCTGTGGACCCTGCGCCCCGGCCCTTTCTCCACTTGCCCACCCCAGCACCCGGGCGTGCCTGCTTCGGCCTGTGCCGCCCTCGCCGGCAGCGTCGCAGGCGTGTTCTCTTAGGTATCACCCCGCCTGCGGACGCCCAGGCGGGTGCAAAGCTCTAGGGGGCCAACCTCCTTCTGGTTAAATCCCAGCACTTGGAAGAAGTATTTCAAGCTCCCATGCAGTGCCAGATGCGCTGGTTTTTGCTCCACGTAACGCGAGGTGGTCCAAGTACGCAGCAGCCAAATACAAGCAGTAGAGGAGCTATGTATGCGGGGTGTGTTGGGACTATCAGGGAGCGGAATCAAGAACACTGACCCCCCTGCCCTGGCTGGTTTGGCTCAGTGCATAGAGCATCGGCCTGCGGACTGAAGGGTCCCTGGTTTGATTCCGGTCAGGGGCACATGCCTGGGTGGCAGGCTCCATCCCCAGTGGGTGGCCTGCGGGAGGCAGCCGATCGATCAATGATTCTCTCTCATCATTGATGTTTCTCTCTCTCTCCCCCTCTTCCTCCCTCTCTGGGGAAAAAAAAAAAAAAAAAAGAACACTGGCCCCCTCTCTCCCACATCACCTCACCCCGCCCCACGGCTTTGCTCAATAAACCATTAAGTAATCCACTTTTTGGCCTCTTCAAAGTCTTTGTTTCTTCGAGTATTAATTGAGCTCCGACTTTGTGGATGGTATTATTTTGATACTCAGAGTATTTTAAAAATACATCATAGCCCCTGGTTTTAGGAGCATACACTGAGATTGGGAAAAACTGTTATCAGGAAACAACTAAAAATATCAGGGGACAAATGACAAGCCAAAGAAGTGATAAGAATATGGAAAAAGGAGGACCACTAGCCATGAGCTTAGTTAAGAAAGGTAGGACTTGAGCTGGGTCTTGTAGAATGGTTGAGACTTAATGTTGTAGTAATGGAAAAATAAGGTGGATTGGTCACATTGAGGCTGATTTAGCATAGTATTAAACATGGGACGTAGCAAAAAACTTGAACTGTAGTTATCCTGATCTTTGCTTAGCTAAGAAATGCTCTAAAGGACTAGATCACTCTCCAGCTAGCTCTTCGATCGCAGCTCAGTTGGAGTCCCCCACAGCAGTGCCTTCCATAAACCTGTCCATTCCGGAGGTTCATGGCTTGTTCCTGTCCACCCATCAAAGGTTCCTACAACTCCTTAGAGGTTATTGCATTTTTAGAGAATAGTGGGTAGAACATTTTGTTCACTTTTAAAATTTTCCATTATGGGAAATTTTATACGTACACAAAAGTTGAGAAAATGTTGAGTGAACCGTTAGGTATAACCATTACTCACATTCAACCGTTAGGAACATCTGGCCCATCTTTTACCTATAACCCATGCACCTCCAAAAGCAACAAAACCCTGGATTATTTTAAAGCAAATTCCAGGTACAATATCATTTTATCCAGAAATAATTCTGTAAGTATTTAAGGATCCTTTCTTTTTTAAAATTTCCATCACTACACAATGATGGCAGGCAGTCCAGTACATAAGTAGAAAAGATAAGACTTAAAAAATACAACTATAATATTATCATAAAAATACAATAATAGCATCAAATCCAGTCATTGTTCAAATTTACCTGATCAACTCATAACTTTATTGGTTTTAGAGAGAGACAAAGGGAGAGGGAGAGAAAGAGAAACGTCGATCGGTTGCTTTCCACTGACCCGCACCGGCCAGGGCTCTCAACTCATAACTTTTGAATCTTATTTATTCAAGTCAGAAAATTAAAATATAAAATTTTAAAAACTAAAAAGCTCTTTGAAAAACTTAAACTGTTACCTCACCTGAAAGTTAACAATAATTCTTTGCTATCTAATTTATTATGACATCCTTATTTATTAATACCATGTTCAAATTTCCCTAATTGTCCCCAAATATTTCATATGTAGTTGGTTTGTTTGAATCAGGATTCAAAGGATTACACATTGCAGTTGGCCGAAGTCTCTTAAGTCTCTTTTTAAGCTTAATGGTTTTTTTCTTCCTCTTTTTTCTTGCCATTTATTTGTGGAAGAAACTGGGTCATTCATTTGTTCTGTAGAATTTCCCAAACTGGCTGATGGCACCTCCACAGTATCATTTAACATGTTCCTCTGTCCTCTGTGCTTCTACCACATGGGACTTAGATCTAGAGGCCTGTTCTGATTCAGGGTCTATTTTTTGGCAGGTCGGCTTCATAGGTGATGCTGAGTACTTTCTGATTTAGTCTTCTAATAATTAGGGTCTTGGAATATGTATGTGCTGGGCATGGGGAGAAGAGGTGAGAAATAATTCCCTTACTGCTATGATTAAATAAGGAGAGAAATAGAGAAGGAAGCTGAACAAAAGGAAATAAAAAGATGAGGAACTCCACTAGTGCTCCACTTAATGAATTTAAGTCTAACAACATATTCCCATGGGGTCAAATAGTCTGGGAGGTGTGTGTGTGTGTGTGTGTGTGTGTCTTAAGGTTTAATAATACCTTTAAAAACAAGGTCATGGGGTGGTGAACACATAATACAACATACAGATGATGTATTATAGAATTGTACACCTGAAATCTATATAATTTTATTAACCAGTCACCCCAATAAATTCAATAAAAAGCAAAAAAAAAAAAAAAATCCCCCACAAAAAACCAGTCATATTTTAAACAGTTGAAAACAATAAAAACAAAGTCATAATGCATTTTTTATGTATAGGAAAATTTTATTAAGAAAATACACACATCTCATTACAATATATCATGAAAGGGAAAAAACAATTCACATCATTATGAAGTGTTTAAACTGATTCCTGGAACCACATGTAACAAGTTGATCTGGTATAATATACTCTACACAGGCATTCCCCTTAACTAGCATTCCCATAAGCAATTACAGCAAGACTATCCCATTTCTTTATCTTTTAAAAAAATATATATATTTTTATTGATTTCAGAGAGGAAGGGAGACGGAGAGATAGAAACATCAATGATGAGAGAGAATCATTGATCAGCTGCCTCCTGCACACCCCCCACTGGGGGTTGAGCCGAAACCCAGGCATGTGCCCTGACCAGGAATCGAACAGTGACCTCCTGGTTCAGAGGTCAACGCTCAACCACTGAGCAACACCGGCTGGACTCTTTATCTTAAATATAAAGGTGGGAAAGGCTAAGCAGTGACTTTTGCAACTTGTGGTTTCCTTGAAGTCAATAATTAATGCTGGGTATGTTATCAAAAGGAACACAATATCAATTGCAAAAATATGGTTTTAAGTTCAGTTAATTTTAAAGGTCATTAGATAATAAATCCTTAGGCAAAAATTTTACTTGGTCAAATATTTAGCTAAAATTGGTCTCTTCAGAAATTCTTAATTCCACACATACACATATTACTACTTTCTGTTCTCGCCTTTTAATAAAGAAGTTATCCTACCTAATAATAGACAAATATGCAAATTGACCATACCTCTGACACACCCACAAAGCCACGCCCACAAGCCACGCCCACCATCCAATCAGAGCGAGCATGCAAATTAACCCAAACCAAGATGGCTACAGCCACAGAGAGCAAGGTTTCCTAGGTAACAGAGGAAGCCAAGCTTTCCGCCTGCCCTTGCCAGGCCTAAGCCTCCACTCAAGCTACAAAGTTTCAATTATAGAAGGTAAACAAATTCAAACAAATGGCGGCTCAATGGAGCTTGAGAGAGCAGGCCAGGGTTGCTGCTGGCAACAGGAGAAGCAAAGCTTTCCGCACACCCTGGCCGGGCCCACCCGCTTAAGGCAACAAAGTTTCAATTATACAGAAATGGCTGCCGGCCTCGGAGGGAGCCCCAGGCTTGCCTCCGCTCCAGGCTACAAAGTTTCAATTGTAGAAGGAAAATAAATTCCGATACCAGGGCCTCCGCTTGGGTCGCCAGGGGCGTGGCCGGCCTGCAAACCACCACAGGCCCCTCGCTCAGGCTGCCCCACGCCCCAAGGGAACCCCCACCTGATCCGGGACACCCTTCAGGGCAAACCAGCTGGCCCCCACCCCTGTACCAGGCCTCTATCCTATCTAATAAAAGAGTAATATGCAGATTGATCATCACTGCAACACACAATATAGCTGCTCCCATGTGGTCAAAGATCCTGCCCCCATGTGGACACAAGATGGCCACCACAAGATGGCCAGCAGGAGAGGGCAGTTGGGAGGCACCCGGCCTGCAAGGGAGGGCAGTTGAGAAGGACCAGGCCTGCAAGGGAGGGCAGTTGGAGGTGATCAACCCTGCAGGAGAGGGCAGTTAGGGGTGACCAGGCCGGTAGAGGAGGGAAGTTGGGGGCAAACAGGCTGGCAGCAGAGTGGTTAGGGGGTGATCAGGCTGGCAGGCAGAAGCTGTTAGGGGCAATCAGGAAGGCAGGCAGGCAAGCAGTTGGGAGCCAGCAGTCCTGGCTTGTGAGAGGGATGTGTGACTGCCCGTTTAGGCCCGATCCTGGTGGGATCGGGCCTAAACGGGCAGTCGGACATCCCTCCAGGAGTCCCAGATTGGAGAGGGTACAGGCTGGGCTGAGGGACAACCCCCCTCCGTGCATGAATTTCGTGCACCGGGCCTCTAGTATATATATAACAATAGATATCATTTAAAATAAACCTTACAATTCAAATTCACATTGACATTGGCAGATTCTTGAAACCAATTTGCCCAAAAATGATAGCAGCTGGTGGTTCTGTGAAGATGACCAAATCAAAAGATGTTAGTGAACTGGCTACTGAGACTCTGTTGTAATTTATCATATTCAAAACCACATCTTTTATGTTACCATCCGATACCTAAAGTGCTGAAGACTAATGTTTATATTGTATTTGTGTTATAAATGGGAACAAAGTAAAATCAAATGAACTGGTAAATCGCATTAAAAGGACCTAGGACTAATCTTATAAGAATAGCCTGGCTGCTCAGTGGTTAGTTAGTGTTGGCCCTCAGACTGAAGGGTTGTGGGCACGTTCCTTGGTTGTACGTTTGATCCCGGGTCCTGGTCAGGATGTGTGTGGGAGGCAACCAGACACATCAATGTCTCTCTCTCTGTCTCTTCCCCTCCCTTCCATCCTCTCTGAAAATCAATCAATGGGAAAATATCCTTGGGTGAGGATTAACAATAGGTGACGATTGTCATCTGAAAGAACAATTCTTGAAGATAAGGATGTAAGATTCAGATAATGTCCTCTAGCGCAGGGCCCTCCTTCCCTGAGAGGGGCTAAGGCTAAGAGCCTGTGCTCTGCCACTCACCCCTGAGGCCTGGCCTGGAGGCCTCTCTAGAACAGGTGGGGTGACAGCAGGTGACTGTGAAGATTAAATATAATGATGCATGTAGGATACTTAGAACAATGCCCGGCACAGAGAAGGTGCTATTCATAAAATGTATTTTATCATTACCCGCTAACTGCATACCTAACATGGTGATATTTCAATGGTTACATAGGAATCAACGGTTTGCTAGAATAAACACTTCAAATTAGGAAAGGAAAAACAATTTTTCTACAACACACTGAAAACTGGGGAATAGATTTCTCCTTAGTCTTAAAACTTTAAAAAGTATGCTGAATGTGGGGATAACTTCCCAAACAGCAAAGTGGCAAGGAAGTATTTATTTGAAAAAAGCAAGATTAAATAACCATATGAAAGTTTATTGGCAAAAATCTGTTGCAGATGCAAAGCATCCAAGTCATTTACCTCCATTTGTATACTTTATGCAACTGAACTATGAACACCTTTTGAATCATACACTGGCTTACTTTTCTCTTTGAGAAGCACAATTTTCCTTGTCCAAGAAAGGAAAATAATTATTGTTTTAATATCTACTCATTAGTTTATCTGAGTAACTCCTGGCAAGGATGAAGGGAATGAGGCACTAAGAGTCATGTCCTAATTAGGCCCAGTTGAATTTATTAAAATTTGAAACAAAAGCATTGAGTTTTTTCGTTGTTTAATGGAAACATCTTATCCTCACTTCTGATGAGGGGTACATTTTCTGCAGTTGAATTATCTTGACTATTTTAAATATTAAATATTTAGCTTGTCTGTAGAGGATTTCTTTCATTTAATGTTTAGATGCACATCAAATTGCAAATCACAAATCAGTCAAGAGCCAAATAGAATGTGGCTTTCTATGAAGTCACAATGTGCCTGCACCAGAACAGGTGTGATCCTGTCTGGGAAGGATATATGACATTGGTTCTACTTCATTCTTTAGGACAGTCCCTTTAAACAGAACCCTCGTAGAGAGCCTTGAGATTTATATTAATGTTCTCAAGTATTATGTATGCTCAACAGAGATGATTCCTTTTGGTGAATTCAACAGAACACAAGATCTCTTCAACTGTATGAAGAAATTATCTTTGAGGGATACTGAATGGGTTTGGGAAAAAAGCTAGAGAAGCATTTGGATGAAGGATTTTTTTTCTAAAGCAAGGCTTTTCATACTCCCCTACCAACCCTTTTGGGCTTTCTTAGTTATCTGAGAGCAGTAAATAATGCTCCACACCCCTTAATAATGATTACGTGTTGGTATTAATTTGCTAGTAATTCCTTTGCAAAGGAGAATACAGAATCTTATTTCTCCAGATGCTGATAATTTAGAGAAAGAAAAGACAAAGGATAGGGTTAAGTCATAGCATGAGACACCCAAAAATAGAGAAGAAACAAAGATTCATTTGATAGCTAATCTTTTATAAGTGAAAACTGGTTGCTAGGTTTTAGTAAGTACATTTAAAATCAATAATTTGAAATAAACAGTATTCAAGTTATGCATTTTTAGAAAAATCTGTTTAAAAGTTCTTTATCAATTTTTGCTCTTATAAACATCCTGTAAAAACTATACATAACAGAAACAGATGGAACCAATTCTTTGTAAGAACATAATTTGTTATCTTTTTCATGTGCAGTAATACTCTATGAGCACTGAACTCAAAATGCACACCACCCAGGACTCTGGAGCAATGCCATTCAGGCCTTCTCTGTATCAGCAGCACGGGCATCACCAGGGAGCTTGTCAGAAGTGCAAAATCTTCCTCCCCCTCCGCATCCCCAGGCCCAGGGCATCTGCAGGAGGAACGGGTCAGCTCTCCTGGAGACTCAGACACCTGCTTTAAGGCAGTGACAGGGAGGACAGGGGAAGTGTGTGCTGAGAATACACCTGCCACAACTCTGCCCAGGGGGTCCAGGGGCCTGGAGGAGGGGACAGAGGCTTCTGCATTTTAAAGAAGCTTCACAGTGATTCAGAGGCAACTTTTTGCTAAGAATCCATCCTTTAGAAAGGTTTTAACCAGAATCTTTAATACTTTTCCCATTATAGTCAATAAACCTTACCCTCTCACTATTTATCCAATTTGTTTCACACCACAGGTGATACTACCAGGTTAGAAAAACGCATCACCACTTTTTCCTATTTAATCATTTCTGACAGACTAATCTACAGAATTTCTTCTTTACTCAAAAGCATTAAAATAACTCTCCGTTCCTGTTTTTCAAAACAATGACCTCCTTCCTAGGTAAATGTTTCCACAGAAATAAAATATTTCAGCTTATTTTCTAATTTGATGCCATTATGCCACCCCCTCCCACCATGATGAGAATTCTTGCCTCTATTTTCTTAGCTTTAATATTAAAAATGGTTTCATTACTTTACATCTGATACTTATTTAAAAATACTGGTTGCTAATTAATACATAATGAGAATTAAGTAGCTTTAAAAATATATACATATAAGATTTCTCTTATTTAAAAAAGCAATATGCTATTTGGCCTTGTTTTTCTTCCTTGAAATACTGATAATTCCCATGAGGCCTGAACTAGACATATTAATAAGTGAACATCTTAGTCAAATTACTAAGTAAAATTCAGCATATGCTCATACCTTCGGCAAGCACAAATCAGGTTTGTAATAATATTTATAATGTTAAACTAAAATCAAGATTTCAGAGAATATTTTTGGGAGTGATTGTGTTTTTACAAAGGTAATATGAAAAACATAAACCTTTCATATTTAATTAAAAGAAACAAATTGTGACCTAGTAGCTTATTTTATTAAACAGATTTATGTAACAGACTTCTGACTTTACTCCTCTGTTAAACAAATTAAGTAATTGAATTTTCCCATACTTCAAATGGCAAAGCCATTTTTGAGCATTCTTAAAATGAAGAATTTACTCAAAATTATTGTGAATTAATCTCTGGCTATAGGTAGAGGAAAATATGAAAATAAATACAAAGCCCTTTTTTCTCTGCAGAATATTATATTTACCATATCAAGGACTGTGGAGAGAAATGTCAAATAATGTGCATGCTGATAAGTAGCTGTGAATAATTTTTTGCAGTAATATTGTAGAATGAGCATTTAAAAATTTAGTTTCTTCAAAGCAACTGTGTTAGGCACACATATAGCCATACTACTACTTCTTAAGATGATTCTGGATTTTCCTTTAGAACTCTCCAATTTGTAAGCCACAGAAAAAACTGGTCTCACTAGTCAATTATTATCCATTTTACTGGATTGAAAATGTACTATTAAAAATGGTCTGAACACCTACCTTGTTTATCCCACTTAGCTCTAAATTAATTTTGATGGCTTCAAAAATTAAATTCATTTTTAATGGAGAAAGAATTGTCACTAATGATATTCAAAGGAATGTCTCGTAGGAATATTCCAAAATTATCTCAAGTAGAGCATCACTATTAGAAGAGGGGTATGACTTCTTCAGTTAAATATGACTCATTTAGATGTGAAACATCTGACTAATTTGTTAAAAGTCATGATGTTAATCATAATTTATGCATCCTATACCCCTCTCCTTAGAATCATCTAGAAATTAAGATGATGAAAATGTTTTTCATAATAAGCAAAGCTAAATTTCTACCTGAGCAATAAAATAGCATAATTGAAGCAATTAAATTGAAGTTATTTCCTTTATTAAATAAAAAAGTTACACTATGATTTTTATACACTGTTAAAAACAATGACTTTTTAAATTAAATGTTTTAATGTTGACATTATTACAGGCTCAATGACTTTTTTATTTGTCTAAAAGCAGCAGTAGTTTCCCATTTCTCTCTTACAGTGTTATAGTTAAGCCTTAATTTAGTTTTAGGAAATAAATAATAGGGTATATTTTTCATATTTCTCTAGCTCTATATACTGGAAAGGAATTTCACAGCATGAAGAAGAAATAAAAAAACATTTTAGATAGACAATTTGTTCTTAGAATTTGGTTAAATTTGGCCTTTTCCTCATACTGTGTGCTCATCTCCACAGAAGTCAGTTAGTATATCAGTAGCCCTCAAAAGAGCTCGGTGAGAAATTATTACCTACTAGAGGCCAGGTGCATGAATTCGTGCACAGGTGGGGTCCCTTGGCCTGGACGGTGATCGGGGCTGTAGGAGGTTGGCCGGAGGGAGGGGATGTGGGAGGTTGGCCGGCCAGGGGGAGGGGCCATGGGAGGTTGGCTGTGGAAGCACACTGATCACCAGGGGGCAGCTCCTGTGTTGAGCATATGCCCCTGGTGGTAAGTGCATGGCATAGCAACTGGATGACTGGTCGTTCGGTCGCTTAGGGTTTTATATATATATAGATAATAGTAAATAGCAAATACTTGGGCAAGTGTGATC
Source organism: Ia io (assembly GCA_025583905.1). NCBI lineage: Eukaryota > Metazoa > Chordata > Mammalia > Chiroptera > Vespertilionidae > Ia > Ia io. The sequence goes on from JAJQQW010000013.1 coordinate 9,750,547, forward strand.
AAGAGCTCAGGTGAAGACATTTAAAATACATTTTTAACATCTCTTTGATGTCGTATGAGCTACAAATCAGAATGAAAGCATTATGGCTATTTGGTGGCAGGGTGCCAGTGGACATTAACAATGTAGTCGACACATCTACCCACACAGAAGTGTAGATTCACGGGAAAAATAAGTCTGGCAAAGCAGTGGGGGACAATAAAACACAGAAAAAAATCCCCATAAATTTGAGAACATTATATTTTTGTCTGAAAAAAGGGGTTCCCTGAAGCATAGACAGTATTTATTGGTGGGTGCATCTATTCTGGTAGCGCAGGAGGGCTTATTCCAGATTCTGGCCATTCATACATATCTGGCAGCATAGAGTCATATTCACTTCGCCATATTCTTTCTCTAACATACTTGGCCTTGTCCTCAGGTTCTGGGTATCGGAAAGCCATTTTATTAGCATACAGGTATTCTGTAACCTGAAAAGTAAATAAGAATATGTAACAGAAATGACCAGCGAGGAATCTTATTTACAAACAATTTTAAATATCTAGGAAAATAATAAGAGACAAGCCACATTTAGGTGAAGAAAACAATAGAATTATATTGAAAGACTTAAACCCAAAATACCTTGAGTGGAGAGAGATACTAAATGGGGATGAGTCAATACTTAAAGACTCAATTTTACCTATTTAACATAAATATGACATAGTTGTATACATAGTTGCAGGGTTTTGTTTAAACTCAAAGAACTGATATAAAAATTCATCCAAAAGAATAAGGAGTTGAGAACAGACAATACTGAAAAACCATAATGGCAGAAAATACATAGTATCAAATAATATACTTTATACATAATATAGTAATTAAAACAGTGCATAATGATAGATGAATATGATCAGGAACAGATTCCCAGTAACAGATTAAAAATTTTTATGCTAATAATAGTAGTATTCTCGATCAACTGGTGGCGAAACAACTGGTTACTACTCAGAAAAAAAAGTTTCTCTGTCTCACAACATACACTAAAATAAACCTGTGTGATTAAAAAGTTTTAAGTTATTAGAAAACACAGGTAGATATTTATATAATTTTGGAGTGGGAGAAGGCATTAACATTTATAAAGATGAGAAACAATGTATAAATTAACAGATAATTTCATGAAAAAGCTTTTGAAAAATGGTACATAAAACAATTCTAAGTTTAGAATAATTGACAATGGGACACCTGAACCACAGCAAATAGAAGGATCACTATCCTATCTAATAAAGAGGGAATATGCTAATTGACCATCACACCCTCACAAAGATGGTGGCACCCACAGCCAATAAAGAGGGAATATGCTAATTGACTGCCACGCCCTCAAAGATGGAGGCACCCACAGCCACAAGATGGTGGCGCCCAGTTCCCTCAGCTCTGCCGGGGAGGCAGGCCCATGGCATGGCCGGGCCCGCCCCCAGGCAGGCCCAGCCGTTCTGCACACCTGCCTCCGGCGTCTCCCAGTCCCCTCAGTCCCCCAGCTTCCCAGGGCCAGTTTGAGGCACAGGCAAGCCTCGGATGGCGGCTGCTCAGCCGATGCCCGAGGCACAGGCAAGCCTTGGATGGCAGTTGCCCAGCAGATGCCTGAGGCACAGGCAAGCCTCAGATAGTGGCTGCCCAGCCGCCCAGGGCCGCCCAAGGTTCAGGTAACCAGGGCGGGCTGAGGCTTGCGCTGCTGGCAGTGGCAGCAGCAGAGGTGTGATGGGGGCGTCACCTTCCCCTGATCGCCGGGTGGCCTCCCACCCCTGAGGGCTCCCAGACTGTGAGAGGGGGCAGGCTGGGCTGAGGGACCCCCTTCCAATGCATGAATTTTCATGCAGCGGGCCTCTATTCCTATATAATAAAGAGCTAATATGCTAATTAGAATGAATAACAGAATGACCGTCCAGAAGACCTTCCGGATGAAGCCGGGGCTGAGAGGGCTGGCCGGGGCACCTGGGACTGCGAGGGCTGAGCCCCTTGCCTGAATTTTGTGCATCCAGCCTCTAGTCCTTAATTAAGAGCTCTCATAAGTCAGTATCAGAAAGTGGAAAGAGCTGCCTGGAGTGGCTCAGTGGTGAGTGTAGACCTAAGAACCAGGAGGTCATGATTTGATTCCTGGTCAGGGCATGTGCCCGGGTTGTAGGCTTGATCCCCAGTGTGAGGTGTGCAGGAGGTAGTCAATCAATGATTCTCATCATTGATGTTTCTATCTCTCTCTCTCCCCCTACCTTCCTCTCTGAAATCAATAAAAATATATTTAAAAAAAAAGTAGAAAGACATATAACATACAAATAAGCACAGGCCATGAATAGGCATTTCACAAAAAAGTATGATTGCTCACTAAACACAAAGTATTCTTCAATTTAATAATAAAATAAGTGTTTTAAATAAAAATAAGATAATTTTCATCTATTAAATATATAAGATTTAAAAATAATAATTCTAAGTATGGGCAAAGGTGTGGGAAAACAAATACACTCACATCTAACAGGTACTATGTAAATCAGTACTTTTTTCTGAAGAAATATTTGGCAATATGAATCAGTAGCCTTAGCATGTTAACACCGTTCGTCCTTATAATTAGAAATTTATCTTAAGGAAAAACAATCACAAATGCACATAAAGACTTATTTCTACCAAAATGAAAAACACTTAAATGTCCAAGGAGAAATGGTTAAACTAATTCTGACATAATAACAAAGAGAGAATTATTATTGATTTACAGGGGAAAAGACTTATAATACATTAAGTGGGAAAAAGTGCAGTGACAACCCAATTATAAAAATAGGTACTGGTGACTGGGCATGTGTGTGCTTATGTATGTATGAGTTTGGGAAGAAAAAAGATTAGAAGGCAACAAACCCAAAATAATAATGTGGGTTATATTCTGGTAGAATATGGGTGAACTAAAATTTCTTCTTTGCACTCCCTAAATGTTTCAAACTTTTCTCTAATAAACTTGTGTTACTTACATAAGAAAATTCTATTAAGATTTATGTGAAGAGGTATAAACTATTACTTACTTTAATAGCAATGTTAATGGAAACTTCCTGAATATTGGAAAAAGGGGGATAAAGTCTCCCTTGAGCTAGCTCTTTATCCGTCAATTGACTTGTCAGTGCCTAAAGAGAAAAACAGAACTGTACGTTTGTTTGTTTAAATAACACAGAATAATAAAGACCTAATGAAACATAGAAAGGGTTGAGGAGCAGAAATACAGATAATATAATTCTCCTATTTCTAGCAGGAATACACTTAAACTACTGCAGAAATTAAAACTGTTCACTACTAAACAATAAAGAAATAACCAGATTTAAAGACTTATTAGTATATTCTATTTAACATACAAAGTTTGGCATAATTACAACAGCTACTATGAAAACAGACATAGCCCTAACCCGTTTGGCTCAGTGGATAGAGTGTCGGCCTGTAGACTGAAGGGTCCCAGGTTCGATTCCGGTCAAGGGCATGTACCTTGGTTGCGGGCACATCTCCAGTAGGAGGTGTACAGGAGGCAGCTAATCGATATTTCTAATTCTCTATCTGTCTCCCTTCCTCTGTGTAAAAAATCAATAAAATATATTTTTAAAAAAAGAAACTAGACATAAATATCTGTATTAATGTGAGTTCTTCAAAACTCATACTTCCAATAACTGGTGTTGCAATTATTCCAAATAAATCTTTAATTGTCATTAAAAACTCACAAGGAGTTATATTTTATGTCACAATAAAATATATGTCATTAAAAACTCACAAGGAGTTATATTTTATGTCACAATATGTTACTTTCAGATACATATAATACAGGTATAGCAGATGTGTTATAAATATGAAAGGATTCATAGCTTATGATCACACATTTGAAAAATCATGCTAAAAAATAATTTTATGCAAAAGTAGATGGGCAAATCAAAAGAGCAATGGATGAGTAACTTCCTTTACATTCATAAGTCAGATTTAACCCATTCTCTTTTTCTTTCTGCTTTTAATCTTTATAATTCATCCTTTATAAAATAACTAAACATGATCCTATGTAATAAAAGAGTAATATGCAAATTGACTGTTACTCCAACACACAAGATAGCTGCCCCCATGTGGACACAAGATGGCTGCCACAAGATGGCCAGCAGGGGAGGGAAGTTGGGGGTGACCAAGCCTGCAGGGGAAGGAAGTTGGGGGCGACCGGGCCTGCAGGGAAGGGCAGTTGGGGGGGACACAGGCCTGCAGGGGAGAGCAGTTAGGGGCGATGAGGCTGGCAGGTGAGGGCAGTTAGGGGTGACTGGGTCAGCAGGGGAGGGCAGTTGGGGGGGACCAGGCCTACAGGGGAGGGCAGTTAGGGGCAATCAGGCTGGCAGGGGAGCAGTTAGGCATCAATCAGGCTGGCAGGGGAGTGGTTAGGGGCAATCAGGAAGGCAGGCAGGCGAGCAGTCGGGAACCAGCAGTCCTGGATTGTGAGAGGGATGTCCAACTGCCCGTTTAGGCCCGATCCCGGACCTCGAGGGGTCCCAGATTGGAGAGGGTGCAGGCTGGGCTGAGGGACACCCCCCCCGCCCCCGCCGTGCACGAATTTCATGCACTGAGCCTCTAGTTAAAAATAATTACCTTTGCAGCTTCTAGGAAAACATGGTCACTAATATGCCGGGTGTGACAGAGAATAACAGCTAAAGCCACTCCTAGAATACAGTTCAAACAGTTTATTTAGTAAGGCTACTTTTCAAATTGTGAAAGGAGCCAAATAAATTCCCAGATTTAAAGCAAGTGAATGGCAAGCCATCCCCTCTGAATACCCCCCTCCAGAAAAACCCCAAGCAGCCAAGAAAAAAACACACAGAAATCTGAGACTTACAATCCAATGATCTTTATTAACCACTATAATTCTTATTTACTAGAAAAAATATTTTAGAAAATATCAAATGCTTTCCCCAATATTGTTTTTACATTTATCAAAATTACAAATGCATACAATTTATCGACACTTGTTACAAAAAAACACTATTCCCACAGATCTCTAACCCTCCATTTCTTGCTCTACAGAGACAACTACTTGCAATTCTTTTAGCTGACTGTTTCAATATTCATTTCTCTCACTCTTAAACAGCTTGCTTATAGTTCTGACTGACTTCTAAGTTTTAAATATCACTGACTCCTTCCTGTGGGAAATAAGTAGTTAGCTTTCTGTCACATTTCCAGCCTTTTCTCTTCTTCCCATCATTTTGATTGAATGAACATTTAGTGTTTATCATGACTTCATAAATGCTATTCACAGCTGAGCTATCCATTAACACTGTATCATGACTACTTTTTCTCTTCTGCATAACTTTGTTTTCCCTAAAGTTACTCTCCTATTTTTTTCTTGACTTTAGTGTTTTTTTAGAATTTGAAATAATTTCATGCCAAAACATTCATTCACTTGTCTAAATTTTCTTCTAATATTTCAGCTACCTCATGCAGTCTCTAATTTCATCAGAATAAATCTGATCTGGCTGCAATCCACTTGATATGGAGTTGTCATGCTGGAAAATCCCTCTATCATCAGGATTCCCTTTGCTTCTAAGTTGAGTTTATTTCCTAAATCCCACTTCTTCCTAGTTTTTTGTTACTACCTCTTTTTGATAGGATATATTCTCCTGTAGTTTTCTGAAAAACAGTGCATGGGAGGTCTATTTTTTGAAATCTTACATTGAATTCTTACATTCCTCAACCATCTCTTCGTTTTTCTTTTCCTACTTTCCACTTTGATATTGGAGTTTAGAATTGTAGTTTAGAAATAAGTTTCCTACATTATTGGTGATGATCCAGTGCCAATGTGATTCCAGATACTTTTTCAGTGATTATCTTTTTACTTCCTCTCTGGAAGTATGTAGGATATTTTTGTGTGTGTAGCTAATGTTCTGTAATTTCATGATATGCCCTGAGGTGCATCATTTTCACTGAGGTGTTTGGCACACAGTGGGCAGGCTCTGCGTATCTGGAAACCTGAGTCTTTCCATTTGGGGAAATGTTAATAAAGCTTTGGATAATGCCCTTCCACCTGTGTTCCTGTGCTCTCTTCCTCAAATTTCTATTTTCTGCTCTTGTACCTCCTGGACTATTCCTCTAATCCTCTCCTCTATTTCTATCTCTATTCTTTGCTCTATTTCTAGGTGACTTCCTCAACTTTTTCATCTAATCCTTCTGCTACTAAAATTTTCATTTTCAAGACCTTATTTTTGTTTTATCATTTTAAAAAATAAGTCTTGTTTCAGAGATGCAATCATTTGTCTCCATAATGATATTGACAGTTTTCCTTCTTCCCAAATAGGACTAGTAATCTTTTAAAATATATATCTATTTTATTGATTTCATAGAGAGAGGAAGGGAGAGGGGGAGAGATAGAAACATCAATAATGAGAATCACTGATTGGTTGCCTCCTGCATGCCCTGAGTGGGATGGAGCCCACAACCCAGGCATGTGCCCGACTGGGAATTGAACCATGACCTCAGGGATCATAGGTTGATGTTCAACTACTGAGCCACGCCAGCCAGGCAGCAATCTTTGACTGTTTCTCATATGCAAGGGTTCGGAACTAAAAATGATTGGCAGCTACAAACACAAGGATGGGGCCTGCCTACTCTGACTGTCACTATGATCTTGCTTTTAATCTCCCACTTTCTGGCACCTCTGTCCTCAACTATGTCTGTTGTCTCAAAGTCTAGAAGTTTTGTTTGAAACTATTCAAAGACTGCCCCAATAGAGTGGGGAGGACGGGAAGATCAGATGGTTAATAGCTTCCTTATTTTAATCCAGCCTCTGGAAAATATAGAAAATTTTAAAGAAGAGTAACTGGTTCATCTACATTTAATGCAGTTATTTAAATGGTTGGGGCAAAAATGACTGTCTTCTTATATGGGTGGGACAAAAGTAGGTTTACAGTTGCTTATATGGAAAATAATAAAATAATTAATAATATAAGAATAAACTATGTTTCGCATACTCACAACTGTAATTGTTGAATTATTTATCTGTATCACAACTGTAAACCTACTTTTGCCCACCCCTATATGAATAAATACATTTTCAGAGGAAATAGAGCAAGTTGGATCTTCTGAATTTCTTGAGTTTCCCTGTGCATTCATACCAAAATCCTGTAAATTCCATTGTTCATTTTAATCTTAAATTCTACAGAATTTCTGAAGTATTTATGTATCATTAATTATTACTCTAAAACGTAAATAATGGTGACATTTACCTGGAAAAATATACGCATTGTTGCCTTGGCCTGGGGTGAACACTCGCCCATCACTTAGTTTCACCGGCTCGAAAGGACTGCCACTGGCAAACAAACACCTTCCCTGTGAAGAAATGAAACGGCCTTGATTTTGTTACTTTATGTGGCTTAGGAAATCGAGGCAAACTCAAACAAGATTAAATCCTATAGTAAAGCAGCCCAACATATTATTTGCAAACAGAAATAATTTACTATATAACATAATCCTGTCACTTAATTTTTATTGGAATAAAGTGTGTTTTATGCATACATTCTAAAGTTGAAAAATGTCCATTAATAATTTTTCAAAAACCTTACACCTTCCATTTCCTTTAAAAAGTTTTAAAGATGTAGATGGCCAATAAATACCATCCCAAAATATTAAAGATTGATGTAAACATCTGTGAATGAAGGGGAAAACACCAAAAATTAAACTGCTACCATTTACTGTACATCTGCTGTCTCGGTACCAGGGGCTCTCTGTGTTAACTCAGTGAACTTAGCCTGCCTGAAAACCTTAGAGGTTATCATTATCTTGATTTCACTGATAAAATAAAACGAGAAAACTAAGGCTTAGATATTTCCAAGTACTCTTTAAAACAAGCATGTCAAACTTGTGGCAAAACGGCACGTGGCCCACAACAAATATTTTTGCGGCCCAGCCAATATAAAGGTATGTAAGAAACATTTTAATAAAAATTTTGTAACTTAATTTTTACAATATCCTGTTATACATTATTAATAACAAACTACAATGCTCGCTAATGACTGATTACTATAATTGTGTTGCATTCATTTCCCTTATGTGCCTTATGCGCAGGCACACCATTCTCTCCACTAATACTAGCAGCAAATATTTTAGCAGCCGATTGCCACGTCATTAGTCTTGGACTGACTTTTTGGTGTGCGCAACAGGAAAAATATCACTTTCAGAACAAGAAAAATAGGTTTATTTGCGTTACACTTATTAATTTGTGTAATTATTCAGTGTCTGGTAAGTTAATGTTCAAGAAAAAATATTAATTTTTATTAAAATGTCCTATTATTTTATGTTAACGATTACTCATTTATTTCAGCCCTTTGTATTCAGCATGTCTCTATAGAAATAAGCCAACGTTTCTATGAAAATTAAAGCTTTTGTTTTTTTGCGGTCCACATAAACTTAAACCTTGTTTATTTGGCCCGTGTTAGTCTTTGAGTTTGACATACTTGCTGTAAAATGTCACACATCACAACTGTAGCAGTTAAACTGGAATCCAGATATTTAAAACTCCAAAGGCCATGGTCTCTTTCTGTTACACCATAATGCCCCCTAGTGAGGCAGTTTAGAAAAGAGGCATCGATACAACCACACTATCAATCCCAGAAAAAAATGGCATGTTGCCTTGTTAAAAAAAAAAGTCTCCAAATTTGTCATAATCATCCATTTTAGTACTATACTATATAATAAAAGGCTAATATGTAAACTCCTCTGGGAATTCGACAGGGATTTCGACCAGGAGACAAGCTGGCCGGCCAACCGCCCACGGCCCCTCCCCCTTGGCTGGCCCACCCCTGATTGCCTCATCTCCCTATCAGGGGCAGGGCCGTCTGGTGAACCTCCCGTGCCCTCTCCCGCCTCAGGCCGAGCCCGATCGGCCTGATCAGAATGGGCCAGCCAGACCCCACCTGTGCACAAATTTGTGCACCGGGCCTCTAGTGTTCTATAATAGCATATAGCAAATGTTACTGGTACAATCTGTATTTCTAAGACAAGTAAATGCCTGTGAAATTGAAGAGTATCTAAACATTAATTTATAAAATGAAGTCCTTTATATATAAAATCCCCCTAACAAATATCACCCCCCCACACCTTTCCCTGTCAAAAAAAATAAGACAAAGAGCAAAAAATGATAATAGCTGCCCAGTGTGAATGAATCAAAATTATACTTATTATTTTTGTCAGATCAGCAAAAAATATATTTTTGGTATGCTGCAGACTTTTAGTAATTAGTTTATATGTGCCATGATACTAAAAAAATGCTATTTTGTGCTCTGGGCCTCTAGTGTGTATAATAATAAATATTATGGGGCACCATTAATTTTAATAGCTTTATAAAGTAGATTATACAATATAGTACTTTATGGGGAATGTGTTATATTCACATGATACCAGTAAATTTGGAGATTTAGAAAGATCTTGGGAACGTTCTCTAGAATGGTGAGATTCTACAGCAGTTCATCTTCTCCAAACCATCCGTTCTTCCCCCGTCATAGTTTACCTATTACTTAAATAGCCAGATCTTAATGGTAACAGTACTGTCATTCTGAGGCCCAAGCTGGTCTATTCTCTGTTCTGCAAGAAACTGCTGCTTTCTCACTAAACATCAAGGGTGTTTAGTAACACTAAGACATCTATCCACTGAAAACAAAGGAACTAAAAATTTAAGAGGTGACTGCAAATACATAAATATCATTATTTTATGTAACACTAAGAAATTATATAAAATTAAAACTATGATGCAATGCTTTTAAAAAATAATTTTTAAAAAAATATAGCAGTTTCAAAGTTATAAATATTGTGAAAAATGTTTTATCTCATCGGGCTGGTGGATGAGCATCGACCTATGAACCAGGAGGTTATAGTTCAATTTCTGGTCAGGGCAACATGACCAGGTTGCAGGCTTGTGGGTACATGCAGGAGGCAGCCGATCAATGATTCTCTCTCTCCCTCTTCCTTCCTCTCTGAAATCAATAAAAATATATTTAAAAAAATGTAAAACAGCACAAAAGGCATAAAGGTATTAAAAAATAGAATTATGAGGTAATTACTTTCCAGAATTGTTACAAGCAATAATTAATACCAGAATTTGATGATCCATGGATCTATGTTGTAATCTCCAGAGTAACGATGAAAATTATGCAAGAATGTGTAACCAACAGGATAATAGAGGGAAAATAAGATATAACTAATTCATTAAATTATTATTGATTAATACCTCTGTAAGTGTATGCTTCTTCAGCTGTACATTCGGCCATTGTTGTAGGATTACTTAATGCAAAGATTATAGGCCTTTCGTTGATATCAGCCATGGTTTTGATTACACCAGGAGTGAAAAGCCGGCCAGCTCCTGCAACTCCTAAAATAAATAAGGGGAAAAACAGCCAACTTCATTACAGGTAAAATAAAGCAATTCTTTTTTTAAAAATATATTTTTATTGATTTCAGAGAGAGGAAGGGAGAGGGAGAGATAGAAACATCAATGATGAGAGATTCATTGATTGGCTGCCTCCTGCATGCCCCACACTGGGGACTGAGCCCACAACCCGGGCACATGGCCTGACTGGGAATTGAACAGTGACCTCTGATTCATAGGTCCATGCTCAACTGCTAAGCCACACTGGCTGGGCTAAAAGCAATTCTTATAAACAGCATTTCTACAACAGGTTTAACATAACAAAAGCATAGGTGAACTCCTGTTACAAAGATGGATTTTGCATTGCTGAAATAATGTTATAAGAATACAATTTCAAATCTGAAAAGAAAAACAATAAAATGCTAAGTTTTCACTTAAAATACTTATTGTCCACCCCAGCCATAGTAAATTATGTGTGTGGGGGGGAGTATAAGATTATCTCCATCACTATGTCTAATTAAAAATTGCTACAACATGGATGAACCTTGAGGATAATATGCTAAGTGAAATAAACCAGTCACAAAAAGACATACAGTATGATTTCACTTATATGAGTTCTAATCAATGAAGAAGCTAAAAAAGACATAGTTTTCCTGTCCACAGACACTTACTGTTGGTGACTATTTTGCTATTTAGCATTCAATAGGGCTCGTACATGAAATAGATACAATTAAAAGAAAATGATAGATTCAAAATCTTATAGCTACATTGGAAAGAAAATAGCTCCCTTTTAAAGACTGTTACATTTTCTGCTGTGAACTTAATGCCATGTTGTCATAGTCTCATGTCAGCTATGCAATGCCTGACTCAAAAGGTACCAAACGCTTTCAGCTTTGTTGCCAATGAAAATCTTGGACTCTGCATAAGATTTTCTTGGTACAGTGTGTCAAATGACCTTGGTCTTTTTAAGTTTTGAGCCCAACAGTCATACCAACTCTAAAAATAAAGTGTGATAAATCCCACAGCTTCTACACTTAAAAATACAAGCAATATACATTAACTGAACTTTCATTACACACTGCAATCAAAAAGCTATTATGAAAAATATCATACATGCAGAAAGCTAGGTAAAATCTACCATTTCTTTTTTAGTAATCCTGCATGTAAGTTATGATTGGCAAGATACAGTTAAGTAAGAGAATAATCTGCAACAACTTTACTTACCAATTATAGCAGAAGGTTTAAGTATCTTTACTGCATCTTCAAAAGTATCAGGTATGCTCTCTGGGGCTGAGTGCGCAAATGATTCCTGATGACTGTCTATTTTAGCTTTCCGCCCCTGAATTATTACATAAAAATACAGTATTTTTGGTAAATGCTTATTGAGGATTAAATGAAAAGACATCATTATGAGTCACATATTGCTTCTACAATAGGAATGTATTTTCATTTACTTTTCTCTTCAACCCATAGCTTCTAATTCTATCTTCATAGTGTCCATAAACCCCAATATAAAACATAAATCAAATCTCCTTATAACCAGAAACAGTAATCCCTCTCAACAACTCATTTACTCTGTGAAGTTCTCCTAAATTCAGTATGGTACAAGTCCTACAATCCCTTTTCTGGGCTAGATGCAGTTTGGAATTTAGAATTTCTCATATTTTAGAAATGTATTATGGCAATCAATATATAAAATATTACAAATGCCTTCCAAGGGGTACTCTACAACTGAACAAAATTTATGAAGTCACATCATGCCCTGACCGGTGTAGTTTCACAGGCTCGATTCCCAGTCAAGGGCACATACATGGGTTGCAGGTTCGATTCCCACCCCTGGTCAGGGCAGTGTGGGAGAACACCAATCCATGTCTCTCATATCGATGTTTTGCTCTCTGTCTCTCTTTCTCTGGCTCCCTTCCTTTTACTCCCTCTAAAAGTCAATGGAAAAAATATCCTCACTCCTTGGGTAAGGATTAAAAAAGAAAAGTCACGCCAAGCACAAAAGGTGAAGAATACAAATGACCTCTCTGGTTTTGTTACCAGAGAAGTTCAGGTCAGTCAGATGTTACTAACTGGATGCAGAGCTTTTAGAATTTCAGAATTGTACCTGGACTCCCAAGACTTCAGAAACAAGAGGAACAGAGACTTCTGGTTCAAGATGGCTGACTGAAGAAACATGCTTTACTCCCCAAGTCCCCAGTTAAAACCCTTAGTAGTGTCAAATTCTTAGCAGTGTCACAAAGCCAGGAGAGGCACCAGTGACAAATGAAAACAATGAAACGTTTCTCAATGATTTAAAGCAGTCAAAACATGGATGAAAATCTAGCCAGGTTGAGAAATCCGTACCTTGACTTTGGCAAAAGAGAAGACATCCCCTGCAGATGTTTCATCAAAGCTCCAGAATAACCCAGATAAAACCAGCAGGGCTGGGAAAATCTGCACAGCACCACCAGCTGGCTGGGAAGTGAACGAAAGGGCTGAGATACAGCCTCACCAGGCAGAGGTGCTCAGAATAATGGCTTCGTATGCTGTGTCTGTCTCCAGGAGAAACACAGCTCTCCACTACAGTGGTTCAACAGGACAGTCTCAAAAAGGAGGGCAGCGTTAGGGACACCAGGAGAGACTGGAAGCCTAAAATCATTAGGGCAAGCTATGTAACAGACTAAAAGGAAAATACACTCTGAACCTGCAGATGAACAGGAGGGGCTTCTCACTGTGCTAACCAATACTATATGCATTCTAGAGCTGATTATCCTAATATATAAAGAGCCAGGGTCCGTAACGTCCAAAACGACCAAACGGACGACCGAATGCCAGGCTGCGCGCGCAGCAGGCTCGGGTGGGCGGGGACTGGTGAGCGGGCTGAACTGCTGACCTCTCGGTCACTCTTGGGTCGCAGGCGCTGTGGTGACCCAGCACTGACTGCCACCACCAAGGCGGGTGTGATGTGATTGGTTGGGGGGCCCTGCCATCGCCCCATGAATGCCCCGCAGAGGGAGGCCCAGGCCACTGGCCGTGGTGGTGGGCGGGGCCTCCCTCTGCAGGGCGATCAATCGCAGGGCTCCCGGACTGTGAGAGGGTGCAGGCCGGGCTGAAGGACCCACCCCCCACCCCCGAGTGCACGAATTTTGTGCACCGGGCCTCTAGTCTATATATAAAGGCTAATATGCCAAGTTTCTGTCTGGGTAATGACGTCACGGAGCAACGCCCAGCTTCCTCTCCGTAGCAACTAGTCTCCTTGCAGGTCTTCAGCCCAGGAACACGACTTGCTTTATAGCCAGGTGCAAACATTTCACACTTTAACCAAATGTCTGTGAAGCATTTTTCCATGCCTCATCTCATTTGATCCTCACAGAAGTCCTGGAGTGGGTAGATAGGAGACTTGGTGGAATCCTATTTTCATTAGCCAGAAAATGGAGATTTAGGAAGTTTACAAACTTGACCTGACTGAAAAGAAGTAAGAAATGGTGGACCTTGAAAATGACTTCAGGTTTTCTTACTGCACAGAATATAGTCAAACACTGCTGCAGTTAAATATTTTACCCTTTGCTCTCCCTGCGTGATCTATAATAATAATCTGCTTCGTGTTGATATTTACTGCTCTGTTGCTAACAATTACCTGAAAGAGAAGTTGGGGTGCTTCACTGGGCTAGGAAAAGTTTAGCTACATCAGAAAGCAGGTCTAATTAAGCAAGTTTATTCTATATATATAAAAGGCTAAGTTGATTTGCGCATGCGTGATACATATAAAGTTCTCGCTGGTGCCAATTGCACTCCTTGGGTGAGGATTGTCAATTGTGAATTTGGCTGACACTTCTATTATAGAGAAAGGATGAATAGCAATATTAAAATATTTCTTCTAATTAATTTCCTTTCAACATGGGCCACTAGTTACAAACATGATAATCACATTTGTGAAAACCAACATCACAAAAAGAAACACCCATCTACTGTGTACCAGTAAAACTACATATCCTCTCAATAGCTTTCCAGAAGTATGTCTTATAATCCTTGTATCTTATATACAAGCTAACATAGCAGTTATAGTTTACTTGAGAGGGAACTTAGTTGAATGGTTAAGAGCACTGGCTTCATAGGCTACTTGGGTACGAATCCTAATTCCATCACTTATAAGCTGATGTCCTTGAAAAAGTCATCTGACCTTTCTAACCCTCAGTTTCCTCATTTGTAAAATTCCACAGGTTTGTTTTTTTTGTTAATTCTCACTGGAGGATATTTTTCCATTGATTTCTAAAGAGACTAGAAGGGAGGGGGAGAGACAGGGAGAAACATCAATGTTGCCACCCACACGCACCCTGAAAAAGGCCAGGGATTGAGCTTGTAACCGAGGTACATGCCCTTCACTGGAAACAAACCCGGGATCCTTCAGTCCATGGGCCAACGCTCTATCCACTGAGCCAAACTGGCTAGGGCAGTGTTTTTGTTTTTGTTTTTATAATATATAGTTTAATTCATTTCAGAGAGGAAGAGAAAGGGAGAGATAGAAACATCAATGATGAGAGTGAATCATCAATCGCCCACAGCCCCCACTGGGGTTTGAGCCGCAACCGGGCAGGTGCCCTGACCAGGAATCTAACCGTGACCTCCTGGTTTATAGGTCGATGCTCAACCACTGAGCCATGGACTGAAGGATCCCGGGCTGGGCTCCATATGGTTTTTGAGATGAAATAAAATAACTAATGTAAAGTTTTAACACAATGTCTGGTATATTTTTAAACGACTATTATTTTATTATGTATAATTAAACCACTCAAGATTTTTTACTCACACACTTTTTCATTTTATCTTTTGATAAAAGGTACTAATAGAATATTGGTACTAGTTAAGAAGAAAAGATTACAGAATTGGAGCAAAGTACATTGAGATAAGCTTGCTCCAAAGATGTAAATGACAAATAACTGCTATATCATTATACAAGGCAAAAGTACAACACTGTGTAAGGATAGGTTCTATTATGATATAGTTTACCTACATTTCAATGTGTTACAGATATAAGCTATAAGGCATTTCTTAAGCTAATAAAATGACAATCAACGCTAGGAAGGCAGGCATGTCAAAGGACACTAAATCAATCTCAAACAGAAGCTCTTTATTATCCATGAATTGGCCTTAAGAATATATATGCCTTGCCCTGGCTGAGTAGCCAGGTGGTTAGAGCATCATCCTGACATACCAAGATTATGTGCAGGTTGGATCCCCAGTCAGGGTACATACAAGAAACAACCAATGAATGCATTAATAAGTGGAACAACAAATTGATGCCCCCGCGCCCTAAAAAAAAAAAAAAATTACTTTTTTTTAAGTAGTAAAAAAAAAAATGTGCCTTTTTCTGGGGAGAGAGTCCATATATTTCTATTAGATTGCTAAGGAGATTATGACCACCAAAGGGTTAACGAATTTTGTTCAAATATCAGATGTCCTGCTAACAATTTAATTAGAATAGTCTGAGTTCCAATTAAAAACCTAGTCTTAGAAGGGTCAAGTTCAATATTATTTGCATGATTATTTGATCTCTTAAGAGTCTGGAAATCGAGGAAGGAGTAAGTCTGATGCCAACACAGACACTATGATCTGAATACGAAGCAAGAGTCTTTATAAAAGACAAAAGTTTTAGACTGGAGGATTTCTGTTGAGATCATACTGTAAGATCCCCAATCAGTACAATTTGGATAGTCGAGATATAAATTTAAAAAAATTGATAATGTTTTAAAAATCAAACTAAAAATATCATTATAACAACATTGTTTTGCTTCTCCAAGTTTTAAATACCTTACCTTAAATAATAAACCAAACTTGTCAAACATCCAAATTTTCTTTTGTGCCTCTTCTTCTGGGAGGCCACTTTCTACCATAGCCATAACTATAAGATTTGCAATTCCAAGAGCAGCCTGTCAAACAGAACAAAAATTCAAAAAGTAAACACGAGAATATGATGCAATGCTTGAATTATAATGTTTTGTTATGAGGAATATTTGGTTTATTCTTCCCTTACAAATCACACACAAGCTGATTCTTCGTGATATTCTCTAAGCATATTTTAAATTACCTACTTTACAACAGAAATTTTGATTACAAAGATCTCCTTATCTATCTCAAAATTATAAGCTCATTATGCCCCATTTTCCAAATCTAAAGATGAGTGTTGGTTTTTAAATTCAAAATAGCTTATAGAAACTTACCTCTCCTGCTCCAAGAAATAAGATTTTGTGTTCTGAGAGTGATTTACCAACAACTTTTTGTGCTGCAAGAAGACCTGCGAGAGCTACTGAAGCTGTCCCTACAAGAAAAATAAAGATTTTTAAAAAGAAAGAAGTGGTCATATAAAAAGGGTTTAAGAAATGGAAATTAAAATCCTGAAGTTCTCTTTTTGCTTTACCTTGAATATCATCATTGAAGGTACAGTATTTTTCTCGATATTTTCTCAAGAACCTGAATGCATTATGATTTCCAAAGTCTTCAAACTGAATAAGTGTGTTCCGTCCATACCTAAAAAACAGCAAAAGCCATAATGGTTGTGTTGAAAAGCCACTACTACTAAACAGCTTTCCTGTCTAATCTTCCTTATAATAGCATTACAAAATATGTTGTTAGTTCATTTAAGGCCGTGTGGCAATTTTCAGAGTCTATGAAAGACTAGACTCAAAATGTAGAAATCTATTTCTCATTCAAAAAATTTACAGGGTGCTTAAAATGAATGTAGTACCAGGGTGAGCCTATGGGATATCAATCTGCATAAACTATTTCCAAGTGCCTATAAGGGTGCCCAGCACATAAATGCACCAAATAACTTCTTAAAAAAAGAGAGAGATTTTATTTCTGAATCTCAAATGTGTAATATTAGCTATGTATACTCATTACATTAACAGTTAAATAGCAACACAGGAAGTATATACATAAAAGGTTAAAAAATAATCGAGAAGATTAAATGAAATAAAAAATGTAAAGTGTTAGCACAATGTCTGCTATATTTTAAACAACTATTATTTTAAATTATGTATAATTGAAGCATTCAAGATTAGGAGGCTACTATAGCATGAATTCATGAGCATCCAGAAAAAGACGTCAATCATCTTGGTGAGATGGGGTAATAAGGAAAGGTTTAAAAAGGAGGTGGGACTTTATTTGGGCCCTGAAAGAACAAAAAGTCAAAAGGTAGAAAAAGCAAGATATATTTTGGTGACTCTAAATTTTCAATAGTCTGGCTTTATATGAAAAGATAAGGGAGAAATTGGTTAAGGTGAGTTGGGCCAGATAAAGGAGGATCTTGCATGGCAATTAGGGAATGGGGACTTCATTCTGTATCTGGTGCAGAATCAGTGAAGGCTTTAGAGAAGGAGAGAATTCATGTACAACTCCCTTTAGGAATGATGCACCTGCCATTAATGTGCAGCACAGAGTGGTGTGGGGAGAAATGAGAAAGCCAGGAGAAGCAGCAAGGAGGCTGCTCTAGCATGAGGACCAAAAGATGGGAAGCAGAAGCCATAGGAAGTAAAAAGGACGATTATGAGACATTAGAATAAACAAACAGAACTTGGTGATGAGGCCAACTGGGAAGTAAGGAGGAAGTTTGTTAAAATACCAAGGCAATCTGGATCACTAACAAGATACCATTTGACTGTCTAAGATAGAAAAGTAGGTGAGATGGCAATTTCTAAGATAATGAAAAGTTTAGCTTTTTTAGATGTGTCAACTTTGACTGAAAAATTTTTAATTTTTAAATATCTTCTATGTACCAGTAATTTAAAAGGCAGGGCAGGGCTAGGTCATAAATGTAAAGAGTTTGGACTTTGTCATAAAAGTAAAGAGTTTAGACTTTACCCTATGTCAGTAGAAAACAAATTAGAGATTTCAAGCAAAAGAATGACATAATGAAGTACATGTTTTAAAAAAATTTAATCTGGTGGTAATGTGGCGAAGAGCTGGAAAGGAGAGAAATTGGAAAATGGTTTAGAAAAACCCGGAAGAGAGATGAGAATCTGCAGAAAGACTGTAGCAATGGGAGAGAAGAGATCTATTTCTGAGGCATTTGAGTGGTACCACCGACTGGATTTGAGGACTGGAGAAGGAGAAGAGTCAAAGATAACACCAAGTTTAAAGGTTTGGCAATAGGGTGAAGGTTACTGCCATTAATAGAGGCTGAATACACAGAAGATAATAAGCAGTTTGGAATGGGAAGTTGTTGTTTTGGACACGAATATGAAAGAGCAACAGAATGTCTGGATGGAGAATTCCAGGTGTTAGAAATACAGGCCTCAGAGGGAGGTGGGACTGCATAGATGGGTTTTCATGGGGGGAGGAGTCACATGCATAAAGGTTATAGCTTACCATGTACTCACTCACATGTAATAAAAATGAGCAAGAGCCAATGAAGATAACTAAAGAAAGAAAAAGGTGGGTGAAAGACCAAGTCAGGAAAATCTTGGTAGTCAAGGGACGAGGGAATTTCGAGGATTGCAAAACCTGGTGAGATGCTGCAGACAGATGGAGAGAAGAGGACCAAATGGTCAGGGAATTTAAAACATGAAAGCGGCACAAGAGTTTCACCAGAATGGGGAAAGGAGCGTGATGCCAAGGGCTGAAAGAACTTGACAGTGAGGTTCTGATAGGAGCAGTGAGTGCAGACTTCCCTCAAGATGTCGGACAACTTGCCCTGTTGCTGAGTGGTTAGAGTACTGGCCTGCACAACGAAGAGTCACGGGTTCAATTCCCAGTCAAGGGGTCATACCTGGATCGTAGGTTCAATCCCAGGCCCCAGTTGGGGCCGTGTGTGTGTGTCTCTCTCACACCGATGTTTCTCTCTCTCCCATCTGTTTTTCCCTCCTCCCCTCTCTTCCACTCTCTAAAAATTAATGGGAAAATATTCTCAAGTGAGGATTAACAACAACAAAAAAACATATTGGACAACTCAGGGAAAGCAAGGCAGAGTGGGTAGGTTATCACCATGTATCAGCACATCTGATCAGCAGGAAAGAACCAAAGTTCTCAAAATTTAATCTCCTGCCTATCTTTATGAGGTGAACAAAACAAAACTGATTTCTTTTTTCTTTAATTAAAGATGCTTTTATATACTCAAACTTAAAAAATACCTGTCAGTAATGGCCTTCATAAACTCATCAATCAGATCATCATAACGTTGTGATCGATCTCGTTTCTGATATAAGCCCATGTAAAATGGATCTTTTAACAGTGCCTATAAAAGAGACCAAATGTAAAAATAAAATTATTTTGTTACATAACCAGTTTAAACATATTTTTTAAAACAATAATCACAAAATAAATTATTAATATAGTTTTTTAAACCTTACTGCCCTGCCCTATTTCAAGACACTTTTAATAGGCTAATTTACTATTATTTGTATAGATATTAAAAGCGGAGTTTGAGACAAAGACTAACATCTAGTCACAAAATTTCCCTTCTTATATTATCTTCAAAAGAGGAATGTAATAAAAAATATTTTTTAATATGGAAGGAGGGTCGGGCGGGGGGGCGGGGGAGGGGGAAATGGTTTTACTCACTGGATTATCAGTTCCTACATCAATGCACACAGGCAGGCACTTGTCAGGCCGTATCCCTGCACAAGCTGTATACAAGCAAAGTTTTCCTACTGGAATTCCCATTCCATAGACGCCCAGATCGCCAAGACCCAGAATTCTCTCGCCATCAGTCACCACAACAGCCTTAATTACAAGAAAAGAATAATAATAATTAATTAAAAGTGGTTAAAAAAAAGGACATTAAAGAAAAGCATTTAAAAAAGATTTTCTTGATATTTTTACAATCACTTTAAAAAATAAAATTGCTTTTTGACTATCTTCCAAAGGAAACCAACCAAACATACTTAAAATTCTAGTATTTCTAGAACGTAGATGTCAAAAAAGAGCACTAACTAGATTTGACTTCCTATCTTTGGTTTAGGAACATAATGCTTCTGACTGGAGGATCAACTAAAAGCCTCACAAAGACTAAACAGGGAAAGTGAACAAACTTCTGATAAAGAGATTAACCATAACGGAAAAATTAGAGTTTAGAAATAAATAACATGCTACTCCAACAAAATAATCTAGGCGAAACAAGAAAAACCTTAACAATGATGAAAGAGGAAAAGATCTAGAATAAAAAATATACCTACCTACAAGATTTTAAGATAATATAGTGAATTTAATGATCTGACCAAATTTTCTTTAGATCACAGAACTAATGATTATTCATCAAATATTATTTTGGTGAGGAAAAAGTAATAAAGACAAGATTACTGCATGTAGTAAATACTAAAACCTAACAGAAGATCTAAGTCATTAGATTTTATTATTTTATGAAAGGCAGACAGATTGACCACTACATTTGCTAAATTTGAAACTTTAAGAGTTTTATATTTGCTTAAAAGATCTAAATCTATCTTAGATTTAGAAGAAAAAAGACATAATGAATCCTCCCCACTACCCACAAAATAAAAGTTTTATATTATTTTAATAATATGGTATTATTACTTGGTTAATATTAAATAAAATAGGAAACATTAATACTAATAGAAACAGAGAAGAAATAAAGAGAAGGCAGGAGACACCAGTGGTATCGACAGTGAGCAAGCTCACCTTGTGTACTAGCTCCAATTTCTTTCCCAAAGTCAAAGTTTATACCAGTTACCCATTTTGTAGCTATTACTATCATGATCTCCTCAGAGCACTAAATCTGCATGTATATAAGTGCAAAATAAATCAGAGCAACAATGAAAAACTATTCTTGGAAATTTAGAGGTAAGTTACAAGGAAAGAAATAGCATTGTGAAAAGGAAGGTTGTGCTATTAGTACCTTAACATGATTTTCTGGCCAGTTATCCACAATTGATCTAACATGACCTCTGTCTGAGATTGAAATAAATAATCCCCTGCAACAGAACAAAAACACCTTTGCATTTCACAACAGTTTTTTGTTTTTTTCTAAGTCTTTGTTCATAACTGGAATATTTAGGTATTTTAATAAAACATCAAGACACAGTATAATTTCCAAGCAGATTTAGCTAAATCACACTGGTTTATTTTCAAACATTTTCAACTACTTCAAACTGTAATTACATTGCTCACATAGTAGTTGCCACAAAGATTATTATTAAATGATGTGATCATTTTATACAAGAAGAAATGCATCCATGTATCATTTTCAAATAAACCCAACATACCTCCAGTAAAAAGCAATATAAAAATAAACCACCAATGGAGAAGAGCATAATATACTACTGCTAAAACTCACTGAACAGAAAAAAATTGAAATGTGAAGGAACAGGAAGGAAGAGAAGAAAAGTATAGTAGTGTCATATAAAAGACATTATCCTTGAGGCATTAGGAAAAAGTGAAGTTATTTTACTAGTAAACACACAGTATACTGCTATCCAACTGAGATAATGAATCCAGACTTCAAAAAAGGAAGAGGGCATGCCCTGGCTGGTTTGGCTCAGTGGATAGAGCATCAGCCTGCAGACTGAAGGGTCCCGGGTTCGATTCCGGTCGAGGGCACATGCCTGGGTTGCGGGCTTGATCCCCATTGGGGGACGTGCAGGAGGCAGCCAATCAATGATTATTTCTCATCATCCATGTTTCTATCTCTCTTTCCCTCTCCCTTTCTCTCTGAAATCAATAAAGATATATTTAAAAAAAAAAAAAAAAAAGGAAGAGGGGAGAGGAGGGGAGGTAAGGGGAGGGGAGGGGAGGGGAAGGGAGAGAAGGAAACCAAAACCAAAACACAGGTTCTAGAAAATAGGGCAGGCAGAGATGAGGTCCAATAGGTTTCAAGTGCCTTTAAACTGATTCTTATAACTTTCTCATTGGTATCTTACCTTTGGCTTTACTATCCTAGCTCAAATCAGTTTAGTTCAATAGTTTCTCAACCATAACTGCATAATAGAATCATTTGATGAGCTTTTTAAAAATGCCCTCATGAATTCTGATTTAACTGGCTTGGAGTTTAGATCAGATTTACTGACAATCCTTTATGTAAAAAGCAAACAAAAAACCACTGCAGAGTACACTACATAAATGACACAGTATCTGCCCTCATCCAGAAGCCACGCTCCTTATGTTTCACGCCAGTTCTCATCTCTGGTGCACATTAGAATCACACCAGGTGCTTTTATGAAACACCAACACTTGGGTCAAACTCTAGACTAAATGAATCAGGATCTCCGCAAGGGGAGCCCAGGAATCAGTATTTTTATGTTCCCCTTTGTTCTTTAATCTGCATTGAGAACTACTGTTCTACATGAAAAAGAAACTATCAAAGAGCTGAACAGCTGGATACTATCACAGGAATGTTTCAGACACACTGATGGCAGCACATAGAACAGTGGTCTCAAAGAGTCTTCCAGTAATACCTGACCACCACCACCCATGATATTCGTTAAATTCAGACTTCCAGATCTTTCTCTTTTTCTTCAGACTCTTGGGAATTAAAAGGAGAAGAGTTGGTGTAAGACATTGGAGACATACAAGGATTGAGGAAAATAATAGATCAGAAGAACAAGACAAGACAACTTAAATTAAGTAAAAATAGCATTTATATAATGCTTAGAAGTTTACAAACAGCTGGCAGTCACACCAGTTTCCTCATCTGACCTTCTCAGCTGCTCTCTGGTAGGTACAGGTATCACTATTTTATGATGAGAAAACAGATTCAGAGGGATAAGGTCACTTATTCAAAGACCTGAGTCAATACCCATTCCAGTCTTTTTCCACTTAAAATAACTGGAGGTGCTGGAACTATGTGAAATTAAAACCTTATAAACGTCCATAAAAACAACAAATGACAGAAATGAAAGCTGACAAAAAAGAGAATCAATCTTTTAATTTGGCCAGATTGTCAAAAACATTAATGATAATTCTGGAGAATCTGCTACCATGAAAAAAAAAAAAAAAAGAGTACCTTTCCTTTTGGTACAAAAAAGCACAGTTCCTCCAACAATAATTTAAAGAAAGTTAAGAAAGAATGATACTATTTCTACAAAAATCGAAGAAACGAATGTGTTGGGTTTTTATTAATCCCTTTTTGTCCAAATTAAGCTTTTGTGAGGTGAGAAATGTGGTTGAGATAAGACTGCAACAAATAAAACAGAAATGTAGTAAGTGTCATGGAGTGATATTTCTCCTACATAATAATCATTTTCAAATATATTTTTAAAAATAAGCCTTACTTAGGTCTCCTAAAGATGTGTCCATATTGGGAGCAGGCAAGACCAACTGTTGGTGTATATACAATTGGCAACAGGTTTTCGATATCATCTTGCAGTATTCTATAAAACAACTTCTCATTTCTTTCTTGTATTCCCATTATATAGATGTATCTGAAATTAAGCACAGTATATAATATCTACATCAGCCAGTAATACATTCCAAGTTTTGTCCTCTGAAAGGTAAATGTAGCCATCTGAAATTGAGGACCAATTCCCTCCCGGAAAGCAAGTCCGTAAATTATCATTATTTAACACCCAGGAGTAAAAATGAACAAAAATTAAATAGGCTTAAGCTCCTAAAATAGTTCTCAAGACCTCTAATACTTCTCACCTCATAATGGACTTACGTCAGCGCCTCAATGCAGCACAACTCTGACCTGGGAGCTGCTCCTTACGAGGCCCCCTTTGCCTGGAACACCCTATACTCATGCCCAGTCCTATACTCATGCTCTCCGAAAGCAGCTCAGGGTGGAAGGCTCTCTTGGTTCCTTTTCTGCCAGATCCCAATCCCCATGATACATATAGTCACATTAGGTTTCCTGTTTTTCGGTCCCAAAACAACCTACTCCTTTTCTGTAACTCTCACTCCACTTTCTGTCTTCCCTCCAGCCTATATGAGATAATGAGTTAGGGACTATCACTTTATAAACTTCCACAATTCCAGGCACTAGCCAAGTATGTGGAATATAACTGATGTGCTAATTTTCAGTGAATAAACAGGAAGGACAGATTCCATTTAGAAGAGGAATAATAAACGTGTTCTTTCTCTCTCTTGAGCAAGCCCATGCCTTTCCCCACCCTCTTCTTTCCCCAGGGCAAGCTCTCTCTCTCTCTTTGGAGCACACCCACCACTCTCCTCTTCTTCCCACAGGTATATTCTCTCTGCCTTTCCTTTTCCTAGGGCCCATTTTTTTGTCTCTGTAACTCCTTTCTGAGCCCATTCAGCCCAGCTGGCTCACCTTTTTTTTTTTTTTTTTTTTTTTTTTACCTCTGTGACCTTTCTAAATAAACTTTCTCTTATAATTTGAGTTCCTTGCAGACAAGGCAAAGAAAGAAAAAAAAAAAGAAGAGGAGTAATATTTTCTATATAGTTACCATGGGCAGAAATAATACCAATAGGTAGATATTAAAGGGAAGGAAATTTCTTCTCAACACAGGGAAGAAAACTAACAATTGAGCTATAATGACTGAATATGAAATAAAAAGCAGAAATGTTGCCCGTCTGGCGTGGTTCAGACATAAACACAACCATCTACTGATGAGCTCCTAGAAGGAAGGGTTGTGCATTATTGTAGAGGACATACATTTCAGTTTGCCTCGGCCAGGTTCAGTTACTCCTCTTTTTCAATCCCTAAAGTGTCCTGGATTGAATATTACCCACTTTATATCCTCAGTGGCCATTAAAGTGGCACACACAAAGTAGATGATCAATAAAAGTTATTGAACAGAATGGATGAAAATTAGATGATAGCTTTGCTTCTAATATTCCATTCAAACCTGAAATGCTCTGTGATTTTGAGCATAAAAAACTGATTTCTACTCTTTAAAAGGATATTTCATTGGGGGTTATTTATTTTTTATTAAATTTATTGGGGTGACATTGGTTAACATGAATATACAGGTTTCAGGTGTGGGTTTCTATGTTACAAGATCTGTATAATGCACCGTGTGCCCACCACCCAAAATCAGATCTCCTGTCACCATATAGTAGGACCCCCTTCTCCCTAAATTTTACAATAGGAAAAACAAGTGAAGCATTCACTGCAATGAAAAATATATTATCATTATAAAAATAACAGGAATGGACTACAACACAAACTTCATTATGAGACTGTATGTTTCTCATGCCATAATAACCACAATACTCCCAATTTTTCTGATCATAACATCAATAAAAACTAAACATCTAAGCAATTCTTACTTTTCCAAAGGACAATTTAATTTTTTCACATTTCTATGGAATCGTAAGGCTTGAATATCTTGTGTCTCTATTTTGGGAGGTAGAAGTCCTTGAAGACCAAGCATTTGTCGTTCTCGTAATGTAAATGCCATTCCCTAAAAAAAAGGAGTAAAAAAAGATTAAAAATTATTACTTACTGGGGTAGCAGTAGTGATGTCCCAGAAAATGTAATTTAAACATATATATATTTTAAAATCAGTGAGATATTTTTGCCCAGACTGTCAAAAATGTGTAAGATTGGTCATATCTAGTATTGGAGAGGGTGTGATAAAACAGTTACTCTCACATACATGCTGGAAATGTAAACTTATTTAGGCTTTGGGGAAGACAATTTTAAAGTAATCTTAACATTTTAAATACACATACTGGACAATAATGCAATTCTACTCTGGACAGCCATCCTAGATAAATATTCACACATAAAGAGGCATATACAAAGAGATTTGTTCTAGCACTATTTCAAGCTCTTTTGTCTATTATAAATTAAAACACCATCAATTATGGAACAGTTAGGGAACCCATAGTATTTCAATATCATGAAATACCATCACACTTAAATGTATATCTGTGTGTGTCATAGAAAGATTTCCCAGACACGCAGTTAAGAGAGAGAAAAAAAAAGGCAAGTTGCACATCAAAACACACTTACTGTAAACTGCATTATTTAGAAAACCCCCATAAAGTACATATACACAGATGCATCATACATTAGAAATGAAATCAACAAAATATGGTTTGAAAGAACATAAAACAAGCTGGTAAGACAGGCTACCCCAACTAGAAAGGAGTGAGGCTGAGTAGAAGGAGGAAGGAAGAAATGATACTTAAGAAAAAATTAACCTATGTCCTAAGAAAACTTTTGCAATTTCTGGTATTCAGCTATGGGTTAAATTCTTTGAATCAAAAGTGATGCCAGTGAAAATGCCAGAGAAAGGACTTCCAAAAATCATTTCCTCCATAAAAAACAATCAGAACACTGGACAACAGATCAGAATAAACTTCCTCAGAATTCTGGAAATAAACCAAAGACTTCAACAATAGCGAGCATTTATTTCAAGAAAAACTGCTGAATTTCATCAAGACTAGCAAGCTTTGCGCCTTTTTAACTTGCCTTATTCACTCTCTACTCACCAACTCCACAGCAGCCTCGAAAATAGCAATCACTGCCTGGCCAGTGTGGCTCAGTGGTTGAGCACTGACCCAGGAACAAGAGGTCACCAGTTGGACTCCTAGTCAGGGCACATGCCCTGGTTGCAGGCTCCATCCCCAGTAGGGGGCGTGCAGGAGGCAGACGATCAATGATGTTTCTCATCGATGTTTCTATCTCTCTCCCTTCCTCTCTCTCTAAAAATCAATAAAACATATATTTTTAAAAGTAATAACCTTAAAAAAAACAAGAAAATAGCAATCACTGTGTAATAATCACTTTGAAAACCAGAGCCTGGCAGCCACTGGAGGATGGAAGGGGTTAGAGATTTTTCTAAAACTCCAGGGCTCTGTCATTCTTTGACCTGTCAGGTAGTTCCCTGGAAGAAACCTTTTGCAAGACTGTCTTTATTTGACTTGATTTGGAGCTCATCCAGTGTGAATAGCCTTTTCCTCAGAAGAGCTTGTTAAAAACAATAAGAGGCAATTATATAACATGGCAACTCCCTAAGTTGGGGAGTAACAGATGAGGCAAACAACAGACTAACCAAAAAGTAAAAAACGGGCAAGCTGAGGAGCTAGATGTCTATGGAGGAGCTTTGAAAACCTTGGACTTCTTCCTGAGCATCCAGAAGGCATGTGCCTGAACTGTTTTCATGCCCAGGAAAGACTTGAGAAGGCTCTAAACTCCACCCCTGGTAACCTTGAAGCTTTGCGTACGCAGAAAGTGAGGGCTGAGACACAGTTGTAAACTACTTGGCTGAGTACTGAAGCCAATGCCCCAACATGTTACACAGAGCCACTTGGCAAATAATGGAAGACTTATTGAGAATGTCAGTAAAGAGACAGAAAATATAAAAAAGGAACTAAACAAATTCTGGCATTGAAAGTACAATAACTGAAATTTAAAAATTCACTTGAGGGCCCGGCTGGTATGGCTCAGTGGTTGAGCATCTGAACCAGGTGGTCATGGTTAGATCCCCAGTCAGGGCACATGCCCAGGTTTCGGCTCAATCCCCAGTAGGGGGCATGCAGGAGGCAGCCGATCAATGATTCTCTCATATTGATCAGTTTTTATTTCTCTCTCCCTCTCCCTTCCTCTCTGACACCAATAAAATACATATTTTTTTTTAATTCACTAGAGGGGCTAGAGTCTAACAGATGAAAGAATCAACAAATTTTAAGACAGATCAACTGAGATTATCCAGTCTGAGAAAAAACGTACACACATAATGATTAAATACGAACAGAGCCTCAGAGACCGGTGGGATACCATCAAGAGTGCCAACATTTGAAAAACACGAGTCCCAGAAAGCCAGGGGAGAAAAAGAATATCTAAGAAA
The DNA here is from genome assembly GCA_025583905.1 of Ia io. NCBI lineage: Eukaryota > Metazoa > Chordata > Mammalia > Chiroptera > Vespertilionidae > Ia > Ia io. Next base: position 9,778,609 of record JAJQQW010000013.1, read on the forward strand.
TAAGGGGCTAAAAACGTTTCAAATTTGATCAGAAACATTAACCCACATATCCAAGAAGCTCAACATCTCAAAAATTCAGAGATCTACACCTAGGCACATCAAACTGTCAAAAGACAAACACAAAAAGAGAAAACTGAAAGCAGAAAAGACTCAATAGGCATACAGGGAATCCCCAGGAAGAGAAACAGCTAGTTTTTTCTTTCTTTATTGATTAAGGCAGGGGTCCTCAAACTTTTTAAACAGGGGGCCAGTTCACTGTCCCTCAGACCGTTGGAGGGTCAGACTATAGTTTAAAAAAAACTATGAACAAATTCCTATGCACACTGCATATATCTTATTTTGAAGTAAAAAAACAAAATGGCAAAAACACCTGCATGTGTCCTGCAGGCCATAGTTTGAGGATGCCTGGATTAAGGTATTACATGTGTCCTTATCCGCCCATTATCACCCCCCCACCCTCCCACACACACACTCACGCCCTCATCCCCCTGGTGTCTGTGTCCATTGGTTAGGCTTATATGCAAGCATACAAGCTAGTTTCTTACCAGAAACCATGACAGCCATAAGGCAGCGGGCTGACATGTTCAAAGTGCTGAAAAATGGCCTGCAAAACTGCATACTACAGTTTTAAAAGTAATTTTAAGAGGATCATGGCAAAATAAAAAAAGATGATATATTAGCGTGGTAGAAATATGATTTTCCTTTATTTGTCATAACATTATTTGTGTAAATAGTAAGAATCACAAGAAATATTTAGTTTTTCTCAAAGAACTAGCTCAGGAAATTAAAAGAAACAAAAATCCTCAAAACTGAGAACCATAAAACCAAAGCTCCAGAAACAAATTAGGAAGTAAAAACTTCCCAGAGGAAAAGATGCAGAGCTCAATTAAAAAATAAATAAAAAATAGGAAGGTCAGTCAAATGAGCATGGGGAGAGGAGAAATCCAACCTTACACTTGTACAGCCCTTTAAATGTTTCAAAATGCTATTATTACTACATTATTTAGGTGAGAAAATGGAAACTTAGAGAGGTTTAAATGACTTTCCTAAGTTTCCTGGCTAGTAAATGGCAGAGCTCAAATTAGCATCTAGTCTGCACCATAATGATGTCCAATCCTTTAAAGTAGAAGGATTTCTAAAAAAATATTAAAAATTCCATATTCAAATTCATACAAACAGAAAATAAGTAGTGGTTACCAGGGCTAAGGAGGAAAGGGGGAAGTAGTGGAGGGACTGCTTAATGTGTACTGGGTTTCCATTTTGGTAGTAAAAAGTTTTGGAAATTAATAGTGGTAACATATGCACAGTACTGAATGTACTTAATGTCACCGAACTGCACATTTTAAAATTATGTTTAATTTACCATAATAAAAAAGTTTTACAGAAATAATAACAGGTATACCTTAAGAAGACAGTGATTACAGACATACATTTGGTGGAGGGGGCAAAAAAGGGAGAAAACAGGGGACATCTGTAATAACTCTCAACAATAAAATAATAAAAAGGATTAAGAATTCAGTATTGCCTTTAATTACTAGCTTATTAATCACAGCCGAAACATACTCTTAAAATAGTACTTACAAACATTTAAAAAGTCATTTAGACTACAAGGTTTGAAGCATGAACCTGACTTCTTTACGTGGTAAGTCCCCAAGGAGTTCATGACCCTCAAAATAGGAATCACTAGTCTATGTTCCTCCTTAAATATAAAACCACAACAAAAAACTCTTCCTGATGCTTAAGCGATTTCCAGAAGTGGTCCTTCAATGAGGTAACCATACAGATGCTATTCCATCGTAGAGATTTCAGAAGGCTAGAGTATTAGAATTTATTTTCTTTACCAGTGGTTCTCAACCTTTCTAATGCCGCGACCCTTTAATACAGTTCCTCATGTTGTGGTGACCCCCAACCATGAAATTATTTTCGTTGCTACTTCATAACTGTAATTTTGCTACTGTTATGAATCGTAATGTAAATATCTGTTTTCCGATGGTCTTAGGCAACCCTGCTAGCGGTTCTCAACCTGTGGGTCGCAGGTTGAGAACTGCTGCTGTAGAGCCTAAGACCATCGGAAAACACAGATATTTACATTACGATTCATTAACAGTAGCAAAATTACAGTTATGAAGTAGCAACGAAAATGATTTTATGGTTGGGGGTCACCACAACATGAGGAACTGTATTAAAGGGTTACGGCATTAGAAAGGTTGAGAACCACTGATTTAGACTATCTTCCTCCTTAAAATTCACTCCCTGCAACACACTTTATAAATTTCTTATAACCACCACAAAGTAGGTTTATATAGTTTCTATAATAAGAGAAAACCAACATATTTATCAAATGTTTACTATGCCCATGGAGTTATAAAAGATACAAAGAATTTTTGAACAGTCCTTGCTCAAGAGGAACCTGAAATATAGGTAAAATATACAAAGTCATGAAAATGTAAATACTATCAATTATTTCAACAGCAGCTTAAGACATGAGAAGAAGGACAAAGCCAACATCCAGATGACTTGCACAGGAAGAGGAAGACAGACACTGCTACATGTGTTAGAGAAGGGAGCAGTTATCCCAGTCTGTGGTGTGTGCAAAGGCTCTGCAGAACTGGGTTTTCAATGAGTTGCATCTTGAAGAACAAGTAAGATTTGTGGAGATGCGACAGAAACAAGAGAGGATTAGAATATTCTTCATTAAACTTCATTTACTTCACTAACTGCTTGCTCAATTTTCATTCTAGCCAGGTACCAAAAATGCAAAGATAAAGTGCTCTGTGTGACCCTTAGTCAAATCCCCCTCTGTAGGCCCCAAAAGCTTCAAATCATACTATCCAATTATTGTCTCTCCACCCCATGAGAAAACAAATGGGTCTGGCAAATTTCTTACTGTTTTAAAATAAATGACACCTTAATACGAACGCACCATTCTCGAAAGGTAAATTTCATATATTGCAATAAACCCATGTATCCTCTTGTAAGCTTCCTGTAAAAAATATCATTCCAGAATCACATTTATTTACTATTTCATTTACTTACAATTGTTCCTAAAATATGGAGAGGGAATGTCCACTGAACCCAGCATGGATAAGGAATAAAGTCACAACTAGATCTCAATATTGCCCACCACTTCTGCCCCAAGAATGTAAAGGGAGTCAGAGGTCTCTGTCTTTTGAAGCAGCAGTGTGATTAATAGGCACAATCACTTGTGTGTAATGATTTGTGTCCAAAAAGCTGTGTGAAGGTGTGGCAGCATGAAATTTCATTTTACAATTTGACCCCATCTTCCAAGGGCCCATCTGATTGGTCCAGGATGAGTACTTGATCTAAACTGGGTAAATCTAAATATCCCACATCTGGTCAAAAGTCCTGGCTGGACTGCTATTCTGTGGGTTTTTCTGATCTAGAACTAGGAAATAGCCAGTCCTTTCCTGGTGGTAGAAGTTGTGAGTTGAGAGGTATAACGCAGCCATGATTCTTGCCTTATGGAGAAAAGTGAAAAGTTCATGCAGAAAAAGCAAATACCTCCGAATAGTTTTATTGTAAAGCTACAAAATAGAAAAGTTTCACTTTATCAGTCTAAAATATATAAAATCACACTGTTATTGGGACAAGAGACAAGGTATGTCACTAGTCATGTTACTAACCTTGTTTGTTCTTGGGTTCAACATGAGTGGCTTGCCTTTCTCTTTTGTGTGTACATGCCGGCATGCCAGAGAACAAGGAGTGGCAACGACTCTTAACCGGGACAACATCTTTTCTTTCACCTGAGAAAAACAAAGCAAACACAGTCAGACTTCAGTTCTCAAACATCTCCCATCTCAAATAATCCAGTTCTCGACCAAGTTGTTCATGGAAAAAATGTCTCAGTTGTCAAACAAAACTTCAGTTTTCAATTTAATAACCCGTAATAACCTTTAGTATTCTTGTTGATACCTGTATGATAAGTCCAGCATCACGCAGGTGACAAAGGAGAGAATTCAAGAATATGAATCAGTTTACCACTAAACCTTGCATTGTTAGCATCTCAGGAAATTATGCTGTGAATATTTTCTAATGAAGAAAATGATTAGGTTTTCAAACAAATTGCTTCTCAAGCAGCATTCTGGAACGAATTAAGTTTGAGAACTGAGGTTCCACTATAAACCACGGCTGAGAGACATATTATAGAACTGCATGTAGTTCAGTTTTCAAAAACAGATTTAGAAAGCTTAACTTTATACATGTGAAAACTATTTTTCAAAATACGTTTATGTTTCTATAGACTGTAATGGTTGCAAGAGTAACATTATGGTAAAGGCCGAGACTTACTTTTCCTGACAAGACAAATACTTGGATAATCATCCCTACTCTTAGGTATCTATTATAGTGTGCTAAACATTTGCCCTTCTTCTAATCCACACAGTGTGGCAAGGTATGTATCTCCCACTTATGAGAGAAAAGAATTGAGAGGTTAAGGAACAAGGTAGCACTGGCCAGGTGGCTCAGTTGGTTGGAGCATCATCTGTATACAAAATGGTTGTTAGATTCCTGGTCAGAGCACATATCTAGGTTTCAAGTTCGATCTCCAGTTGGGGCACGTACAGGAGGTAACCAATTGAGATTTCTTCCTCACATCGATGATTCTCTCTGTCTCAAATCAATAAAATCAATAAAAATATATACTCAGGTGAGAATTAAATTTTTTTTAAAAGGAAAGAAACAAGGTAACATTTAGTAAACAGTGAAGTGAGTTCCATGTGGGAGTTTAGCTTGAAGGTGAAAAGTAAGTAATAGGAAAACCTGGACTATACACATTCAGAGGAAGAGAAGCTATCCAGATTCTTACCTTGACTCAGAATTTTAACCTACCGTAGTTAATGTTTAAATGTAATTAACTAAATTTTCTGTTCTTAGAAAACCTGTTACTTAATATTAAAAATTCATTCAAATTGGATTTTTGTCTTTTCACATCCATCCCAAACATGGGAATTTTTCAAAGTGGAAAACTGTACATAATACATTAAACTTTAAATATTTAATGATGGGAATATAATAGATTCTTCTGTATATCAATTCTACCACCAAAAATCAATTTGCAATTCATATTTATTATTTTAATCATTAGAAATCACTGCAATTGTCATACAATATGTTTTTTAATGAAATTTCTACTTGCTGAGAAATCTGTGGTCTGTATATGGGAATGTAGCAAAACCATTTACACCCTGGGATTTTTTAAAGTGAATTTTTAGGTGAAATTCACATGACATAAAAATAACCATTTTGAAGTGAATGATTCAAAGGGATCTAGAAAATCTGTAATGTTGTGCAACCACCACCTCTATCTAGTTCCAAAACATTTTCATCATCCCAGAAGGAAACACCTATCCATTTAAGCAGTTTTCCTCCCTCCTCCAGTGCCTGCAACACCAATCTGCTTTCCATCTTTATGGACTTAACTATTCTGGATACTTCACATAAATGTGGTACCTAAATAAGGCCACAAAACCAAGAAATCATAAGCACATCAAGAATCACAAGAAATGGGGATGGGGGGTGAGGTTTAAGGGTACAAACTTGCAACAAGTAGCAAGTAAGTTATAGAGATCTAACAGAGTATAGTGAATATAGACAATAATATTGTAGTACAATCGTCAAACTTGCTAAAAGACTACAACTTAATTATGCCAACCACCAAAATGAAATGATAATTATGCAGTGATAGAGGAGCTAATTATTGCTACAATGGCAATCATATTATAATATGTAAGTGTATTAAATTAACATGTACACCTTAAATTTACAGTGTTATATGTCAAATATATTTGATGAGACATAACTGCTTTTCTTAAAAAAATGTTAATGTCATGATGGACATGTTAAAACAAAAATTCAACAGAGTAAATTTGAAGACTCTAACTGACTTTATTAAATGACTAGTGGCCGGGTGCATGAAATTCATGCATGGTGGGACGGGGGGTCTGTCCCTCAGCCCAGCCTGCACCCTCTCCAATCTGGGACCCTTCGGGGAATGTCCGACTGCCGGTTTAGGCCCGATCCCTGTGGGTGGGATTGGGCCTAAACCGGCAGTTGGACATCCCTCCTGCAATCTGGGACTGCTGGCTCCTAACCGCTCACCTGCCTACCTGCTTGATTGCCCCTAACCACTCTGCCTGCCGGCCTGCTCACCCCCAACTGCCCCCGCCCCCGCTGGCCTGCTCGCCCCCAATTGCCCCCCCTGCAGACCTGATTACCCCCAACTGCTCCCCCACCGGCCTGATGACCCCCAACTGAACCCCATTGACAGCTTGCTTGCCCCCAACTGCCCCCCCCCCCCCCCCGCCGGCCTGATCACTCCCAACTGCCATCCCATCCTGGCCTGATCACCCACAACTGCCCTCCCTTCTTGGCCCCTAACAGCCTCTATCTTGGCCCCGCCACCAAAGCTTTGTCCAGAAGAACATCTGGAAGGACTCCCAGTCTAATTAGCATATTACCCTTTTATTAGTATAGATTATTAGTATAGATAGAGGCCTGGTGCTCGGGTGGGGGCCGGTTGGTTTGCCCTGAAGGGTGTCCCAGATCAGGGTGGGAGTTCCCTTGGGGGGCGGGGCGGCCTGGGAGAGGGGTCTGTGGTGGTTTGCAGGATGGCCATTCCCCCATTGGGGTGAGGGTCCCCACTGGGGATGGTGCCAGCCTGGGCGAGGGGCTGGGACAGTTTGCAGGCCAGCCACGCCCCCATGGGGTGAGGGTCCCTGCTGGGGAGGTGTGGCCAGCCTGGGTGAGGGGCTGAGGGCTGTTTTCAGGCTGGACACACCCCTTTCAGGATGGGGGTCCCTGCTGGGGTGCCTGGCCAGCCTGGGTGAGGGGCTGAGGGTCATTTGCAGGCCCCTCGTCAGCGGCTAGCCTGGGCGACCCGAGCCTCCAGTGCGCTCAGGCCGGCTCCGTGGCTGCCGCTCACAGGCCCCTCCTTCAGCGGCTGGCCAGGGCAGGCGGGAAGCTTGGGTCGCTCCCTGGAGACAGAGGAAGCCAAGCTTCCTCTATCACCAGGGGGCGACCCAAGCCTCCCCCTCGCTCTGGCCTGTTCTGTGGCTGCCGCCCATAGGCCCCTCCTTCAGTGGCCAGCCCAGGCAGGTGAGAACTTGGCTTCCTCCATCGCCGGGGGCGACCCAAACCTCCTGCCTGCTCCAGCTGGCTCCACGGCTGCTGCCATCTTTGTCCCGCTAATTTGCATATTCCCTCCTGATTGGCTGTGGGCGTTACAGAGTGATGGTCAATTACCATATTACTCTTTTATTAGATAGGATTCACCAAGCAGGCAGCATCCCACCCAGCAAACAGAAAAAAATCTCTGAGGAGCTGTAGGAAGCACAAAGTTTCTAAAGGCTAAAAGGGGATGGGACAAGCAAGTCAGTCACCTTCCTTTGGGGAAAGGGCAGGGGGTCTATAATTCAGATCACCTCAGTAGTCCTAATCAGGAAATTCCATATTGACTGGTTAAAGGTCACAAACCTGGGAGAGATTGAAACTACAATAAAATCTTGATTTGCTATTCTGGGGACAAGTGACTCTATTTTGTATCTGTCTGTTTATTTATTTATTTAAACAATTTCACCCATTTTGCTCAGAGTCTCAGCCTGAGAGATGTGATTAAAACTTAAGGCATTTGCACACTCTCAGCTACCACTATTCTGTAGTTTTCACAGTTTTTAATGACCCTGTGTGATTTTTTTTTTTTTCTTTTCTGATTCTCTATGGTATTCGAAGATCATGACTTCAGGTTCATTTTTTTCTTCTTCTTCAATGGATTCCCATTAGTCAGATTTATTCCAATTAATAAAGATCAAGACCTCGAATAAGGCCCACAAAAACCTTTTGTGACCTAGCTTTGACCTACATCTCTAGCCTTATATAGTAACATAATTTGATGCCATATTATCATTGTTTCAGTTCCTTTACTTAATCTTCAAACCAGACAAAGGCCTTTTCACAGCTTTTATTTGCAAGGACACCCCTTAACCCTCCTCTTCCTCTCCACCCACCTAATCTTTAAATCTTGCTTCTGCTTTCACTTCTCCAGGAAACCTCACCTAAACTCCTACTTTAAATTTTCATAGAAAACTATTTTACTATAAATAATTACAATTTTTATATTTTTGTATCATTACTTAATTAATATCTGGCTTTAAAATTAGACTAAACCTCATAAAGATAGGACTTTGTCTATTTTTGTTTTTCAGTGCATCCCTTGCTTTTCTTTTTTGTTCAGGTTCATTTTTAAGTTGGCTATTTTCTTCATTTCTTTTTTGATGTTCCAGGCTTAGGAAGATCATCTGTTTGGTGGTGAGCCACTGAGAACATGCACTTAAAGCCTTTGAGAGACTACAGTGTGCTGGGATGATTACTATGATTACTGGGAGCAGGATAATTCCACTGTCTGGAGTGCACTTTGGAGCCAGTCATAGCCAGATATTTGAGGAAAGGAGAACTCAGGATCCAGCCCAGTTTAAAGGTATATAACAAAACCTCAAAGACAATCAACGAGACTAGAAACTAGTATCTACAAAGGTACCAACATTATTTTTTTTCTCTACAATTCCTTTTTTTAAAACCAAAGATAATCACAGTAAAAGTAATTTGTCTGCATTAAACTTGGCTTAATTAGTTAATATAAGTGCAGCAAAAATAGTGACTGATCATATAATCTCTTTCGAACACTGCTTTCTGGACCCTTTCATAAGGAATCTCAGACTGAACTCTCAAAGCCAATGGCTGGCCATCAGATTTGACCTGCAATACCATTTCAGTCAAGGCCTTGGTAATACAGCTATTCTTTTGGACTTCAAGTAACTGTTGATGCTCAGAACTAGTTTCCTTGAATTTTTTGGTGACTTGAGACTTAAAAAAAAAAAAAAGTTATTGTTGAAAGTATTACAGGAGGCAACCAATAGATGCATCTCTTACATCAATGTTTCTCTCTCCCCCCACCCCCCAGTCTCTCTCTCTAAAATAAACAAACAAACAAATAAATAAATAAATGGAAAAAATATCCTCAGGTGAGGTTAAAAAAAAAAATACTAGGAATAATAAGGGAAACAACTTGGAATACCAGGAAAGTAGAATACATGTTTTCAGTTATAGAAGGTAAATATGGAAATGCATATATAAGGAATCACGAGGAAAGTTGTAGGTATGTGAAAAAAAACTTTTTTTTTTTTTTTAAGCCTTGACCAGCCAGGGTTGAGGCACTGCTTCAGCAAGAGAGTAAGAAGTTGTTTTTATTTTATTTTTTAATATATTTTTATTGATTTCAGAAAGGAAGGAAGAGGGAGAGAGAGACAGAAACATCCATGATGAGAGAGAATCATGGATCGGCAGCCTCCTGCAAGTCCCCCACTGGGTATCGAGCCCACAACCCAGGCATGTGCCCTTGACCAGAATCGAACCTGGCACCTTTCAGTTCACAGGCTGATGCTCTATCCACTGAGCCAAACCAGCTAGGGCTGTGAAAAGAAATCTTGAGAAAGAAAATTTTGTGTATGATCAAGCTGGAATGTATTATAAGCTTTAATATCAACTGTGTACTTACATAAAATTAAAACTCAATGTTATTTCATCTGCTGAAAGGACAAAGTCTTCCTGTACAACTAGTATGTTATTGCTCTCTATCATCAGATCTTTGATTGCTTAGGTAAACCAAGTCTTAATATTAAAAAAGCAAAATTTGCCCAAGGGCATGTTCCTTGGTTGTGGGCTCAATCCCCAGTAGGGGGTGTGCAGGAGGCAGCCAATCGATGATTCTCTCTCATCATTGAGGTTTCTCTCTCTCCCCCTTCCTCTCTGAAATCAATAAAAATATATTTTTAAAAAAGCAAAATTTTGCTAACAACTACTTAACTTTCTGTATTGTCTGTAGTCTTTGTCATCATGATAATTAAGTATTGTTTCACAGTAACCTATGATCCTACTTGATCAAATGTTTTAAAACTTGTATGTTTAACAAATTCAAAAATTAGAGTCTTTTTCTTAACCAGAAAAAACTTTTTCAGAAGGATCCCTGCACTATTTCAAAAAAGATCTATCTGTCTCCCTCTCCCCACTCTCTCTCTCACTCTCTTCCCTCTTACCTTCCTTCCTCCCTCCCTCCCTCCCTCCCTTCTTCCTGTTTTTTACTAAGGGGAAATTATTGTTATTGTTCTAGAAATTATACAAAATGTCTAAAAATCCAAAATGTCCTGAAACAACTTTTTCATTTATAATTCTAGCTGATATCTTAAAATGGTGTATTGCAGAGAAAAGCAAATTGTTTTGTCAATTCAGATCATATTTTTAAACTGGGTGAGGACTGTAGAACACTAAGGAAAAACTGGATTCGTAAAACTGCTAACAAAAGGATCAAGATCAATAAGAATATGGGACTGAATGAACTTAAGGATAATTATAATATTCATGACTTTATTTGAAATTATTACTGTGGTTTTTTTTTTAATCTTTGTTTTCCAGATATAAAGAAATTTTTTTTCTCCTAAACTACCTAAGACATACAGCAATTTGGTACTAGAGGCCCAGTGCACGAATTCGTGCACCAGTGGTGTCCCTGGGCCTGGCCTGCAGGATCAGGCCAAAACTGGCTCTCCGACATCCCTCAAGGGGTCCTGGATTGCGAGAGGGCGCAGGCCAGGTCGAGGGATCCCACCGGTGCATGATCGGGACTGGGGAGGGACGCAGGAGGTTGGCCAGCCGGGTAAGGACCGTGGGAGGGCTCCAGGGTGTGTCTGGCTGGTCTCTCTCAGTCCCAATTGGCCGGACCCCAGCAGCAAGCTAACCTACCACTTGGAGCGTCTGCCCCCTGGTGGTCAGTGCACATCATAGCGAGTGGTTGCGCGGCCTTACCATATCATTAGCATATTACGCTTTGATTGGTTGAACAGACGACTGGATGACTGGACACTTAGCATATTAGGCTTTTATTATATAGGATAAGCAGAATTGAAACATTTATCTTTTCCTCCCTACCTGATCCCTCCAGAATTGGGAATCTTCATAAATGTGTATTCCCACTGTCATAGTTCAATATGTAAGCTCATTAAGAACCTGTTCTCCTTGCAACAGGACACAATTGGAAACAATGGATATATTACCAAGGCTCATGGTATTTTTTTTTAGAAAAACATGAATACTTCCAGACATGATTAGACACCCTTAAGGAACAAAGACTGACTTAGGGAAGCCTAATTGGGGAAAACCAGTCTAGTACCTTATTTACAGAATTCACAAAAACCTTACCACATTAACTTTTGCATTCAGCATTCTCTGCTTTTGATATCCATTTAATTGAAGGAAATGAAGTTAAACACAATATTTTACAACTGGAAAACACAACTTCATAAGGACTCTTTACCAGCAAGATGGAAAGGACCACATTAGGTACTGTCTTAATTAATCTGTGTGAGGCCAGGTCTACAGGTGTAGACTCTTGGATTCACGTTTCCCATTTAAAGAAAGCCTTTGCAGCCCAACCAGTTGGTTGAGCACACCCTAAGCACTCAAAAGGCTGCTGGTTCAATTCCCAGTCAAGCACATACCTGGGTTGCAGTGGGGTTCAATCCTGGTCAGAGTAACGTATGGAAGGCAACCGATCAATGTTTCTCTCTCCCTTCCTCTAAGTACATCCTTGGGTGAGAATTAAAAACAAAACAAAACAAAAATCCCTTGTACGTAATTGGTCTGTTGAACCAACAGAAGATTTGAAATTAAAAATTACTAGGAAGTGATGGAAACAATATCTGTGGTGGCAGCTAACCCAAAATTCTGGATCTACACCTTCATTTTTCCTTAATTTAGTTCCTCTCTATCTTACAAATAATACGAGAGGCAAAGCATTTACCATAATAGTTACTGTTTCCTTTTTTCCCTTATATTTCTACCTGCAAAGATAACTCAACATTGGGCATTACCTTTAAACCTAGTTAACAAGTAAAAACATGCAGATGGTGGTAAACATTGTCAAGGGTGTTCAATGTCTGGCAATGTTAATCCCAGGAAAGGTGCCAGATTGGGAAGAAAACTTTTTCTTTAGGCAGGCATTGCAATGAATGAGTACACAATTAGAAACTTTATCATAAACCTTACAGGAAATTGCTGGAGCTATCACCAAAGTAAAAGCCTACTAGAAATACCATTAAATTCTCTTACACTTGTGTTAGATAACAGAATTGCTCTTGACCATATCCCAGCTGAACAAGGTGGGGTTTGCTTTGTTGTTAATACCTCTTATACTAGGTGTACCGGTTAATAATGGCGGATTTTGTAATCAAAGAAAACACAATAATTTCAAGAGAAACATCAAAACTGCTTTATTCAAAGTAATGTCCATCGCTAGCTATACATTTCCCCTATCTTTCAGGTAATTCCAATAGAACTTTTCTCGTTTTGAGGCAAACCATTCAGAGACCCAATTTTCCACTTCTTTGTATGTTTTGAAGTGCTGCTCAGAAAGTGCGTGTACCATCGATCAGAACTAGTGGTAATCTGAAGGAGCAAGGTCTGGTGAATACAGCGGGTGGGTTAATACTTCCCAGGCAAGATCTTTTAATGTGTCTTTAACTGGTTTTGAAGTGTGTGATGGTGCGTCATCATGAAACAAAATTACTTTGCCGTGTCTTCTGGCACATTTTGGTCATTTCACGATCAAAGCAGGGTTCAAATTGATTATTTGTTGTCAGCAGCGATCAGTATTAACAGTTTCACCTGGTTTTAGAAGCTCATCATACACCACACCTTCCTGATCCCACCAAACTCAGAGCACTGTCTTCTTTCCGAAGCAATTTGGCCTTGCAGTTGATGTTGATGGTTGACCTGGATCAACCCATGATTTTGTGCGTTTGGGATTCTCAAAATAAATTCACTTTTCATCGCCAGTCATGATTCGATGCAAAAAAGACTTTCATGCCAGTGAAGCAACATTTTACTGATGACTTTTCGGTTTTCCATTTGTCTTTTGTTCAGTTGATGTGGCACCCATTTTCTTTCCTTTAAAATCTTTCCCATTGCTTGTAAATGATCAGAAATTGTTTGCTGAGCAATGTTTAATCTTTCTGCAAGTTGATTTTGAGTTTGACATGCATCTTCATCCAATAATGCTTGTAATTGTTGGTCTTCAAACTTTTTCGGTTGACCTGGGCGTTCTTTGTCTTTCACATCAAAATCATCACTTTTAAAGCATTTAAACCAGTGTTCACAAGTATCCTGAGGTGGAGCATGTTCACCATAAGCTTCCTGAAGTATTCAGCAGCACTTTTCTTCAAAATAATGAATTAAAACTTCCCGCAAAAGCTCTTTTTTTCGCACGAAATTCGACATTTTTAAGCGTAAAAATATCTGATGTTAACCTTCAGCAAATTTGACATATGAAGTTTTGAAGCTTGTTGTCAATACAACAAAATAGCATACATATCAAATCGCATATATATCAACATATGTGTAACTCCATCTATTGAAAAAAGTCCGCATTATTAACTGGTATACCTAGTAGAACTTGAATAAACATCTGGTGAAATACAGATGGAACTAGATAAAATCCGGCACAAGTCAAATGGTAAATACAGAACCTCATGATTTTTTGATATCCTTAGCTGGCTGCCTTGAGGTATTGCCTCCTGGCCTAACATTTCATTTGTCATTATAGGAATTATTTTGTTATAAAATTTTGTTTTGTATAGTTTGATGCACCACTCAGGTAATGGTTTGCTCAACATTCTGAGATGATCACTAAGACCTATGAGACATTATATGAGAAACCTCAAGAAATGATAGATATTTGACCTGAAAGGAACATGACAGTAAAGCCTTTAGTTCTGGTGCTCTTATTGCTCAGATGTGGCTCAAGGCTCCTAAGAAAACCACTTTCCCTCCTATGTGAAACATGACATACTAGGAATGAGCCTTCCTGGCAATGAGGGACCAATGATGCTTTTAATAACTAATCAGTGTTGCTTTCCAATAACTGATCAATGATGCTTTCAAGGAAAGAACTGATCAAAAGGGGAAAATGTGAAAAATATAAATGGAACCACTTTAAAAATGGAGTCGGTGCTGCCACTCCAGAGGAACTGCCTTGCATGTCTTACTCCTCAAACCATTAGTGTTAAAACTGGGCAAAATAACCTTTGGACTGAGCCTAAAGCAGCACTGTATCCCCAACAACTGTTTGTACAGATAACAAGAGCAAACTTTATGACTAATGGACTGAAAATTAAAGACATTCTTTAGAATTAGCATCACTATGTTAGCTTACCTGCATCGATAGAAAGTCCTTCCTTCTTTATGTAATCATTGCCCTTCCCTTTCTCACAAATACCCCTTGTCTTCACCTCCTAATTGGAACACTATTTCGGTTTCTACCTGAATCAGTGCTTCCTAAATAACTAGGCTTTTGGATCAAATAAATGTTTGTTGCCTTTCACTTTGGCCTTTTATTTTTAGGTTAACAGTTGTACCCTTTTATAATAAACTGGTAAACATAAGTAAAGTGTATCCCTGAGTCCTCTAAGCCATTTTAGCAAATCATCCAATCTGAGGAGGGTGTTGTGGGAAGCCCTGGTTTATAAGGGGCGGTCTGAAGTGTAGCTCACAACTTAGGGCTTGCGAATGGCATCTGCAGTGCGGGCAATCTTTTGGGACTGAGCCCTTAACTTGTAGAAAGTGAGGCTATCTCCAGACAGACAGGGTCGGAATGCAGTTAAACTGTAGCACACCCTGTCAGTGTCTGCTGAGAACTGGAGAATTGCTGGATGTGGGAAAAACACATTTGGTGGCCAGAAGAATTGCATTTGTGAGTAGGGAAAAGCACAGTTTTTCTTTACGTAGTTAACTTAAGATCAACATTCTGATATATGAAATCTCTTTTCAGCTCTGCTTAAAATTTTGCTTCTATCAAATACTGAATTTAGCCTGTATAATAAAGATAACACTATCTGTCAAATCTACCTCATAATTGTGATGATCAAATGAAAGATATGCAAAAAAGTATTCTAAAGATTTAAAGAGCAGTGTTATACCACTCAAATTATTATTTTATTACTAAGTGGTAAACAGTAAAATATAAAAGTATAGTTGATGCTTGAATAACATACCTAAATCCATGATGGATTTAAATCTGTGTATAAATGGACCCACATAGTTCAAATCTACGTTGTTCAAGGGTCAACTATATTTCTGACCCATGGTTGAGAACCTGTTTATGTGGAGGGCTGACTTGAGTTATATGTGGATATTGACTGTGTGGTTAGTCAGTTCCTTAACCCTCAAGTTATTCAAGTATCATCTGTAAGTTTAATAGTGCCATTAGAACAAGCAGGCATAAATAAAAATAAATAAATAAATAAATAAAATCCCTACCAAAATTCAATCCAAGGACTGAAAGACAGACAGGTGGGCTTAGGACCAGCTGGAGACAAGATGAAATGGGAGAGAGCGGAGTCACACCTAACTCTTATGTTATATAGATACTAGTGGCCTGGTGCACGAATGCGTGCACATTGAAAGGAAATTAATTAGAAGAAATATTTTAATATCGCTATTCGCACTTTCTCTATAATAGAAGTATCAACCCAATTCATGATAGACAATGACAAGTGGAAACACATGCATGCGATTGGCGCCAGTGAGAGCTTTATATGTATTGCGCATGCGCAAGTCAACTTAGCCTTTTATAGATATAGAATAAACTTGCTTAATTAGACCTGCTTTCTGATGTAGCTAAACTTTTTCCAGCTCAGTGAAGGACCCCAACTTCTCTTACAGGTAATTGTCAATAACACAGCAGTAAATATCAACACGAAGCAGATTATTATTGTACATCATGCAGGGAGAACAAAGGGTAAAATATTTAACTGCAGCAGTGTTTGACTATATTCTGTGCAGTGAGAAAACCTGAAGTCATTTTCAAGGTCCACCATTTCTTCTTTTCAGTCGGGTCAAGTTTCTAAATCTCCATTTTCTAGCTAATGAAAAGAAAACAGAATTCCACCAAGTCTCCTATCTACCCACTCCAGGACTTCTGTGAGGATCAAATGAGATGAGGCACGGGAAAATGCTTCACAGACATTTGGTTAAACTGTGAAATGTTGTCACCTGGCTATAAAGCAAGTCATGTTCCTGGGCTGAAGAAACTGCAAGGAGGCTAGTTGCTAGGGAGAGGAAGCTGGGTGCTGCTATATGATGTCATTACCCAGACGGACATTAGCATATTAGCCATATATATGTGTGTGTGTGTGTGTGTGTGTGTGTGTGTGTGTGTGTGTGTATGTGTGTATATATATATATATAGACTAGAGGCCTGGTGCACGAAATTCATGCACAGGGGGAGGTGTCCATCAGCCCAGCCTGCACCCTCTGCAATCTGGGACATCCCTCTCACAATCCAGGACTGCTGGCTCCCAACCACTTGCCTGCCTGCCTGCCTGATTGCCCCTAACCACTTCTGCCTGCTAGCCTGATCACCCCCTAACCACTCCTCTGCCAGCCTGATTGATGCCTAACTGCTCCCCTGCTGGCCCAATTGCCCCTAACTGCCCTCCCGGCCAGCCTGGTCACCCCTAACTGCCCTCCCCTGCCAGCCTGGTCACCCCCAACTGCCCTCCCCTGCAGGCCTGGTTGCCCCTAACTGCCCTCCCCTGGAGGCCTGGTTGCCTCCAACTGCCCTCCCCTGCAGGCCTGGTCCCCCCCAACTGCTCTCCCCTGCAGACCTGGTTGCCCCTAACTGCCCTCCTCTGCAGGCCTGGTCGCCCCTAACTGCCCTCCCCTGCAGACCTGGTCGCCCCTAACTGCCCTCCCCTCCCATGCAGGCCTGGTCAACCCTAACTGCCCTCCCCTGCAGGCCTGGTTGCCCCTAACTGCCCTCCCATGCAGGCCTGGTCCCCACCAACTGCCCTCCCCTGCAGGCCTAGTCCCCCCCAACTGCCCTCCCCTGCAGGCCTGGTTGCCCCTAACTGCCCTCCCCTGCAGGCCTGGTCGCCTCCAACTGCCCTCCCCTGCAGGCCTGGTCGCCTCCAACTGCACTCCCCTGCAGACCTGGTCGCCCCCAACTGCCCTCCCCTGCAGGCCTGGTCACCCCCAACTGCCCTCCCCTGCAGGCCTGGTCGCCCCTAACCGCCCTCCCCTGCAGGCCTGATTGCCCCCAACTGCCCTCCCCTGCTGGCCGATTGCTCACAACTGCCCTCCCCTGCCGGCCATCTTGTGGCGGCCATCTTATGTGCTGGAGTGATGGTCAATTTGCATATTACTCTTTTATTAGATAGGATAGATGATGAAAAGAGAACTGTAAAAATGAGTGAGGTAAAAACAGGAAACCAAAAATGGTGGGACTTCTCATTCTGAATAAATATGTAAAACCAAGCTGCTTACTTGAGAGTTTCTTGGATATTGAGATATACCTGTACTTTTTCCCCTGATGTGTCATTCCCAGTGCCTTGCCCTGGGGAGCAGTAGAACTTACTCTCTGAGTGCTGTTTATAAATTGGACTGGGACCAAAACTGCCAGGCCACTGGCTGCTGGAGACTACTCCCCTGGCCCCCTCCCTACCTGAGGGGAGAAAGGAGAAGGTCAATACACTGGAGATGCAAATTAGACAGAGGTCATGAATTGCTGCAGTGAGCACAAACTCTGCAGTCAGACAGACCTGAGTCCGAATCTGGACTCAGCAAATAACCAGCTTGGAATCAGCTGTGTCACTCAGGCAATCCCAGGTGCTCTCTGAATTGGTCTGTGACCAAATAAGAAAAACTAGGACAATGTAATATAGTTTTTCATAACACTAAATTTGTCTTTGTTTTCCTGTGGTAATTATGATGTTCCTACCTTTTTTGGTGGTAACAATGTCCTTTATTTTATGAAAGGATGGGGATGATAGATTGTAGTAATATTTAAATAGGTTCTTAACCTTAACAGAATTAGGTTTGTGATCTTATGTCTGGTCCTAATAGCCCCCTATACACAGACTTTCCTTGTTTTTTGACTTGCCCACGAAGTGCAAAAGTCTGGGAACTACTGACTTAGAAGTCTCACTTTCTCATCAATAAAATAGGAGATGGAAAACTCTTTTGCAGAGTTGGTGTGCAGTGATGATGACATATATAAAGCATCATCAGATAATAAAACACCTTCAAAGCTTTATTATCATAAAAAGCTTGACTACTTGACCTGAAGGTTTATTCAATAATATCCATATCCAGGCAGTCTAGCACAATCATCAAAAGCAAGCTCTGGGATCAAATAGCTGGATTTAAATCCTGGCTTTGCCACTGCTAGCTCTGTGATCTTGAGTAAGTCACAATAAGTTACAATCTCATTACTCAAGTGGGGTTGATAAACAACAGGACCTACCAAATAGGGCTTTTATAAGATTTAACTTAGGTAATCCATATAATATGCTTATAACAGTGCCCTCTAAGTGCTCTATACTTCTTAACTAAGCATCATTGTTAATATTATTAATAGGTGGTCAGAAGTGCTTTCTAAATGCTTGTTAGTTTCTGCATCAATATTCTAATGTGAAGTCTATGTGCAATACTTAAAACAATAAGAAAAAGAATTAAAAAAAAAGGCTATGAGGATAATCAGGGTTAATATTTATTTAAACTATTTCAAATTTAATCTCCAGGTCAAGAATGAGAATTTGGATGACATACAGATGCAGGCATTATCAAATGTCATCCTAAACAATATCTAGAAAATCAATATTTTCATTGCTTTTGAAATTTGTTTATATTGATCAAAGGAGGTATAATATACAGTCATCTAATGAAAATGGTGATTTTCAAATAAAATAGTGTTTAATAAAATAGCTACCTTTTTATAAAACCAAATGTAATTTTTATATTTAGTATGAATTTATTCCTCTAATATTTTCCTTAGTAAACTATAGGTTTTAGTGTTATTTATATTTTAAAATGACTAAGTTTTTCTGAAATTCACCAACATAAATTAGAATTTATTTTAGTTTATATTAGAGTTAATTTATAAAAGAAATTCTGAAATGATACATGGGTTTTTCCTTTATAAAATTTTAATGTGTTTTCTTATATTTAAAAAGACAAAAACATTATACATAAACACCTTCTAAGGGAGAAATCCATTAGCAGTTCTTTCACAGGAGTAACTATTGAGTATGTTTTAATTCTCAAGAGAATGAAGAATGTCAACAAAAGCAGAGCCCAACATTTCCTATTAAAGCATGGTAAAGGTTGTAACAGAATTTCTGGTCTCCATGTCTAACTTTAAGTCTTTATAACTACCATAAAACTGTCAGATATAGGTTACAAAATTAGAGCTCACAGTTGATCATTTAAATGTCCAATGTTAGAAGATACAGTTAAACTGTTTTTTTCTGTCAACCATGTAACATAGCAACATGTAACAACTAGTTATAGTAGTTATACAATAGATTATATATTTACCTATCTTGTGTAACTACTATAACTAGCATGTGTATGTATGTATGTATATATACACGTATGTAATTTCATAATAGATTATATATTTATCTTTTGTGTAACTGCTATTACTCACATGTATGTGTAGATGCATGAGTATATGCATATATATACACGAAACTATGTGTATACATGAAACAACTGTATCTTCTCTACCTTCTAGAATGCTTGGCAACTAAAGAGAAAAACTTTTGAGTAAAACATTGCCATTAATTTTACAGGGTTACGTAGGGACTGGAGCTATTATGTTAGATTACCGGGTTTGAAGGCAGGTTTTGCCCTTTAAAACCTGTAATCTTGGGCAAGTTACTTAACCCTCCTAACACTTAGTTTCTTCATTTGTAAACTGGACAGAATAACAGTACTACCTCAAAGTGTAATTTGGAAACAATTCAGGTAGAGAACAATATGTGCTTCTATTGTTACCATCATCAATTGCAAAACTAAAAGAAGGGACTGCCGCCAGTATTATGAAACCAGACATGAAATGACTTCTGTAGGGAAGCACTTCTGTTGAGAGTCATTATTTTGATTAGCCTCTCATGAAAGGGCAACACATATTTTCTAGAATTATCTTCGGAGTCAAGAAAGTCAAATCCAAGACCACGAATGGGACCACACACAAGCCGAGATGGTTATCACCAGCGTCAAACGCCTACCAACCCTGGTCCACAGATGCCATCTCATATCAATGGGCAGAACCGGGCCGATCTTAGAACTTTCCAGCCTGCAGCAAACTTCCTTTCAGCGAAGAATGAACCCCCCCCCCCGCCCCCCAAACTCATCTTGAACTCACCCCTGCAGAAAAAGAGGTCACTTTGCCAGAGGTTTGGAGTCTCCGAATCGGTCTTCAAAGGCGCGGGAGGAGGGAGAGATGCTCGCGTTCTGGAGGCCACAGGGCCTCACTCGGGCGCGGGAAGCGGGTCGCCCTGGGACCCGCGGGTCGAGAAACGGGGAAGTCACGCCCCCAAACCGGGCGCCGGGGAAGAGCGGTGGTCGGCCGGACTAGGGCTCCGCGGACCTGGCCGCTCCCCGCCGCCCTCAGCGAACCCCTTCCCTGTACCCCGCCTCCCCAACCGCCAAGCGGGGACCAAGCCGGCCGCACGCGCAGAAGCCGGCGGCGGGTCAGGCTCGGCTTCCCGGGCCAGGCGGCAGGAGGCCGACGCCCGCTCGCCTCCCGGAGCCAGCCCGGCCCCGCCGCGCCAGGCCGCCCGCAGCCGCGTGCCGCACGGAGCCTTACCCGACGTCTCGCTCCGCGACAGGTGGTGCTGCCGGCAGGGAGGCCGCGGACCTGCCCCCGCCCGGGCGATGACCAGCCTCGGCCCGGCCCTCCCCTTCGCCGGGTCTCACGGAGGCAGCGCCAGCTCAGGTGCGGGGCGGCGGGAGCGGCGAGTGCGGGAGCCGGCTGGCCCTGAAGTAACGTCGTGAGAGGACGGGATCCGGGAGCAGGCGGGACCCGGAGGAGGACCGGCGGGCCCCATGGGCGGAGACTGACGGGCGCGCGGGCCAATGCGGAGGCAGGAAGTCGGCCCCGGGGGGCGGGGCTCCGCCTGGGGCCCGGCGGCCGCGCGTTCTGTTCCTGCCCCGCCGCACCTTCCTGCGTGGGGACCCTCCGAGTTCCTGTTTTGAGGCCCAGCGCGCGCCCTGTGGACTTGGTCCCGAGGAATGTGAGGGGGGTCGTGTAGACTAGGACGAGTCCGGAGGTGCAGGCGACGCCCGTCGCTCGACAACGGAACCCGAGGCGGCCTGGCTGGCTGGCTGCGGACCTCGCCTCCCGGGGCGGGCGGGGTGGGGTTGTCGCTGGTGGTGGCCGCGCGGCCGCGCGAGAAGAGGCTCTGCGCCTGCGCGGGCGGGGCCGGCGGGGCCGGTGGGTACCAGTCTCCCAGCCCCGCCGGCGGAGGCGCGAGGAAGGCTGGGAGCTGGGGGCCGCCCTGGTCAGCCGGCGGAGGGTGGGCGAGGGTGGAGGACTTAGGAGGTGGATGCAGGTCCGGGAATGGAGAGGCGCCAGAGGGGGGACCCAGGAAGTGCGGAGCCCCTGCCCTGGAGGAAGGCTGGCTGTTCCTGGGCTGTGTGTGTGGTGTGTGTCTAGAACTCCCTCTTCGCCGGGCGCCGCTGCTGCTGGCACCGTTATTGGCCGGTAGGGAACTGACACAAGATCCCTAGCATCACAGTCTCCACAAACAGATAGTCCATGTTCTCGCTCAGGAAAGCAATAGAACACTAAATTGAAATGGGCCCTGGCCAGGTAGCTCAGTTGGTTGGAGCGTCCTCCCAATATGCCAGGGCTGTGGGTTGTCAGGGCACATACAAGAATCAAGCAATGAATGCATAAATAAGTAGAACAACAAATCTCTCTCTCTCTCTCTCTCTCTCTCTCAAAATCAATTAAAATTAAAAAAAGAAGCAGGGACCATAACTTGATACACCTATACCCAACCACGGTTATGATATTGGAAGATAGTTCTTTACTCTTAACTCCCTTTTTTCTTTTTTTCCAGAAAATGTTATCAAAAATTCTTTGAATTTGGGTACTCTTAAAGTATAGTGATGATAATTTAAAAATAAACATGTAAAGGATAAAAAAGGAGGCAAGGCAAATGGAATAAGAAAACTGAAAGTGATGGAAATGTAAAACAAAATTGCGTGGAGTTAGAGAAAAGTGACTTGTCCCGTCCTAAAGACTTTGACAATTATGTACATCTGGAGCAACACTGCCCGTCTGCGGATGGAAGGGTGGGGCCCGTTTGTGAACACTGTAGTTAGATGATAAATGATAGGTATGGCTGCTACAACCACTGCAGTTAAAGAGGGCCTATAAATTAGCATGACCTACAATAACCTTGCACGCCAGAAATTGTCAAGATGCAGGAAGCTGAATGAGGAACTTCAAATATTACAATATAAAGGCTTCATTGATGGCGGTAAAAGTATTTTGTCTCTGAAAGACAGTTTGTTCTACTTTAGAATAATGCCAAGTTGAAGGGTTGTAGAGAGCTATCATGGATGGGAATTATTTTGGTTAAATTGAGGTCAATTTCTTCTTAAAATGAAATGTCTGTTAATGTCAAGGAGGCAGACACTGCTATTTGGCTGGTCCACCCCTTTAATTTTTTTTTAATTTTTAAAAGTATATTTTTATTGATTTCAGAGAGGAAGGGAGAAGAAGAGAGAGATAGAAACATCAATAATGAGAGGGAATCATTGATTGACTGCCTCCTGCATGCCCCCTCCCCCCCACTGGGGACCCAGCAGGAAACCTAGGCATGGGCATGTGCCCTTGACTGGAATAGAACCTGGGACCCTTCAGTCCGCAGGCCGATGCTCTATCCACTGAGCCAAACCAGCTAGGGTTCACTTGTTATTCTTAGTCACTTTGGTGGTTGGTCTGATTTGTTCAGGGACCAAGCCTGGTACCTGTTTCCTACCCCCAGTTCTCTGTGGATTTGGACCTTGGCACCTTGTTTTACATGACCCCCGTTTTTACGTACGTCCTTTCAGGAAGAGCCTGTGTCTTCTTTCTGGCTCAGTATTGTCTGCACAGCTGTTTTGACAACTCAGCAAGGCCTGGTGAGCTACATTCTGGGCACAGAGGAGGGTACCAAGGAAGAAGCCTATAAAGAAGTCATTGGATCCATAGCTATTTCAGGGGCATTTACTTCAAAAGAAACAGCAATGCACAATGCAAATGGTTCCTTTTATATACTAATCCATGCGGTGAGGTGTGTAAGTACCTCACTCTAGCTTAATGAAGTTTTACATGTGTAAGCACCTGTGTAGTCATCATCCAGACTGAGATAAAGAAAATTCCTTGTGCCTCTTTTTATTGTCCCCCTCCCCCCTTAAAGCTAACGCCTTTACTGACCAATGCTGGAAGCTCCAGGGGAAGGACATGGGTATGGGTCAGTTTGCATGATTCCTGCATCACTGGGAGTGGAGGCTGCTATCTCAGGCTTTGTCTCCAGTTTGGCTGGTCCACCTGGGAAGTGGGACGGGCCTCGAAGGGCAGGCTGCTGAGGCATACCTGGCCACGTGACTTCCCTGTAAAACTCTTTAATGAGCAGTCTAAAGTGGCATATATGCCAGTTTTCTCAAGATGGGAACACATTCACTTACCTTTCTCAAACTCAAAGGAAGATGTGTGGAAAACTTCCATATCAATTGCCATAAAAATAGAGCAGTTTGGGGTTTTTTGTTTTTTTTTAATCCAAATGTCACAGTGTGTTTCCTTGAGGAAAATCCATATTCTTGAGTTTCAGAGAATTATGGGAGGTCATTCTCTTTGTGAGGAGAGTGTTTGTGAATAGGATTGTTGGCTTTAGGTTGACACATCATTGATAGCAAAAACAGAGTGTGCTAATCACATGTTTATACTTACACAACTCCATCTGCCTTAGAATAGAAAGCATTAATAATGAATGCTGACTGCGCCACGGGGAATTGTCCTCCAATAAACTAGGGCCATTAAAAATGCAAACTCTTTAAAAATACAAGCGAAAGTAAACAGTATATCTAAAGGCATTTGTGCTAAATACTGCAGAAGCAAAACTGTCAGCCTAGTGTGGAAGTGAGACATAAAAACATTTGGTGTAGGTGAGTACTATCATTAAAAAACAATAATGTTTTTGTTATTCCCAAAATGCAATGAAGTGTTAATGATGATAATTACCTCCAAAAAAGTACTAACAATTCTTTATATAATTAAAATAAATATAACTTTTCAGGCTATCTAAAAGTGTAAACTAATACCATAGTAAGCAGTGTCTTCATTAACAAAATATTTTAAGGAAAGTTCTAGATATTTTTGTGAAGAACAAAGATTTTAATATCATAGGTTTATTAATAATAGAACTTCAACTGCTCAAGGAAAAATAATACTTTGATATTTATAGATAATATTGTACCACACTTGATTTTTCTCTAGGACTTTTAGGTAACCTGGAAACAGTAAGGCAAAATTTACTAGCATCATGTCATTGTAGAAATAATATTTTTCACTTACAGTCTTGCTAAGGAGAGGCTAGGCTGCTTGGTGTTCTTTTTTTTTTTTTTAAATATATTTTATTGATTTTTTACAGTGAGGAAGAGAGAGGGATAGAGAGTTAGAAACATCGATGATGAGAGAGAATCATCGATCAGCTGCCTCTTGCACACCCCCTACCGGGGATGTGCCCACAACCAAGGTACATGCCCTTGACCGGAATCGAACCTGGGACCCTTCAGTCCCCAGGCCGACGCTCTATCCACTGAGCCAAACCGGTCCTGGCTGCTTGGTGTTCTTTATAACCAAATCCTAGTCCTGGCTCCGTTATTGTCAATAAGCCCTTAAGAGAATATTCAAGGAACAGCAACATTGTTATTGTTAATGGTAATGATGGACCTCGGTTCTTATTAGGTGTACCGGTTAATGCGGACTTTTTTCAATAGATGGAGTTACACATATGTTGATGTATATGCGATTTGATATGTATGCTATTTTGTTGTATTGACAACAAGCTTCAAAACTTCATATGTCAAATATGCTGAAGGCATTAACATCATAGATATTTTTACACTTAAAAATGTCGAATTTCATGCCAAAAAAAGAGCATTTGCGGGAAGTTTTAATTCATTACTTTATTTTGAAGAAAAGTGCTGCTGAATACTTCAGGAAGCTTATGGTGAACATGCTCCATCTCAAGGTACTTGTTAACGCTGCCTTAAACACTTTAAAAGTGATGATTTCGATGTGAAAGACAAAGAACATCCAAGTCAACCGAAAAAGTTTGAAGACCAACAATTACAAGCATTATTGGATGAAGATGCATGTCAAACTCAAAAACAACTTGCACAAGATTAAACATTGCTCAGCAAACAATTTCTGATCATTTACAAGCAATGGGAAAGATTTTAAAGAAAGGAAAATGGGTACCACAGCAACTGAACGAAAGACAAATGGAAAACCGAAAAGTTATCAGTAAAATGTTGCTTCAATGGCATGAAAGTCTTTTTTTGCATCGAATTGTGACTGGCGATGTAAAGTGGATTTATTTTGAGAATCCCAAACGCACAAAATCTTGGGTTGATCCAGGTCAACCATCAACATCAACTGCAAGGCCAAATTGCTTTGGAAAGAAGACAGTGCTCTGCGTTTGGTGGGATCAGGAAGGTGTGGTGTATGATGAGCTTCTAAAACCAGGTGAAACTGTTAATATTGATCGCTACCGACAACAAATAATCAATTTGAACCATGCTTTGATCGTGAAACGACCAGAATGTTCCAGAAGACACGGCAAAGTCATTTTGCTTCATGATAATGCACCATCATACACTTCAAAACCAGTTAAAGACACGTTAAGAGAGCTTGCCTGGGAAGTATTAACCCACCCGCTGTATTCCTCAGACCTTGCTCCTTCAGATTACCACTTGTTCAGATGGATGGCACACACACTTTCAGAGCAGCACTTCAAAACATATGAAGAAGTGGAAAATTGGGTCTCTGAATGGTTTGCCTCAAAACAAGGAAAGTTCCATTGAGACGGTATGCACAAATTACCTAAAAGATGGGGAAATGTGTAGCTAGCGATAGACATTACTTTGAATAAAGCAGTTTTGATGTTTCTCTTGAAATTATCATGTTTTCTTTGATTACAGAATCCGCTATTATTAACCCTTTGCACTCGCTTGCTTTTTTCTCAAGCTGCTACCGATGCTAACCGTGTTGAGTCACACTCGACATCCAAGTGCAAAAGGTTAACCAGTACACCTAGTAAGTTCAGCAAAGCAAGAATTCAGAGCCCAGAACTCTAGCGCAAGAGGAAGTTTATTTAGCAAGCAAAGCAAAGTACACTCGAAGAGAAGACCCAAGCAGACTGCTTAGAGAGCTGCATTGGCCTTTTACAAAGTAAGTCACAGAGCCAGAAGAAGTGAGCCATCTGGGCTGCATGGGCTCAGGGAATAAGTTACAGAGACAAAAGAAGGTACCATGGAGACAGGCTCAGGAGGTTAGCCTGAAATGAGCTGCTCTCCTGATTTCACTAGTAAGTCTCCTGGGAACCTTTAAAGCTTAGTAGAAAACAAAGCAAAAATGCGTGCCAGGGAAAGAATGGGGGGAAAAGCAAGGGCTTGTACCAGGAAGAGCACACACTGGGTCCTTTGTCTTAAGGGTTTTTATCGGTTTTCTAAAAACAGGAATTTTAGGGGTGGATCTCAATAGAATATTCATCAACTCTCCAGGTGTGAGCTTTCAGGGCCATGGCCCTAGATTAGGGGGTCATTAGTCATTGAGTCTGGTCCTGATACCGGCTATGGCAACACTCTGACTGGTTTTGCCGCTTTTTTAGGCCTAGAGCTGAAATACAACTGAGGCCTAGATGTTATTTAGTTTGACCAAAACTCTGTCTCTGTGGTCAACAGACCTGAGGCTTTGTTCCTAAGATTATTTGAAGTTGATCTGAATCTCATTGTCTTAATGTTTAAGGGAGTAGTTGTATAAGAAAGAAGGAGGCAGGTGAGTCAGGGTGCTGGATGAGACCAGCTTGAATCAGCTATCTACCTATTTCCCCATTCCACTTGCCAAGGAATTGGTTAGGAAAATAAGATCTGGACTCTGGGTAGCTTAGTTAATCAGAGCATCTCCTAATACACCAAGGTTATAGGTTTGATCCCTGGTCAGGACACATACAAGAATCAACCAATGACCCTGGCCATTGTGGCTCGGTTGGAGTGTCATTTCATACATTGAAAGGTCACTAGTTCAATTCCTGGTCAGGGCACATACCGAAGTTACCGATTCAGTCCCTGATTGGGGCATGTATGAGAAGCAACCAATTGATGTTTCTCTCTCTCATCGATGTTTCTCCCTCCTCTCTCTAAAATCAAAACATAAAAACAACAACCAACCAATGAATGCATAAGTAAGTGGAACAACAAATCCATGTCTCTCTCTTTTCCTCTAAAATTTAAAATAAAATTTTTTTAAAAAAGAAAGAATGAAATCTGGATCCCTACCCCAGACCTACTGCATGGAATCCACCATGCCCAGGTGTTTCATGCACATAAATTTTGAGAAGCATGGAGGAACCCTGAAGTTCTAGATGCTGTGAACTCAGGGTGCTGTGAATGGATTATTATTTACATACTTTCTTTACCTTCACAAAGTTCTGTGCCAAGGCAAACATAGTTCTTTTTTCCTTCCCTCTCTGAGAACGTTATGCTTAAACCATGAGCAATACAATTTTATTGTTCATTCACCAGATGTATAGTTATGAACTAGGCACTGGACAGAACGTTTCACCAAAGTCTCTGGCTGATGCCTGGGGAAAAAAAAAAATCCCAGGAATATTTGCCTTGATCACCCAACTACTGTTCCTGGTATCTTGAGCATAACTCTACATACAGGTCCTTAAATAGACTCTACAGGATCCATAGTTCTCAGACTACATAAGCCACCTCTGTGATTCTATCTCTTGGGGGCAGTACAGGGACATTTTTTCTATGAAGTGTTCAAGATTTCTTTGCCAAGAGAGTAGCTATAATAGATACAGTAATTTATGGGAGGCTAAATTGGTAAATTGGCTTTGATTATCCAACATACTTTCCTACTGAGCAATAAATGAGGGGATCTTTGGGACATGAGATATCAGAACTCTAAAAGCAGCTTTGACTTCTTTAAGGAAAATTTCAGATTTTTTAAGTCAACAAGATGTGGTCTAACCACAAAAGAAATCTTCCAGATGTTCCTTTCCTCCCAAAACTGTTTCACTTTAGACTTGCTAGCATTCTTTTCTTTTTTTTTTTTTATTTTATTGATTTTTCACAGAGAGGAAGGGAGAGGGATTGAGAGCTAGAAACATCGATGAGAGAGAGACATTGACCAGCTGCCTCCTGCACACCCCCACTGGGGGATGTGCCCGCAACCAATGTACATGCCCTTGACCGGAATCGAACCCGGGACCTTCCAGTCCGAAGACCGACACTCTATCCACTGAGCCAAACCGGCTTCGGCTAGACTTGCTAGCATTCTGAAGTGCTTCCCAAAGTGAATCGCCTCCCATACCGAGCTGCACTTGCAGGCTGGGAATTTGTCCAGATGTTCTTTCCAGGGCCATTGGTTGCATTAGGAATGTCTGGGGACCCCAGTACCTCCCTGGAGGTTTGACTCAAATCCCAGGGTTCACATGGGGACTTGACCACCTTGGAGTCTGTGCCAGCCACATCAATTAATCGGGAGCAGTCTGATCTAACAGGCATCCAAAGGGAAGTAAAATATCTTTCCTTCCTTACACTTGAACCAAAATTATATTCCATAGACAAACATGGAATCAATGATTTGTCCTAAACAACACAACCTTGCAAAAATTATATGTGGATTCCAACTCACGAAGGGCACCAAATGCTGCAAACAGAATCTGTTGTTCATATCTTTATGCTTGCAAATAGAAATGATGAACCATACGCTTTGTTTATAAAATACCAGGTTGGGGCTTCTTAATCTTTCTGTGCAATGAACCCCATTGGCAGTCTGGTAAAGACTACAGAATGGGTTTTTAAGTGCATAAAACAATACATAGAATAACCGAATAATCCAATTATGACAAAGTTATCAAAAATATTTTTAAGCCCCAAATTTCTGGTGTAATTATGCATGTGCTTCTTTATAATGCATGTAATAAAATTTTTATGGCATATATAATAACTAGTAATGATGAGTATAAAGGCAATTTCAAAGTTTTTGCGACCCCTATAAGGTGATATGAAAAATCCGTGATTTCAGTTAATTCTAGAGGTTTGTTGCCTAAATTCATAATTGAAGAAAAATACTAAATTCCAGTTAGAGATTAATGAATATAAATATACTTTTCTCAATCCAAGTTCACATATTCCCTGTATTAGGCTATCTGTTTTTACCTAAGTTCAAATAAGAACCTAGATCTACCTATTGGCAGGTCCAACTTTTGATACTGAAATTTTTTGTTAGCTCTTCAATTTCAAGGCTATGTGGAGACATTCTCTGTCAATAAGTCTTTGTGACTTTCGGTAGAGTCTACTGCATTTCAGCTTATTGACCTTTGCTTGGGCCATTGTTACCTGGGCTTTCCTGTCACCTGGTGACTCAGCTTTCTGACACGAATGCAAGTTTGCCTGATTAGCATTGCAGGGGGTTGTTTTCAAGTTGAAAACGGGCCAAATTTCCGAACCTCCAAGGTTTATAACTTAGAAAACTTCTCTTAGTCATCTCTGTTCCTTGTTAAGAGGAATTTGTTCATGATCTCCTTGTGCCAGGGGCAAATACTGTTAGGTATGTTAAGAAAAAAATTATTACAGCACTAGAGGCCTGGTGCACAACATTTGTGCACTGGGGGGGGTGGGGGGAGGTCCCTCAGCCTGGCCTGTGCGCTTTAGCAGTGAGGGAGCCCCGCTAGAGAGTGGGCCTAAGCCATCAGTAGGACATCCTTAGTGCAGCCACAGAGGCAGGAGAGGCTCCCGCCACCACAGCTGGCTGAGCAGCGCTCCCCTTGTGGGAGCACACTGACCACCAAGAGGTAGCTCCTGCGTTGAGCGTCTTCCCCCTGGTGGTCAGTGCTCGTCATAGCGACCGATGGTTCCGCTATTCGGTCATTACCCTTTTATTATATAGGATTCTTATTCTTGGAGTATTTATTCTAGAATACATTTTTGAAAGCCTATCGTGAGGATTTAAAAAAAATAATTTTATAACTTTTCTTGGTAGAACAATGTATTTTAACTCAGTTAGTTGAGAACCAGAAGGTCACTGGTTTGATTCCCCATCAGGGCACACACCCAGGTTGTGGATTCGGTCCCTGGAGTGCATACAGGAGGCAACCATCAATGTTTCTCTTTCTCTCTCTCTCTCAAAAATCAATATAAACATATTTTAAAATGAAAAAATTATTTTGTATTTTCATATTTCATTCACATTATCTGAATAGGCATGAAAAGCAACAGTGATCTTTGTGTAAGTTTGGAGAAGGAATAGAATTTTATTTCATGCCAGCTGTGAAAATTACATTCAAAAGACATTAGGCCAACAGCGAGAAAATGGCAATTGAAGTGTTCTGCCACGAATTCAGCCCATTCTGTTCTTATTTGGGCAGAAAGGAGAAGTGAGAAGAAAATATGAGAAGGAACACTCTGGGCTTCTTTTTACTCTGCCCAATGGGAGGGCTTGCCTCACCTCCATGTTGCCCTCTCAACAACGAGCCTGCAGCTCTGCTGTCTCCTATGAAACCAGTCCCTTCTTTATCTCATACAATTTGGCTTCCATCTCCACAACTTGATTAAAATTGTGCAAAACTTCCTCTTTTTTTTGGTGGAATTCAAACCTTTTTTCAGTCCCCAACTTTCTTATTCTTTCAGTAAAATTTGACCTCACTGACCCTCCCCTCCTTCTTGAAACGCTTCCTTCCGTTTCCCTGGCTCAGTACTTCTCTGGTCTCTGTCCTCACCTTGGATATCTCCTCTCCCTCCTGCTCTATAAAGAAGGGTGATGTCCAAAGTCCAATCCTAGACATAATCCGTTGGATCGTTTGATAGCCTCTGCCTGTAGTATACACCCTGACAGTTGTTTTTTCTCCTTTTTGTAATGCAAGCGCCTGACTTCAGCTTTGATTGCCATGGCACTCACTCCAAGAGGCACCCACTTCAAGGTGACTATCTGGAATACAACATCATAGTAACATAACCAGATAAAGAGCTTCTCCCCACGGAGGCTTCTTGGTTCCAGAGATCTTGGTTGATTCAATAACTGACCATTTGGGCCATTTATCTCCCACCCACACACTTTAAATTCCCACTCTTATGTCTTAAATTCATCAATAAAGAGTGAGCCCAGGAAGTTGTAGGCCCTCAACATCATTTTTAAAGTCACTCCCTAGACCTCACCTCTTCCTTTGTTCCCTAGTCCTAAGGGTGAGAGTGGCTTCCTGCAGTTGTTGCTCTGAGCTACCTCAACATTCTCCTTCACATTTTTTCCCCCAGTTTTCCAATGTTTTCTGTAACCAGTTCACTGTATCAAACCCTTTTCTTTGAAAGGCAGTGTCTGTTTTTTCTGGTTGGACCTTGACTGAAGCAGACCCCTAGGGCAGTCAGAGGGAAAGGAGACAAAGAAGGAGTGATACAAAGAGAACTGGCAGTGAAAATGGGACAGTTTCTCAGGAAACAGTATAGCAGAGAGCAGAGAAGGAGAAAACGATAGACTGTTAAAAACTGAGCAACTCATGGCTCTGTGGTTGAGCATCAACCTATGAACCAGGAGGTCTCGGTTTGATTCCTGGTCAGGGCAATGATGCCCGGGTTGTGGGCTTGATCCCCAGTGTGGGACATGTAGGAAGCAGCTAATCAATGATTCTCTCTCATCATTAATATTTCTCTCTCTCTCTCCTTCTCCCTTCCTCTCTGAAATCAATTTTAAGATATTTTTTTTAAAAACTGAGCAGATGAGATCATCCAGTGATACTACTACTGGGTGTATATCCAAAAGAACGAAAGCAGGGTCTCAAAGAGCAACATTATTCACAATAGCCAAAGGTAGAAGGAACCCAAGTGCCCCTCAACAGATGAATAGATAAACAACATGTGGTATATACATAAAATGGAATACTATTCAGCCTTAAAAAAGAAGGGAATTCTGACATGCTACAACATAGATGAACCTTGAAATATGCAGTCCAAAAAAGATGAAAATACTGTATAATTTCACTTATAGAAGGTTTCTAGAGTAGTCAAACTCATAGAGACAAAGTAGAATGGTGGTTGCAGGGGCTGAGGAAAGTGGGGAGTTGTTTAATGAGAACCAAGTTTCAGTTCTGTAAGATGGTTACACAACAATGTGAACACACTTAACACTATTGAACTTCACTTAAAAATGGTCAGACAGTAAATTTTATGTGGTGTGTATTTTACTACAATTAAAAATAAAAATAGAGCGGAGATATCCAGGAAGATAAAAATTATCTGTGTCATTTAGGAAGGCATTTAAGATCTTAGGAATGTAGTTTCATTAGCTGGTTGGAAGTCAGACTGTGGTGGGCTGAGGGGCAAGGGCAAGGTGAGGAAGTCGAGACTAGGACTCTCTTTTGAGAAGTTGGGATAAGCAGGGAAGATAAGTTGGGCAAGAGCTAAGGGCCTGTGCGGTCAAGGAAGAGAGGTTGGAGTACGTTTAGAAGCTGAAAGAAAGGAGCCTGCAGAGGGAGAGAGAGGACATACAGTGCTAGGAAGGAGCAGAGTCCTAAGGAAGCGGGGGAGGGGGGGGGGCGGAGGCGCAGAGCGGGGAGGGGGGTGGCGGGGGAGGGGACTAGCCTTGGGCAGAAGGGACAGCTGATTCTCCATTGTGGGAGGAAAAGCAGGAAGGAAGGGAGTAGGCGTTGAGGGGAGGGTGACGGGGAGAGCGTGCATGATGATCTCGAGGATTTGTCTGTGATACAGGAGGCAACAGATAGGGACCCCAAGAAGGAAAGGATTGAGGGAGGTGCTGAGGAGCTAGGCAAGGCTGGAGATCATGGATAAGTGTTCTCTACAAGACTGAGAAAATTTTCTCTGGCAACTAAGTAAGCATGAAGACAGAGTACAACACTGAGCCAGGCTTGGGGTGTTGTTTGAGAGATGCTACAGAGGGATGGGGTGCAAGGGAATCAAAGGTGCTGGTAAGAGCAGAATTTAGATGACCAGCCAAGGAGTCTAGGGTCATTCCGGGAGATGGAGAAACCTGGAAGAACTCCTAAAAAAATTGGAAGAAAACAAAAAGACCCAGGGACTGATATTTCAAAAAAGTCAAAGGCATTTGTAAGGAGAATGAGACAACTGGAAACCTGGGTGGCTGGGGAGTCGTAGGTAGAAAATAGGGGTACTGGGTGAAGCAGTTGCCCGAGATGGCAGGACAGTGTGTCCAGGAGGAGAAATTCACTGAAGTCTCACTGGAGGTCACAGGCTCTGTGTGAGTTGGGATGGAAAGAAGACTGAGCCAGGGCAGTACAGAATGTCCCCAATGGGATGTCCCACCATAGCTCAGATCTGTGGGTCCAAAACCAAACTCAGCGTATTTCCCTATGGTGGGCCACTCCTCCCAAATGTGCCATTTCTGTAAACGCCACCTCTCTAGATTCATAATGTCATGAAGAGGACATGGGCCTGGGAGGAAGGACAGCTGGGTTCAAATTCTGCTCTACAATTTCCTAGCCATCAACCATGATGATTCTCTCAATATTTCCTGTAACACTCATCTCTGCAGGGTTGTTCTGAAGACAAACTTAAATGAGCCTCTGAAAGCACCCAAGTGTATAACCAGGAATATAGTAGGTGTTCACTAAATATCGATGGAATCCGAATGTGATTTTTCCTTCACTCCCTATAATGAATTTAATACCAAGTCTCAATTT
The DNA here is from genome assembly GCA_025583905.1 of Ia io. Lineage (NCBI taxonomy): Eukaryota > Metazoa > Chordata > Mammalia > Chiroptera > Vespertilionidae > Ia > Ia io. The sequence continues at coordinate 9,812,454 of JAJQQW010000013.1, forward strand.
CTGTTCTTACATTGACAAATCTCATTGTTTATTAATCAGCGCCTTGATGGGGTGACTCACCAACCACTTAGAGAACCAGCGCCCCTGGGATCTCAGCACACACCCTTCCCCCAACTTGGCAATGTTCTAAATCTAATCTCTGCCCTCATTTGCTGGGGACCTTGAGTGTGTTCCTTACTCATCTGGTTTCATTTCTTCCTATGACTCACAGGGAATACAAAAGAGTTGGTTCTTGTGTAAAGTGCCAGGTAGGCACTATACAATTATCTCATATAGAATTTGCTTGGATTTGCAATTAAAGCTCATCCCTGTACAGTTTAACCTCTGGACTGAGAATATAATTATATGATAAATGATTAACAAAATTTCCTGGGAAAATGTACCCAAATTAAAAAACTTTATAGCTTGATGTTGAATCATTTTTTTTTTAAAAAAAATAAAACTTCATTGTTGAAAGTATTATATATGTCCTCTTCCCCCCGCCCCGCCATTGACACCTTTTAGCTCCCCCCCCATAAGGTTGAAGCTCTTTAGTCAACAAAAGCTGTTGACTAAACCTACCACTAGCATATTAATAGATTTCCTAGAAGAGTTGTTAGGGGCAGGAGGGAACAGGGGGACTAGCTATAGTTATAAGAAATATTAATCATGCTCTGTTAACCTTGATTGTTTTGTTTTGATTAAAGAAAGCACATTCTGACCTGGCTGGGAGTTGTACACCCTGGGACCTGGGACTTAACCTTGAAATGCTGTCCATTCTTCTGACCTGAGAACTGCCTATCATCATGGAAAGATTAACAACCTTGTTGCCGAAACAATGGAGGAGGCACCCAGCCCTTTGCAACCTCCAGCCTCAATTGCATGTAATCTGTAACCATTATACCCATTCTTATTGTTTTTGCCCACTTCTCCATGCCTGTAATCTTTGCCCTTCTGCTCCATATAAGCAACTTGTTTCTTGGGGGGGCAGGGGAAGCAGAGCAGATTTTTGTGGAGGACCTGCTACTCTCCCATACTGCCGGCAATATTGGAAAATAACTGCTCATATACGATTCAACCCTGTCTCTGCTTAACTGGCTCAAGTAGTGACAGGCAGCCTGGACCCATTCGTTGTCTGGTTTCAGAGTGATTAAGTTCATTTCAACTTAATTTGGCTTTGGTGGCAACCCTTGGATGAGAAAGGGAATGAGGAGGGGAACTCTGGCTTCATCCCTGGACTTTGCGGCAACGATGTGGGGGGGAACCCAGCATCTGAGTTGGCCCAGGAAAGGAAGGGCCCTTGGGACAGGGTAGTGGAAAGGTCATGAGGATTCCTGAACCTGGGAGATAGAGTATGTTTATCAAGGACGAGAAACCAGAAAGAAAAGCAGCCTTGGCGTGTGGGAAGGTGAAGGGTTCCATTTTGAGGTGCTGGCTCTATGAAGAGAGCGCTTTCATGGGGAGCCAGATCTGGGCTGATGGGGCTCAATGGTCAAAACCAACCTAACATCCAATTAAAATAACATCTAAGTTGGGAAGGATGGTCTGATGGGCAGTATGTGGGTGACATGACCTTTTCTTCCAATCAGAGACAGAAGGTTCTGGTCAATGCTCCTACTGGCTCGGGCTAAGTTATTTGTCAAGACAGTGTCCAGGGTTAGGGAGAAACAGCCTGGCATTGTGAGCCCTGGTGTTGGTTTCTTGAAGTAATAATTTGACTGAACAAGATGTTCCAGTGATTTACTTGTAGGACCAAATCTGCCCATTTGCAGTGGAGAAAAGTTGATAACTTACTTATCTGATTGCTCTGAGAGAGACAGTGCTTACATTCTAGGAAAGGAATGAGATTGGCTTCTTGGAGTTTAACCTGCCTGTGGCTATTGCCTATGCTTAGCTCTGACTTCTTGAAGGATAGCAAGTACTGGTAAACCCATTCAGCTGGCCTGGAAAAGCAAGAGGTGAGAAAAAGGAAGTCAGGCTATGAAGTAAAGTATCACCCATAAAGATCACATGATCCCAGGCCCATCCCCTTCCTCCTCTATCTGCTTATTTGTTTAGACACAATCCCTTGGCGTTTTAAAAGATGTTTTTATTGATTATGGGGAGGGGGGGAGGAGGAAGAGATAGAAGCATCAATGATGAGAGAGAATCATTGATCGGCTGCCTCCTGCACACCCCACACTGGGGATTGAGACTGCAACCCTGGCATGTGCCCTGACCAGGAATCGAACCATGACCTCCTGGTTCATGGGTCAATGCTTAACCACTGAGCCACACCGGCTGGGCTCCCTTGGCTTTTAATTCATCTCTTTCCTCTTCTACTTCCTCACTTTCTCTTGAATGCTCCCTTCAAGGACGTTTCCCTGTAGGAAGGCCTCTCCTTTATGTAACAGACTTCTTTTTTTCTTCTGCCCTCTCTGTACTGAGAATCCATTTCCTGTAGGACCCTCTGCCAAAAGTGCCTGGTTCCATATGATGTATAAAGACATAGTTCCTTTACAATCCAGTAGAAGAAATGAGATTTTTAAATATTGTACCATAACCAAAAAGTGGAAGAAACTGGAAAGCGCCACAGGCGAGGGTCAAACTGAGGAAATACAACAGAAGGAAGATGGCTTCTGACCAGGGAGCTGAGGAAGACTTCCAGGAGGAAGAGACATTTGCAGTGAGCCATAATAATGGGGACCATCTAACCAGTTAACTGCCACGATATTTTGAATTTAATTAAAAAAGGTCCGCCGCTTACGTCTATAGACACTTGTGGCGAACAGATGGTTAAACATGGAGAAACGGAGCCTTATATCGGTACTACATCAAACGTATACACTAGGCTGCCTTCATGTCTCATTTCAGAGTGCATAAAGCACTGACATGGGATTTGTAAAAGGGAAGCTAGTGGAATATAAGCATTTTTAAGCATAGCCAGCTGCTAGTGTTCGACTCCCACCTTAAGAATCAGAGATCTGGCCCAGCCATTGTGGCTCAGTAGTTGAGCATCGGCCTATGAACCAAGAGGTCAGGGTTCGATTCCCCGTCAGCGTTCAATTCCTGGTCAGGGCACATGCCGGAGGTGTGGGCTCAATCCCCAGTGTGGGGCATACAGGAGGCAGCCAATCAATTACTCTCTCATCATTGATATTTCTCTTTCTCCCTTCCTCTCTGAAATCAATAAAAATATATTTTAAAATAAGAAAAGAATCAGAGATCTACCCAGTGACAGCTGTCAGTTTGGATAACTGATGGGGTAGTAGAAAGAATGCAAACATCTTTCTGACTATCCTTACTTCTAATTTAATCTAATTCCAATGCTGAAATTTTAAATTTCATAATATTTATAGGTGATAAAAAGGCGGATTTACTCATGTCCCTTTGTTTCAGAAGGGAGAGCTGGGTTTACTACACCCTAGTTCAAACAGATGGAAAATGATGGTAGGTCAGGATGACCACTGATATCAGGTTGTGACCAACTTTTCACTAGTCTGTGGTAGAATGACAAAAAAAAAAAAAAAAAAAGATGGTTGCAATATATATTTTCCCCCCTAAACTAAATATAAAAATTATCTTTTATCTAGAAATTAAATTTCTGGTCTTAAACTGGCTTGTTAAAGTGACATGATGCCAATGGTTGGTAGTAAAAATAAAAAACAACAACTCTTTCTTGTCAAAATAAAAGGCTGCTAACCCTATAAAGAGCCACAGAAAACCACTGGAGATAAGGGAAGTTTGCTGGTCTATGAAAGCTTAAAAGCAAATGCTCAAACTAATAAATGTTCTGGTTTGCGGAGCAGCGAGTGGATTTTTGCATACAAAATAAAATAACATCAGAAGTGAAGGGAACACAGAGCTCATCTAGTTTGTGCAACTTCCTCATTTTCAGAGGAGGAATTTGAGGCCCAGAAATGTCAACTGCTTTCTCAACGTCACTGGTCCTTTTGTTTGTATATTTTTAAGTGATCGTGTATATATAGTGTTTCTGATTCGTGTGTAAGCACACATGATAAAAAATATATATCAGTGAGCTCTTATGATACAGGTATTTATCGTAACCTCAAATTATGCCTAGAAAACTCTAAGAAAGTTCTATATCCAAGCCTCTAACGTCTGTGCTACTATTTCTAAGTACCCACAAAAGAATTCTTTTATTGTTTTGCACTCAAGAAGCGTGAGCCGAGAAAGGGCACCAGAATGTTATTGGACCTCAGTCTAGCAGCCTTGGTACTTGAGTTTGGCAAAGAAAGAATTCAAAGCCAAGGAACTCAAATGATAAGAGAAAGTTTATTTAGAAGATCACAGGGCTAGAGACGCTGAGCCAGCTGGGCTGCGTGGGATCAGGAAAGGAGTTACAGAGCAAAAGAAGGGCCGTTGGAGCTTAGGAAAAAGAAAGGCAGTAAGGATACCCCTCGGGGAAGGAGAGGGGGGAAAGGTGCTGAGAGTGAGCTCGAGCAGAGTTCTAGGACATGCACCCCGGGAGGAGGTAGGGGGTTGGGGAAAAGCACATGTGCTCAAGAGAGAAAGAGCATTTGCTGAGTCCTTTGTCTTGAGGTTTTTGTTTTGTTTTTTAATCCTCACCCAAGGATATTTTTCCATTGATTTTTAGAGAGAATGGAAGAGAGAGGGAAAGACAGAGAAATATTAATGCGAGAGAAACACATTGATTGGCTGCTTCCTGCACATGCCCTGACCAGGGGAGGAGCCTGCATCCTCGGTACATGCTCTTGATTGGAATCAAACCCGGGACCCTTCAAGTCTGCAGGCCAATGCTTTATCCACTGAACCAAACCAGCTAGGGCTGTCTTGAGGGTTTTAATCTGGAAGTCTCAGGGGAGGAGCTCAATGGAATATCCATCAACTTTTTAGGTGTGTCCCCTCAGGGTCATGGTCTCTACTGTTTGGTCAGTGCCAGGGCAGGGGTCGTTAGTCATTGCATCTGGTCCTGATGTCATCCTTGACATTGCTCTGTCTGGTTTTGCTGCTTTTCTGGACCTGGAGCTGAAACACAACTGAGGCCTAAATGTCATCTCTAGTTTGATCAAAACTCTGGCTCCGTTTGTGGTGAGCAGACTGGAGGCTTTGTTCCTAAGACATTTGATGTGGGTCAGAACCTCATTATCTTGAGGGTCTAATGCGTAAGAGAGTGGTTGTGCAAGGACTTGTATGGGAGTCATACAAGGCTATTCTCCAGCCCCCTTGTTTCTCCTCTAAGGTGCTCTATCACTGACTAGCAACATGCCAAGGAAGGAAAGGTAGGGGAGGGTCTGATCTGCACAACCAATGAAATGCCAGTAGACGAAAGGTCACCCTAGTGGGGAGGTCCTTGTTTTCCCATTGCTAGGTACATGGGGCTTTCCGCCTGGTGACATTCTATACCTGGCCTCTCGTTCCTGCTCTGCTCATACCTGTCTAACTGCCAACTATGGGAGGATCTCAAGACCTTATAAGATCAAGCAAAGCACTGATCCGGCAAAATGCCCTTCCCATGCTTTCCTACCTGTACAAAAGCAAAACATCCTTGCTTCTCATTAACAACTCGGTTCCAGTGCTTATGATCAGCTGGCAATATAACCTGTTCCTCGAGCTTCAAGGTTTGTTGGGTCATTTGGTGTAAATTTACTCCCTGCCCACTCCCTGTTGCACACTATGCTGATTTACAATGGGGATCAGCAAGACCAACCATGCCATCCAGGAGGTGAAAGTCTAATGGAAGAATCTAAATTATGTAGGACCTTGAATTATAGTGGACTAGAGGCCTGGTGCACGAAATTCTTGCATGGGTGGGGTTCCTAGGCCTGGCCGGCCATCAGGGCCAATCAGGTTCTCCGCCTCCCTGCCTCCCCACATCCTCCTTTCCTTGTCGCCTGTGCACCACCACTGCACCGTTCCCTGCCTCCCTGACTCCGCCCCCCTCCTTCCCTTATTGCCCACGTCTACCACCACCCATCCCCAGTTCCCTGTCCCAGCCCAGGGCCCGGCCCTGAACGGGCAATTGGGGCCTGCCGGCTGGGATGAGGGACTGGAAGGTTGGCCGGCAGGCCCCATTGGCGATCGGGGCCTGTGGGCTGGGGGCAACGCCTGCGTTGAGCATTTGCCCCCAGGTGGTCAGTGCATGTCATAGCAACCGGTCATTCCAGTCATTCCGTTGTACCCGTTGCTTAGGCTTTTATATATAGAGATTATAGACTGATGTTGGAAGTGCCAGTACTGGTTGTGGGGGGCGGTTGCCGTTCTGTGTTTGCACTGAGGGATGTCTCAAAGAAGGTGACATTTCAGGGATATGTGCCAAGCAAGTGAGATGGAGAGAAGCCTAGAGTAAGGGTTGTAGTAATAAATGTGTGATTATGGAAGACCTGCCCTGGCTGAGAGCAGATGAAAGAAGGACCTGCAAGTTTTCAAGGAAATACAGCCTAGAAAGTGGTGAATAATGGGATAAAGGAGACACAAAAGGAGAGTGGGTCAAAGAGGCTGCTCCAAGTTTCAGAGTTTTAAGTGACTGAGAAATTGGTGATGGCACTAGACAAAGCTAGGGGGATGGGGAAGGAAGCCTCTACCCTAAATTGAGGGGAAGGGATTTTTGGGGTCCTAGTACTTCTTGCTTCTTTTTATTGTTCATAGGAATCTGTACTTTCAGGATTCTATATTGCAATGAGTTCATCTGAAAGCCAGTTAATGCTGTTAATGGTAGCTTCTTATTTTATTATTAATAGGTGTCGCATCATAGAGAAACAAAACTATAATACGTATGTAAGCTCTGGATTAGCCTTTGTGGTTGCTGTCTCAGGAATAGGCAAGTCTGAGTTTGTTTTGCTAGTGGAAGAGGTATACAGCTGGGCAGAGGCGTGCCCCTTTGCAGCATCCCCATCTTTTTTTGTTAGTTAATCCTCACCCAAAGGTATTTTTTTCCATTGATTTTTTTTTTTTAGAGAGAATGGAAAGGAGGGGGAGAGACAGAGAACGAGAAACATGGATGCGAGAGAGACACGTGGACCGGTTGCCTCCCACACGCACCCTGACTGGGCCAGGGATTGAGTCAGCAACGGAAGTATGTACCCTTGACCTGAATCAAACCCATGACCCTTCAGTCCTCAGGCCAATGCTCTAACCACTGAGACAAACCACCAAGGGCGAATTCCTATCTTTTTCTATAATGAGGGTGGTTCAAAGTGTAGCTATAAGCTATCTCACAGTTATAATTTGACCCTTGTAATTGGGCTACAAATTTGAATACAGCCTTCAAACCACAGGTGATTCTAGACAATTCTGCAACCCTTGGATGCTCTGAGGTAGTTAAAGAAAGGAGAAAAATACATAGCTGCATTTATAACAGTGCAGAATCGGTTGTTCCTAATTTTTGAGGCCCTTAAATTTAGTAAACTAGGTTCCACAAAAAAATACATTAGCCCAATTGACAGGTGCCTTCTTCCATTTTCACCAGCATCTAGCCCACCACGAGGAGCTGTGAACAGTGTTCTCCATCTCTTCTAACTTCTGTCTCTTTACCATGCTTTCTTTTATGGAAACCCTACCTCCGCAGAATAATTTTGCTTATCCTATATAATAAAACCCTAATGTGCAAATTGACCAAAAGGCAGAACTACCAGTCGCTATGATGTGCACTGACCACCAGCGGGCAGGTGCTCAATGCAGGAGCGGCATGCCCCCTGGTGGCTAGTGCACTCCCATGGGGGGAGGGTGGGGGTGCCGCTCAGCCAGAAGCCAGGCTCATGGCTGGCGAGCGCAGAGGTGGTGGCGGGAGCCTCTCCTGCCTCCACTGCAGGTGGGCAGTAAGGAGCGAGGAGTCCCGGACTGTGAGAGCCCTGGACTGCGAGAGGGATGTCGGGCCTAAGCTGGCTTAGGCGGACATACCCTGAAGGGTCCTGGACTGCAAGAGGGCACAGGTCAGGTTGAGGGGACGCCCCCCCCCCCCCTCCCCCCCCCCCCCCCCCCGCCCGCTCAAGTGCAAGAGTTTTGTGCACCGGGCCTTTAGTTTGTTTTATAAAACAGTAGTATCCTGGGTGAGCATCTTCAAACTGCCACACAATGCTTGAAATGTATGGGGCTAGAAGCTTGAAGGCAGCTGCTCAATGCCAGGCTTGAAGTCACGTCTGTGTCCCCAGTGCTTTGTCATGTGGACAAACAAGCAAGCGGAATACATTGAAATGCAATCAATCTATTTACTTCAAGGTAAGGACCCAGCTCTATAAACACTGTATCATTTGTCTTTGTCTTAATTACCATACTTACTTTCACCTGTTCTCATCATTGCTAATAATGGAAATAGTAGCAAGTGAACACTTACTGTTTCCTTTACGTCAGATACTCTATACTCGGTGCTTCATGTAGGTTCTCTCAATCCATCCTCATAACAGCCTGATGGGTTGGCTTTGGAATTATCCCCATTTCATAGACAGAGACTCGGAGGCATATGGAGGTTAAGTGATGTTAAGTGGCAAAGCTGGGGTTTGATTCCAATCTGATTCCAAAGATGAGTTCTTAACCAGTTTGCCACAGTGCCCCAAACCAGACAACAGACAGCCTAAAAATGCCCTGCAAGTTGCTGGTTGGTTTAACTGGAGGAAAATTCTGGAAAGCGATTGATGGTTTAGATCACACAGCAGTGACCGCGCATTCCTCCCCGGGTTCCGAAGAGGTGCTCCTTGGGGAGTCTCAGGGCTCCGTTTCATCGGGAACATGCCTGTGGAGCTCCATTCATGAGACGTCCACATGAGGCCTGGAGCGCTGGTTTGCTCTGAGAGACAGACACCGGGCTGTGGGGTGTTTGGCTTTGGGACCAAGGCTACCAAAACAGACCCCTTTGCAGATGGTCTGGGTAGCGTGTCCCAGCCCACCAACCACTTCGGCTCTCCACGCTCACGCTCTCCCCCCAGGAACCTAGGGGCCCCTTGCAGGGCTGGAGTTTACAAAACAAACCAGGCAGGGTCCACGGGAGGGGACTTGTGAGGCCGGAGGAAGGACGAGCGGCGCTGCCTTAGGGACAGTCCAGCCCTGGCTGCCTTCTGCTGACTCGGATGGGAAGGAGCTTCCAGGAGAGGCAAGCAGCCAGGCAACAGGGGTCCCGGGGCTCCCCCAGCCGGGGGAAGTCTGGGCAGAGAGGAGGAGGGACAACCAGCCCACAGCCAAAGCCCTGATGGGAACAAGGTTGAGAAACACCTGCAAACCCACGCACCTTCCGTGGAGAGGAGATGCGTTCAGGACAGAGGAGTGATGACTGGCAGCGTGTCCATTGCCCACAGCCTTTGCTTGTTGGCCCGTGGCCGGTTTGGAGGTCAGAAAGCTCGGGAGAAGAGCAGCAGGAGAGGTCTGGAACCTCAAAGACGCAGGCTGGACTTGTACAAGGTCACCTGAGCTTAGGTGCTGCGAACGTCTGACCTTCAGGGGCTGGGACAGGGACGAGAGAAGCCCCGTCCAGGAAGCACAGGCTCCCGCACTGTCAGACTAAAAACCCTCCCAGCCCTGCACCCGCCAGCTAACCGTGTGCCTTCTCTTTTACAGGAGGGAGGGGAGGGAGGAGGGGCCTCTGGGAGTCTTGTCCAACCCCCTGGTTGTGCTCATATCTGCTGACCATCAGGGTGTCTGACCCCCACCGGGCTGCAGGCTGCGAGGAGGTCAGGGGCTGCCTTAGTGATGCCGGCAGTGCTAACCTGGTCCCCTGCCACAGCGGGGCCTCCTTGCCCACGCCGGGTGGAGGACACAGGAATGTGGAGGGTCTGCCCCACGCAGGCAGGGAGAAGAGCAGATGGTGGAGGCCACTTCGGGCTGGGCCCAGGTCTGGTAAGTTGCAGGCTCCTGGGCACAACCCGGGATCCTCAGGGGCACATCCTGGGCACGCAGAACGCGATGGTGCTGGACCGCTGAGGGACAGTGAGGATGTGCGTGGCTTCCAGGGAGAGCAAAGCTCCTGGTGGCAGGGCTGGTGGGGGTGGGGGTCATTACAGCCCTTAATGAGGAGCACTGGGGCCTGGGCCTGTGATGTCATCTCCACTGGAGGCAAGGACGCCGAGCCGATCGGCTCTGATCCACTGTGTGGGAGGGTTTGGACCAGCACAGGACGGAAATGGGACTGAAGACTCTTTGCTGACCCATTGCAACTCATGCTTTCATAAAAAGTTTTTTTCTGGACACCGTTTACAGACCTTGGGGTCTATTTTATACAGCAGGTGGGAGCTAAGCCAGATTAAAGATTATGAAGCAGTCCTGGTAAGTGGAATGATTTATCCCTAAAAAGCAACATTTACTGAGTCTGATTAAGATGTTGAGGGCCTGCTGGTGTCCTGTGTTTTCACAAAATTTACATGAGGGGTTGCCCAGGTCACTGTGGTGTACACAGTGAGACACAGTAAATATTTGTTGGGTAAATCCACACAAACATATCAGATTCATCCAATTCAACAAATATTTGCTAGAAGGCTGATCAGTGCCTTCTTGGGGATTAGAGTCTAGTTCAGTGGCTTAGCTTTCTCATGGTGGCCCAGTCAGAAATGCATGTTACACTGTGACTCAACACACACACACACACACACACACACACACACACAGATGGACAACTTTGGACATGTGAGCACACCATGAGGTTACACGTGTGTGTGCACCAGCCAGAGAGGACATGTGTGTCGTTTACTAAAAGCTGCTGGTGCCCGTTCTGTTCAGTGTGGTAAAAAGCTGATTAAGTCTCGCTGAACTGATTTCCTGACCTGCTAATAGTCACAATCCGCCATTTTGGAGAACTCTAGCTGACACATGGAGTTACTCTATTTCTAATTTCATTGAGCTAAAAGCTGAGGGACTAAACGCAGAAGCTGGGCATCATGAGCAGATGCCCACGCACTCCCTTGAGTCAGGTACAAGTGTGGGTCAGGGGAGCCACGTGGTGGCCAGGAGGCAGGAAAGTGAGTGATTTCCCGTCGACTTTGAAGGAAACTGGGAAATCAGTTTCCCCTTTGGCTGTCTTCCCACAAACTAGAGATCACCATGACGGGCAATGATACAATCTGTCATCATTGAAAACCCAGAGAGCTTCCCCTACCAACAAACCTTTAATCAAAGAGCTCCTAACTTCTGCAATTTTTAATTAAGGCAAAACACATCTGAACAAGCTCCCTGAAGATACAATCAGTCCAGAAAAAGTTCTGGAGACGGTCTCTCATGTTAAAGACTCATTCTTAGAACATTTACTCTATTAAGAACTGACCATTCCTGCCTTTCTCTCCCCATCACCTCCACAATTCCTCTCACAGCACCTATGACATCCTATTCCTTGTACAGTGTTAGTTTACTAATCTGTCTCTCTCCCAGATTATAAGATGCTTGTAGACAAGAAAAAATAAAGGGGGTATCTTCTCCATCTTTATATTTCCAAAGTGAGGCACTGAGTAAGCACTTTTTAAATGTTTGTAGAATGACTGAATGATATAGGTTCAAATTGTTTAGAAAGGTATTGATAGAGTAAAGCACATATTAGTTAACTTATGGAGGAAAAATAAGCTGAAAAAAAAGATTGAACATTCTAAAAAAGATCTTGACATTCTAACTGGTCATAGCTTGAATAAGGTCCAGATAAGGGCATAATACAAGATATTCTCATACTCATATACACAGTAGCCCTGGCTGTGTGGCTCAGTTGGTTGAAGTGTAGGCATAGAAAATTATTTTAATGATCTCTAAATTAATAAAGTCGTTACATGAATAACATTTTCATTATTATGAAATAAATTCATTTGCACCAAATTGAAGGGGATCTAAATTAAAGAAAAAGTTAAATTATGTAAAGAAAATGGGTTCTGATTACTTTGAAATATGTACAGCACCTCAATTAATAATCCTAGTAGATTACTTTTTAAATCTTGCTTTAATAAATATATAAGATTTGTTTCTAATTAGTACACCAGCTGTTTTCTTTTTTGTGTAAAGAATATTCCTAGAGGAGGATCAAGATGGCGGCATAGGGCGGACACCTGATTGTTGCCTACCACAACAATTTTGAAACTACAACTGGAAAACAGAGCAGACACCATCCAGAACTACCGGAGGGCTGGCTGAGAAGATGCTCTACAACTAGAATAAAAGAGAGGGGGACGCGGCATGTAGGAGGCAGCTGATCAATTATTCTCTCTCATTGATGTTTCTATCTCTCTCTCTCTCTCCCTCTACCTTCTTCTCTAAAAATATATTATACACACACACACACAAAAAGATCTTGTACTCTCTTGGGAGTAGTCATGGTGGAGAAGGGATTATCCTACCTAATAATAGAGTAATATGCAAATTGACCATACCTTCGCTACACCCACAAGCCACGCCCACCAGGAAACCATTGCAGGGACGTTGGGGTGCGGCTGACCCCAAGGCCGGGAAAGCCTCCACCCAAGGGGAGCCTGCACGGATCACAGGCAACCACCGGGGGTGGGCTCCTAAGATCCGTAGCAGGGACGCTGGGTGCAGCTGAGCCCAAGGCCGGGAAAGCCTTGGGCGGAGGCTTTTCTAGCCTTGGGCACCAGCAGGGAGCCTGCACGGATTGCAGGCAACCACCGGGGGTCGGCTCCTACGATCCTTAGCAGGGACACTGGGGTGCAGCAGAGCCCAAGGCCGCCGCCTGACCCTGAAAGAAGGCAGAAGGCGGTGGCCACAGCCAAGGCCTGGGTCCCCGGTGCCAGCAGAAAACTGGTGCAGGCAGCCAGGTGAATGAAGGTCTATTGCATGAATCTTCGTGCAAACGGGCTGCTAGTGGGGTAATAAAGATTATGTGTTCTCTTGAGGGGTCTAGTAGAGGGTATTTAAAGGTGTATTAACCTAGATGCACAGAAACAAGGGCTTCTTTAAGGCAAAGATAAGCCTTTTACTAAAAGTTATATGTCTGGGGCATGGTTTCCCACTATGACCTGCCCAGTCAGGAACTTACAATAAGATCACCTTGTAAGGTTACTTTCCATAGAACCCCCCTTTTTTTGTCACACTGTGTATAAAAGGTTATTATTTGGATAAAGATGGGTAAATTTAAAGTGAGGAGATGGAAGCTAATTAGCTCGACCCCACAGGAGGTTTTTAAAATAGGTGTTCATTCTCTAGAATAGCGATTTTCAACCTTTTTCATCTCATGGCACACATAAACTAATTATTACAATTCTATAGCACAGCAAAAAATATATGTTTTGTCAATCTGACAAAAAATAGGAATAATTTTGATTCATTCACACTGGATGGCTATTGTTGGGTTGGCTGTTGTCATTTTTTAATTTGACAATCTAAGGGGAAAGAGGCCAGTGCCCCTGACTAAATTGTCAGGTAGTGCATATTTCAAGAATTGTTGCTGCACACCGGTTGACAATCGCTTGCTCTAAAACAGTGGTCGGCAAACTCATTAGTCAACAGAGTGGCAAACCTCGGCTCATGAGACCGATGCTCTAGAATAATCTACATTAATAAAAGAGAAACATGCAAATTGACCATCACTTTGCTACGCCCACCAGCCAATCAGGAGTGAGTATGCAAATTAACCCGACAAAGATGGCAGCGGCCCCGCCCCCCAGCCACTCCAGGCCTCTTGGTAGCATGCTTTCAGGCACTGAGTGGCTGGGCGGGGCTGGACGCCTGCTGTGAGAGGGGAGGGCAAGGGGCGGAGGGAGCTACAGGAGCGGCGCTCTGCCCGGAGTGAAGACTGAAGGCGGCGGCCAGAGCAAAGGCCTGGGTCCCGGGTGCCAGAGGAAAACCGGTGCTGGCAGCCAGGGGAAGAAAGGCCTATTTCATGAATCTCTTCGTGCAATGGGCCTCTAGTCTCTTAAATAAAGCCTTTGTTGGCTAGTGGTGATCTTTGATGAGCAATGACTGGGAGGCTGGACCAAATGTGATGCTGTGGGATCACTAGGAGGTCTGGGCTACCAGGAGCTAGGGTGGGTCTGGGGGAGATGGAATGTGGATCAAACCTGACTCAGACCAGGGGAGATACGGTTGGGGAGGTAAAATGGGGCAGAGCCCAGGAAGCTTTGAGGAGCCACATGAAGTCCTTGACAGTTTTAGAAGATCAGGTGGGAGATTAGAAGGCCCTGGCACCCTCGTTTAGAAGATTGTGAGGTCATGTGAACTGCACAGAGAATGAAGTCGGGGAAATTTGTTTTGATTCTTTAATTAATCTATGAACTTCTTAAGGGCAGAGGTTTCATCTTTCATCTATTTGGTATTCTTGTGCATATAACCACCTTATATTCAAGTTATGTATCCGAAAAGATTTCACATAATTGTTTTTTTAATTGATTTCAGAGAAGAAGGGAGAGAGATAGAAACATCAATGATGAGAGACAATCATTGATCAGCTGACTCCTGCACGCCCCCTACTGGAGATTGAGCCCGAAACCCCGGCATGTGCCCTTGGCCAGAATCGAACCTGGGACCCTTCACTCTGCAGGCCGATGCCTTATCTACTTAGCCAAAACGACAAGGGCCACGTAATTGTTTACACAACCTCAAACCAATGAAATGACATTACCAAGAAACACATGCTCAAGTTTGAAGCAATGAGACTAGAGTTTTTGCAATTCTTTCTAGGACTTCTCCAAGGACAGATGAACAACAATTGGGATGAGTTCGTTGGTGTTAGTTTATTTGTTCCCAACAGTCACCCTCAATTTGGTGATCTCATGATCATGCTAACCTTGGTTTCTGATTCCACTGAGGCAAAGAGTACCAGACTGTGTGATCACAGAAACAAAAACCAAGACAGAGGCGAAAGCGTTCTTCCTTTCTCCCATTCCCACTTCAAATGAACGGTATGATCCCAGAGCACTTGGCACTGAGTGACTTATGTATCAATTCCCTTCATCATGTTCTCTGTGGACCAAGTCTGTGTTCGTGGAACCTGGGCGTCAAAGAGCTGGCTGGCTACTTTTATGTATGTATGTTCTAATTAAACTTTATTTATAGACACTGCCATTTGAATTTCATATCATTTTCCTGAATCACAAAATAGTCTTCTTTCCTAGTTTTTTTAAAACTGTCTTTACCCATTTACCCCAGCCCCTGCTCCCTGCCTCTGGCAACCATCAATCTGTTATCTGTTTCTTGAGTTCATTTTTTTTTTTTTTTTTTAGATTTCATATATAAGTGAGATCATACAGTATTTATCATTCCCTGCCTGACTTATTTAGCTTATCATAAGCCTCAAGGTCCATCCATGTCATTGCAAATGGAAAGATTGTCTTCATTTTTTTGTGACTGAATAATATTTTATGTTATACAAATATAGCTATACACACACATCACTTTTTCTTTATCCATTCATCCATGGATAGACACTTAGGTTGTTTCCATGCCTTGGCTAATGTGAGTAATGTTGCAGTAAATATGAGGGTGAAGATATCTCTTCAAGACAGCAATTTTGTTTCCTTCTGATAAATTCCAGAAGAGGAATTGCTAGATCATAAGGTAGCTCTACCTTAGAAAGCCCTAAAGTTAAAGCTTGGAAGCAGATAAAATTGGTTCTTCATTCATATTTCCTTGAAAAGAACCAACTCCCAATTAATTAACTTTAAAATCTCATTGATTTTAAAGAATTTCAGTCTTTACACACCTTTCCAGAAGCAGATTTACCAAACAGTGTGATTTCCTCTTTTTTTGCTCTTTGGCTACAAACTTGCTACATTTTAAGGCACATCTGAGTGAGATGGTATTGGGAGGTGGGCCTTTGGGCAGTGATTAGGTCATGGATGGGGCCCTCAGGAATGAAATTAGTGCCCTTATATGAAGAGACAGGACAGGGTTTGCATCCTATCCCTGCTTTCTGCCATATGAGGACTCAGTGAGAAGGCAGAAGGCCTGCAAACCAGGAATCTGTCTCTCGCCAGGCACTGCATCTGCTGGCACCTTGATCTTGGGCTTCCCAGCCTCTAGAACTGTGAGAAATAAATGTTTACTGTTAAGGAGCCCTGTATATGGCAGCCTGAAAGACAAAGACACCCACCATACGCAAAGCACTGTGCTGGATGTCACAGGTTTGGAGTGAGGTCCTGCAGAAACTGAACACAGCTGTGCCTTTCACAAGCTCACCACCTCGGGTTGGGGGGATAGCTTCCTATGTAATCATAAGAGTGCCAAGTGCAAGGGAGACATTGATAAGGCTGTTAGGTCTAGGGCAGTGATGGGCAACCTTTTGAGCTTGGTGTGTCAAACTTCGCCAAAAAACTGAGCATAACTCGGGTAGTGTGTCACTTTGAGGAAAAAACATTATTTCGCAAATGTTTCATCCTCAGGAGCAGCATGTTTCATTCTCGGCATGCGGCCACCTCAGCGGCCGTGTGTCATCAGAAATGGCTACGCGTGTCAGTGCTGACTCGCGTGTCATAGGTTCGCCATCACTGGGCTAGGGAGACTTTTTGGGGGGTGGGGGCGGGTTTGAACAAGGCCTTGAAGAAGTGATTACAAGGAGGGTAATGTACTCCCAG
Organism: Ia io; assembly: GCA_025583905.1. Taxonomy (NCBI): domain Eukaryota; kingdom Metazoa; phylum Chordata; class Mammalia; order Chiroptera; family Vespertilionidae; genus Ia; species Ia io. Next base: position 9,828,875 of record JAJQQW010000013.1, read on the forward strand.
GCATGAAAAGTAGATATTTGTGGAGAAGTGAAAGATGAGATGAGATTGGGTGTGTTTGTGAGATGAGAGAAAGGCAGCAGAAGGAAAGAGGAGGCCATGTGGCGAGGCCGGGCAGCAGGGGGCCAGGTTCGTGTGCTGGCCAGCCAGGAAGAGGGTGAAGCCAGGAGCCCTAGAGCTTGACATTTACCTGGGCCCTCACGCCCAGGTGCCCCCTGCACGGGCATCACTGAGGGTGGGTGCCCCCGGCCTAGAAGACATTAATTCTGTTAGTAATGAGAAGCCATGAAGTGGTACAATGGTCTTGGCCCTCCTGAAAGGCAGCCCCAGAAGTGCCATGTTGGGGGGCTCGGGAAAAGACATCGGTTAGGAAGCTGCCACGGGGATCGCACAAGAGCCAGCACTGGAGCAGAGGTAGGGAGGGGAACAGGTTCAAGTCAAGATGGAAGAAGAAAACGAAAAACCGCAGGCAAAGGTGAACAATTAAACACTATTGTCCTCAAATGCACCGGATGGGGATGCCCATGCATTTTGCACTGGGATGGCTAATTTCATGTGTCAACTCGGCCGGGCCAGGGCACCCAGGTATTTGGTCAAACATGATCCTGATGTTTCTGTGAAGGTGTTTTTTTTGCATGGGATTGCACTTTGAATCAGTGCACTTGGAATAAGACTGATTACCCTCTCAAAGGTGGGTGGGCCTCATTCAATCAGTTGAAGGCCTTAATAGAAGAAGGGCTGACCTCCCTGAGCAAGAAGGGATGCTGCTAGCTAGAAGACTGCCTTTGGCCTTAAACTCTCCCCTTGGCCTCCAGTCTGCCAGCTGACGCATCAGATTTTTGATTCACCAGTCTCTCTCTCTCTCTCTCTCTCTCTCTCTCTCTCTCTCTCTCTTGATTCTCCTTCTCTGGGAACCCTAATACATATATCATCACTAGTAGTGTCCAGCTTTTGCCACTTAATATCCAGTGTAGTCCTGGTTACGTCTCTCTGAGTCTCTGTTTTGTCACATGTAAAATGACATGACATGATCTTGCTTTGCCTGTTGACGAAACTACTGCATCCAGGGCCAGGGTGAGGGCGAAGCTAGGAGGCTTAGAGCTCAGCATTTCCTGAGACCCTGTCCCTCAGGTGCCCACCCACACCCCACACCCCCGAGATATCTCCTGGAATTTTGACCTGGGTGTCTCTCTTGCCTTGGCCCTGACTGTGCAGAAGACACACAGTGGACCTTGGACGGAAGAGCCCATGGCCTCCCAGCCTGTGCCCTCTCTGAGGGCAGGGCAGGGAGCATATAGTTTTTATCCGTGTGTTTATCTTTATATGCCCTATACCCTCGCACTGGGCAAAGAGCCTGGCACCGAGGAGACGCAATAAATGTTTATTGAATGAAAAAGTATTTGTCTAATGACACAGTCAGGGCAACCAAGGCAAATGTGGTAAGCAAATCAATACTGGAGCCTTCCAAACTGGGCTCAGCAAGGCCTAAAGAGCGTTTGTTACATTGCTGTGCTGAGAGAAGAACGAGTTCAGTATTTAAGCCCATTTTGCAATGTGTAGCAGAATGGAGGGCATGTAACACAAGCACAATGTGTATAACTTGTAATCCAAACCAAGGTCTGATACCCTGACCTAGAACAAAGGCATGATTCAAAGTGTAAATCTCCAAAGAAGAAAAACATTTTGTAAAATACAATACTTCGCTCCTACATCCTTTCCTGAAGAGAATTTTTTTTTAAAAGTACATTTTTTAAATTTTAATTTTTAAAATACATTTTTATTGATTTCAGAGAGGAAGGGAGAAGGAGAGCGAGAGATAGAAACATCAATGATGAGCGAGAATCATTGATCAGCTGCCTCCTGTATGCCCCACACTGGGGATCAAGCCTGCAACCCGGGCGTGTGCCTTGACTGGGAATTGAACCGTGACCTCTGGTTCATAGGTTGACACTCAACCACTGAGCCATGCCAGCTGGTTTCATATATATATATATATATATATGTTTATATATATATATATATATATATATATATATATATATATATATATATGTTTATATATATATGATATAACTGTCACTCTATTTCTAGATTTGGGGTTGCTATGTCACTTAATTATATTAAACTAGGGGCCCAAATGCACAAAATTCGTGCAAGGGCCTTGGCCCAGTCCCCGCCCGCTGCCGCAGCCGTGGGGAGGGGGGGTGCCTCTGCCACCTCTGCCTCAGCCCCCACCCCCTGCAGCTTTGTCTGGAAGGAAGGATGTCCGGAAGGAAGGACGTCTGGTCTAATTAGCATATTATGCTTATACTACAGTCCCCTCTGCACTTGCTTCTTTCACTTAGTGATATGCCTGGAACATCTCTTTGTATCACACATCGACTGTATTCTCTTCACACTGCTCCCCAGTACTCACTGCAGGAAGGTGCCCAATGTACTTATCCAGCCTGTTCCCTGCTGGCTGCATGGACAGGAAGGAACCATGTTATGCAACGTCCACAACAAGCTTAGCCAGAGAGGAGGGCAGTGCGGGGAGAGGGGCAGAGAGGAGACAAGGTGAGACGGGATGAAAGGGCGGCAGAAAGGAGGGCCACAGAGAGTAAGTGTGGCCTTGGAGGTGAGGGCAGAACCCACAGACCGACTCTGCCGGTCAAAGCAGGCGAGGAAGCAGACCGCTGGGACCCCAGTCCATCAACTCATGTGAGACTCTAGGCCAGTGGTCGGCAAACTCATTAGTCAACAGAGCCAAATATCAACAGTGCAATGATTGAAATTTCTTTTGAGAGCCAAATTTTTTTTTTTATATTTTATTGATTTTTTACAGAGAGGAAGAGAGAAGGATAGAGAGTTAGAAACATCGGTCAGCTGCCTTTTGCACACCCCCTACTGGGGATGTGCCCGCAACCAAGGTACATGCCCTTGACCGGAATCGAACCTGGGACCTTTCAGTCCGCAGGCCGACGCTCTATCCACTGAGCCAAGCCGGTTTCAGCCAAATTTTTTAAACTTAAACTTCTTCTAACGCCACTTCTTCAAAATAGACTCGCCCAGGCCGTGGTATTTTGTGGAAGAGCCGCACTCAAGGGGCCAAACCAGCCGCAGCTTGCCGACCACTGCTCTAGGCAACTCCCGCCTCACGCTGCCTGCCTCGGTTTCCCTCCCTGTCAGAGGCCTGAGGGCCACTCCCTGCTAAGATGGGAAGCACAAAGTGAACACACAGCATAAGCGTGCTTTGGGGTGCTGTTAGAAGCAGGGGCCCACGACTCGGGGTCACGCCTGTGGGGTTGGTCCAGTTCTCAACAACAGAACACGCGTGGCTTCCTCCCTGGCCCCGGGAGGAGGAGGAAACGCCGTGGGCACCCTCAGCCGCCGGTCTGTGGTGTGTCTCCAGCACTTACCAGGGGCAGGCAGCCTGAAAGGCCTTATCGTGCGTTCCCTCTCCCGATGAAACGCTCGCCTGTTCTGTTTCATCCTCAAGGACAAGCGCAGCTTCCGAGCCTGTCAGGGAGCGCGATGTTCCCGGGGTGAGTGGGCGCCGTGCATCAGGGTGAGCCCCGGCAGGAGCCCAGCCGCACCGCACCCCGCAGGGCCCGGCCGGCAAGACAGCTCAGGCCTCTCCTGGGCTCGCGGTTCTCCCAACCGCTGTGGTCCCCGCAGCTCCTGGCTGGCTGCAGACCTCCCCGGGGCTGAGGGAGTCTGCCTGCGTTCTGACGGCCTTTGGAAGGAGGGCGTCGGTGCTGGCGTGGGAGTAGCTCCTGTCGCAGACAGGCTGGGTTGTTCCAGCTTGAACACCTTCTACTTTTTACTTTTATTTGCATTTGTTTTATGCGGAGTCTACTCCTGGGCCATATGTGTTTGTTTCTTCGGGGATACCTTTTTCTTCTGGGAGCAATCTGCTCTCCCTGGGTAAGTTCCGGCTCCCTGGGCGGGAGGGCGCGGGAGGGCTTCTCCCGGCCGGGCCGGGCGTGCAGCGTGGGGGTGCTCACCTGGCCGGCTCACTGGCCTGAGAACTGACCTGGAAACTCGGAGCTCAGCATTCCTCCACACTTGGAACTCATGCAGCAAGGACCCAGCGCTCTTTAGGGGCCATCGACCTTGCGTGCTGCCCCCCCCAACCCCCCCCCCCCACTTTCGGCTTGAGCACCCCACCACCGTAACAGGGAGGGGCACGCGCTGCCTCTGCAAAGGGACATCTGTCAGAGGCGCGGTGGCTTTTCAGATCTGCACACCGTGATGGTCCGGGCAGCGTCACGGGGGTCCCAAGGTAACATGGAGACGTGAACCCCTCGATGTGTGTGGTTGTGTGTGTGAGTTTTCCGGGCCAAGTGAGTAGCAAACCGCGTTCAGAGATCAGTTCAGGCTGCTTGCGAAAGCACCGGAGCTCATTCTCGCATTCCGGCGCTAGTCCTGACCGTCAGGTAAGAAAGCCAGGAAGACAGAAGGCAGGCCGGCCAGATGGTGGGCTGGGCCAGGCGGCTGAGAGTTGTGCTCATAGAGTTTGCAGAACTGGAGGGCCTTCCGTCCACCCCCCATCGGGGCGTCAGGAGGCGAGTCCGCAGGGGGCTCCTGCCTCCCTGTGCCAGAGGCCGTTTGAAGGCACGGGGTCAACGGGGTGCTTCTCCATGTGGCATCTACTGTAGCCAGAGACCATTGTTTTAGATGCAAACAACCCAGATGTTTAGTCGAGTGGGAAACAAACGAGGCCTGAAGTCTGTGGAGAGGGCTGTCGGCTTGCGCCAGCAGCTCTGGGCCCTCCCATTGGGGCGGGTGCCTCGTGGAGAGCTTGGGGAGCCTGAGGTTACCTGGCTCATCTGGGGCCACCTGGCTGGGCCTCACACCTGTCTAGGGAGCTTACCTGGCAGCTCCTAGAATATCTTCTTCTCTTCTCCCCCTGCTCAGCTCTGTCCCTGGTAAGCCCAGGTACCTGTTGACCCCACACTCCATTGACTCCTCTCTACGCTACACCTCGATTCCTATGGACACAGGAGACCATGTCCCAGCTCCTCCGCTGGCCAGTCCTCTGCAGTCAGTGTGTGCCCGTCGACCAGCACTCAGCCTTGCTGAAAGCTGGATCTCAATACACATGTGAAGAATGCAGGGTGAATGAATGAGAAATTGGTACTCCTAAGTTGTGGCTGAGGAAGTGGCCGATTTTATTTCTTTTTGGAAGTAAAAATCAAGAGAGGGTTTGGTCTGGCCGATAGTATATCCAGAAAGGAGATGAGAGGGAGAAATAAATTAGACAATGTACAATCACAGAAGGAGGGACTTCTGAAAATCCTGACCCTGAACAGAAACCGGTTTGATGGGTGACTGTCATTTGTCTTCCTTTCCCAAGGCTGAATTGAAAGAGAATTATTGATTGGTTGACTTTTGCCATTTTCATCAGGGATGCAGACTAAAGAACTACCCTGTATGCCCTTGCCAGTTGCATCAGCCCCAGTGCTGATGATAGGGAGATATTAATTGGGGAATGAAAAGAGTCATTAAACAACAAAATGCATAACTAGGGTGTGTGAAGGATGCCATGTCATAGGTCTATCGATACATTGCAATCAAATCATCCCGGGAGAACTCCCTAAGGCCACGTTAGGAGCATTCTTGGTCTCTGGACCATCGTGTCCTGGTTTGGATGCTTCCTGAGTGTGTGCTGCATCTGGGACTCTCTGGGGCCATTAGCTACATCCACGGCCTTCGTGTTAATGGAGGGGACGTTGGGTTGGAAAGGCTCCTGGGTCCCAATGCTGGTTTTCTTCGTGGCTTTAAGCCGAACAGGAAAACTTGTCTGTACTGTGGTTTTCCCAAACGAGAAAGACACTGTTTCTCTGGCAAATATCTCAACCCCGGAATACAAAGAAACCTCAGACCAAGGGTCCATTCATTGTGAATGTGTTATTCCCCCACTTGGCAGACAACTCACCTCTGGGTTTTACTGGAAAGAGTAAGGCTGACGTGATAACCTGAACTTGCTCATCCTTCTCATTTTCTATGACATAGCTCTATCTCTGGGGGTGTCTCCCAATTTCAGACAGAAAGGAAGGTGCCTCTCCCTCCTACCAGTGCTAACTCTTCCCCAGTCCCCTGACCCTGCCCTTGGCCTCTCCCTATAGCGCTCTTCACTACTTGCACCAACCCCACACCTTAGGTCTCCCTTGCAACTGTTTTTGTTTGTTTGTTTTGTTAATCCTCATCCAAGGATATTTTTCCATTGATTTTTAGAGAGAGTGGAAGAGAGAGGGAAAGACAGAGAGAAACATTGATGTGAGAGAAACACATCAATTGGTTGCCTCTTGCATGAGCCCCGACCAGGGCCCGGGCCAGGGAGGAGCCTGCAACCAAGGTACGTGCCCTTGATCGGAATTGAACCCAGGACCCTTCGGTCTGCAGGCCGATGCTCTATCCACTGAGCAAACCCGACCAGGGCTTTTTTATTTTTTTCCTTGCAACGGTTTTCTAACACACCCAAGCTTTATTCTATTGGGAAAAGCCCACAGGAAAACCAAAGTGCCTTTGCTTGACCTTGCTGTCACCTCGAGTCTATTTATTGCTTTCCCTTTGCAGCAAGACATCTCAATTTCCTCCTTTAACTTAGCCCCTTAGATTTGCTAGCTTCGTTTCTCCTTCTCTCACCCCCCACCGCCCCCGCTGTTGAAAATGCCCTTACAGAGGTCCCCTGCGGTGCCCTGGTGGACCCAGTCCAAAGAGGGTACGGTTTCAGTCTCATCCTTGTTTTCTCAGAAGCATCTTTCTGTCCACTTTTTTCTTTCAACCTCCCCTTCTGATGTGCTTGTCTGTTTACCTCCTGGTTAGATTTCCCAGACGTGCCCACTGCATAGCACTGTGGCTGAGAGTCTAGGCTCTGCCCTCAGCCTGCCTGTGGATGAATTCTAACTCTGCCACTAATTAAATGCATGGCCTTTAGCAAGGTCATCTCTCTGTGTCTCAGTTTCCCCATTTTCAAAATTGGGATCAAGCCCTAGCCAGTTTGGTTCACTGGATAGAACGTTGGCCTGCGGACTGAAGGGTCCCAGATTTGACTCTGGTCAAGGGCACATGCCTGGGTTGCAGGCTTGATCCCCAGTACGGGGTGTGCAGGAGGCAGCCTACCAATGATTCTCTCTTATCATTCATGTTTCTATCTGTCTTCTCCCTCTTCTTTCCTCTCTGAAATCAATAAATCTATATATATATATATTTTAAAAAGTAAAAATAAAATAAAATGGGGATCATAATAAGAGTGCTGGTCTCAGGTTTGCTGTAAGAATCAGTTGAGATAATCTATGTCATATATGCTCCAATGTTTGGCACCTAGAAATATGTAAGACGTATTATCTATTAGCATAACCACCTGCTTCTGGAGCTTCGAATATGTAACTCTCCCCTCCCCCGCTTTTAAGACATATTGCCCACTTTATCCAAAACAGGGCCAGACAATAAGTAATTATGGATCAATGGATTTATGCAGTGGTTGGAGAGTCCAGAGAGGGAGGAATGATGGGGTGAGGGAGGCTCCCAAATTGCGCCTGTCACATCCAGGGTTTTGGTTTGGTTTGTTTTAGCAATCGATCATTTAACTTGTTGAGAGTTTAAATCAGTCCTTTCGGGACCTGCGGTGTCTGTTGAGCAGGAAGGGGCATCAACAGTTAAAGCTCCCGTTGCTGGTGCAGCCATCAGTCACAAGGAGGCCCCTCGGCCTGGAACAGGGCGTCCCATCCTGAGACTAAAGGCGGCTCTAACAGGATTAGGGCGGCGAAGGCTGCCGGGAACCGTCCCCTGAGTGATGCTGCCACCTAGCGGCGGCACGGGGCACGGCCCTGGGCAGAGCCGTTCCGTTCGCTGCAGAAAGTGGGGGTGAGACCCGGCACCGGGGAGGAACTGGGGGGGAAAGCACCGCCAGGCGGCGGAGGAGAAGCACCTCAGCGCAGTTTGGGGACGAAAAAAGGCACAAGTGATGCTCGTGCCCACCTGGAACAACCGGGCCCGTATCACAGGACAGTTCCCTCCCCCACCCCCAGACCATGTGAACTTTGATCCCTCCCCGCCCCCCTTCACTTTCCAGCACTCCGTGCTGACCCTTTATCCTGATCAGACCCTGCGTCACCCTCTCATTTCCCGCCTGTGCTAGGGACTCGGGGCTGGGGAAACTGAGCCGAGTCATCCCATTTGGCTACCGTCCCGGGAGCGGCAGTCCCGGACCCCGCGCCCCCGCTGCGCGCGCCCGCCTCCGTGACGGCCGCAGGTAAGGGGCGGCCGGTGCAGCGGGAGACGCCGCGGCCACTGGGGCCCCCCAGGCCTCTCGGCGCCGTCATTCTGGTCGCTGGTACCAGATCGGAGCAGGCTGATGCTCTCTTTGCAAAACTGAAGTGGGTGATGCCGGCCGTGAGCCTCCCTCCCCTCCCCCCCCCCCCCCCCAAGCTCTGCCAATCCAATCATTATCGATCCACCTATGATCAATACATGGGCTGTAGATCATTATGCTCAGCCAGCTAAGAGCTTCAGGATGAAGGGAGCTGAAGGGAAGATACTGGTGCTTCGCAGTGTGTCCGCACCAGGCACCGCCTAAGAGCCGGATGTGTCCCCGAATGTAGTGATGGAAAGTACCAAGCCCCGAGCTGCTTAGCAAGAGGTATGGGGCTTGTTTGAGAGAGGTTAGGAAAGTCTGAGGCATGAGCCAAGACAGGCCATTTGCATGAAAAAATTGCTGGAGGCGGGCAGGCAAGTTGCACGGGGCAGGGTCTCAGGGAATCGCCAGGGCAGGGTGAGCGGTGATAGCCGGGTCGATGGAGACAGATATGCCCTCCTGCCAGCTCTCCAGAGTGCAGCAAAGGAGCAGTGGCTCTGCGGGCACCTCTCTCTGGGAGAAAGCTGCCTCCGCTCTCTCCCTGAAGCCAGGGAATTCAGTTTCTCCCTTACATCCCTGGTGCCTTGTCCAGCTGCTGCCCCAGTGCTGGAGCTCAGAGGGAGGGAGTCTGAGTAAGTTGTGCACCGGCCCTTTAGGAGGAACGCCTGGGCCTCCAATAGCCCTTTGTTTTTCTCAGTTTTACAGCCAAAAGTTATGGGGACTTCTCTTCCTAGCACTGGAACCTGGGCTGGGGGCCTGGGGCTGGGGCCTTCGCTCCCCAGGGGTACCTCCACAGCCGAGATATCCCTGCTGATTTTCACCTGCCTCATGTGGGCGTGGGAATGGCCCATTTATGTGTCTACCAGTCTCTGCGTGGCCTCTTTCATCCTTTGTGGTAGGAATTCTGTCCAACTAGACTTCGGTGGTCCTGAATGATGGTTGTTCTGCAGGTTATTTGTAATTTTGATGTGGTTTGGGAGGATGTTAGTACCATGTGTACTTACACCATTATCTTTTAAAAAAAATTTTTTTTAAATTGATTTCAGAGAGGAAGGGAGAGGGAGAGGGAGAGGGAGAGGGAGAGGGAGATAGAAACATCAATGATGAGAATAATTGACTGTCTGCCTCCTGCAGGCCCCACACAGGAGATCAAGCCCACAACCTGGGCATGTGCCCTGAGTGTTACCAAATCACCCTGGGGGGGGGGGGGGTGGGGGTAAAGATGGTGGAGCACCCCAACCCCCACGCACCTCCAGGTCAATCAGAGCCAAATGTCCCAAAGCACACCTGTGTAACAGGGCTGGTTCTACCAGCTCCTGCATTTAAATACATTCAAGACTCAGAGCCAATCAGGAGGGCGGCCAGCTTATTCCGGTTTGTCCAGGACTTTCCTGGTCTTAGCCCTGGAAGTCCCTGCAAGTCCCATGGGCAAACCAAGGCCACCAGTTACCCTAGCTCAGTGACTGCCGGTTAGAATTTCATGGTGAGCTTTAAAAATTACTGCTGCCTGGGCCTGCCCCCAGAGGTGATGTTAGGCTGGGTCCGTGAGCAGCCAGGGCATGAGGAGGTTTAAAAGTTCCTCTGAATTCTAATGCTGCCTGGGTTGAGAACCACTGCAGCTTCTTGCCTGTCATTTCTCCTACTAAAAATATTTCTAAACCCAAACAAAGTCAATGATTCTAATGAAGTTGGACCCATACCACACACCATATAAAAAAATGGACTCAAAATGGGTCAACAGCCTAGATATAACTAAAACGATAAAAATCTTAGAAGAAAACATAGGGATAAATCTGTATGACCTTGGATTTGGCAATGGATTTTTAGATATAACACAAAAAGCATGAACAGCAACACTGAAAATAGATAAATTAGACGTCAAAATTAAAGACTATCATGTATCAAAAGACATTAATTAAGTTATTGATTTTAGAGAGAGAAAGAAAGGGAAAGAGAGGGAGAGAGAGAAACATTGATTTGTTGTTTCACTTATTTATGCATTCATTGGTTGATTCTTGTATGTGCCCTGATTGGGGATTGAACCTGCAACCTTGATGTATCAGGACAACGCTCTAACCAACTGTGCTACCTGGCCAAAAGACATTACTAAGAAAGTAAAAGGCCAACCTACAGAGGGAAAAGTATTTATAAATCATATATCTGATAAGGGTCTACTATCCAGAATATATAAAGAACTCTACGACTCAAAAAAAACCCCACTAAAAATGGGCAAAGGATATGAATAGACATTTCTTTGAAAAAGATACACAATTCACCAACAAGCACACAAAAAAATGCCATTAGTCACCAGGGAAGTACAAATCAAATCCACAAAGACATAACACTTCATGCCCACTAGGATGGATATCATAATAATTTAAAAAGCCGGAAAATAACACCTATTGGCGATGTGGAGAAATTGGAATCTTCTCACATTGCTGGTGGAAATGTAAAATGGTACAGCCACTATGGAAAACAGTTCGGTGGTTCCTCAAAAAGATAAACATGAGCCATCTTCTGACTCATCAATTCCACTCCTAGGTACATACCCCAAAGAATTGAAAGTAGATACTCAAACAAATGCCAATGTTCATAGCAGCAATACTCACAAAAACCAGACCGTGAGAACAAACCACAGGGTGAAAATAACCCAAGTGTCTGTCAGCAGATGAATGGATAAACAAAATGTGGTATATCCATGTAACGGAATATTACCCAGACATGAAAAGGAATGAAGTACCAATATGAACTCCAACATGGATGAACCTCAAAAACATGTGAAGAGAAAGAACCCAGCTCAAAAGGTCACAATATTGAATGAATCCATCTATATAGAATATCCAGAACACAGTAAATTAATAGAGATAGAAAGCAGATGAATGGTTGCCAGGGGCTGGGAGAGGGCAGAATGGGGAGTGACTTCTTAACTTGTAGGGTGATGGAAAAGTTTAGGACTAAATAGAAGTGGTAGTTATACCACACTGTTAAAATAGTTGATTGTATGTTACCTGGATTTCACCTCAATAGAAAAATTAATGGTTTACTCTTATCTACAAAGTACAATTGAGACTAAACTCTTCAGCGGTCAAAGTCCTTCACAGCTGATCTTTACTTGCTGTAGCCTTATCTTTTATCACTCCCATGATACTAACTGCCTATCCATGGAATTCCACTGAAATCCCAGCGTGTCAAATACACTCTGCCTCACCTTGAAAGCTCACCCACGTGGCGAGGGAGGTCTCTATCAGCAGTTCCAGCCACAGTCCTCTCTTGATTCTTGTAGCTCTTAACTTCACACCCTTTCACTCAAAGCCTGGTGCTGGGACCAGGAGCATTGCTGTCCCCTGGGAGCTTATCAGAGGGGCAGAACCTGGTGCCCAACCCCAGACCCACTGAGTCCAAGTCTGCATTTTAACATGATCCTCTGGTGATTAAGTCTGAGAAGCACAGGCTTATCCTCGTGGGCCTCAAATTAGGATGTAGATCAGCATCACTTTGTGAGCTGCATTTATTTATAATATACTAGAGGCCTGGTGCATGGATTCGTGCACCAGTGGGGTCCCTCAGCCTGGCCTGCGCCCTCTCACAATCCAGGACCCCTCAGGAGATGTCGGACTGCCAGGGATCGGGCCGAAACCTGCAGTCTGACATCCCCCAAGAGATGTAGCAGTGCACGAAGCGGCAGGCAGCTGGGGAGGAGCCCAAGCCAGGGCCAGGCGCTGTGCTGCTCCCGCTCATCTGGGCCCCACTGTGCCTGCCGCCGCTGCCGCCGCTGGGAGGCTCACACTGCCACAGCTGCGCTCACCAGCTGTGAACCCGGCTTCTGGCTGAGTGGCTCTCCTGCTGTGGTAGTGCACTGACCACCAGGGAGCAGCTCTTGCATTGAGGGTCTGCCCCCTGGTGGTCAATGCACATCATAGCTACTGGTCGACCAGTAACTGGTCGAGCGGTCAACCGATCATTTAAGCTTTTATATATAGAGATAGTTTAAATAATATATACACATGGTTAAATGACAAACTACATATATCCTATCTAATAAAAGGGTAATATGTAAATTAACCATCACTCCATCACAAAGATGGCGGTGCCCAGTCCCCTCAGCCCCACGGGAGTCCCCCAGTCCTGGGGGGGGGCGGCCGCTGAGAGCGGGCACCATGAGTGGCCTGGTGGAATGCTTGCTTTGTCACCACGGCAACGAGGCAAGCATCCCGCCCCGGCTGCAGAGGGCCTCTGGGCAGCGGGTGCAGAGTGGCCAGGCCCCGCAGAGAGCAGAGAACCACGGGAAGTGGGCCTAAGCCGTCAGGGCTCCCAGATTGGAGAGGACTCCCCTGAGTGCTCCCAGATAGGAGAGGGTGCAGGTTGGGCTGAGGGACCCCCCTATCCCTCCTCTCTCTCCCTGCCCCCCATCCCGTGCATGAATATTTAAAGTAGTGAAAAAAGTAAGTCTCCCTCCTATCTCAGTTGCTCAGATTTCTACCCAGATGCAATTTTTGTTCAAGTTTCTTGGATATTCTCCCCTGTTCTATGCATATGCAAGCATACATGTACATATTGGTTTCCCTCCCTCATTTTGTGGTTACACAGATGTTAGCCCACTTACACACTGATTTGCACTTTTCATGCAACAGTATATTTTGAAGATCACTTAAGCACACGTAGACTGCACAATATTGTTTTAATGGCTGCATAGGAGCCATCCTATAGTTGTATAGTTGTAGTATATATGTGTAATTTCTTTCTAGTACAACTATTAAGGACATTATGTTGTTTATTACAAAGCTCCATTGCCTATCCTTTGTGAATATCTTTGAGCATATGATGTGTCAGTGTAGGAAAGATTTGCAGAAAGATAGGTACAGTTTAAACATTGTAAGAGATATTAAAATCTCCTCTAAAAGGCAGAACCAATTTACATTCTTGGGGAGCCTTAAAGAAATTTTCAGGCTACTTTTGACTTTAACTCTCTATGGGTGGGGCCCAGAATCTGTATTTTATTTCTTTGGTGATTCTGATAGTACAAGACTGTGAGAACCAGGGCAGTTTGTCTTGAACCCTGTACTGTGATTCCCCATGAGCTGCCTAAGGTTGCTCTTTATCATTTTATCTCACTGTTTAATCTCCTCACCAAGGTGACAGGTTCCTAAGGACAGGCCTCAGGGATGTTGCTTCCTTATATTCTTACCCAATACAGCACTTTGTATGATGATGCTTGTTGATGATAAGGCTTCGAAGAATGTTAGTGGCTCATATAATGATTTTTTTTTTTTTTTTTTTTTAGTTTCATGGACCAAACACAGAGAAGAATCCTGGGCCAGCCCCTTTCTATGCCCACCGCCCAGCCCAAGAAGAAAAGGACTCCAATGATGTCTTTCTTTTCCAAGGTCTGACTCATAATATTGTGAACAAATGTCCCTTCCCAGCAGCCACTGTGTAACCTGTGTGCTGGCTTGGTCTGCATGAGTCCAGCTAGCTCCACTGAGGTTCCTTCTTCTGAAAAAGGTCTGATGATACTTCTTTAAACACGGACAGAATGTTTATAGAATCACAAGATGAGTTGAGATGAGTTTAGCTTGCTGTGAAATCTATATATATAAAAGCCTAAGTGACCGTTACAACTGGTTGACCGAATGACCGGTCAACAGGTCACTATGATGTGCACTGATCACCAGAGAGCAGACGCTCAACGCTCCCACAGCCAACCTCCCGCGGTCCCTCCCCTTGGGATAGGTGCCGTTGGGACTGGGCAATTCGGCCCTGATGGCCCCAATCGCCAGCCAGGCTGAGGGACTTCATCCATGCACAAATCCGTACACCAGGCCTCTAGTTAATAATAAAAATATAGACTAAAAAATTAATATTCAGAGATAATGATGAGACGTGGTAATCACCCAAACACCAAATAAGGCTGTTGATCCCGTGTCCAGCTCCCCACCCCAGTCCATTACTAAGGATGGTGAAGAGGTGGCTTTTTCTTGGTCTCATCTGCATCTTGCATCGTCTTGGTTCTGACTCCAGGACGTGTTGCCATGTCCTGTGTTGTGCAGAACCCCAGGGCCTTCCTGGTCTCAGGGCTCATAGGCTCACTGCAGAGGTAACCCACCTCTTGATCCACAATCATATCAAGTTTAGTCCTTGAAGTACAGGTTTCTGCACTGGCTACAAAGCATTGCCCAATTTTTCATTTCTCTGTATTTATTTTCCTCATTGTAAATTGCTCAGATGCATGCATTCTGGGGTGGGACATCCTGCAGGTGCCCTGAACGTTTGTAGCTGTGCTTTGCTGTTACATCAAATGCTGTTGAGTTGAGTAACATGAGTACTGAGCATCGACCTTGGATTTAGCCATATTGGGGCCTGGGGAAGGGAGGCCATCAACCTGACTGCAGAAGGTTCAAGGCAGAATGGAGAGGAAGTAGAGAAAGCAAGTATAGGCATGTCTTTCAAGGTGTTTAGCTACAAAGTAGAGCAGAAAAAATGGCGGAGGAGGCAGAAGAGTCCAGGAAGCTCTTTCCTTCTGAGATGGGAGGAATACAGAGAACCTAGTCCTGCCAAAGGGCTCCCTTTTCTCAGCTCATGCCAACTCTTCCCCATCCCCTTTTCTTTCTCTTTCTTTTTTTTAAAATATATTTTATTGATTTTTTTACAGAGGGGAAGGGAGAAGGATAGAGAGTTAGAAACATCGATGAGAGAGAAACATCGATCAGCTGCCTCTGCACACTCCCCACTGGGGATGTGCCCGCAACCAAGGTACATGCCCTTGACTGGAATCGAACCTGGGACCCTTCAGTCCTCAGGCTGATGCTCTATCCACTGAGCCAAACCAGCTAGGGCCCCATCCCCTTTTCTTTTCAGTTCTATCAAATCCTCCACTGGCCTAGAGCACCTCTGTTCTCAATTTTCCCCCAAACCATCATCAACACCAGCTCTGCATTTTTTAAAAATATATTTTTATTGATTTCAGGGAGGAAGGGAGAGGTATAAAGAGATATAAAAATCAATGATGAGAGAATGATTGATCAGTTGCCTCCTGGAGGCCCCTTACTAGGAATCTAGCCTGTAACTGGGCATGTGCCCTGACCAGGAATCGAACCATGACCTCCTGGTTCATAGGTCAACACCGGCCGGGCTGCATTATTTTTTTTACCCCTTTTTTTCCCCCTCCATCAATTTCTTCATTATGTAGGTCAAATTACATAAATATAGAGGGTGGGGCAAGAGTAGGTTTAGTATAGTTGTGAGTATATGAAACACAGAGTTCATTCTTGTATTGTTATTTATTAATTACTAGAGGCCTGGTGCATGAAATTCGTGCATGGGGGCGGGGGTGTGTCCCTCAGCCCAGCTTGCACCCTCTCCAATCTGGGACCCCTTGAGGGATGTCCGACTGCCCGTTTAGGCCCGATCCCACCAGACATCCCTCTGACAATCCAGGACTGCTGGCTCCCAACTGCTCGCCTGCCTGCCTTCCTGATTTCCCCTAACCGCTTCTGCCTGCCAGCCTGATCACCCCCTAACCACTCCCATGCCAGCCTGATTGATGTCTAACTGCTCCCCTGCCAGCCTGTTTGCCCCCAACTTCCCTCCTCTGCTGGCCTGGTCACCCCTAACTGCCCTCCTCTGCAAGGTTGATCGCCTCCAATTGCCCTCCCTTGCAGGCCTAGTCCCTCTCAACTGCCTTCCCTTGCAGGCCTGGTCCCTCCCAACTGCCCTCCCCTGCTGGCCATCTTGTGGTGGCCATCTTGTGTCCACATGGGGGCAGGATCTTTGACCACATAGGGGCAGCTATCTTGATCTTGTGTGTTGGAGTGATGATCAATCTGCATATTACTCTTTTATTAGATAGGATAGAAGCCTGGTGCACGGATGTGGACCAGCTGGTTTGCCCTGAAGGGTGTCCTGGATCAGGGTGGGGTTCCCTTGGGGTGTGGAGAGGCCTGGGCATGGGGCCTGTGGTGGTTTGCGGGCCAGCCATGCCCCTGGCGACCCAAGCAGAGGCCCTGGTATCTGGGCCTTCTACAAGGTAATTGTAGAAGGTAAATCTATTTACCTTCTACAATTGAAACTTTGTAGCCTGGAGCAGAGCCAAGCCTCCTGCTTGATCAGTGGCTGCTGCCATTTCTGTTTTGATTTGTTTACCTTCTATAATTGAAACTTTGTATCCTTGAGTGGAGGCCTGGGCCTGCCAGAGTGTGTGGAAAGCTTGGCTTCCTCTGTTGCTGGGGAAACCCAAGCCTCCCTTCTGGTAGCCATCTTGGTTGGGGTTAATTTGCATACTTGCCCTGATTGGCTGGTGGGTGTGGCTTATGTAGAGGAGTGATGGTTAATTTGCATATTACTCTTTTATTAGAGAGGCTTGTTATTATTTTCATTACAAACAATTATAAACCTACTTTGTTCCCACCTGTATTTCCAGCAAAAAAAGTCAGGTATCTTCAGATGGAGAAAGAATGTTAAAATTGAGCTGGCAACACAGGATTTTCTCTAGAGGAAGGGATTGGGGTTGGGGTTGGGTATGACTCTGAACACTCCCAAATCGATACATTTTGACTCACTACCCAGGTCTCTTGGAAACTGAGGTTCCAGAAGAGGGAGCATTTGAAGAATGTGCTTTACATCTTGGCAGAAAGAGCCCGGGACCCCAGTGCTAAAAAGCGTCATATGGCAGTGAGAGGCCTGGGAACAATGGCCTGTGAGAACCCTGACAAGGTAGGAAGGGAAGGTGGCCTGGAGTCCCCAGGACTGGGATATGGTCGCTCATGTACTAGTTACTATTGCTGTGTAACAGATCACCACAGGCCTACCATTGATTAGCTTGACGTTTCCTTGGGTCAGGAGTCCAGGTACAGCTTAGCTGGGTCCTCTGTCCAGGGTCTTGCAAGGCTGCAATCAAGGTGTGGGCCAGATTACATTCCTTTCGGAAGCTGGGGGTCCTCTTCCTAGCTTATAGGGCCATTGGGAGAATTCAGTTCCTTCCAGTTGTAGGACAAAGGTCCCTGCTTCTTTGCTGGCTGTCAGTTGGGGGCCACCCTTAGCTCCTAGAGGCACCCACTCATACCATGGTAGCTTATTTCTTCAAGGTCAGCAAAGTCTCTACTAAGAAGGAGTCCTGTGTAATGTAAGTAACCATGGGAATGACATCCCACGAGTGTTGTCATCCTATAGAATAAAGAGCTAATATGCTAATTAGACTGGACGGTGGGATGACCTTCTGGAACTACCTTCCGGAATGACCTTCTGGAACGACCAGTGGGTGGGGGTTGGGGCCACCAGGCAGCCAGGGCTGCAAGGGCCGAGTCCCTTGCAAGAATTTCATGCATCAGGCCTCTAGTATTGAATAATAGGCTAGAAGCAAGTCACCAGTTCCTCCC
The DNA here is from genome assembly GCA_025583905.1 of Ia io. Lineage (NCBI taxonomy): Eukaryota > Metazoa > Chordata > Mammalia > Chiroptera > Vespertilionidae > Ia > Ia io. The sequence continues at coordinate 9,846,584 of JAJQQW010000013.1, forward strand.
ACACTCAGGGGAAGGAGATCGAACAAGGACATATGCATTTGGGGTCAGCACACCTCAGTATTCTCAGCCTTGGGAAAGAGGTGCAGGCAGGATTAGCACACAGCTGGACATCACCACTTTGGTGAATTCAAATTATTTTCTAATAATTTGTTCTTGTTTAGTGTCTCTTCTTTTAGCATCTGTCAACCTCAGTGACCATTTCATCTTGTCCCCAGTATGCCTCAGAAACCTAGACTATCTAGTCCAACCCCCTCCTTGACACGCCCTGCCTAACCTCTTCCACCCATGGGTCACACTCCAGATCACTCTGTGTTCTCCTTCTAAGACTGACTTGGGCTCTTGGGACAGGCGAATGGAAGCATTTGTTTTTTATGTTTTGTTTTTGAAACATTTTTATTTTGATGAGAGTTGTTGTGGTAGATCCTGAAGAAAACCATAATCTCCTAGGTTATTGGACAATTAGAAGTGGAGTTGCTTTTCAACGCACGGGGAGCAATTCCTGTGCTACTAATGCTATTCAAACCTTGCTAACAGGTGAGAAAGTATAAGAAAATTGTCCTAGACCTGCTGGTGCATGGATTGTATGATCCCATGAGTTCTGAAGTCATCCATGAGAGTCTGAAGACTCTGACTATCATCCTGGGCAAGATCCAAGGGAAAGGTTTGGGGTCCTTCTTCATAGACATCACTCTTCAGACCAGGACACTACTAGATGACGTAAGTGGATGACACAGGAAAATTACAGGTTATGAAAACCAAATTGGGGCTGGAAATGTGAGGCCTGGGTGTTGCTCAGGGAACAAGATCTCTATTACTCACTTATTTACTAACAAATCTTTTTAAAATTAAATTTATTGCGGTGACATTGGTTAATAAGATTAAATAGGTTTCAAGTGTACATTTCTGCATATTGCATTGTGTGCTCACCACCCAAAGTCAAATCATCTTCTGTCACCATATATTTGTCTCCCTTCACCCTTTATTACCCCTCACCCCTCTTCCCTCTAGTAACCACCAAACTGTTGTCTGTGTCTATGAGTTTCAGTTTTATATCCCACATATGAGTGAAATCCTATAATTTTTAGCTTTTCCTGACTGACTTATTTCACTTAGCATAATATTCTCAAGGTCCATCCATGTTGTCACAATGGCAGTATTTCATCCTTTCTAATGGCTTAGTAGTATTCCATTGTATATATGTACCTATCTTCTCTATCTAATCATCTGTCAAAGGACACTGGTTGTTTCCATATCTTGGCCACCATGAATAATGCTACAGTGAACATAAGGATGTGTATATCTTTGGGAATAAATGTTTTCAATTTTTTCAGGTAGATATCCAGAAGAGGGATTACTGGGTCATATGGCAACTCTATTCTTAACTTTTCTGAGGAACCTCCATACTGTTTTCCATAGTAGCTGTACCACTGTACATACCCACTAATAATGAATGAGGGTTCCTTTTTCTCCACAACCTCCCCAAAACTTGTTATTACTTGTCTTGTTGATAATAGCCATTCTAACAGTTGTGAAGTGGTATCTCATTGTAGTTTTGACCCGCATTTCCCTAATAGCTAGTGGAGTTAAGCATCATCTACATATATAAAAGGTTAATATGTTAAGTGTCCGACCATCTGACCAGTCGCTATGATGTGCACTGACCACCAGGGAGCAGACACTCAACGCAGGAGCTGCCATGATGCGTACTGGCCATTTACAGAGAAATGGTACCATGGACCTGGTGCCCACAAAGCAATACTCAGCTTCCCCAAAGTGGGACACAGGTCCCGCCATCACCCTGGAGCGACAGCCCACCAAATCGCAGCCAACTCTGCCGAGACCCCATGGCGCAAAATGTGGCCCACAGCCCAGCCCAGCCCGGAAATGGTGGCTGTGGGCACTGGGTAATGACATCACATAGCAACACCTGGCTTCCTCTCCCTAGCGACTAGCCTCCTTGCAGTTTCTTCGGCCCAGGAACACGACTTGCTTTATAGCCAGGCACAAACATTTTACACTTTAACCAAATGTCTGTGAAGCATTTTCCCATGCCTCATCTCATTTGATCCTCACAGAAGTCCTGGAGGTAGATAGGAGACTCGGTGGAATCCTATTTTCATTAGCTGGAGAATGGAGATTTAGAAAGCTTAGAAACTTGACCGAACTGAAAAGAAGTAAGAGATGGTGGAACTTGAAAATGACTTCAGGTTTTCTCACTGCACAGAATATAGTCAAACACTGCTGCAATTAAATAATTTACCCTTTGTTCTCCCTGCGTGATCTACAATAATAATCTGCTTCGTGTTGATATTTACTGCTGTGTTGCTGGCAATTACCTGAAAGAGAAGTTGGGGTGCTTCACTGGGCTTGAATAATTTTAGCTAAATCAAAAAACAGGTCTAATTAAGCAAGTTTATCTCTATACATAAAGCTTTCACTGGCGCCAATTGCATGTGTGTGTTTCCATCTGCCATTGTTGATTGTGAATTTGGTTGACACTTCTATTATAGAGAAAGGGCAAATAGCAATATTAAAATATTTCTTCTAATTAATTTCCTTTTAATGTGCGTGAATTCATGCACTGGGCCACGAGTTTCATATATCTGTTTGCCATTTGTATGTTTTCTTGGGAGAAGTGTCTGTTCAGGTCCTCTTCCCATTAAAAAAAAAAAATTGATTTTTAGAGAGAGAGGTACAACAATGTGAGAGAGAAATATTGATCGGTTGCCTCCCATAAGTGTCCCGACCAGGGATAAAACCCATAAGCTAGGTATGAGCCCTAACTGGGAATCCAACCTGCAACCTTTTGGTGTATGGGAGGATGCTCCAACCAACTGAACCACCAGGCTAGGGTGAGACCTACTTTTTAAAAATAAACCTTTTTTTTAAAAAAAAATTTGAACCATGTAAATGTATTTTATCTCTAAATCAATATGAAAAAAAAAAAAAAAAAAAGCTGGGAAGCTGGGAGTAGTACTAGTGATCCCCAAGTCCAGTCCTCTTTCTTGTCCGCTGGTGAAGAGGTTCATTGAAGACTCAGGCCCTCGCCACATCATCCCCCCTGAGCCAGCCAGTGCTGCGGACTGGATCTGACGGCCCCCCTCTAACATGCTGTGATTTCCTCTGATGCAGTTGTCTTTTCCCCCTGACCTGGGTTTTGTTGTTTTGCTCCCGGGGAACCCACAGGAGAATGACAGCCTGAGATACTCAGCCTTTGTCTTGTTTGGGCAATTGCCTGCCTTTGCTGGGCGGAAATGGAAGAAATTTTTCACCAATCAAGTTAAGCAGACTCAAGATTCCCTCCTGATCCATTTACAGGACAGAAATCCCCAGGTGGCCAAGGTAAGTCCGTGACTCTCTGATCGACCGCAAAAAAGCCCCCGTGCCTTTCCCCCAGGGAGTCCTGAGGCACCAGCCTCTCAGCTCCGGCCAGTTCAGTGACAAACACTGAGCAGCCCATCCACCTGAATCCTGGGAAAAGTGTCTCCTCAACGTGTGACCTCTCTCTGAGCCAGTGTTTTTGTCCACATGCTCCTGCCCCACTGCCCCCTCCCAGCACCCGGCAACGCGAGATGAGTTCAGGGCAATGCAGGGTGGGGCAGAGAGGCTCAGGGTTAAGCCACGGGCAGTCCACATGACGAGACATTTATTCATGCCTGTTAGTTTCTGTCACTGCGCCTAATATACACTTCCTACCTCTGGCTTCTCAATTCCCTAGGGAGCTTGTGTTTCATTCCTGGAGAAAATGTGTCCTAACAGTGTTGGGTCAGCCGCGGGGATGCTCGGGAGTGGGATAGGGCGAGTGTGTCAAAACCACTGGGAGCAAAGGGTCCCACAAAACCACTTTTCTTGAGTGAGAGAGAGAGAGAGAGAGAGAGAGAGAGAGAGAGAGAGAGAGAGAGTTTAGATAGGTTAAATTTAGGAATCCAGTACCACTTTTGATGGGACAATAACAAAGGCTGTGGTAAACTACAAAGCTATGCCCTTCCCACCAGTCCCAAATTATAGGCGTGGTCGTTTTATAAGCATAAATCCTTTAAGGTTCAAGGTTTCAAACTTCCTGGAAGTCACTTTAACACTCTCAGGGGCCCCCAGACCCGACTGGGTGCAAGCCTCTCCCTTGGTTGGGATTATAGAATTCTCTAGTAAAGTATAAGATTGTCTAACCACGATGCTGTAGACCTGAAACCAATACAAAATAACATTGCATGTACACTGGAATGAAAAAGATAATGAGAAATTCCCTAATATTTTTGGCAATGAGATGGGAATCTTAACTTTCTCAGGCTTGCAAAGCCACATTCCGAGCCTGTTCTCCGTATCTGAGGCAGAGGAAGGAGAGCAGCTTCCAGAGTGAGGACGATCGGAGGAACCCCAAGCTCTGCCGGCAGCTGGTGAGTGAGCGCGGGCAGGAGAGAAGCCTCCCACAGGTCCCTGTGCACCTGGGGCACACCAGGAGTTTGCCCCCATCAAGGACTCCCATTCCGATTGTAATTGACCCATAATGCAGTGTAAGTGACGAAACGCCTGGAAGATTATGCACAAGATACATTGGCAGTTCCAGTCCAGGTCATTCGATGGACACGGGCCATGATGCCTCGAGAATCTGAAGGTCGCTTGTGCCCATTGTCTGCACTGGACGACGGCCTACTCTGTGTGTGTGTGTGTGTGTGTGTGTGTGTGTGTGTGTGTGTGTGTGTCAGCGGCAGGGTAGGGGTTGGTAATGCCCTCCCTCACGTGTACCTTTGCTGATTTCTTTCAGAGCCTCTACCATCCAGAGCTCCTGCAGTACTTCTACGCAAATAAAATTCTGTAAACGCGGAGCCGCGGGGAAACGCTTCCGTGTGAGCTGATTGCAGGAGAGCTGATTGTTCCCTCTCCTAACTCTTCAGATGCTTCTGCCTGCCTCTGGCAATTGCAATAGAAAAGGGGGTGTTGGGAGAGCAGCTGATGGCAAAAGAAATACTGTGGTATTGTATGATTATATCCACAGCAAAGCTGAATGGCTTTCCCATGTCCGCTTCTCCCCATGCAAATTTGATGAGCAGGTCCATACTTTCTTTAAATGCATTTAAAGTCTATGTTGATTCAGTGCTTATTTCTCAGCTTTTTCCTTAAGTTCAATGCTTTCACATCATCTTTTTTTCCCTTTTTAAAAAAAATATTTTTTTTTATTGATTTCAGAGATGAAGGAAGAGGGAGAGAGAGAGACAGAAACATTCATGATGAGAGAGAGTCGTTGATCGGCTGCCTCCTGCACACCCCACACTGGGGACTGAGCCTCAAGCCAGGCATGTGTGACTGGGAATTGAGCCGTGAGCTCCTGGTTCATAGGTCGATGTTCAACCACTGAGGCAGCCGGTCAGGCGTATCATCTACTTTTAATTTTATTTCAATTTCTGAGGCTCAGAAGAATAATGATTACTTTAAGTGTTTTTTTAAATCTACTTTGCTATTTGCTAATGATATCTTTTCTTGGTAAGACCTACTTAAAGCCGGTCAAGGTACTGAGAAGGTGGTTTGGAGGAGTATCTCCAGCTTCTCATAATCTCCAACAGTCATTGCCTCCAAGATCATTCCAAACAAGAATTAATAAAGGGAAAACAATCTATAAAGCATGTGTTGTAAAACCTCAGGCTGATGGTAAAATGTGGACTACTAAGTAACATTTATTGAGAATGTTTATGCTAAATGCTGTGCAAGTACTATTTAATACAACAGCACTATGAGAAAGGTACTGTGATTATCCTCATTTTATAGATAGAAAAACAAGGCGTAGGGAGATTAACTTCCCCAAGATGACCCAGGAAACGATGGAGCCAGAATTCAAATGAATACGATCTGACTTTTGGAGCCAACATCCCACCACCACGTGGTACCGCCTTACTAGGGAATAATTGATGGATGGTTAGAAATATAAAAAAAATAAAATTAAAAAGAAAAACTCCTCAGCTCCTGCTCTTCTCTTTAACTCACTTAACTTTTGCTTTTTTTATGTACTAAGTATACATTTTTATTAATTTAATTTGTGAGCTAAGTATATATTTTTATTAATTACCTATTAGCTATTATGTCAATTTTTGGGTGATCAATCCTAGTTCCATGAGAAGTCACAGCACTCTTACAAAAGGTTTCAAGAAAATTCTCTTAGTCCCTCCCATCTCCCCTCCAACCAGATTGCTCCCAGAGCTTCTCCTATAGAAATTCTGTTATTAGCCCTAACCAGTTTGGTTCAGTGGATAGAGTGTCAGCCTGTGGACTGAAAGGTCTCAGGTTCGATTCCGGTCAAGGGCATGTACCTTGGTTGCGGGCACATCCCCAGTAGGAGGTGTGCAGGAGGCAGCTGATCGATGTTTCTAACTCTCTATCCTTTTCCCTTCCTCTCTGTAAAAAATCAATAAAATATACATATATATATATATATTTTTTTTAAAGAAATTCTGTTATTACCACTGAACTCGGCATTCAGGGCATACCCTGGACTATGTCCATTTTGAAAATGGAAAACACAAGAAGGTCATAAATGCTACAGAGGGACCTTGACGTCATACTTAGAACCAGGAACTCAATTTTCTGCCCCAGCTCTCCGGAGATAGGACCGTGTAACACAGATGAGGGGTGAGGCGTGTCCCAGGAGAGAGAAGGATGACAGAAGGGGTAGCAGGAGGCAGGTATGGATGGGTTTTCTTTCTTCTTATTTTGCAGCTGGGGCCCCAGGTATAAATCTGGCTCTGCCACTTACCAGTGTGACTTTGGGTAAGTTAGCCCACCAAGCCTCAGTTTGCTGATCTGTGAAATGGGCATAATAACCCATCTCATAGATTTGCTGTGCTACAAGAATTCAATTAGATAACACCGAACTCTTGGCACAGGACTTGGCACATGGAAGGTGCTCAGGAAATGTTGATTTTGCTCCTGACCTCCAATACGCTCTTTGGATATTGTCTCTTCTCTTCTTGTAGCTGCCCAAGTCTTCAGAGACGTCCATTCTTGCAGTCTGGGGATTTGAGTATTATCTTGGTTCTCCCCAATGAATGATTGTAGTACTAAGGGCAGCCCTGCATCCTGCTCCTCACCAGGACCCCAAGAGTGTAGCTTTGACCTTTACCCATCACGGGTGTTTAACAAAGATTGATTGACTTTATTGGATTGCATGTGAATGCTGGTGCCTTGACCAAGCGTGAATCTGCCACCTCCTGGATTTTGGAATGGCTCAATACATTTCAGTAAGTATGAGAGTCATAACTGAATGAGCATAGCAGGTTGTTCTTTCCCCTGGGCTCTTGTAGGGGTGTTGTTAATCCTCACCTTGTTTTCCACTGATTTTTTGGAGAGAGTGAAAAGAAGGGGGAGAGACAGACAGAGAAATAACAATGTGAGAGAGACACGTTGATTGGTTGCCTCTCGCATGAGCCCGTGAGCCCCGACCAGGGTCGGGGTTGGAGTTTGCAACCAAGGTGCATGCCCTTGACCGGAATTGAACCTGGGACCCTTCAGGCCACAGGCTGATGCTCTATCCACTGAGCCAAACCAGCTAGGGCAGGAGCAGTGCCTTTTATGCTCCCAAGATGGCTCATGAACTCTATTCTGCCCTCACAGTCCCAACAGCTCTGCTTATAATTCTGTGCTCTATCTTTTGGGTGATCTTTTGTTAATAATTAACATGCCACCTTCTGTTTTCAAGTGTGACTGCTATAATCATGTTCCTTTCAAGCTAATGAATTCCGGCAGCAATGTGCAAATGTTAACCAGGTAATGGGCCAAGTGTCCCTCTGCAAGAAGAACATGTTTCTGAGAAAAGTAGATCAGACAGTTAACATGTGACTTCCTAAGTCACGCTGCTGGAGGCACAGGCCTCTGCAATAACAAAAATGCAGTCCGAAACTCAAAGCTTTTCAACATCGTGCATTCACCGCATCAGCAGATGCAGCCACAGAGGGAGAGGCCCAATTCCCAACCGTGACATCATGTGTGCTGGAAGGACACACGATTTGGTGCAGAAAACCGGGCTTTGCACCCTGGCATTATCTCTTAACTTGCTGGTTATCTTCAGCAAGTCCCATAACCTCTCACAGCCTCAGTTTTTTCATCTGCAGAATAGGAGGGAAACCCACTACACAATATATGCTGATGATCAAATGAGACAGACTGTGGAAACTGTAAAATGTTACCCCAAGGTATTCTTACTTACATGGTAGCTACTCATTATTGGAGCCTGTTTGTACAGGGAAAGGGTGAAAAGAATGACATGCAGTATTGACACAGACCCCAATTTAAAAGCTACAATCCATCTGCAAGAACCTTAGAAAGATAAAGATAGCAGAATTAGGGATAATGCATTGGTTGTCGCCAATGCTTCTCTAGATAACACACGACCCTGTAACAATGTGAACTAGGATCCAGTTTACAAGTTGAACATGCATCTATTCTGTACAGTTTAGTTACACCCAAACTTATTCAATATGCTAGGAAGAGTAACCTTCAGAATTTGTGGAAGGCCTGGCACCCTTCCTTCGGATTGTTCTAATATCGAAATCAAATTTAACTGAAACGATTTACATCTTTGTTAGGGAAAAGTGAATGTTTCGCTGTGTTTGGCTTTAAACCTGCTAGAATGACAGCTTGTTTACTGGACCCTTAGAAGCCCGACAAAAGTGAACCAGGGAACCTGCCCAATGTGCCGAATCCTGGGTTCAATGAATTTCAAATCTAGTGAGCTCATCCCACAACGTCAGCAAACAGATGCCATTTCCTACACAAAATGTTTATGACTTAAGGGAACAAACACAATTTCTCATATGAAACATGGTTTACTTGTTTAAATGGCTAACCGACACTATTTGTGTTGCCTCTCATTAACTATCAGTAACCAAAGAAAGGATTTTATTATGACGATAATGGAACAGGCACAATTAAATCTGTTTAATCTGCAAAGACCTTTGGCCTACCTGGCTCTGTGTTTATACCTGGACCTAACTACGTATTGATTATCCTCCTTGCTCTCAACTTTTCCAAGGAAAGGAATGGCTGGTCCAGCATGTTGGCTTTTAAATAAAGACAATTTAAACTTCCATGTCAATAAATGAAGTGTGCCTGGCCGGGACAGTTGTAGTCCTGGCGTGAGGTGGCCCTCTGTGGCTGCGAGAGCAAGGGGAGGCAAGGTCAATTACTTTGTCCTTCTGCCTCTGGGGAAACGGCAACTACGTCATTCTGGTAACTGGGACGCTGGACCAGGCGGGGGCATTAGTGCCCCTGGCAACAGCTCTGTGGCCTTGAAGGAGTCATTGGGCCTCATTTTGTTGATCGTAGATCAAGGGAGGTGCGCATACAGAACCCCTCTGCTTCTGCACCCTTCACAAGTTTAACACCCTGGATGGGGATCCCCTCCAGACAGAGTGACCAACCACCCCAGTTTGCTTGGGACTAAGGGGTTTCCTGGGTCGTAGGACTTTCAGGGTTAAACCGGGACAGCCTGGGTAAACCAGGTGGCTGGTCACCTGGCCTCCAGGAACCGAGCTCAGACCAGAAACCAGGCAGCTACTGAAGGGCTTGCCTGGGAGAGCACTCGAGGGGGAGACACGGGCCGAGACCACCCGCTTTGTCTTTCTTCATCAGCAGCTGCCCCTGGAAGGATTGAGGGGCCCAGGAGTGGGGAGGAGGTGTACAGGTGGGGTGAGGGGGTGGGAAGGCTCTCACCAGGATGCTGAGATCTGTCAAGGTTCCCATAGCCTCCCACTCACCGGTGTGAGATCACAAGACCCTGATGTCTGCTCCTGTAACTTATAGAATCTAAACTACTTTAGGGAAGTATGCAAATGGCCATTATTACTGTAAAAAACATAGGAAATTCTCCCCTCCGCGCTCTCTCCTTAAATAGCAATTTTTCCTTTGCTGTTTCCACAGCTCCCAGTGGGGACAGCCCCCTTGCACGTCAGTCAGTGCAGCTGGGTACAGGCTGCTCGCTGAGTTCCCGCGCCACAGGCCGGAGCCTGACCCAGTAGACGCCTCCCAGAGGCTGCTGGGTCCAAACCAGCCGCCCAGGAGTCCCTCAGAGTGTGGCTTAAAGTGGCATATTCCTGCAAATTCTGAATGGGCAGGTCCAAGGTGGGATGTGGGAGTCTGGAAGTGTCTCACGTGAGTCTGACACAGTCTGGTTTGAGGGAAAGCTCAGCCTGGCTGAGCATTAGAATCACCTGGAGGTCTTACAAACCTGACATCAGCCTGCCTAGAGGTCAGACCCGGGTGCATTTGAAAGATATAAAAGGAATAATGAAGACATTATGCAAAGTGATATATGCCAGAGACAAAAGGACAAATACTATATGATTCATCTGATATGAGGTACCTAGTATAGTCAAACTTATAGGGGCTGTCAGGGTTTGGGGGAGATGGCGTGGGGGGACCATGGGGGGGACATATTTTAAGCATTTACAAAAATTTATGAATATGTGTATTTTTTCCATTTAATGGAAACATTATACTGTTCTACATGCTACCTTTTATTTTTAATCCTCACCTGAGGATATTTTTATTGATGAGAGAGAGAGAGAGAGATCGAGAGAGAGACACTGATAGGTAACCTCCCATACGCATCCTAACCAGGGATCGAGCCTGCAATTTAGGTATATGCCCTGATCCGGAATTGAACATGCAACCTTTTGGGGTATGGGATGACATTCAACCAACTGACCCACACTGGCAGGACTTTGGGGCTACTTTCTTATCAGAGCACCAGAGGCCGGGTGCACGGATTTGTGCACCGGTGGGGTCCCTCAGCCTGGCCTGCGCTCTCTCGCAATCCAGGATCCCTCGGGGGATGTAGTAGTGCATGAAGCGGCAGGCGGCCAGGGAGAAGCCTGATCCCGGGCTGGGCGCCGCTCCGCCTCATCCTGGACCCACTGCGCCTGCTGCTGCCGCCGCTCATAGCGCTGCCATGGAGGTGGGAGAGGTTCATGCCAATGCAGCTGCGCTTGCCAGCCGTGAGCCCGGCGTCTGGTGCCCGATGGTCAGCTGAGCAGTGCTCCCACTGTGGGAGCGCACTGACCACCAGGGGGCAGCTCCTGCATTGAGCGTATGCCCCCTGGTGGTCAATGTGCATCATAGCAACCGGTCATTCGGTCCTTTGGTCATTCGGTCGCTTAGGCTTTTATATATATAGATACAAAACAACCTCATTTAAGCAAATTCATAGTGTCCCATTGTGTGGTTCTACTATGATTTACACAACTAGTCTCCCACTGAAAATGAAGGATTCCCCCTTCCCATCTTTAAAATATATATATTTATATATATTATTGAGAGAGAGGGAGAGAGAGATAGAAACATCAATGATGAGAGAGAATCATTGATTGGCTGCCTCCTGCACGCCCCCTACTGGAGATCGAGCCCACAACCTGAGCATGTGCCTTTGACCGGAATCAAACCCAGGACCTTTCAGAAACTCTATCCACTGAGCCAAACCTGCTAGGACCCCCACTGAGACTTCATAAATGAAATTAGACCACCTGAGACCCAGCTGGATCTTTTCACTGGCCTGGGAAGAGGAGCCCTCTTGGTGAGGAGACCCTCTGGACTAGAGGAGAAGACATTGCAAAGTTCCCTCCCCAGGAATGACAGCTGGAGCAGGAGCCCAATTTCCCCTTGAAAAGGAGGAAGTCAGACATTATCAATGGGGAGCATTCTATCTTTGTAGGTTCTGCAGGTTCTTGGTAGGGGGTTGGCAATGAGCCTCTTACCCGGAAAGGGCATGGACTTGTCTTTCAAGCAGTGAGCAGAGGGGTGTGGTGGCCGCTGGGTCCTACGGGAGAGAGGGCAGGCTGAGACCCAGGAGCTCTGTGTGTGTGTGTGTGTGTGTGTGTGTGTGTGAAGGGGCAGGGGACAGCAAAGGGTGTGCTACCTGCATGACCCTGCCAGCGGGCGAGAGGAGCCTGCCCAGCCAGCCCTGGTCCAACAGCGGGTGATACTCGCCTTGGTCAGAGGGAGAAAACCAAAGCTGCTCCGTGACCAGAGGAGGGCGACAACATCCCGTCTTTCCCCTCTAAGAGCCCTTCTCAGGGGCTGGGGAAGCATGGTTGAGGTTCTTCCAGGCCACACTTGGAATTCTGACAGTGAGAAAGGCTTTATTCCTCCGCTGCAGCCTTTCAATAGAAATTTGATGAAGGCTTTTATGTGCTTAGGAGGTAATTGCCTAAGGGCCACTCTGCTTTGTTTGGTGACAGCCACAGGTGGGCCTCTGGGCTGTTAGGTGCCCCTGCCCTGCCCACCCACCTTGTCCTGGGCTGCCCCAGGGGCTGGCTAATTCCTCCTCATGCTTCCAGAGTCCCTTTCTTTGAGGGGGGGGTGAGGGACAAAATTCACAAAACTCACCATTTTAATCATTTGAAAATACAAATGAGTGGCATTTAGTACATCCACAATATTATGCAATTATCACCACTATCTAGATCCAGAACTTCTTCATCACCCCACAAGAAAATGAACAAATAAATGAGCTGTGGTACATCCAGACAACGGAATATTCATTATTCAGCGATAAAAAGAAATGAGCGATGAAGCTACAAAAAAACACAGAGGAAACGCACATGCCTATTCCTAAGTGAGAGAAACCAATTCACAAATCCTTGTGCCCTATGCTTCCAGCTACAGGACACTCTGGAGAAGGCACAGAGGCAGTCATAAGATCGGGGGGCCTGGGGGTGTTTAGGACAGGGAAGCTATTCTGTATGAAGCTGCACTGGTGGGTACGGGTCATCATACATTTGTCAGAATCAGAGAGCTGTACCAACCGAAGAGTAACCTCATGTAAGCTATGGACTTCAGCTCGTGATAAGGTATTCATATTGGTTCGTTAATTTTAACCAATGTGCCACACCAAGGCAAGGTGTTAATGATAGAGGAGCCTGAGGGGGGAGGAGAGGGAATAAATGGGAACTCCAGTTCCTCTGTAAGTTTAGAATTGCTCTAAGAAATAGTCTAGGAATTTAAATATTTAAAAAACCTCCCCCACCCCCCTCCCGCCCCCATGTGCCCTGGAGTGATGTGCCTTAGCTCCCTTTGTGTTTATTTGACGCTGTTTTACCTGGGCGGAAGGCTGAGAACCGCTGCATCCGTCTTGGAACCGTGAGGCATGAGTCAGAACAACACCAGCACGCTGCGGGGGAACAGAGTAAAGAAATAAAACACAGTCCTCTCTTTGAGGACATGGAAGGGTACAATGAACGAACCCTGAAACCGCCCCATCTCCCGATTTCTTGCTGAAAGAAAATACATCTCTTGTTATTATTTTTCATTGGTCTTCATTTTTGCGCCCAGTTAAAGGCATCCTGAATCATGTTTGAGGATAACCGGTCCATTTTACATGTAAGTAAACTCAATTAGGAGAGATCCAGCTATTTGCCCGAGGTCACCCAGACAGAAGGTGGCACGGCTGGGACTCAAATGGCTTTCCTAACTCTTAGGGCTCCAGAGTCTTTCCATTGAATGTGCAGGTCCCTGGAGTGTGGGTGTGGTGTGTGAGTTGTTTGCAACCAGCAGAATGTGGCAAAGTGCTAGGGAGACCCTCCTTGCTGGCTTGAGGACATAAGTGGCCCCATGGGAGAAGCAGGGAACTGCAGGGGGTCTCTTAGACCCCAGGGTGGCCTCCAGCAGATAGCAGGCAAAAATGGGGGGGGGGGGCGGGGGAGAGGACTTCAGTCATAGAGCTCAAGGAAACGAATTCTGCCAACAACCATGAACTTGGAAACAAATCCCTCCCCAGTCAAGGCTCTCTGAGAATGCAGCCCAGTTACCACGCCGATGACAGCCTTGTGACCTTAGGACCTTAGGCAGGGGACCCACTTAGCTGGGCCTGACTCCCGACTCCTCACCCAGAGAGACTGAGAGGATAGAGGGATGGTTTTTAAGCAATTAAGTTTGTAGTAATTTGTTAAATGGAAAACTAATACTCTAGCCCCTGCATGAGCCAGGGTTTGATTCTCCACTATTATCTAAAGTGTGTTTTATAAATCTTGACATTGCTACAAATTTAGACGTATATTTCAGATGGGCAAACACCGATTCCGGGATGAAACAAGCTGCTAGCGAGAGTTCTTATCTTTTTGTTTTGAATTGCAGGAAAACACAACAGAAGTGCGTGTGGTTGGAAACAGCGTAATTAAATTGTCTTTCTGGAGACCTCGTGTCAATCTGATTAGCAAGCAAAGTACTTTTTCTTTTGGCTCCCTGGGTTGTAAATATTCTCTAGCTTCTAAGTCCCTTTTCCAGAAGGGATTTATGACATCAACTAAAAGGGTGTTTTCGGGGCCGAATGATTTGCTTCCTAGTCTCTCTTTCAATGAAAAGCTTATCCCATTTTAAAAAGACCCACACATCTGATTTTATATTTCCCTTTCGAAAACAGGGACTCAGGGCCTCTAACTACATAGCTCTCACATAAGTGATGCCTGTGAATGGCCCTCCACCAGACGCAGGAGGAAGTCTCTTTGCTCATGAACACGTGTGAGCTGCAGGCTCGAAGGGAGAATCATCATTTCCCAGCCTGGTCACCCAGCTTACAGGTTTGACTTACAAAGTGGGGTGCCGTTAGACTGAGGGACAGCCGGGGAGACAGAGCTCCGAGGCCACGGCCAGGCCTTGGGAGGGAGCCCATCTCTCAGAAATTCTAGACCACAATACTAAAACGAGCCAAGGCCTGGCAGGGCATGGCTCAGTGGTTGAGTATTGACCTATGAACCATGAGGTCACAGTTCGATTCCCAATCAGGGCACATGCCTGGGTTGTGGGCTTAATCCCTGATACAAGGCCTGCAGGAGGCAGAGATCAATGATTCTCTCTCATCATTGATGTTTCTATCTCTCTCTCCCTCTCCCTTCCTCTTTGAAATCAATAAAAATAAATAATAATAATAATAAATAATAATAATAATAAAAACTAGGCAAGGACTCCAGTTTTGAGTTGCTGGCATGTGGGATTGACTGGAAGTCTATAACGTTTTAAGGAAGCTCTATGGCCAGAGAAACCCCAGAGCTGACGGACAGTCCGCAGACCAAGCCTCAAGCTGTGCACAGAGAATGGGCTGCTAAGCCTGACGGATCCCCAGAAAAAACACGCTTTGTAATGCCCCGCTGGGACGCGGCGTGGAGGACAAGCTCCACGGAGATCCCTTCAGGCATCAGAACCACGGGCAGCCCCTGGGCTGGGCTGACACCGGGGTGGCGAGTCCTTGCTATTTCTGTTCCAGGGGCCCCCATGTGGGGTTCACCACCGTCCCTTTCTCCAAATGGGGGTTTGCATCGCAGTTGTTCTCGCCACCGAGGTCTTTCGGGCATGCTGGGGCGTCTTCTCTAGCCTTAGGTCATTGATCTGCGCCACCAAGGCCTTGGGAGGGAGCCCATCTCTCAGAAATCCTGGACTGGGAGGTGGAGGAACCAACAAGTTAGGCCTTGACTTGCTCGCGGGCTGTCGTGTTAATTGGTTTCCCCAGCCCTGGCCCAGCCCCGGGCATAGAGTCATCCCCGCTCCGTGTTGGCGCACTGAGGGACGGACCGAAGCAATGCTTATTGTCCCGGTTTTGCAGGTCAGGACACCGAGGCACGGGAGGAGGAGAGGCCGGAGCTCTGGGGGACGGGAACGTTCAGACCGACGCCTGCTGAATCGCCCTGGTCTCTTGGCCTCCGATGTCCTCATGTCTTACTGTCCGCGTCAGCTGGACAACGAGGCCCCTGGACCAAATCCAAACCACGGCAGCCACAGAGCACAACCTTACACACCAGCCTCTTCTCCTTCTTCTCTTCTCCTTCTCCTTCTCCTTCTCCTTCTCCTTCTCCTTCTCCTTCTCCTCCTTCTCCTTCTCCTTCTCCTTCTCCTTCTCCTTCTCTCCTTCTCCTTCTCCTTCTCCTCCTTCTTCTCTCTCTCATATCTCTCTCTCTCTCTCTCTCTCTCTCTCTCTCTCTCTCTCTCTCTCCTAAATCCAGTCAGTTCCTGCTCATTTAATTCCCTCCCTGATTCTCATGGTAGTTTGGCTCTGCAGCTGGGTCTGCACATCAGGGTCTTGGGGGCAGAGTGGGTGTATCTGGGCTGACTGCGCAGGGAAGAGCCGACATCATCTGCTGGGCGATGATGGGCAGGCTTCCCCTGCAGGGGCCTCCTGCCCAGGGCAGGGCAGGGTCGCTCCCCATCTCTCTCGTGGCCCCCGCCCCCCCCCCCCCCCCCAGATTTCCCCTTGCTGGGGTGTTCTGCTCGTGTCCAGATAAGCGCCTGCTCCTGGCCTCCAGCAGGGCGGGCTGTGAGCGAGGGAGCTGGCGGGGTGTGAGCTGTTAGGAACACGCATTCGAACAAATAGTTCATGAGGGTAAATATACAAAAATGCAACTGAGCACCATTCTAATCCATGTGAAAACAAGCCCCGGGAGCTGGTGCCAGATGAGGGAAGTGGAAAACATGATGTCATGGTTCAGGCAGGAGCCTCTCCCTCGCCCCTTCCTCGCCCCCCTCTTCTCCGTGTCTCTTCTCTCTGTCACCTGCTCTTGCCTCTCTCTCTCTCCCCCACAACTCCCTTAATCTCAGAGCAAGCTTCCCCCTTGCTCCCTCTCTCCATCACTTGGGGACATCTTATATCCTTTCCCTGAGATAAGACCCACAGGCTATCTCCCCTCCTTCAGATAAACGCGTTAACAGTGAGGTGCCAGGATGGATAGGCATGAAAGCTGCTGGTCTGCAAGGATTCTAGGTTGGCCTTTTGACAGGGGACAAGCATCTCAAAACGCCGTCCCCAAGGAGGAAGGGGTCTCTAGTAGAGGAACTTCCTCCCCCACCCCGTGGGTACCTTTTGTGTTTGGGCCAACTTGGGAGTCCTTGAAATCACATCACAGACCTACAAGGCTAGCAGTTTCTGAATTCGGCTTAGTAGAAGCCCTGGGAGGGGGAAAGGGAAGGGACAAGGCTAGCTGGGTCCGGAGCCAGTCTGGCTGGTGCTGTGGGCCTGTGGGCCTCTCACCGTCCCCTTCCAGCCGGGAGCAGGTGGCCAGCACACCCCGGACAGGCTGCTCCCCTGCCTGTTCCTTTGTCTGCACGCAGGGGCGTCAGATCTCATTCTCCTTCTCTCCTCTAGCCCCTGCAGCTGCGGTGGGCTGAGTGCTCCTCAACTCTCTCCCCATCTTCCCTTCTGCTGCCTGCGTTTCTCCCCCTCCCAGCGCCCCCACGACTCGATGCTCCTGGCACTTCCTGGTAATTCCATCACCGGCATTTGATCCAATTTGGGCCCACAGCTTCCTGGCAGTGGCAGATGGACCGTATGAGTCCCCAAGTGAAAAGTCAGCCTGGGACTTCGCCTGAGTCAGACGGGAGATGCTAGAAGCATAGAAGCAGCGATAAATCTCTGCCTGCCCTTGCCTGGCTCTGAGGCCCTTCCAAGCAGGAGTGGGGGTTTTGTTCATGCTGCCTCCCCAGCCCTCAGCACCTGGGGTTGTGTTGACCATGTTGGGTCACAACATGCTGGGGGCTCTTGTAGCCCTGCAGTCTTGCCCAAAGGACTGCTCTTGTGGGAGCTAGAGCCATCCGTCCAGGTGTGCGCACCTTAACTCCTCCTTTTAAGTCATCCTTCAGCCTACAGTCTGTGTGCAGGACTTCCAGCGCCATCATCCATCTCCTCGATCCTCTGCATTGTGTGATGTACACGGGGCAGGGTCCACACTCCCCAAGATGCAGGTGGGCAGACCCTGGCCCGGAGGTCTAACCTCCCCTCCCCCCGCCACCCCCCCACCCCCCGCGCCCGCCTCCAGGCTGGTTAGGAGCAGCTAAGGTGGAGGTTTGTGGTTCCTTTAGCAGTGGTCATTGTTTCCTCCACTTTCCTCCCCTCCAACCACAGCAGAAGGGAACTGGGAGTCTTGTGGGGGGAGGGGGCAGGTTACAGGCAGGTCAAGGGTGCACAGTGGGTGCACAGTGGGACAAGGTGCTCCTGGTAGAAACCTGGAGTGACGTTCTGGGGTCGGCTTCTCCTGGGACTGTTTGCTGAAAACTGGCCTCTCTCGTTTGCGAAGGAGACATGAATATGCCATCCTACAACACTCCACTTTGGCATACAGATTAATTGGGGCTGAAGGCAATTGAGAATCAAATGATGCAGAAAGAAACCTGCTTGGGGTTTTCCTTATCTGACTAAAAGCAGCAAATTCTGGGAAATGTGGCTGCCATAAATTCCTTCTTCAGGGAAGACTCAGCCCAAAAGGGAGAATGTGAATAAAACCTATCCCCACTCCCTTCTCCAGGCCCCAAAGGAGATGGAAAGTTGGCTCATACTTGTATTGACAAACATTGTCACAAGATTTATTGCTTGATTGTTCGAAAAATCCCACTTATTTTTCCTAAAGCTCATAAAAGCATTTTATTTTCCCTCCCTTCCCCCTACTAAGTTAGGAATATAATCTTCTAACTGCAATTATTTAGCAAGCCAGTGACTTCTTTTGTTGGCTCCCATGTGTCTACAAATAAACATTTTCTCCCATTAATCTGTCATTTGTCAGTTTAATTCACAGGCCCCAGGTACAGAACCTAAGAGAGGAGAGGAAAAGCTTTTCCTCCCCAGCAATTGCATGTCATCCTGGGGAGAGTGACAGCCAGTGGCCTGGACTTTGGTACCAGCTGTTATATCTTTGGTAGTGGGAGTCCTTTTCCAAACCCCCACCTTCCTGTAGAGACTCCCCCACCCCCCGCCCCTCACATTTTCTGGACTACGGTGATGATTTTAACTTAGAAGAGCACACTCTTTCTCTGCCAATTATCTCAGCTCCCAAAGTGAATGTATTTCTCTTCCATCTTCAGTGGTTTACAGAGGTGGATTCATATATAATACAGAAAGTCTTTCTGCTTTATAATCTCCTCACACACCAATCCATACTCACAATCATTATTTTCCCCAGCATCCCTGACCTGGAAGTACAGCTATTAAAGTGGAGGCCTCTGACCCTGATTGTTTTTCACCCATCCCTTGATCTGTTCTCATTAAACATCTGTAGTGCGGCAACTCGTGTGAACAGACAGATGAAAAGAAGCATCACACTTCGTGCGGAAGGTCAAGGGCTGGCCTCGCACAGTGGAGTGGGTGTGGCCTGGGGAGGGTGAGATGATGGGGAAGTGGGCAATCTCTGGCTTCCCAGTCTCTCCTCTGTCACCATCCTTCTTGCCTTTGGTTTAAGAAAGACCATTCACGGTGCAGGAAGAGGAACTGTGTGGTGGGATTTCCCCAGGACCTGGTCAGGAATCCTCGCAGATGGAAATCCCTTCAGATGCCTGGATCCTGATCTCACCACTCCCACACATCCCTAAGACAGTCCTCCTCGGTCCTTTATCTGGTTGGTACCTGGTACAAAGCCAGCACTGGCAGCCTGGGCAATCTTGGGCAAGTCGGTCACACCTGGGCAGCAGCCAGGACTGGGCAGCGGCAGGTGAGACCCGTTTGACACAAGATAGGTCTGAGTCAGCACTTCTGAGCATGATTCTCACCTGTCAGCCCAGCCCACCTAGGAATCGTCCCCTAGAACTAGAAGAGGCAATTCCTGAGCTTTCAGACCAAGAATATTGATGGCGGAGCTGTCATCCCTGCTGGTTTGCACAAACAGAACGTCTCCCCCAGGCTGGGCTGCAGCAGGTGAGAGAATAAGTGATGGGAAGGAAGCAGGTGACTGATTTGGGCCAGTGGCCCCTCAGAGGGTGTGAAAAGGGAAGGGAAAGCAAAAACCCACACAGAGCAACCTGGAGGTGTTACCTGGGAGAGTTCTCGCTGGGACCGCTCTGGGCATGGAGGCTGGACTCCTGCTGGTCTTCCCGAGGCTAAGTGGCATGGGGGAGGCTGGAGCCGGCAGGGGCACAGCGGGTGGGCTGCGGGTAATGGGCCTCACAGCCAGGCCATGCTCATAAAACTTTAACGGTGGCTGCAGAGCCTACTCCTATGACTTAGTAGGCGTCCCCCCTCCCTCTTACAAGTCAATAGACATGCTTTGCAGAGGAGAGGAGCCTCGAGTGACCTGTTGGTCCTGCACAGCAGAGACTCTGGCGAGAGCCCGAGAGAGGTCTGCGCCTGCTCAGAGGAGGGTGGGAGGGCCTTGCTAGGAGCCGATTCTTCAGGGGACTGAGCTCTCCCCAGTTCTCCTCCCTCCCTCTAAGGCAGGGGTGGGGAACCTTTTTTTCTGCCAAGGGCCATTTGGATATTCTAGCTAAGCTGGTGAGGGATCTCATGCTTGTGCAAGTGTTGTTCCTTCCAGGCCGAATGCAATAATGGAATGGCTGTGATGTGAGAGACATTGGCACTCTGGGACCGACTGGAGTAGGACAGACTGGAGAGTGGGAGAGAGGGTCTTCTCTGTGGAGCTCTGTTCACTCCATTTGGGAACACCTGCCACTGTCATGAGAGGTCTAGCCGTGGCTGCATTTTTATCTGACCAGGTTCTGTTAGGTTTTTTTAAGGGGTGAAGTTTTATTTCCACAATCCTCCATATATGTAGATCTTTGCAATGATGAGTTATCTTTTTTGACCCAATTTTGCAAGCAGAAAGCTGAGCTCCCTGAGTGCGAGGAGGCTCGCCTCCCACAAAATCAGTGGCCATCCTTGGAAGCAGCTCCTTCCACTTTCAGGTTCAGACAGAAATTTCCTCTGCATGCACGAGGCAGACTCATCTCATTGTCAAGTCTAATAAATAAATCACAGCTCAGAGCCACGGGACCCAAACGAAAATGCACCGTCTGGCAGCAAGGGGAGATAAAATAAATTACCTGTAATCTGGTGAGCAGGTCCTCTTGATCCTCTACTCTGCGCTGGTGACTTCAGTGATTGATTTTGCTAAACTCAGATGAAGCAGAAGGATGTTCAGGTTCAGGCCTTCAAGTGAAATGAAAGTGGATGGGCCAACATGAGATAACAAAGCCATTTGCAAAGGGAGGAACCTTGATTCCTGGCTTCTCAAGGGCTTATGTATAGTCCCCCATGAGGCTCAATCCTGCTTCTTGCCTTCAGATCGAGAGACACTATTGTATCTGTTTAATAAATACTTCTTTTTGTTTGTTTAGGGCAGTTTAAGTGCGTTTGCAAACAGTCTTTAAGACAAGAAGCCAATGCTTTTATGATTCGATTTGATTTGGAAGCAACCAAAGACAGCGTGGGGCTTGGAGTTCTCCTGTGAGGGTTCCTCCTTTAGTGTGAGAAGATGAAGACCTTGTTGAAATGAAATAGTGCTGTAAAGGGATTAAGGGCTTAATCGGATCATGGCATTCTATGCTGTCAAATAGAAGTACGTGTGAGTCACCTCTGTAATTTAAAACTTTTGTGTTAGCCGGCCACACTAAAAAATGTCAAAAGAGACCAGTGACGTTAGTTTTAACGTATTTTATTTAATACACGATATCAAGATGTTATTGTTTTAATATGTAATCCATGTAAATAATTATGAATAAGATATTTTACACTCTTCGGGGGATACTAAGTCTTTGCAATCTGGTGTGTATTTGAGACTTACAGGACATCTCAATTCTGACCGGCTGCATTTCAAGTTCTCAGGGAGGGAGGTGGACAAGGTGAAAAGGGTGATGGAAATGGCTTTTGAATAGCCAACCACAGTGAATGCCTCGTGTCCCAAGGTAAGGCATCCCAAGGAAGAGCAGTAGATTATGAGCCAGGAGCCACCAGCGTGGTATATGACCTTGACCTTGTCCCTGTCCCGGGCCTCTCTGAACTTACAACCTTCTTTCTAGGGTGAGGGGTTGGTTGCATTAGGATGTCTCTTTCTGCTCTAACACCTCTGATCGTATTTAAACTCCCTGAGGGTATTGGCTTAGCTGTCCAGTGTAATGTGATTAATTTAGTGTGATCCATTGGGTACAAACAGCTGTGGCTCCTCTCCCTCCTACGGTCAGGGGACATTTGTTGGCCGGATAAACTCTCATGCTCACAGCTTTTGATGGAAGTTTAATTACACCAATAACCTGATGTCCTTGGTCTCGGGATGTCTGTTCCCAGTGAGAATGTCAGACGCTGTGTATGTGCTTAGCTAAAGGGACTCCTCTTGGCATTGACTGACCTCTGCTCTGCTCAGGTCCAGTCAACCCCACGAAGAAAGAACTGTGGAGGAGATGAGGTTGGCCTCCGAGGTCCCTCCACATCGTCCCCTCCCACCTGGCATTCATTACTCTCCCATGGTTGGGTGCATCCAACTCTGGTCCATGTGGCCTTTGTCTAAAGCCTTACGAGAGCCTTTCACTTCAAGGAACAACTCAGCTTCCTCCCTTTTCTCAAAGTGCTGCTCATTGGGGGGCGGTGGGGGGCGGCTGTGGTGATGAGCTCCCTTTGCCAAAGTGTTCATGAATGCTGGGGGATAAAGCTGCCCCCACATCCAGGTCAGATGTGGGCGCTCAGCACAGGCTTCTGCTGGCCAGGCAGCCAGAGGAAGGCAGCTGAGTCAGGCTCTTCTCGGAGTCCCCTCAAGGGAGATGCACACGCAGGGGAGTTATATCAAGGTCACGGGATATCTATCTATCTATCTATCTATCTATCTATCTATATCTATAGAGATATTTATTTTATTTTTTATTTTTTGTTAATCCTCACCCAAGTATATTTTTTCCATTGATTTTTTTTTAGAGAGAGCGGAAGGGGGTGTGGGGCAGAGAGAAGCATCGATGTGAGAGACACATCAATTGATTGCCTCCCACATGTGCCCCAACTGGGGCTGGGGATCAAACCCACAACCCAGATACATGCCCTAGACTGGGAATCAAACCCATGACCCTTCGGTATGTGGGCCGATGTTTCAACCATTGAGCAGCACAGGCCAGGGTGAGAGAGGCTTATTTTAAAGAATTGGCTCACACAATTATGGAGGCTGGCAAACTTGAAATCTGTAGAATGGGAGGGAAGAGCTGATATTGCAGTTGAAGTCCGAAGGTCGTCAGCTGGCAGAATTCCTTCTTGCTCAGGGGAGGTCAGTCTTTTTTGTTCTATTCAGGACTTCAACTGATGGGATGAGGCCCGCCCATATTAATGAAGGCAATCTGCTTTCAATGTTCATCTCATCCAAAGACAGTCTCACAGAAACATCCAGAATAATATTTGACTAAATATCCAGGCACCGTGGCCCAATCAAGTTGGCACATAAAATTAACCATCGCACCTTCTAATCATAACTGTTTGGAGCCCATAAGTGAGGATCTGATCTCTTCCTTCCTTCTCACCTCCAGAGGCCCCAGAGAACCATTTTCCGAGGGTTGGGGCAGGGCATGGCTCAGCCTGAGGTTGACCCCTCAGGTCTCAGTCTTGCCTCCTGGTTCGAGTGGCCATCCCTCAGGGGGCTGCACCGCCAGAGAGCTCCCTCGGCCACAGAACTCTGAAGCCCTCAGCTCGGCGTTCAGGACAGCTCGGAGGCAGGTGGAAACGAAGCTTCCTAAAGCAATCCACCATGCCTGTGCCATGATTGCCCCCCATGGTAATAACCATGACAGAATGAGCAGGGAGTTAGCTTGCAAATCTGTTGACAAGCTTGGCTTCCACAGGCAACCATGATTCAATAAGGAAAGGCATCTCAGGTGTTAGATTGCCTAACACCTGCATCAGCATGCATGTTATTACTATTATTATATTATTTGTTAACCCTCACCCGAGGATATTTTTTCCATTGATTTTCAGAGAGAGTAGAAGGGAGGGGGAGAGAGAGAGAAAAAAACACACACATTGATGTGAGAGAGACACAGCAATTGGTTGCCTCCTGCATGTGCCCAACCAGGGCCCAAGCCTGTAACTGAGGTATGTGCCTTGACGGGAATCAAAACTAGGACCCTTCAGTCTTCATGCCTATACTCTAACCACTGAGCCAAACCGGCTAGGGCTTATTATATTTTAATAATGCTACATGCTCTTAAAAATATGTAGTTATATTCTACAAACGAGATAGTTGTGTTGCCTCAGCTTTGCTGTAATGTTCACGAGACACTCTCTCACACAACTTTAGAAGTACAGGAGACACAGCTGTATTCAAAGTCAGTAGAGGTTAACTCAGCAGACCCTAGTTTCTCAAACCTTGTATATTCTAAAGCAGGGGCCCACGAAATCATTTGGTCAGGCCCTGACAAGGCATTAGGGGTGAGTTAATTAAATGTTTGACCAAATGTAGCAGGCTAATTTTTAAGTTAATAATGTTGTATGGCCCGCGAATGGTGTTATAAATATCCAAATGGCCCTTGGCAGAAAACAGGTTCCCCACCCCTGCTCTAAAGGAAGGCAGATATTTATTTATTTATTTAAATTATTATTTTTTTTTTTCATTTTTTTTATTAAGGTATTATATGTGTACATATCTTACCATTGCCCCCTCACCCCACTCCCATCCATGCCCTCACCGCCCCCCCCCCCCCGCAGAGTTTTGTGTCCATTGGTTATGCTTATATGCATGCATACAAGTCCTTCGGTTGATCTGGAAGGCAGATATTTAGTTCTGCCTTCACTAGCTCCCCTGCGATAACCTTTGAGCCCTTGTAATATCCTGTCTGTAAGAGTGTTTTTGCAAGTCGGAGGCCCTGGGCCCTGCTGCATCAGTTTGATCTCTGAGGAACTGGAGGCTGAGTAACTCAGATCAGTCACAGAGCCCTACACGAACGATCTCCAATAAAAACTCGGGTGAGGTTCAGTGTTCAGGTGAGGTTCCCTGGTTGATAGTACTTACCATGTGTTGTCACACATTGCTGCTGGGAGAATTAAGTATGTCCTCATGCAATTCCCGTGGGAGGGGACACATTAAAAAATTTTTTTTAAATTGATTTCAGCGATGAAGGGAGAAAAAGAGAGAGAGATAGAAACATCAATGATGAGCCAGAATCATTGACCGGCTGCCTCCTACACACCCCACACTGGGGATCGAACCTGCAACCTGGGCATGTGCCCTGACCAGGAATTAAACCGTGACCTCCTGGTTCCTAGGTTGACGCTCAACCACTGAGCCATGCCGGCCGGGCAGGAGGAGACACTTTTTAGTGCTGTTTGCTATTTAGGGATTCTCAATTCCTTCTGCCTCAAACCCCATTTTCTACATTCTAGCAGCCCCAGGCCTCACGGCTTCTCAAATATAAAATTTCAACCAGGACTCTGCCCTGGCTCGGGGCCACTCTCTTCATCTGCATCTGCCCCGCTGGGAGATGGTTACTCTCCACTGACACTTTGGAGGGAATCCCAGGTGGCCTAACAGGGTGCTCCTCTCGGCTCAGATGCATTTCAACAGCAGAAAGTTCCTTTAAGCAAAAGGTATTTCAGGGAAATCAAAATAAACAGAGACCCATTATTAAAACCCTCTCTCCTGTCTTCACTTATACTTGTGGAATAAGGAATGAAGTTTGGGCTAGGCTTTGACACAGGTATTATAAAAGGGTGAACTTCAGATGGGTAGAATCTCGGGCCTCTGTAAGGTGTGGCTCAGGCTGGTATTTCTGGGTGGCTGGCTCCCCCAGATCTCATGATGTTGGCACCTTTTGTCACTGGAGGAAAGGGTGAGTCTTGGTCAGAAGGTCTGGAATTGGCTCCTAGATTTGGTCTGAAATCTACACTATAAACACCAGGCCAGACCCAGATGATTCTGGAATCACTTTCCTGACTACCAATCTGTGTAGGTTCTCATCTCTCCTCCAACTGCAATTCCTCCAAACACCAGCCTTCACGGGT
Organism: Ia io; assembly: GCA_025583905.1. Lineage (NCBI taxonomy): Eukaryota > Metazoa > Chordata > Mammalia > Chiroptera > Vespertilionidae > Ia > Ia io. The sequence goes on from JAJQQW010000013.1 coordinate 9,872,271, forward strand.
GCAGGGAGAAGCCAGCCAGGCTCGATGGATCACCCACAGCTAAAGACAAGATCAGATACCATACATGAATGAGATAATATGCAAATGAAGAAATGAATCCATGTTCCAATATAACTTTATTTGGCCCATCCTGATCAAGTTTAATAATGCTTAACAGATTTTTTTTTTAAAACTTGAGTAGTAATAACAATTCCTCTGTAATAACAATTATATATGAACTTCTGGTCAAGGTCAGCAGCTTGTTCCTTTACCAAAAATGTAAAGCCGCCCTCTGAGGACAAATGGCACATGAGGAGCAGTGTACATTTCCTTATCTTTAAAATAAAAAAAAACAAAAACAAATACTTCATATGTACATATTTTCCAAAAATCGGTCAGTGTGATTAATTCTGTTTTTAAATATAAGTTTCTAGTATGTTTCAGGTTTCAATGTACAAATCCTACTTAGCAGATTAGATTTAAGGTGCTGTTAAGGTGAGGGTGAACACAGCCAAGACCAAGACGGGGAGACCTTCCGCTTAGAGTGTCCAGACTTCCTGTGGGTGTCTTTGGGCGTGTTGGGATGGGGGAGGGGTGGAGCTGGACACCAGTGATGGAACCGGCACGACGCTTCTGCAGAGGGTCTGCTGTGCCCACACACCATCACACCATCACCCCAGGCTCCGTGGTCGAGGGCACCTCTGGGTTTGCAAGTTCCAAACTCATCCTGGCCTGAACTAGGAGACCCCTTCCTTTGGGGTCTCCATGCCTCTGCCTGACCCCCGAGGGTCCTCACGGTTGGCACCCCTCCCCCCCTTTCACACATTGCTACCTCCCTGGATTCCTTGTCCCCAGGCCACTTGCTCTCCAATGCACTTCTTCAGGGCCTGCTCTTTGCCGGGGCTAGTGGATGATCAGAACCAAGGGCAGTATGAACGAAGCCTGATAAGGATGCATTAATCCGAAATCCTCTCTCCTAACATTTGCTCTATGGTGGGCCCCTCATTGGGTGTGGGGGTGGGGGGCCTTGGGAGGGATTCATGGAATTGCTATGGTCACACTCACCCATGTGGCAGCCCTTGGGAACGAGGGCCGTGTCTGTGCCGGCGCACGTGTCAGGAAAGCGCATAAGGGGCTCTGGAAGAAGGTGCGTGCCCAGGCCTGGGAGAATGAGTTCTGTTACCCACAGACCCCAAACTGGTCTGATCTAAACAAGGATTCCAGATCACTCAGGAGTGAGGCAAATAGAGGGGCCTGGCAAATGAGAAGTGATGTGTTTGAGGCACCGGAATAATATGCTTGATTCGGGGTAAAGAAACTGGCTCAGTTTCCCATGTTGGAATACAAGACACATAGCTCGGAAGAAAAGAACATGGTGATGGGCAGGGAAGGTACATCTTGCACTAACTTTGCTGACTGAAAATCCAGCGGGACCCCAGCAGAGGAAGACACTGTGTCGTGGACAGACACGGGCCTGGGGCCGGGAGACTGGGACTGAGGCTTGCCCGGACCCTGGCTGGACTCTGCTTCTCTGGTTCTCACTGTCTTCCCGTGTCTGTCGGTTGAGGCTCACTGGGCCAGCGGGTGTCCACACCAGCCTGCCAGATCCCGAGGCCTCTCCGCACCCGGGCGGGGCCTGCGGGCTGCTTTCTAAGACTGGCTTCCTCCCTGCACGCCAAAGCGAGGGCCTGCTCTTCGCTGGGAAAGGGATCCACCCCCAAACTCAGCTCCTGGCTAAACCCGCTCCCAGAGCTTAAAGGCTAGTTATTAAGGCAGTTTAAGAAATGGACATTCCTCTCGCTCCTCGGATCCTTCCTGTGTCCTGCTAACCCCCAGGGGGTGGAGGTGCCAGGGGGGGCTGCCTCCTCCCGCCAGGCCCGCCTTCCCTGGGTGGCCTCCCGCGGCGGGGTGCAGGGGCCTGGAGCGCCCCCCTGCGGCCTCACCACCGTTCTTTGGAGAAGGTGTCCGTCTGCACGAGATCCGCAGGGCACTCGGGGATGCACGTGCCGTTGAGGTCGCCCAGCTTGTTGTCCGGCAGGTCCTCGGGCTTGGTGCGGAGTTTCAGGGCGCGGGAGATGAACACGTCCAGGTCGAACTGGGGGCTGGCGCCGCCGTCCACGGGGGCCGGGCGGCCGGGCGGGGAGGCGGGCGGGCGGCGCTCGGGCGCCCCGCGGGGCGGGCTGGCTGGCTCCTGGCCGCCCTGCGTGCTCTGGACCCACTGCGCGATCTCCAGGAAGAGGCTGGCCGGCTCGTCCTCCTCGCGGCGCGCCCCGGCGTCCAGGTCCCCGGCATCCGCGGCCCCGGCGGCGGCGGCGGGGGGCGCGCCGGCCGCCTGCTTCCAGTGCGACAGGTCCAGGATGAGCTTGGGCTCCGAGTAGTGGTGCGGCTTGCCGTCGCGCCACAGCAGCTTGTCCAGGTAGGACGGCGACCCCACCTTGTAGTCGCAGGAGCGCTCCATGGACGAGTGCGACTGCTCCAGGAAGCGCTCCGAGCTGCTCTGCGAGTCCTTGCGCGGGTCCACCTGCACGTCCTCCGCCGGCGCCGAGCCCGCGCGCGGGTCCCGCCGCCCCTCGCTCGCGTCCGGGCACCGGTCGGGCCGCCACTCCAGGTCGGATGACAGGCTCACGGGGTACCTGCAAGGGTGCAGACGGGCGGGGGCATTGGGTCCCCAGCCCATCCCCCCAGCTCCTGTCCCCACCGCGCTGCAAGCGGGGAGGGCGATGGGGCAAGGCAGGGGCGAGGCGCCAGGGCTCGGGGTGAGGCACTGTTGCCTTAGCCCTGGTGTTCTTGGTATGCATTCGCCACCCTGCACACAGTTCCCGAGCACCTACTCCGGGGCAGGCCCTGCTCTAGGCATGGCCAGACACAGCAGCGAACAAAACAGCACAGTCCCTGTCCTCACGAGCTCACTTCCCAGGAAGTTCCTAACTACTGTGGCATGGAGGGGCAGGGGCTGCAGGGGCTGCAGGGACCACGGTCAAGGGCAGGCCATGCACAGGGGTCAGCAGAAGGCAGTCTGCCTTAAACTCCATTTGCTGGCAACGCTTGATGCCAACCATCCACGCGGACAACCCAGTAACCTGTCCAAACTAGCAATGGGGCATGGCCTTCCCCTGCTGCCTCCTTCATCTGAAACCCATCAACTGTCACAGGACTGAAAAGGAGGAATTGCTCCTCTGTCACGTATGTAACTGCTGTCACACTCCCACCACAGCGGGGCTCCCTCTTGGGGCCCTCGGAGTCCTCGACTTTAGTACTGGCTTGAGCAGCGATCAGCTGTGGCTCCCAGGAATGCAGATGGCGATGCCCACACGTTTAGCTGTGTGATCTAAGACCACCAGACCAGGAAGGGACCGAGGAGATCATAGATGCCTTGTCTACATGGAGACTGCTTAAAGTACCTGTTTATAAAAGTATCTCCCTTAAAAAGTAACTTCTATCCAACTCTGATTTGTTGGTAGTGATGTCAGGGCACACTGTGTTGAGAGGATTCTGATCCCCAGCCCAGTTTAGCAGGAAAGAGTCCTGTGACTGCTTAGCACAGTGGTCGGCAAAACCGTGGCTCGTGAGCCACATGCGGCTCTTTGGCCCCTTGAGTGCGGCTCTTGCACAAAATACCACGTGCGGGCGCACACGTACAGTGCGATTGAAGGAGGACCCTAATTAAGTTAATAACAATGTACCTACCTATATAGTTTAAGTTTAAAAAATGTGGCTCTCAAAAGAAATTTCAATCGTTGTACTGTTGATATTTGGCTCTGTTGGCTAATGAGTTTGCCAACCACTGGCTTAGCAGTGTCTGACAGGGATGCAGATTGGGGAGAACCCCAGGTGGGCCCAGTATCCGCTGTGTGACACAATGCCAGTCTCTACGCTCTCTGCGCTGTAGCTTCCTCCTGTGCCAAAGGGCAATGCCAATAACGGTACCCCGCCTAATGGCACTCTGCAGAGGTGCAGAGGAGGTGGACACAGGGGCGTGCTGTGTGGCGGTAAATTCCACACTGTTCTCTTGCCTTGCATGGCTGCAGTTGACGTTTCCAGGGCAAATTCCCAGCCCGCCAGAAGGCAGCTCCTGCAGGGGGCCCTCATTCAGTGCTAGCGGAACACTGCACTGAGCCCGGTACATGAGGAGAGGGGGAAGCTGGTGGTGCCAAAGGAAGGGCTCTGGACCACATGTAAGACGGGCTGCTCCTGTACTGAGTGCCAGGGCATGGGAGAGGGAAAGGCCGGCAGGTAAGTTGGGGAAAGCGCCCCAGGGCTAGACAACGTGGGAGACAGAGGGAAAGGTCACACAGAATCAGAGGCAAATAGCAATGGGAGGACTGGAACGGGGGCTCTAGACTCCAGGGCTGGACACGCCTGGCACCACACCTGTCCCAGGTGGAGAGCTGGCTCTGGCTGGCGGCCATCAGCAGGATGTCGTCAATCTCATCCTCAATGCGGAAGGGGTGCTGGGAGGTGGGCTCATCCTCGGGGCATGAGTACGGGCTCATGTAGGGGTGCTGCAGCCCCATCTCGGCTGTGAGGCGATCCATGGGGTTAAAGGTCAGGATCTTCTCCAGAAAGTCGATGGCTGTGGAGCAGAGCCGGACAGGAAGGTCATCATTGGTTGCCGCTGCCACCCTGAGAAGGAGACCCCGCAGCGTGGCGACGGTCCTGTGTACTTTTCCGTTTGTGAAAAGGTTTTTAGTCATTTTCTTTCTCATGATCCTCACCACAATCCAGCAACAAATTCGGGGCTGATGCTGCTTTTTGACCCACAAATCTAAGTAAGAGAGGCTCAGAGGGGGAAAGGGGCATGCTCAAGGTCGTGGCTGGTGACAGGAGGTCCAGGGCTAGAACTCTGCCTTAGGTTGATTTCTCCAGAGACAAGGATTGAGGTGTAAGTCGATACCTGGTGGTGATCCCCGAAGTACACTGGGAGGGGCGGGGGGAAGAAGTCAGCAGAGGATGTATCTATGAGCAGGTTCCCCTGTGGGCACCTGGGGCTCATTCCCACTGGGGTCCCCCAGGAGTCAGCATGGGACCTGCAAGGGGCTTCAAACAGGGATGCTGGGGTCTCTCTCCACCTGCTCCCAGTGCTGGGTTGAGTGCTGCTGGGGTGACTGGGGAGCCAGCAGTAATCAGCCCCTGAGAGGAAGGTGACGGAGGTGAGGCGGGTGGGACAGGGCCTGACAGGCCAGAGCTCCTAGTTGATGTCCAGCGTGCCTCCCACCATATGTTGCCCTGGGAGGTCTAACACATAAAGGCAGGCTACATCTTCCTCTCTGAAATCAATACAAACATACCTGTATTTTGAGAAGTGCTAACATGCACACAGGTGGCATTGCAGAGGCCCCGGACAGGATGCTTGTGTGTAGAGTGAGGCTGCACCAGACCTAGGGCGCGGCCTCCGTGGGCCTCAGCTGGGCATGGGCACATGGGGCCCCTCGGGTTTCTGGCTGTTCTGCTCTGCACGTGTCAGCAAACAGCAGTGAGAGTGCGATGGGAATGGATTTGGGGGATTGAAAATAAATATCAGCGGGCAGGCACATTGGCAAATACGGACGGAACCTGTGAATAATGAGGATTGCCTGTACTCTGCTCCAGAGGGACTGTGAGGAGGCACTCGGTCCATGTCTGTGGAATTGAATTGAAACTCGAAGACGGGGGAGAAAATACATGTGGGGCTGACAAGGCGAGGGTGAGAAGCTGGCTCTGTGTAAGAGTGATGGGAGGCGGCATGGCCAGCGGGGAAGGTGCGGTCAGATGGGGGAGGGCTGTGAACATCAGGATATTTCACCACCAGGCTGAAGACCCGGCCATGCCAGGCAGAAACCCTTTAGTGGCTGGACCCAGGGGAGGTCCTGGCATCTGGAACCTGGGATGGGGAGGGAAGCCTTGAGCAGTCAGTCGTCATTTGCCAGCCGGCATGACAGTAAGTTAGGGTCTCAGGGTGTTCTGGTGCGCACTGCTGGCCATCGGCTCGGGCACAGGCGCTGATGCTTTTTCCTAAGTAGGGAGGGTCCCCATTGCCCCGTGAGCTCGGTGCTGCATTATCTGGGCAAGGTGGGGCCTGGGGGTGGGCATTACTTCTCAGGGCTGGAGGCCCCGCTGGAATCCTGACCTGGCTAATTATGTGACGGCCCAGGCACAGAGGGAGGAGGCAGCTGAGCTCAAGGCCCAGGCCGCTGTCCCTCTGAGGGGCTCCCGTGGGGCCCAGCCGCACCGCTACCTGGCCCCTCCCGCAGCCCTGGAGCTCCTGGCAGGGAAATTCATCAATGATTCAGGGAAGGGATGGGTCACCGGCCTCCCAGGGGAACTCAGTGCTGCTCTGTAACCTTAGACAGAGGCCAGCGGAGCAGCAGCAACTCTGATTACCCCCAAATGCTCTGGGGCTCAGGGGCTGCTTCTGGGCCAGGGCTGTGGACCTGAAAGAGGATTGGCCTCAGGGGTGCCCAGGACTGGGAAGGGCAGGGCACTGCCACTGGGCTCCAGGCTGGGCAAGCCTTCCCCTCTTTGGGCCTCTGACCCTCCCTCAGCCCCACCCTATGACACGGGACCTTTTGACACGGAAATGGAGGGTTAAACCTTTAAGGCATCATCTCCATTGTCGTCATTAAGAAAGACCCAGCGAACCCTGAAGTCGGACAGTGCCCACCTGAAGGCCACTCCACTGACTAGCAAGCGTCTTCTCTTTCCTCTCCATGTCCCCTAACAGGTGCCCAGACACTCCTGGGAAGCCCTAATATTAAAAAACCCTTTCTTTGTCCAACCTACATCTGTCCCTTTACCCTCCACCCCTGAGCCTAGCTCCGCCCTCTGTGCCCCGCCCCCCCTCTCAGCTGTTCTCTCTTCCCCACACCTGCCCCTCTCAAACTTCAAGGTGGCAGTCGTGCCCCATGTAAGCCCCTCTCCACCTGCCTCACACTGGCCCGCCTCCCCATTGTCCCTGCGGTTAGATGTGGCTGTGATGGAGGCCATGGAATGGGGGTCGAAGTGATGTGTGTACCCCATTTCCAGGCCTGACCCATGAAAACCTCCTGCAAAGTCTCTGCAGAACAAGACAGAAGGACCTTGGGCCCCTGGACAGCTGTAGAGCAGGTCCACCACATTGGCCTTGGATTGCCTGGTTTTGGATTATTATATAAGAGAGAAATTAACTTTTTTTGTGTTACTCCTCACCCGCGGATATTTTTTCCATTGATTTTTAGAGAGAGAGTGGAAGGAAGGGACGAGAGCGTGAGAAACATCAACTTGAGAGACACATTGAGTGGTTGCCTCCTGTACATGCCCTGACTGGGGCTGAGAGATGAACCTGCAAACCAGGTACCTACCCTTGACTGGGAATCAATCCCATGACGCTTCATGCCAGGAACCAATTCCAGCATATAATAATTACAAGAGTTTCATCAAAAGGTTGGTGAAGCTTAGGGGCTTGACAAGGGCTGAGCCACATATGTAGTTTACCTGTTGGAATGGCTAAACAGCACTCCCCCCAAACCTGAATAGGATAATAGTCTGCTGCCAGACAGCTCAGGGCATTTTATTGCCTCCTGTTGGCCAAACACCTGAACAGCTGTAGGCTATTCCCCAAACTGACAATGCTTCTGTACCCTACCCTTTGAAGTGTATATCTCCACCTTGCCTTAGGACACATTGTGTTAATAAAAGCACAGGTCCTTAGACAAGGAATAGTCTTCAGTTCCTTTAGCTGAAGATCCTCTGACCCCCAATACCTTTCAAAATTATCTTTCGTCTCCAGACTCCTTCTTGAATCTACGCATCAGCCCCTTTCTCCAGAATGCAAAACACTTCGTAACGCTGGGACAAGAAGCCCAGCACCTTCAGTCCAGGACAGATGTTCTGACCACTTAGCAACATTGGCCCGGGTGAGAAATAAACGTAATTTCGTTTTTCTTAAGTAACAATTAAATCTTATTTGAGCCTTGAGAATTTTGGTCTCTCTCACAATCGGCTGTAGAAGCTTCCTGAGGAAGCCTCTGGCAGGTATGAGGCCCAATGATAATGTAACATCTAAGACGACAGAGCAACCTTCCTATGCCCAGGGCCTTACAGATCCTATTTACTTACCCGTCATAATGACCCTATGTGATATGTATTATTATGCCCATTTTATAGTCAAGGAAACTGAGAGGCAGAGAAGTTAAGAAACTTGTCCAAGGCCAAACAGCTAGGCACTCACTGGTAGACTAGGAATTGAGCCTGGCTTTGGCTCTCAAGCTGATAAAGCCCATGTTCTCTGCACCACACCAAACCTTCCAAGGAGGAAAAAGTAAAGGGGGTGAAGGAGGAAGCAAGTGAGAAAGACAAGAAAGAAAAGGAGGCAAATCAGGGGTGGAATATGGAGGACCCCTAATGACTGCCTTGAGGTTGCCTGCTGGCCACATTCCAGGGGCTAATCATCTGGGAGTAGCCCCAGCAAATGCTGGCTGCCAGGGGCTCTCATTTATGCTAAGGACTATGCTTGGTCCTTCTGGAAGGACACTACCTGCCCCGCCCCCAAGGGGACGCAGACACAGATCGCAGCCTGCAGATGCGGGCCTGGCTGTGGGCGCAGGTACCTTCACTGTTCACTTCGGGGAGCAGCTTGCGCAGGGGCCTCTTCACCTCCCAGGTGCTGCTGACGAAGGAGGGCATCACCTTGAGCAGCTCGTCCTTGTCCTCCTCCCTGATCACAGGGATGGTCTCCAGGATGAGCTGCATCTGCTCCAGCTCGTGAGCCCCTGGGGAGGCAAATGCCAGGTGGGTAAGTGTGCTGCCCAAGGGACTGGGTGTGTGGAAGCCCCACAGCAGTTCCAGGAGTCCTGGGAGGGGCCACACAGGGCAGTGGGTCAGCCCTGGCTGGGAGCCAGGGGCCCTGGCTCTGGTCTTCCTCCTGCCGCTATCTTGCTGTGTGACTATGAGCAGATGGGTTGCTGTCTCTGGGTCTGGCTTTGTCAAACGCCTCTGCCTTCGGGATGCACAGTCTGACAGAGACTGGCAGCCAGCACCGAAGTGACGGGAACAGCCTGGCCCGAGGCTTTCCAAGGGCCCCTTCCCATAGGCCTCTGCACGTTCTTTACCGGGTTGGGCAAGCTAGTGATTTCAAGGCCAGGAATGAGCCTGACCCCTTGGTTTCCAATGAGGAGGATTCCAATGAGGAGAGGAAAATATCAGGAATAACAAATTGGGTTTGGAATGTGTCCTGAGCACACTGCTGTGCTCCTTTGGGCAGAGGGAGGAAGACAGGCGATGCCCAGTGCGTGGATCAGGATAGAGGCAGGCATTCATTCATTCGACAAGTAATTATTTATTGAGTACCTTCTCCCTGCCAGGCATCATGCTGGATGCTGGGAACGAATACCTCTCTCATCTGTAAAAGCGTCAGTCTTTATGCGTCTCAGAAGCTCAACGCACCTTCTACCCCCAGACAACACTGAGCCTGTGTCCGAGCTCTGGCGCTGCTGGGATGGGACAAGTCTGCCGCCTTGCTATCCCGCTCTGACCTCCAGGCCACTCTTACCTCCATCCCTCCTGGTTTCCGTCTTTGCGTGAGTAGCCTTTCTGCTGCCTCTACCCGAGTGAATCCTCACCAAGCCTTGCTTTCCTCAAGGAGCCCCCTGACTCATCCAGCTGCTCAGAGGGCCTCTCCATACCCCCGGTTCCCATGGATCCCAGTCTGCCAGCAGCTGGTGGCTCAGGATGGGCTCTTCATGTGTCCCCACACGCCCCGTGTGGCACTAAGTACATGCGAATGCTGGGAAGGCCAGCCCAGAAAGGGCCTCCAGCGTTAGGGTCTGCTCTCAGGGAGTCCCCTTGGCCTCTCCCTCAGTGGGCTCATGGAGGGTCAGTTCAGGGACTCTGGGAGCTCCTTGTGGGGACCCCTCTCCAAATGAGCACTCTAGACCGACTGCTCGGAGTGGCAGGGAGAGAGAAGGAAGGGGCTGGAAACGTAGGGTTGTGTTTTCAACGGTCAACCTCAAGGTATTGGAATACAAGTGGTTACTTGATTGTGAAAGTTCTGTCCTAAAAGATTACTTTTAGTCTCTCTAGCGTTTTGCCTGAAATGACAGTAAGGTGCCTCCAAGCAGTGACATAAAAGCCACAGAGGTTACTTCAAAGAGAAAGTCTGGCATGTTTTGTGCACCCAGTTCCCTTTGTCTAGAATGACACCAGAGGAGAAAGAAGGTGAGTGGTTAGCAGCTTACCTGCAAAGAGCATTCTCCCTGTGAGCATCTCGGCCAGGATGCAGCCGGCCGCCCACATGTCGATGGCTTTGGTGTAGTTGTTAGGGGAGAGGAGCAGGCGTGGTGAGCGGTACCACTTCGTTACCAAGCCTTCTGACAGATAACCCTGGAAGACAAAATCCCGTTCCATCCATCCGTCATGCAGATTCCCTCCCTCCCACACCTCTTCTCATTTCTCTTCACCTGGAGACAGGACCCCTTTCAGGATTCCTTCACCCTTGATCCTTTCCTGTTGATCTGGAAGGAGCATTATTGAACAGAAGTCTGACTGTAGGGGTTCAGGCTACTTTGTGGGGTTCAAAGGCTTTGGTGGGGGGATCTCAGGAGGCCCTGGCATTCTCCTGTGTAGAAAGGGATTCAGGATATCAATATTTTAGAAGAAATGATATCCTGCCCAGCGTGATGCAAGTATGCAAAACAAATCTGTCCTCGTCTAGTAAGAAGATGGATAAGTAAGAGCCATACTCCAGTTCATTATCGCCATCAACAGAATAATGATGAGACACTGGAATTTCATTTACCCAGTGGCTGAATCTCAGACACAGCCATACATTTGGAATCAAGCCAGTTGCTTTGGCATTAATGGTTAGAATTAATGCAGCTACAACGCCAGAGCCAAGCCCCTGATGAGAATGGATAAGGCTAGCTTCATAATGGATGCAGGCCAAGGGCATATAACAGCAGACCTAATGGCAAAGTGGACACAGCTTTTGCTCTGAGGATTCTGGGAGTTCTACACAGTGTCTTTTGGGGGGATAGATGTTCTAGCTGATTTCAGCCATTGCTCAGTGATTTCTGATCTGGGCTGGAATCCCTCCCCACAAGATACAGTGATGGCCTAGGTCCCTGGTTGGCAAACTGCGGCTCGTGAGCCACATGCGGCTCTTTGGCCCCTTGAGTGTGGCTCTTCCACAAAATACCACGTGCGGGTGCGCACTTACAGTGTGATTGAAACTTTGTGGCCCATGCGCAGAAGTCGGTTTTGACCTGGGCGAGTCTATTTTGAAGAAGTGGCGTTAGAAGAAGTTTAAGTTTAAAAAATTTGGCTCTCAAAAGAAATTTCAATCGTTGTACTGTTGATAGTTGGCTCTGTTGACTAATGAGTTTGCCGACCATTGGCCTAGGTGTTTTAGCACAGAAAAGAAAACATAGCCAGGCAATTTGGAAGTTATTCTCTATATAATTCAGAAAGCTGGCCCAACAGGGAAACCCGGGAAATGTCCATTTGGATCAACTGAACAATCTCTCTACAGTGAGAAAATAGACCCATTTGGGATTCAAGGTGAGATGATTCCCATCGAGGGGCTCTAATGTGAGGTTCTAGGGATGGTCTTGGTTGTTGATGTAGAAAGTATAACACAGACCCACGTTAAAACGTATGAAAAGTTCAGAAGCCCAAGTACCCAGGAGCTTTTGATCAGTTAATCTGAAATCTTGTCATTTGTTGAGCAAAGATTTATTGTTTAAAGCCTCTGAGAGTCCTGCATTAGGACAGCAGTTTTCTCTCCTCTGTGGCACAACTTTTTTCAGGGTAGGGCCTCAAACTGGTGGAACAAGGAGGAAAAGAGACTCCCCCGCCCCACAACAGGAAATGACTACAGCAAAGCTATTCTCTGGCCTCAAAGCTCTCACCAACATGAACTCCTTACAGTTCTGAATGTGTCCCTCTTTCTCTCTCCGTTGGGCATCTACACGTGAGCATCCCACAGACGGAGGTCCTCACACCTGCTGCCCACCTGGCTGACGCACACTCGGGCCGGCTTCCTCTCAGGAGCTTCCCAGTTCGCTGGGGTGAGATTGGATGCCCCCCCACCCCCGGAGCTCCATGGGCCCTGTTTGCTACTGTTTCTTTACTTCTATGACGTTGCCCACTCTCCAGTCCCCTAGATTCTACGCCCCTCACAGGAAGCAGCTGGTATAGGTTCACAGTCATGTCCAAATTGCCTCTTAGGAAGTGTTCAATAAACACTGTTGAATGAGCAAATGAATGAATAAATTAATGGATAAACAAGGAATGTCTCCTGTGGTCTAAACCCCTTTTAAAATGAGGCATTTTGCAAGGACCACTGACCCTCTTCTTGGACATACTTGACTTTCCAGAGAGTTCCAGTTGCCACGCTCAAAGGTGGGTGGGAAATTCACAGCAGTTGACAGCCATTGATACCTTGCCTTGTTCCAAAAGGGATTGGCAAATGGAAGTCATTTTTAAAAGGTCAGGTGTGTTGCGGTATAATTTACATACAATAAAATTTGCCCTTTTTAGGGTACAGTTCCATGAGCATTGACAAAAAGCATAGAATTACATAACCACCATCACAATCAAGATAATACACCAATTCCGCGTCCCCTTCTTGTCACTCCAGTTTTGCCCTGTTCAGAATGTCATGTGAATGGGATCACAGCAGGAAGCTTGTTGAATCTAATTGCTTCTCTTAGCATAATGCATTTAGACTCACCCATGTTGTGTGTACAGTAGTGTGTCAGGGGCTGAAGTTTGATCCTAAAAATTACAGAGGCAAGCCAAGTGGCCCGCGGAAGGAAGGTCACTTCTGGGTGGGCGGGCTGTAAATAAAGGCTGATTTATTTTCTGATTTTATTTTCCAGTCGGAGTTGGAGGCTAAGACTGCCAGAGGAAGACTAAAGCTGAGATCACCCAGAGGGGAGGGGACTTAAGGAAAGTTTCCCTTGATATGTAAATAAACAGTCTTTTAAGGAGTGGAATTCCCTATAATTAACATAATTAACACCTGCGGATCTGCAGCTTTGGGGCTGAGGAGAAGTGGGGACATGGGGGGTGGGGGTGGAGGGGGGAAATCCTTTGGAAACACCTGCTCTGAAAGTGAAAGGAAGATGTTCTTTGGGGCAAGGCTGCCCCTAGGTCAAAATTATGGGCCGGACCTTGACAGTGGTTGAGAAAGTTAACTCCTGGCTCTTTCTTGCCTTTGAATGAAAACCAAGGACCTGCTGGATATCTGTGAACTACTACAGCTACTTCCCTATGGTTGCTTGTCCCTCAAGCCCCTTGTGAAAATAAAAGGGGTTACTGATGTGTTTCAGAAGCCAGGGGACAGAGGGGAATCTGGGAAGGTGCAGTGCCTTCTGCCTGGCTCTGAAGCAAGAGGACCCTGGAGAGGGGGGAAGGGGAACCAAAGAGTGGCTCCCTTCCTGGGTGGGGAGTCTGAGCAGGAAGGCGCTGGGGTCCACAACACGCTCCTGGCAACCTAAATTCAAGAGAGGAGCTTCAGCTGAGTAGATAGGGTGAAAGTCAGAATTTTCTAGAATTTAAAAAAAAAAATCTTTAAAGAATACCCAGGAATAGAGGCTCCATTTAAAAAACAAACAAACATATTTTTATTGATTTCAGTGAGGAAGGGATAGGGAGAGAGAAATAGAAACATCAATGATGAGAGAGAATCATTGATCGGCTGCCTCCTGCACGCCCCCATTGGGATCAAGCCTGCAAACCACGGAGGCACAGAGAGGATAAGCAACCTATCCCAGTCAGGCATGTGCCCTGACCGGGAATCAAACCGTGATCTCCTGGTTCAAAGGTGGACGCTCAACCACTGACACCATGCTGGCTGGGTGAGACTCAATTTTATCAGAAGGGCTCATAAATCAGTAAGGATGTTGGCTCCCAGAAATCCCTAGATGGCTTTCCTGCTGAGCCTGTGGGAGGATAATTTCAGCTCCATTTGGACGTGGAGGGCCCTGTCTTCAGTGGTCAGACCTGGTCTGCAGGGGGCTCTCCCAGGGCAGGCTGGGGGGCGGGGGCAGCAGGCCCACGCAGGACACATTGTCCTGTGAGCTCTAAGACATCGCGCTCTGAGAAGACACGAAGCCAACACTGCAATTCTCCACAGTCCCTATCAGCAGACTAGAGGCAGACAGGAATTGCCCTGCCCCTTCCTTCTGCCCCCTGGTCCCTCGGTGCTCCTGGGACCAGCTGGTGCTCTGGGGAGACGCTGGTGCTCCTGGGGAGAAGCTGGCTCTTCAGGAGGCGCCGCTGGGAGGCAGTCAGACACGGCTTCCTGTCTAGACCCTGTCAGGAGCCTTCGGGGTTTCTTCAGCTATTGCTGCAGCCAGCCCCGTTAGCTGTTCTCTTAGGGTCCAGTACAGCCAACGGGAGGCTTTGACTCTGAAAGCAGCAGCTGCCCTGAGTGAGGGTAATTAGGAACCCACAACAGATTCAGAGGGGAGGTGTCAGTGAATCTCTGAGCATTCCTTTTACAGAAGAAGCGGGGGACTCCGTCCCAGATGCCTGCAGGAAATTCAGGCCAGCCTCGCTCAAACTCACCCCGGAAGGTGGGCACTCCTCTGTTGCCCCCAACCAGCCAGCCCTGGTGGGTCCAGTTCTATGGGGCTTGCCCTCTCAATGCCTCCACCTCCTGGAGCCTGACCTCATGGGTCTGGGATTGCAAGCCTCCAACGTCACCCATTAATGACAATGTAGCTCCTGGCCGCTCACAGCCATGGGGAGAACTTAAATGGGGACAGGGGCTTCGCGTCAGTGCTCCCCAAAGACCCCCTGCATCAGAGTCAGGGAAATTGCTGGTGAGAAGTGCAAACTGCCCAAAGCTACCGATGTACATCTTTTTCTTTCTTTTTGTTAATCCTCACCCCAGGATATTTTTCCATTGATTTTTATAAAGCGTGGAAGGGAGAGAGAGAAAGAGAGAGAGAAACATCAATGTGAAAGAGACATATCAATTGATTGCCTCCCACATGAACCCTGACCAGGGCTGGGGCTCAAACCTGCAACCAGTGCTCTTGACCGGAATCGAACCCAGGACCCCTCAGTCTGTGGGCTGACCATCCACTGAGCAAAACTGTCTGGGGCACTGATGTACATCTTCAGTGAGCCCCCTCCCAGTCTGAGAACCCCAGGAAGAACAAAGGTAGCATGAGGTGCGGAAGCCAATTCCAGCATGTCAGCAGGGCTGAATCATCTGGAATGGCTAAAGGCATTTCCCCAAACCTGAAAAGGATGCATCAAATGATTGCTTGCTGCCAGACAGCTCAGGGCACCTTAATCTACAGGTTATTGCCTCCTCCTGGCCAAACACCTGAACAGCCGGAGGTAACTCCACCCATCTGACAATGGATTTGTGTAGGAAACCCTGGCCTTTGATGTGTATATCTCCACCTTGCCTTAGGACAAATTGTGTTAATAAAAAGCAAAGGGTCCTGAGACAAAGAGAACTTAGTTCCTTTAGCTAAGTCTTCTCTGACTCTCCCCAATATGGCTTTCAAAATTATGCTTTGTCTCTGGACTCTTGTTTAATTTACGCACAGCCCTCCTCCAGATTGCTGAACCCTTCTAGATGCCGGATCAAGACCACTGGAGTTAATGAAGTTTGCAGAGGGAGGAAAGAGGGACATTGGGCAGGATGGGCATTTCCGTGCAGGCTGTGGTAGGGCCCCTGCCCAGTCTTACTGTGGGAGGGGTGTTCATGCAGCCAGGTGGTTGCAGGCTCTGCACTCCCAGCCTAGAGAGGCTTGCCAGCTGGGCTGCTAGCAAAGATGCTGCTCTCTGGAAAGCAGGTGATTAAGGGGCTCAGGAATGCCCCTGCACCACCCTTCCTTGGAAGGGGATAGGAATGCATATATGCACCCCTGTCTGATCTAGAGAAACTGGGTAAAGTGAAAAAGCAATCGGGCTGTGGAGAAGTCACCCTTGCAGCCTTAGGGCTGAGTGGGGCTGTTTCATGGGTGTTGTAATTCTTGTGGAGCATGCCTTGTGCATGTGCCGTGGCAGCCAAAGGCATGTCACACCAAGAAGTGAGGACTGGACACTTTCACCCCGGAGGATATGGGCGGGGCCAGGAGAGCTGCTTTAGACATTTGCAAGGCTGTCGTGTGGACAAGCAGTTAAGCTTGTTCTCGAAGGCTCTGGGGACAGGCGTGAGGTATGAGACATAGCTAGGTAGTGGACATAATTCTAATAGCTAGCATTTATTGAATTTCTCAAACTGCTGTAACTCATTAGATTAACTCATTGCATCCTTGCAACAACCCCCTGAGGTAGAGACTCTCTCATTATAGTCATTTTTCAGTGAGAACACGGAGGCACAGAGAGGAAAAGCATCCTACCCCCGGTCACACAGGTTATAAGGGGCAGAGCTGGGGTTCAGCCCCAGGCCATGTGGATGTAGCACCTTTGTCTGAATATGGGGCTCTACTCCCTTCCACAGAAGAGCCCCCTACAGCCACCAGAGCTGCCAAAGGCAGGGGACTGGGTCCTAGACAGGCAGAGAGGTCTAATCATGGAATGGACAGCCTCATGGGGAGGCGTGCCAACACCCACTTGCCTGGTGGATGCCAGAGCACAGCTGCTCGGACTTTGGGGTGCATGCGAATACTCAGGAGCTTGGGTTAACTGCAGGTTCCATTGCATCCGGCGAACAAGGCAATGATCTTCAATGCCCTGCCCCCCGGATTCACGATTGCCTTGCTCATGGCCAGGCAGCTCTCTGCAACCCCACGGCAGCCTGACCTATAGCAGAGGTTGATGTTTTGTGTTACAGACACTCATCAAAATACCATATAGGAGAACACCAGCATCCCAGAGGCCCAGTTTAGGCAGAAATACCTGGCCTCCCTCTCCACCGTCTTCTCCCTCTGAAGGTATAATGTTTACTTGTGCTAATATCCATATCAGGCACACATTAGAAGCCTTTGAAAAAGGAAGACCGGCGCAGCCAAATAGCCTTTCTTCTTGCTGACTCCAGACACTCTTTGAAACTCATTTCCATGAAAATAGGCAGCAGGGAGTCGCTCTCTGAGGCTGAGGGAAGGAACACACCACCTTAACAGCCCTGCACAGTCATTTGTAAGTCATCTGGTACATTCTGTTTATGCAGCTAAAATACACAGGGGCGAGGAAACAGCACCTTAAATCAGCTGCCCCGAGTTTTCATTAACTTCCAAGGTGCCCTAGATGCTGATGCTGCTCCGCTGCCTCCCTCTCATTCCAGGCTCTGAAACTCACCTGCTCTTCCCAGGTTTCCATGGAAATCAACCAAAGGCTCAGCTAAATTCCTGCAGCCCCCGGGTTTTTACTTTGCTTTAAAAAAAAATTATTAAAGAAATGTTTTCTAAGAAGTAATTTATTTTTAAATGTGGTAAAATGCACCTAACATAATGTTTACCATCTTAACCATTTTTTGTTTTTTTGTTTTGTTTTGTTTGTTTGTGTTAATCCTCACCTGAGGATATTTTTCCATTGACTTTTTAGGGAGAGTGGAAGAAAGAGGGAAAGACAGAGAGAAGCATTGATGTGAGAAAAACACATCTATTGGTTGCCTCTTGCACGAGCCCCACCAGGGCCTGGGCCAGGGAGGAGCCTGCAACCAAGGTACGTGCCCTTGACCAGAATCGAACCCAGGACCTTTGGTCCACAGGCTGATGCTCTATCCACTGAGCCAAACCAGCTAGGGCCATCTTAACCATTTTTAAGTGTGCGATTCAGTGGCATTGAGTACATTCACATTGTTGTGCAACCATCAGCACCCTCCACCTCCAGACTCCTTTCATATCGGAAAACAGAAACAACTCCTTTCCTCCGGGCCCCTGGCGAGCACCCTGCCACTCTCTGTCTCTAGGAACTTGATTCCTCCAGGTGCCTCTGTAAGTGGAATCAGACAGTACTTGTCCTTTGGTGACAGGCTTATATCCCTCAGCATAAGGTACTTCCCCTTACTTTTAAACAGCAGGGAAGTGAGAGCAATGGAGTTGGGCTTCTTTTTATATTTTTTAAAAATAATTTTTATTGACTTCAGAGAGGAAGAGAGAGGGAGAGAGAGATAATAACATCAGTGATGAGAGAGAATCATTGATCGGTTGCCTCCTGCATGCCCCCTACTGGGGATCAAGCCCGAAACCCAGGCATGTGCTTTGGGAATTGAACCTTGACCTTCTGGTTCATAAGTTGATACTCAACTACTGAGCCAGGCCGGCCGGGCCAATTTGGCCCCTTTTCAAAAAGGACTTTCTGGAAATGCGGTGGTCCTCTAATTCAACTGGAACTCACCGTCGCAGAGATGACCTTTGGACCTTATCCTCCTGGGGTCCAATCACGAACTCTCAATTCCATTACAATTCAAACACATGACAACGTTTGGTGTTCGGAGCAGTGCCAGGATCACCATCCTCGCCAGGCCCAGGGTTGATTAGAGAGGTGGGTGGAGGGAAGGCTGGGTTCAGCTGCTCCAGCCTCAGTTTCCCCATCTGCTTGTGCTGCCGGTCTCCCAGCTTTCCTCTGTGGGGCACTCCGACCCTAGGAAGCTCATCCCAGGCAACAGCCATCTTTAGTGGTGGGCCCTGCTGGGCTGCAGTGTTTAATGTTTAATGGGCCGGTCGGTCTGCGAGCAAATGGCTCCTTTTAGGAGGACGCATTAACTGCCGTCAGCAGACATCTGTCTCGCTGACTTTTAAGGGGAAATCTGGTGGCGCCCCGGAACCCTGGCTCTCAAACCTGCTACACCTTAGCAGCACCTGGCGAACTTAAGGAAGTTCTGATGCTCAGGCCACCTGCTGCACTGCTCACATTAGAATCTCGGGAGGCACAGCCAGGTATCAGTAATGTTTAAAACGCCCCCAGGTGATCCCACGGGGTGGCTGTGTTTAAGAACCAGTGTCCCAGAGATGTTGACGTCACCTGCTCTGGAAGGCAAGCCATACTTTCACCGTTCCCCAGTTAGTGGAGGCCTCTATTTCTAGCTCTGTTCAAGATGAGATGAATCCCTGAGTAGTCTGAGGTCTTCCCCAGATGGCGGACCCACAGGAAGTAAACATTTACTGGAATAGAACCACTAATAGCTATAGCTGCCATTTAACGAGCACTTACAGCACGCCAGGCATTGTGCCAAGTGCTGCTTTATTATTAGTGCATTTAATTATCAAAATGACCCTGTGAAAAAAGAGAGGCGAACAGCTTGACCAAGGCCAAATTGGGTAATAATTGGCAGGCTGAGGTTTGATCCTGGTAGCGAACAAAACAAAGTCCCCGTAGCCATAGAGCATCCATTTCAGTAGGACAGACAGCTGACCATATAAATGTATCATATGTCTGGTGGAGATAGTGCTGGGGTAAGGAGATAGTGCTGGGGTAAAAATGAAGTGGGGTAAGGAGACTGATGGGGTGGGTGGTCCGGAAGGTCTTTATATAAGGGGACATGTGAGCAGGTGAATCAAGGAGTGACCCATTCGGGGGAGAACATCAGAGAAGTTGATCTCTGAGCACCAAGCCTTCCTTTACTGCCCCCCAACCCCGTCCTCATATGAGGGCAGCACTCTCATCTTCCTCCTTCCTCCTGGCAAACCTTCCTCCCAGCCCCCTCATTAACATCCAGGTATAAATAACTGGGAACAGCTTAGAGTGGGGAAGGAATCTAATAATTTGTTGAGCATTCTACACAAGAGACTTTGCCAGCATTCGCTCAGCTGACCTCATGGCAACCTGTAAGAGAGGTATTTGTTTTTTCATCTTAAATCTGTGGAGATTACTGCAGGTCCCTCCCCTCTGCCTGGCCTCGCTGGCGAGCGCCTTTGGGTCCCTGGACCCCTTCATCTCTACCTCCACAACTCTGTAGTAGGGGAGGCCCGAGGCAGGGACCCGCTGCTCTATCTCTGCCTGCGGTGCCCAGGGAGGGGCTCACTTTAAACGTGGTGCACAAATGGAATAACAACCTCAAGCTAAGGAATGATTGATATGTCTGGTGGAATTTCAGGAATTGACCGCTAGTCAAGGGGAGATTATTTTGAAGCTTGTTGTTAAAATCACAGGACAACCCTGGCTGGTTTGGCTCAGTGATTGGAGTGTCTGCCCGAGCACTGAAGGGTCATGGGTTCGATTCCCAGTCAAGGGCACGTACCTGGGTTGCAGGTTGGATCCCCATCTCTGGTTGGGGCATGTGCAAGGGGCAACCAATTGACGTGTTGCTTCTCTCTCTCCTCCTCCTCCTCCCTCCCTCCATTCCACTTTCTCTAAAAAAAAAAAAGGAAAAAAAAATCGATGGAAAAAATATCCTCGGGTGAGGATTAACAACAAAATCACAGCACGAAGGGAGTCGCCATGTTCAAGTCCAGCCCTTGGACATCCAGGGGCTCCCTCAGGTGGGTGAGGCTGTGGTTTTTATTTGACATTATCTTGATGCTACATAAGGTAGCTAGACCCCTGGGGCAGCTAATCTTGCCAGGAGGGTCAGCTTGGAGGTTAGACTCAGCACTTCATTGCATCCATTCCACCTCCACTCTCAAAAGCAGACTATTAACTCCCAAGCCCTTCTGTGTGGTGTGTGTAAGAATAATGTATGTTTGCCAGGTGCTGACCATGTGCAGGTAGCGCCCTGAGCTCACTCAGTGTTCTTTCTTGATTCTCATGACACGCTCACAAGGTGGGCACTGCTACTGCCCCTGCTCTCGGGGTGGAGGGGGAGCTGAGACAGAAAGTCAAGGACAGTACCAAGGTCACCAAGTCTCCCCAGCAGACAGTTCAGTCCCCAAAGTTCCTCTCCAGCCACCCCATTTCTGCCCTCCCTTCCAGCGGCTCACACACCCGCCCTCCCGAGAGGGTAAGCATGCTCCCCGCTCAGCTCGCAGAGCACGCTCGGAAGACTGAGAGGAACTTCCTTGGAAGCCAGCGCAGTAGAGGCGGTGGACTAACAGGTCAATACGTTTCTCTTCCAAGTGAACGTGTTAACAAGGACCTTGCTCAGTGTTTGCTCCGTGTTCCGAGCCTTCCTTCCTCTGAAGCTTCTGGGGCCTCCTCCACCACCTCTGCTGGAGGTAACTAAGATGCAATTAATCAACTAAGAAAAGTAATGAGAGACGTTGTCATGGTGTTGCTTCTCTCCACGGAGCAGGGCGGGGGGACAGATTTCAGACCTTCCGGTGGCTTTCGTGTACAGATGGCTGGGGGAAGGGACTGGCCTTGGCCCCAAAGGAGCTTATCCAAGGGCGTTAGACGTTCATCTCCCCCAGGGGCCTGCGAAGGGAAGGGGCCGGGTCGGTGCGGGGCTCCTGCTGCAGGAAGACCCTGGCCAGGCCCTGGCCTCGGTAAGAAGGGGGCAGCCACCTGTGGACCGTGGTGGAAGGAGCCCGAAAAGCCCGCTGCCCCTGGATTTGACGACCTGCCTGCCGGGTGCTGGAAGTCCAGCTGTGTGCTAACCATCACTGCTTTAGTTAGAACAGTGTTTCCCCAAGGGGTTCACATCCAAAGGGTGCGAATGGGGGAGGCTAAACGTGTGAGGCCAAACGCCCTCAGGACAGATGGGCAGCATCCCATACGTTTACTGACAGTCTCAGGATCTCCTCCCATGCTCTGGGAGCAACACTCTCCACACAACCCCATTTTCCCAGGTGCCTCTTGGGGACCAGCCTTTCTCGGGAAACTCAGTAAGGTCCTGGTGAACACATTTCCTTGGAAGAAAAGACATGTTACCTCTAGCTCACTGCCTCTACTACCCTGGCCAAGACAAATGTCCCCATGACTCCTGCTGAGTGGGCTGCAAGTGAGTGAGTGAGTGGAAGCCTGCATCTCCTCCCCCACTTATCTCTAAGCCCCATGGGCAGGGACTTGCTGTGCCTTCTGGGACTGAAGGCAGGGTGGCTGCATGCTACAAAAGCCATTGGAAGTGTGTGTGGGGGGTGGGGGCCTGCTGGGTGAGAAGCACTGAGCCCCCTCCCCCTGCAGGGAGGAGGAGAGACTGCAGGGCACAGAGGAGGGTTGTGAAGAGGAGGGTGGGAGAAGCCCTCAGACCCACTCTAGCCCCCTCTCCAACGTGGCTTCTGTCAGGGTCCCAACTAGCTGCCTGACCCTGACATTCACAAGGGGCTTCTCTCCGTGGTGACCAGTCAGCCTACCCAGGTCAGATCATCAACCAGGGACCACATCTTCTCTCAGCGGAAACAGTTTTCTTCCTAGAAAAACTGCAGGTCCCGGGAGCAGGTCCTGCTTCTGAAGATGCCCACGTGCGGAAAGGATGCCAGGTCCTCTGCTCCACGGAATGTGTCCCACGTCAGAGGCTTTGCTGGCAGGGGTGCATTAAGGGTCTCCCGTGGGTCTGGCCCTATGTACGGTGCATGGAGTTGAGGGACTGTCCCTCAAGGAGCTTACCACCTGGTCTGGGCAGTGAGCTTGCTGGTTTAACCTCAAAGTCAATCCTTAAATCAGGGGACAGTCAGCACTGGGGGAGGGAGGGAGGATGGAGCAGTCACCATGAGAAGACGAAGCAGAGAGAGGGCCAGGGTAGATCCAGGTTTAGGGGGTGGGGAGCTCTTAAAAAATTATGAGGTATTAAAATGTTTATTTTTGAATCAGAAAATTGCAGCATATTTTAAAAGCTGGCAAATACCACAAACATCCCCAGATTTGTAAAAAGAACATTTTTACTAATTAGCTTCTTGGAAAACTGCAGGTAGCAAACATGTGAACGCCTTGCATAATCTCTGATCATCTCTTCCGTGACAGTTTTGTAAAATAACTTTCGGAGACAGCATTTAAAGCTCATTCAGGATTTGAAAGATAATTGAAAAGATAACTTTGTCTTTCCTGTAATATGGTTGGTACTTTAGTAAAGTTGATATTCTAGACATTTCTCTCCCCTTCAAAACTAGTTATTGGTAATGTCATTTAAATGTGTAGGATTATTGTCAAGTGTGGATTAACCCTAGTAAGTATTCTTTTGTATATGAGCTGTGAGATTTGGGGCCACAGTCAATTTTCATTAACCAGGATGTTCATGATGTCCTAGTTCCGTGGTCGGCAAACTGCGGCTCGCAAGCCACATGCGGCTCTTTGGCCCCTTGAGTGTGGCTCTTCCACAAAATACCACGGCCTGGGCGAGTCTATTTTGAAGAACTGGCGTTAGAAGAAGTTTAAGTTTAAAAAATTTGGCTCTCAAAACAAATTTCAATCGTTGTACTATTGATATTTGGCTCTGTTGACTAATGAGTTTGCTGACCACTGTCCTAGTTGTAGGCCTATGGTTGTAGGTTGGGCCACAGAAGGATTTCTGGAAGATACTTCTACACCAAGACAACTGGTTACTGAATGTAGAAGTAACTGCAAACCATATAAACATACTCCATTAAACCCGAACTAAATGTATCCTTAGCTCTGCTTCTGCTTAGTCAGACCCTTCCAGAGCCCGGCCACACCCCACCCCCCAACATGAGGGGAACATGATGGAGAGCATGTCAGGATGGAAATAGACCACTTCCTGACAAATTGCTGCCCACATATCTTACTTTGCAAATATTACAATATGTGACCACATGAACATGTTGTTAGAATCCCTCCCAGGGCCTTGGGGGGGTCGTGCAAGCGAGAGGCTGAGCTGGGCTTCCCGAGCTCCGGGGTAAACTCAGCTCCCTGCAGGAGTGAGGAGGCCACAGAGGAGGCGACCGGCCAAGGAAGAGGGAGGTATCCGGTCAGGGTTCTCAGGGTGGGAAAGCAGGCACATGTTCTAGGAACCCTCTTGGAAGTGAAGCATGGCAGGGCCTGTCTGGTTTGGGTAGTGAGGTTCCATTCTCTATAAGAGTTGGATAGGATCAGAATTATTATTTAAAAGTTTGGTTGAGCTTGCCTGTAAAGCTATTGGGTCTGAGGTTTTCATTGTGAGATTTTAAACTACTGATTTCATTTCCTTATTCTTGTGTTTTATTTCTTTTTGAGTCAAATTTCATAAAATTATATTTTTCCAAGGATTTATTCATTTCATATAATTATTTCATAAAAGTATAAGTATATGTTTATTTTGTATATTGAATAAATATATATGCATTGTATATACTTGTGTATCATTTAATATATATGTATTGTATATAACTAGATATTTATTTAATAAATGAACATTTATGGACATAGGGTTCAGCGTCTTCTCTTAGTTTTAAGTCTGTTGTGCCCGTGGTTATGTTCCTTGATAACTTAGGGCTGTCTGAATGGCCTCGTCCGAGAGGCCACCCGGCCGCTCTGTGGAAGGCTGACACTGAAGCTTGCCGACTCGCTGCTTGATTTGATTCAATTCCATGTTGATCAAAGATATATCACATACAGGAGTGTTTGGGGCAGGGCCCAAGGAATGTATTCTGGGCCATGACTGTGTTTTTTTCATGAGAATGAAAACTATGATCAACTGTCATTTTGGTTCCAGGGGCAAAGAGCATTGCTGTCATTTACGGAGCTGAGTTCCGCGCTCTTACTACAGTTCAGTATTGTTTCCAGTGCAGGGGAGTGTGGGGATCCCCCTGGCAGGAACGGCTCGGGCTGGAGAAGCAGCCCCCTGTTCAGGGGACCCTGGGTCACTCTCTAGTAACTACGACTGGCTCCATACTTGGCCAGCCCGAGGCCCAGAGGTGACCAATGCCATCCTGCTGCCTTCTGTCCCCCTTTGTGGTCTAAATGACAGCCTGCCTCCTTTCCCGCCCCATTTATTCACAGAGGCTGTGGGTCTCAGCTTCTGTCTCCGCCTCTAAAAGAGAGACTGTAGGGAATTGCAACCAAGTCTCTCTTTTGCAGAAGCGGGACTCCTTTCATCTTCATCACCATCACCATCACCATCACCATCACCATCACCATCACCATCACCATCACCATCACCATCAATAACAGCCAGGATTGGAAGCACTTACCATGTGCCTGCCAAGCACTCTATCAACACTTTACATAAAGAACCTCAATGCGCACTGCACAGTAGCCCCATTCAATTATAAATCTAGCAATATCTACTGAGCTCCTACTGCGTTCCTGCTCCTTTCCTGGGTGCCGGGACGGCAGTGAACAAAGCTGATAAGCTCCCACCCTGAGGCATCTGCCTGGTAACATATAGAGTGGGTGTTTTTCTTCCTATTTGACAGAGAGCAAAGTAAGGCTTAGGAAAAGATATGGTGACCCAGCTCATGAGTTGATGAAGCCGTGAATAAACCCAAGTCTTATTTTGAACGGCTCTACTTCGCTCCACATCAGCAATTCTCACACCGAAGGTCAGATCATAGTCACCTGGGAGCTTGTTAAACCTCACATGGCTGAGCCCCACCCTCAGAGTTTCTGATTCAGCGAGTCTGGGATGGGGCCAGAGAATATACATGTCTAATGAGTTCCCAGGTGACAATGCTGGTCTGGGAACCATAATGCTCCGTGTACAGAACCAAGTGTTGGAGCCTTAAGTAAGGCAAGTGCATCCTTCAGACCCACCTCCTTCTCTCTCTTCCGTGTCTCTCCTCCTGCGTGGGCCAGGGACCCCACACCAGGCCGACTCCCCGCATGATCCCAGACTCCACCCAGCAACTCTGGTGTTCTCTGCCCTCATCATCGGTGTCTATGCGTAGAATTACCCCAGTGAGACAGTTTCTCACTTACAGTCCATGTGAACAAGTTTCACTGCTGGAAGGGCACCTGCTTTCTCGGGCTGTGTTATGGCCAACACACAACTCATGCCCGCGGAGGCTGGCTGCTTTGGCTCTCAGCGGATGCAGGAGTTTGCTGCCAGCAAAGACCTGCTTGGACCAACACAGTCTCCCAGGCGAGGCCGCCGAGCCGTGTTCACTCAGATCTGCAGGTTCTGCTGCCTGACTCCTGTGTCTCCCCAGGGAAGGCCCACCACTGTTCCTTAAGCAGCCCCTCTGGTTGGATGGAGCATTCAATGTCAGGGAGCATCATCCCATAATGCTCTCTGGCTCTCAGCTATCGGAGCCTCATCCAGGACACCCCATCAGGTGTCAGGACCTCATCATCTGTGTTCCCCCACCTGCTCTGCTCAGTGGGTCCACAGACAGGCGACACGCTTTAGAAGTCCTTAGGACTGACACCATCATGGCACCCCTTTCCTGCAGGTAATTCAAATAAAACCCATGCAAACTACAAAATAAGTGCAAGGATGTCTGTTTTGGGTTGAATTGTGTCCTACAAAATTCTTATATTGAAGTCTTAATGCCCAGGACCTTAGAATGTGACCTTATTTGGAATGAGGGTCATTGCAGATATAAAAAGTTAAGAGGAGGTCATCAAGGTGGGCCTTACCCCAGCATGACTGGTGTCTATTAAAAGGGGAAATCTGGGCACAGACACGACCACGTAGAGAATGCCATGTGAAGACGAAGGCAGAGATCGAAGTGATGCACCTACAAGACAAGGAGTGCCAAAGCTGGCCAGCACCCCCCTGGCCCGGAGAGAGGCACGGAGAGAGGCACGGAGCATGTTCTCCCTCACAGCCCTCAGAAGAAACCTAACCTGGTGACACCTTGGTCCTGGACTTCGGCCTCCAGAACAGAGAGAGAGCAGGTGTCTAACAGGTCTGTGGTTTAAGGCCCTCTGTCTGTGGTTTTGTTACAGCAGCCCCAGCAAACGAACACAAGTCCAACAAAGGTCTTATTTTCTTCCTACAAAGACTATTTTGACTTTTTTAGAATAGCAAAAGTCAAACTCTGTACAAAACTTTTGGATGGCCCCACTCCGCTGGTGCCCTGGCCCTTGGGGTGCGCTGAAACACTGCTGGGTTTGCTTAGTGGGGGGGCCTGGCTCTGGTCTTACCCAGGCAGCCTGCGCTCCCCTGCCAGACAAGAGTGCTCAGATGCTGTGTGTCTGTGTTGAAAACATGATTTGGACCTGGGTTCAAGTCCTGGACCAGCAACGTACTTGCTGGTGACTCAAAGCAACTTTCCTAACCTCTCTGAGCTTCAGATTCCTCATCTGCAAAATGGAGATGATACTTCATAAGGTTGCTGTCAGGACTACACAGAAAACAAACAAGAAGCACCTGCCCTGAGCAGAGATGCTGCGCTGCCCTCCCTCTCTCCATCTCCATTTTGATGGAGACTTTAACGCTTCCCTTTGGTTAGATGTTACGCCCAAACATGGCAGCCTGATTCTTCAGGTTCTTCCTGTCCTCCTCTCTCTCCCAGCCTTCCCACGCTCTTCTGTCCTGGGCCACACTGGGCTGTGTAGGACATGTCCACCACCTTTGCCTCGCCTGAATGCCGCGCCCCCTTTCCTATCTAGATCCCAACGTCCCACAAGGCTCACTTCATGCCTCCTCTCTTCAAGATGTCCTCTTTCCAAACGACCTCCAACTTAGAGGAGAACTGGGCCAGGAAGGGAGGAAAGGGAAGGTTCCGACACAGGACCCTGTCTGTACCACTCGCCCCCACTGGGCACAGGCCAGCTTGGCTGGTTTGCCAAGATTTTAGTCCCTGCTCTGTCTTTCCAGTTTGATCATCCCCCACAGGCCGGGGCAGTGAAAACTGCCATTTGTCAAACACGTTAGATCTGGCGGCTTTCCTAGAGTGACCAGGAGAAGGAGTATAACGCCCCTCTCACAATGCTCAGTCCAGTGTCTGCTGACGGAGGAGATGTTAACGGCTCACATCTGGATCTTCCTCCTCTCAGGGAGGGTGGTGTGGGTGCTGGGGGCAGGAGGGAGCAGAGACGGAGGTCGCCGATGAGGAGAGAGGGGCCAGATCTCCCTGGGGGAATCAGTGGCCACCCATTCGGTGTCACCAAAACCATCTCTGTGCAAATAGCTCTTCCTGGGAGTCTGATGTGGGGCCTACTATTCCCACCTTCAGAATAAGTTGTGTGGGGTAATGAGCTGGGTGTGCAGGAGGCCACTGTTCAGATGCAGAAGGACACCTGTCACTCATTCAGTGAGGATGAAGTGTTCACACTTGGGGGCACAACACAGACATGAGCCCGCTTTAACGAGTTTGCCACGGGCTCTCTTGGATGGAGAGGGCACCACGTGACATGCTGTTTTAGTTGCATATCATTTAGGAGTTAGCCAGGTGCCTCATTAGGACTCTGAGGACACAGAACACCAATGAGGAGGAGGAACATGCTTGGTCCAAGGGATAGAGAGTGCAAAAGGCATCAGTGGCCCTGGGTGGCCTGAGGACCCTGGGTACACATGGGGAGAGGGCGGGGGGGAGTGAGGGGGGAAGGATGGAGGGGAGGGGAGCTCCAGGGAACACAATTTGAAAACGTCTGTGGTGGAAAGAACACGGGACCTCGAGTCCTGGAGTAAAGCCACTCACTAGTTACATAAGCCTCTGCGAGTCTACGAAGCCTTCGTTTCCTCATCTATAAAATGGAGACATAATGCAGCCCTACCTGTATCGCAGGACTCTCGCGGGATCAAATGATAAGCGGTCAAATACGTGGAAAGCAAATGCGTGGGAAGTACATGCACCCTTGAAAGTGCCCCTCCCCCGCGGTCCTCCTGTCGTTCACATTGTACACACACCGGCTCCTGCACATGCACTGACCGTGACTTACATCCTTCCGCAGGGCCGAGATTCAGGACATCTGATTCCGAGTCCTCGCACGCACGCCCTCAGAAATCAAAGGGGGGCAGAAGCCTCTCAGGAGCCCGATGGCTGTGACCCCACGAATTGCGCCATCTGCCCCTATCTTTTCTGTCTCTTACTTGGCAGGTTGTCACTTCTTTCTGCCCTAAGGGGGCCTGCCTTGTGTCCCCTTGTGGATTTGACAACCAGGGAATGAAGTTTATTAGAATCGTGTGTCAATTGGGGGTACACTGGCTCAGGTAAAACGCAGACACACCATGCCGGGGCTACCCACCAGCTGTCTGTTGAGCAGGGCAGGATCTTAACTCCCCTCTCGCCTGTGGCCCAGAGGGTTGAGGCTCCACCACAGAGGGCCCGCTGTCCCCCAAAACGGGGAGTCGCCAGCCAACCCTACTCAGTGCTGCCCCACAGCACAGGAGACGCTGGGCAGCAGCTGAGCTGATAGAAACAGGGGTTCTTCCCCACGTCCTGCAGCCCCAGCTTCCAGGGGGCTCTGGGCCTTCATTCTCTCCTCCCACGTGCCCGGTTCTTGACAGCTCTCACCTGCCAAGCTTCCACCTGCTAAGCATGGCGCCAGGCACGCTGCGTTCTCCTCTGGTCCTTAGAACAACCCTCTAAGGTAGACACCGTTAGTGCCTTATTGCAGGTAAGAAAACAGCTTTGGGAGGATAAGTAACTTGCGAGGTCACGTGATTTTTAAGGAACAGAATCAGGGCCTGTACCCTGACTGCTACTCTCTCCAAAGTTCTTTCTCTTGGGCTCCTACTAGTGAATGCAAGGCTGAGTCCCGAGTCCAGATTCCCTCCTACAGAAGGTGCGCTGGCCTGCACCAGACTCACGGCACCACTGAGTCCCTGGAGGACGATGGGAGGTTTCCTCCGAGAGCAGAGGGGAGCCCACCGGGCCGGGGAGACCCTGTGCTGAGGCTCCAGGTGAGAATGCCCCAGACCCAGGCGACGGGAGGTGTGATTTCTGGAGCAGCAGGAAGGCTGCTTGGAAAACCCTGCCTCCGCTGTTGGTGGAAGCCCGCGATGCCCTTTCCTTGGAATTCAGCCCCAGAGAAACGGAAACCCACGTCCACACAAAAACCTGTGCACGAGTGTTCACATCAGCATCGGGCACGATAGCCAAAAGGAGGAGCAACCCGGATGTCCGTCAGCTACGGAGCCGGGAACAGAATGTGGTGTGCCCATGAATGGGATGTTGGCTGGCAATGAGAAGAAATAAAAGTACTGGTTCCGGCCACCAGGGGGGGTGAGCCTTGAAAACACACCAAATAAAAGAAGTCAGTCACAAAAGACAACACATTACATGAGCCCGATTACCAGTATATGAAATTTCCAGAACAGGCAAATAGACAGACACATTACGTCGATTAGTGGTTGCCTAGGATTGGAGGGGATGGAGGCTTGGGGACCTGCTGACTCAGGGGGCGGGCTTTGCTCAGGTGATGAAGACCTCTAAAGTGGTTTCTGGTGAGATGCACAGCTCCGCGAATGCACTAGAAGCTCTGGGCTGTGCACTTTAAATAGGTAAGGTGTGCGGTATGTTGATTACATCTCAATCAACTTGTTTTCGTTTTAAAGAGTTTTGAGGCAAATATAAGCCATTATGCTTCGGAAAGGAATTCCCTCACTGGTAGCCTTTTCCCAATGGGCTGTGCATGGCGCAGGGAGCTCTGGGTCCCTCAGCAGGAACCCGTGTCCCGAAGAAGCAGGCCCTGGGCTCAGCGAGTCTCCAGCGGGGAGAACGGAGGGGGAGAGCAGCCTGGGAGCGACAGCAGGAGGGACCTGGGAAGGTGGGAGTGCTGCAGGAGGGTGGGAGATGGGGCCCACAGAGACGGAAGGGCCCAGGACCCAGGGCGGCCAGGGAAGGTCACAGAATGCTCCATTCTCCAGCGTTCCTCATGACACTTTCCGCTCCTCCTCACCGAAGGTTCCAGGGAGGCCTCTAGGCCTGGAGCTGAGCCCGGTTGCATCAGCTGCTCCGGGTCCCAGGAGGCAGCTCTGGTCTCGCTCTGCCCCTCTCCTTAGCAGCAGGGCCTGAGCCAAGCTCTTGAACCCCAGGGGCCCCCTCGTCCTCAGCTACCCGGTGAGGACAATAACGAGCCTGCCCGCCCTGCCTCCTTCCGAGGGTGGTGTGAGGATCCAGCGTCAGCACGCGTGGGAAGAACTCCCGTGGGAAGAACTCCTGGCGCATTATCCAGAGTCGAAGGGGGAATGTCAGGGTAGATATGATGGTGTGCATCCCCCAGCCGCAGGCTGTTCACTCTCCCATCAGCTTCTGACCCACACAGCATTTGCCAAATGCTCGGGGTCAGGGCTGAGGGCCGCTGGGGACCACAGAACAGAACTAAGACAAAGGCCTTCAGAGAACCAGACGTGAAACTCAGTCCTCCCGCCCCGGGCTCCTCTCAGCTCAGCTTGGGAGCTGCTGACCACCTCCCCAGCCACGGTGATGCCTCAGGCCTGTGCCGCCGGGCCAGGCAGGCCATGCTGGGCTCAACCTCCTGCACAGGGAACCCTGACTCCAATCCCCAAACAAAAGGCGTAGGGATTAAAAAAGGGATTAAAAATCTCGCCCCCGGGAAAAATGAGTCCTGCACATCGCAGCGCTTTCACTGGCTCGCCGCCGGTGGACACGTGGTTTCTGCAGGTGGCAGCAGTTCTGCGTAAGGTACTGCAATGACAGCTTCACGGCCACCCGAGAGTCCCCGCGCCCCAGACACCTGCCGTCCAG
Source organism: Ia io (assembly GCA_025583905.1). Classification (NCBI taxonomy): domain Eukaryota; kingdom Metazoa; phylum Chordata; class Mammalia; order Chiroptera; family Vespertilionidae; genus Ia; species Ia io. The sequence continues at coordinate 9,903,521 of JAJQQW010000013.1, forward strand.
CTCACCTGGGACTCGGGAGGGGCCGGCAGGTGGCGGTGGGGGGAATGAGAAAGGCTCCTCTTTTCTTGCTGCCTCAGACAACAAGGGGTCCTGCCAGGTGTGTGATGGGCAGCTGAGGGCGATATGCTGTCGTGCAAAGGAGGAGACGGAAGCCGGGATAAGCGCATCGGGCAGCTGTGGGACAAGGGCCTGCCTCTGCCCCACGGCTGTGCCAGGCCAGGCCTCCGGGTGCTGGTCCCGCGCCTGGGCATGCGAGTCGCTGGTGGACCTCTAAAGGGGCGCCTCTGGGGGGACCTGGCCCTGCTCTCCACGGTGAAGGGGGGAGCAAAAGGAGTGAGGGGTGCGCACAGCAGAGATCGATTCTGATGGGTCACCGCTGGTGTCTATTCTGTGTGGTTGGTCCCAAAACTCACCAATCGTTAAATACTTTGAACATCATCCCCAGCGTGTGACCTCAGTACCAGAACTAGTCTTGGGCCAAGGGGCAGAAGTGTCAGCATTTAGGGGGCTCCCTATTCTGGTTTCCTTTGGGTCAACACACTCCCTCAAGCCCAGTGCTTCCTGATGAATTCATTTTGACAAGTTCATTCAACTAAAGGTTTTCTCACTTATTCCCACTCTTCTTCATGCCTTCAGTTTGTATCTTATTTGTTTGTTTGTTTGTTTGTTTGTTTGTTTATCTTTTCCAAGAGAGGAAGGGAGAGAAAGAGGGAGAGAGAGAGGGAAAGGGAGAGGGAGATAGAAACATCAATGATGAGAGAAAATCATTGATCGGCTGCCTCCTGCACTCCTCACACTGGGGACCAAGCCCACAACCTGGGCATGTGCCCTGATTGGGAATCGAACTATGACCACCTGGTCCATAGATTAACGCTCACCACTGAGCCATGCCAGCCGGGCTCAGTTTGTAGCTTAGAAGAGAAACTACAGCATGGTCAACTGCCTCGATACAATTTTCTGTTAGAGGTGGGATTCCAGGAGCCTGAGAACAGAGGCACTCCCCCCAGTAGTGATTAGGAATCATGGTAAAGAAAGAGCTAATATTTACCTAGAGCTTCCCAGCGGCCCGACACAGTGCTAAGCACTTCACACTCATGGCACCCACTCCCCACACAGCCCTGTGAAGCAGGACCTGTTACTACGGGAGGAGGAGCCATCCCAAGGCGGGTGAAGTAACTTCCTGGGTCACATGACACCAGTCAGCACCTGTGGACCTCACCTGTGAAGAGGTGGCCTCACTGTGGCCTGTCCCAAGGCAGCAGCCAAGGCAGGACTGCACGCTGGGTGGGAGGTAAGACTTAACCTTTTGCACTCGGGTGTCGAATGTGACTCGACACAGTTAGCATTAAGTCCTGAGTAGAATAAAGGAATCGAGAAAAAAGCAAGCGAGTGCAAAGGGTTAATGTGACACAGTGGCCACCGCAGAGTGGGGTGCAGTGAGGGTCAGCACCCACATCTCCTGGCCCAGGTGCTGGTGTGCTTGACCCTTCTCTCTCAGGAGCCGAAGAACTTAGACTTACTACTTTTTTTTTTGGTAATAAACATGTTCTTGGTAAACTTTCTCTTACAGCAATTCTCCCGCCCTTCCACCTGAAAAGCTCACTGTGATAAAACTGTGCATGTCGTGTTGCACATTTTGGGGAATTATGGAAAAATAAAAGGGGCAGAGGGGAAGCCATGCATTGTCCAACCATTGTTAACATTTTGGAGATTTTCCTTCTAATCTATTTTGTGTGTGTCCTTTTTAAAAAAATATATATATTATTGATTTTTTACAGAGAGGAAGGGAGAGGGATAGAGAGTTAGAAACATCAATGAGGGAGAAGCATCGATCAGCTGCCTCCTGCACACCCCCCTCCTGGGGATGTGCCCGCAACCAAGGTACATGCCCTTTACTGGAATCGAACCTGGGACCCTTGAGTCCACAGGCTGACACTCTATACACTGAGCCAAACTGGTTAGGGCTGTGTGTCAATATTTTTATTGATTTCAGAGAGGGAGAGAGAGGGAAAGAGAGATAGAAATATCAATAATGAGAATCATTCATCGGCAGCCTCCTGAATGATCTGTGCTCACCAGCCATGAGCCTGGCTCAGGACTTCTGGCTGAGCGGCACTCCCCCTGTGGGAGCGTACCGACTACCAGGGGGCAGCTCCTCCATTGAGCGTCTTCCCCCTGGTGGTCAGTGCACGTCATAGCAACCAGTCGTTCTGCTGTTTGGTCAATTTGCATATTAGCCTTTTATTATATTAGGATAGTGTGACATGGTTGCCAAAACACCACCTGCAGCATGAACAGCAAGTCACTAACAGTAGAGGCGCCACCCTCCCAACCAACCCTGCTGGCTAAACCACAGAGCATCCGTTCTGGGAGACACCTTTTAAGAAAGGGTCTGGCCAAAACCGGTTTGGCTCAGTCGGCCTGCGGACTCAAGGGTCCCGGGTTCGATTCCAGTCAAGGGCATGTACCTTGGTTGCGGGCACATCCCCAGTAGGGGGTGTGCAAGAGGCAGCTGATCGATGTTTCTCTCTCATTGATGTTTCTGACTCTCTATCCCTCTCTCTTCCTCTCTGTAAAAAATCAATAAAATATATTTAAAAAAAAAAAAAAGAAAAGAAAGGGTCTGACAAGTAGGAGGAGCTGAATAAAAAGGCAGTCAGGATAGTGTGAGCTCTGGAAACACTGTCATTTGAAGACCAACAAGGTAGTGTAGCATAGTGGCTAAAAGCATGGCCCCGAAAGGGACTGCTGGGCTTTGAAACCCAGCTCTGCCATTTACTAGCTGGGTGATCTTGGGCAAGTTACTCTCTGTGCCTCAGTGTCTTCATCTGTAAAATGGGACAACACAGCACTCATTACATCAGGTTGTTATGAGGATTCGGTAGGTGAGTAACTGTCGAGCACTTAGAACAGTGCCTGGGCGTCATTGTGTGAAGACGAAGGGGTTCCGGGCTTCAGAGATTGGAAGAGGCATGATAGATGGCTTCAAATATTTGAGAGCTTTATCCTGAGAAGTTCTTAAGGACCACACTCTACTCAGTGTAAAGGCAGAGGCTTGGCTTTTCAGTCAATAAGCATTTAATGAGCATGCATTATGGGCCAGATGCTGTGCTGGGTGCTAGGAATACAGAGATGAATGAGACCTATACTCTTTCCTAAGGGCTCCGCTGTCTATTGGGGAAGAGGCATGTGAACAGATAATCATTATAGAGTAAAGATAACTGCTTTGGGCAACCAGAGGAAGATGCCATTAACTCTCCCCTGGACAGCTGGGTGAAGCTGTGCAGAGGCGGATCTTTTGAGCAGGATCTGCAGGGATAAGTAGGACTTCAGGTGGGAGCAGCTAGAACAGTGTGTGGGACCGGAGCTGTCACCGCGTATGATGTTTTCTAGGGAACCGTGACCAGTCAGGGACTTTACAGGACAAGGTGAGAAGGGTGGCAGCAAATGAGGCTGGAGCTAAGAGCTGGTCTCTCCCAGCTCAGAAAAGTGTGCTGCTGATGTGGAAGGTAGCCAGCCAAGTCAGGACAAGCATAGCAATCTGATACTGCCCCCTGAGCCTTGTATTCCTATACTACTTTCTTCTCAACAGGCAACCACAGCAAAGGCTGAATAAAGAAACTGTATTTCAGGAGAAAATTGTAAAGGATTTGATTCCATTTTGTAATCATCCTTCATCAGCCTAAACACAGGAATATCTGTCTAGATCTCGAGTAAGACAGCGTCATGCTCCTGGGGCATTTCCAACCTGAGGATGCCCAGGTGGAGAGACTGTGGAGGAAAGACTGGAGGCTGGAACTCTCTTCCCACCAAGACCGGAGATATTATCTACAAGTGAGTTCCCTTACCAGCTTCAGTTCCAACCCCCTAGGTCAAATTTTCTCTTTCAAAAAGGGATAGTTCATAGCCTTTTAAATAAATCTTTTCAGCTCCACTGATTTGGAATAACATGCTTAGTGGCCTAAGAACTTCTAGCTGAGCCCTCAGCAAGTTGTCCTTCCCCAAGTCTGTTTTCTCACGGGCTCTGAGTATGGCTGGGCCTCTCCCAGTGGATTCCAGCCCTATTCTGGGATCCTGGGAAGCTCTTACTCACTCCTTACACCTTAAGATTTTCCACCTGCAATGCGGAGGACGTCCAAAATATAAGCACATCGAACATCACATGGCCACCCCCTTGGTCACTAGCAAAGACGCTATTTCAGCCAAAGAAAAAAAACAGTCCGCCCCCAGGTTCAGTTTCAAAGGAATCTGTGCTTTAGGGAAGGTTTCTGTGTGTCTCCCCAGGTGGACAGGGGAGGTTCTCATGGCGTAGACAGATCCCAAGGCATCCAAGGAAGGCGGAGTGACCAGGAGAGCAGGAAAGGGAGGAAAGTGGTGAGGTTGAGCAACATCATGAAAACAGCATAAATGCTGCCGACAAAAACTCCACGCCAAGCCTGTGGAAGCTGGCTGTATGTGTTCAACATCACGTACCTCTTTGCCTCCTTTGGGACCTTGAATTGAACCACAGGCCTTAACAAACTACAGTATCATCTTGCTGAGCTGTCAACCAAACACTCAGTCTCACTGAACTGTGAAAAACAGTGCCTCTGTTTTTACCAAATATCTAGCAAAGTAATTTACACCAGAATTAATAGTATAAGTTTTCTAAAATCATTGTTTCTATCACCCAACTACTGTTAAGATCAAACCCTCACAGAACCAACATTCCCTTTGGTTTAGGTCCCTGATGTGTGCAGCTTTCTGCCAAACTTGAATGATGGTTGACCAACCAGGCAGTGTGCAATGTGCTTGAGGTCCTGAAACTCATCCTGCCTAAAACAATCTTCCCAGCTGCTTGTTATAGTGCCTGATATCCCCACCATTAACGGCCCCTTTTAGTTAAGGCACCTACTTCAAACACACCTGTGTTATCGGGGAGGCGTTCTTAGCCTTCTTCTTTGCCCTGATGTTTGAGAACCACAGCTTTAAGCATCAGCAGACACACCAGGACCACCAGCTTTCTGTCCACACACAAGCTACTCCCTATCTTCAGATCAATAGTTCTGAACAGTTAAGCATCAGAATCACCTGGAGGCGTGTTAGAACACAGCTTGCTGGGCCCCACCCCGAGTTCCCGATTCAGTTGGTCTGAGATGAAACCTAAGAACTTGCATCTCGAACGAGTTCCCAGGTGAAGCTGATGCCACTGGTCCAGCACCCACTTGGAGAACCCCTGCCCTGGTTGGTTTCTAGGGAGTCTCCATGAGACACAGAGGCAACGTGGGAGAGCATTCTGATCTTGAAGGATGTAAGAAAACAGAGGGTTCTGGAGTAGAGAGGGCTCAGGACCCAAAGGCAGGCCAGACTTTCTCAAATGATCCACCAAAACACATGAGTCTTTGGTTGCCCAACTTCTGATGGGCCTCCAACCTTGCTTTCTTCCCTGGGTATTTTCTGTCTTCTGCCCCGGGAAAGGCTGGCAGTCTCCTGGCCACCCCAGTGAGGATGGCAGGTGGCTCCCTCCCCTGGCCAATGGTGGCCCCTCCAGGAGTGGAGTGTTCACACAGCGAGTCAGGCTGTCCACCCACTACTCAGCCCTCTGCACAGTCTCCCGGGGCCTCCTGACATGTCTTAGAATTTACACAGGGCTCAGTGAAGTCTTCAACAACATTTTTTTTTTTCTCTTTTGAGACCATCTGCTTCCTAATAGAATAAATCCAAAGGAAAACATGCTCTGATCCTTCACCTGCCTCTTCTCAACATAAACACTCGTTCATGGCCCACCCTAGTGCATTAGGTAAGGAACTAATGAGGACACCTGCCAAGGAGGTGGGCGGCAGGGGTTCCTATGAGGACCACAGGCTGGGAAGCCTCAGGACTCTGGTCCTCAGGTGGGGAGTTGGTTCCATATTTCAGTGTGTGGGGGGAGACTGACATCTGGGTGTATGCCTGTTCCCCATCCTGTAACATGGCACTTATTGGGCAGATAGTTCTGTTAGTTATCTAGCCTACATCTGAAAGCACTTGGACTTCCACACTTTCAACTGGACTCTAACAAGAATCCTATGAAATAATCAGAATGGGAGCGATGCCCCATTTGGCAGAGAGAACAATTGAGAAGAGAGGCTCAGAAAAATCCGTGGGCACAGAGCTGAAGCACGGGCGTTGTGCTTCTGGCTCGGCCACTCATTGTGGGACCTCGAGCAGGTCTCCTTTCCTGTCCAGGCCTCAGTTTTATCATCTGTGAAATGAAGGGAGTGAATGAGATGATTGTGAGGTTTTCTTACAGATCTCTTAATAAGCTGCACAAGGAAAAGGCCTTGCCCAAGGTCATGCAATTAGTGAGGTGAGTAATAATGATACAGAGAGACCACGCTCCCCAAGCTGCCTCTGTTGAGAGACAGCCATCAGAGTACCCCACTGCCACCACTGCCATATCCCTGCAGTGTGGGCTCCTGGGGCCTCTAGTTCCCTCTGAGCATCACAAGGAGCAAGACCACCAGGGGTGGGGTGGTAGGGGACACGTGCTCAGAATGCGCTCTGACTGTGACTGGAGCCCCAGTGCTTCCAGCTGCTCATTAAAGAGAAGACAGTTTCCTCTGGCACCTCCTTCACCAGACAAACACAATGGGCACCTACCCGTGCCAGACTCCATGCTAGAGGAGGGGATGTGGAGGTTCATGAGACTTGCTGTCCACCATGAGAAAGTCATGATGAAGACAGTGAGATTCCAGCTGCTGCTTAGTGCTAGGTGGGTCGTGCTTGGCCAAGGGACCAAGTCCAGCCCCCAGTTGGATCACGAAGCTTATCAGAGGCACTGAGCTGAACCAGCCTGCAAAAGGGGGCACCTTTTTTGTAACTCACACCGAGGCACTAGCTGCAGCTCAGGTGAGCATGATCCCTTCAAGGTGAGTTCAGGATCCATAAAATGGAGGAGGGGTTACATTTAGAGCAGTTCACATGTAAACATCATCCTCCATGCACACCAGGGAGAGTAGATGCACACATCTCACCCCAACCAATCCATTGGCTGGAAGAATTATGTGCTCTCTTTCTTTTTTCCCCTCTGATAATATATATATATACACACACACACTAGAGGCCTGGTGTATGGATTCATGCACCAGTGGGGTCCCTCGGTGTAGACTGCAGGGATCAGGCTGAAACCAGCAGTTCAATGCCACCTGCCACTCCTGCCTGCCTCTCCTGCTCATCCCAGCCCTGCTGTGCCTGCCACTGCTCGGTAGGCTCTCTGCGGCTCTGCTTTGGTCACCAAGCTGCAGCAGCCAGCCGTGAGCCCTGCGTCTGGTGCCCGACAGTCAGCTGAGTGGCACTCCCACTATGGGAGCACACTGACCACCAAGGGGAAGCTCCTGTATTGAGCTTCTGCCCTCCTGGTGGTCAGTGAGCGTCATAGCGACTGGTTGACCAGTCATTTGGTCGTTCAGTCAACCAGTTGCTTAGGCTTTTATATATATAGATATACTAGTATTAGCTTTCATCATACATGCTTAAATTGCACACTAATTTTTCATCTATTTATGATTTGAAGGCATATATTTTAATGCCTCTCCCTTGTATGTGCTTTCTTTCTGAGAGTCAAACCTTCTAACCACATGAAATCAATAAACTCAATTAGCTTCCTATCAGTAATGTGCTGGTAAATGACTAGTCTTCCATCTGTTCAAGGCAGCCAACCAAGTCAGCTGGCCATGTCTCAGGCACAGTGATTAGACTCCCTAGAGGAAACCAAGATGAACATAAGATGGCTCACAAGGAACCAAGGGGCTCTCAGCCTAGAAGAGCACAGACAATACAGACACAAATAAATACCCGTAAGACAAAGCAGACAATGGTCATCGGTGCTAGAAGATCTGGGGTCTGGGATGGCGAGAAAGTGATATGGAAATTCAAAGGAAGGAAAGATCAATTCCAACTGGGGATCCAGAAAGTCTTCATGAAGGATATGGCTCACGGAACACGGAAAGACCACCAATCAAGACCCAAGAAGGCCCAAGTTCCAGAACCCCTTCGACCACTGTTGGCCAAGGAAGCTTGAGAAAGCCAGGTCTCTGTTTTAAAATGGACCCTTTTTCCTAAGTGCCTCCCAGCATTCTGAGGATTAGATGAGAACGGACTTACTAAATGCACTTTGGGTAAAAAAAAGCACCAAATGTCAAGCCTCCATCATCACTCAGGGAAGAGAAGGGAGAAAGCTAAAAGCAGAAGGTAATGAGGGAGGAGGTGGGTGAGGGTAGGTGGCCCCTGCCAAACACAGGACTGCCATGAACACCTACTGGGCTTGCAAGTGGCTCCAGTGGTTTTTTTAAAAACTCCAGTAGCTGATTTGATTGAAGAGAGCCCACGGAGAGTAAGGCAGAGCATTTACATTCCCCTGCATCAGGAAAATGAAAGTCCCATTCAGAGAAGTGGCTCCCTGCCCTGCATAATGCGGCAGCAGCCACTCACGGTCATGGTCAGTGACCCTCCCAGCTCCCAGCGCTGGGCCTGGGCCCCGTGTGCCCTCAGAAAACACTCAAGAAATGAATGGATAGGGTCCTCACTACTCTCCAAGGGGGCTTTACATTTATACTCCTCTTTTATTCATAACCACAAGCCAGTGGGACCGACAGGGCGTGTATTATCAACCCTGTCAAGAAGGGGAAACTGAGGCTTCCAGACGGGGAGCATCCACATGCCAACTTAACACCATCAGAAATGAGCCTCCTCACATAGCGTGCCCCTCCTAGGAATTGTTACTACAGCCAATCTTTGCCCCAAATCACCTCCCCTGACTGTCCTGAGGGACTGTTCTGAGCACTTTCCCTGCAATACTTCACTTACTCAGACTCTCTAATCAAGGAAGGTCCTATTATTATTCCCAGTGTACTGGTTTATTTCAATTCAGAATTTGATTTTGTATAACAGAATTAAGAGTGTCATGGACTCTCTTATTACCAAATAAAAACTAATTTGGGTGAAAATCTTTGGTTCAATTGCTTGGAGTCATTGCTCCTTAGCAGATAGAGAAGGTAGAAACAGGATCAAGCATTAGGGTGACAGGAAGACTTTTTGTTTGTTGACCATGGACATTCCTGCCTTTAGAGTCGGCTGTCAGTTCTGACAGATGGCCTGGCTGTAGGAGGGGAGCACAGGGCATCTCCTGGCGAAGGCGGCACCAAGGAGCTAGAGCCATCTGAGCTGATTTGGGCTCTGAAATCTGGGCTGGAGCCCAAGTTCCAGCCTGTGAGGGTGGGACAGGGAACCCTGCCTCCCCCTCCCCCAGGCACCCTCCCGCTGCAGCTGCATCAGGCAGGTCAGTGCCTTTCTATGCATCTGTGAGCTTCTGGCTGCAGGCAAATCGGATGCCGAAGCATGTTCAAGGTCAGAGCTACCCTCCCTTTTCATGACCCACCCTAGCCCCTTGGCTGATAACGGTTTATGGGGCACCTACTTCCTAGGGGATGTTTTCACTCTAATAAAAATTTGTGGCACTAAGGTTTTGGAGGCTGGAAATGACACTTACCCCCCAGCTCTGGTGAGGGGTACCCGGTGACATGTGCTCAGGCGGAGCTGCGCAGAGGCTCCCCTAAATGGCAGGAACCAGGGGGTGAGGGGAATAGAATTTCAGAGGATTTCCAGCTCCTAAAGGGAGCAGTGCATTAGGTAAGAGGAGGCCTAGAGGAGCGTCAGTATCTCCACCAGATGGCGGGGTCAGCTCTGATCTCTGCATTTAGCCCCCCACCACAGGGGGTCTCAACAGTACCATCCAGACACCCATAGCTTCATCATACTCAGGGACCAGGGCATTGTGGGACCTGGGGGAGCTGAGCCATTTGCTGGATAATGGACACAGGATGAGTTGATCAGATGGACTTGTCCACTGACAGAGAGAATGGGACGCAGAGTGGGTCAGCTTTGTTGGGGGGAGGGGGTGGAGGAGGAGAAGGAGGAGAAGGAGAAGGAGGAGAAGGAGGAGGAGGCAAAATGAATCAGTGCATAAGGCTGGTGTGGTGGAAGCCTCATTGGGGGATGCTAGAGGCAAATTCACCAACTGCACAATTTTAAAGTCACAGAGTTTGCAACGGGAAGAAATCTTAGAGATAATCCAGTCCAATGCCCTCTTGCACAGCCTGGCGTTATTGGTCACGGCCACATGGCAGAGCCAAAATCAAGAACCCAAACCACCCCCTCAACAACCTTTCAGGCCAAGTGATCTTTCTCGCACCCTCCAGCCTCCCCCGACACAGACCCCAGGCCGCTGATTCCCATGGAGCCAGGAATACCCTCTGGAACACTGCACGCACCCTGAGGATCCCATGGACCACCCCGATCCGCCACTCCAGCCAGACATACCTTGTGGGAATAATGCTGATCGACGATCCTCGCCAAGCCAAAGTCCCCGATCTTGAGCACGAGGTCCTCGGTGCTGATGAAGATGTTGGCGGGCTTCAGGTCCCTGTGCAGCACGTTGGCCGAGTGGATGTACTTGAGCCCGCGGAGCAGCTGGTACATGAACAGCTTGGCATGCTCCTCCGCCAGCGTGCCCTGCTCCAGCAGGCGGGCCAGGTCGGTCTCCATGTACTCCTGCACGATGTAGGCCACGCTGAACTTGAACAGCTCGCCCTGCAGGTTGGCGCCCTTGGGCCCCAGCACCTCGTACACCTTCACGATGTTGTCGTGGTCCAGGCGCCGGATGATCTTGATCTCCCGGAGGGCGTGCTTCATGCTGCGGGCATCGCTCAGGGTGACCTTCTTCACGGCCACCTTCCGGCAGGTCCTGCTGTCCGTGGCTGACAGCACCAGCCCATTGACGCCGAAGCCCAGGGGTCGGAAGTCCACAAAGCGCCCGCCGAGGTCATACCCGTAGACATTGGCAAAGCAGTCTCCCTTCTCGGCCATCGTCGGCTCAGGGGTTGTCAGGGGATGCCCGTGGGACGGAGGGGCGGTCGGGAAAGGCCAGGTCCCTGCTGGTGGCCTCCCCAGCACACCTCATTCTGTCAAGTCCCGAGGCTGAGGGATGCTTTTTCTCGTGGTGATGTCACTGCCACCAGCTCCCTGGAGACAGGAGTGGCACATGTCCGTGCTTGCTGAGCTGCAGAAGTTGGAGGCTCATGCTGTTTTCGTAACAAGCCCTGGGAGGGCTGGCCACCCACGCCTGCGTGTCCCGAGCCCTTCTCCACACGGAGAACGGCTCATGCTTCTTTCACACGGAGCATCTTGGACAGAGAAACTGGTCTCATTATCCGCGGGAACGTCAAGTTTTCTCTCCTGAGGGACCACGAAGTAAAGATGCAGAAACGCTCCCCTTTACGTCCTGTGTTGAAAGAAGTTCCTTCGGGCTGAAATGCTTTCGCTGCTCTGCGGTCCTTCACCGGCGATGGTCCAAAGCTCAGCTGTATCACAGCCTCGGGCAGCTTCACAGCTGCTCTGTGTGTCCCGGGCAGAACGAAGGGATCCCAACAATGGGTTCTGGAGGCTCCTACGGCCTTCTTTCCACCTCTGCCAGCTCCCCTTTCTACCGGCTCCCCTTAGATCCTGCCGCCCAAACCGGCCGGTGGGCATCGGGGAAGGAGGCTGGAGAAACCCCAGCACCTCCCATGAGCTGCACACCAAGCTACACCCGGAGTCCCAGGTCCGAGGGGAGCTCAGCTGCCAGGCCAGGCACCTCTGGAGGCTTCAGGGGGCAGCATCCTCTGTCACCCCCTCATCCATGCCTCTTGGAACGAGACTGCGCTCTGCTGGACTCCGAGAGGCTGCGGGAACCCGGCATCTCTCAGACGGAGTCGCCTTCCCTGTCAAAGAAATAACGTTGGTAAATTTCCACACTCGGCTCCCAACACCTTCCCACCAGCGCGTTTTGTTAACCGGCCCTGGTGTTATTTGATCTGTCCAGCCACTGAAACACTGCTTGCTCAGGGGATTCCAGGCCCGGGCGCCCAGCCCCCTCCCGCTGTGTGCAGCTCCCCTGGAAGAGAGAAGAGGGATTGATTTGATAAGATCATCAAGCGGTGTGCCTTTTATGTAAATGCCTGCTCCCCGAAGGTTAACACTCACAGGTTGTAGGAGGGAACGATCAGCAATGACCTTTGAGAAATTCATTCTTTAAGCTCTCCAAACACACACATCAGCACTAGCCGGGGAGGGTGAGAGCGGACAGTAACCCGTAGCAGGCAAAAAAGAAAGGATCAATCATCCTGTTCTTCCACTTGGACCCCTTTTCTTCCCTCTTCTGCAGATCCCTTTGAATATTTTAATAACTTAATATTCAAAGGAGCAATGTAATTACAATGGCATCGCTTGCTTTCCACGTAGATGACATAAGCACACATACCAAATTGCAAGGAAATGGTATCGCCGCCCCAATAAAGGGACTCTCTGCCCAGCTGAGAGGCTCAGCGTGACACTGGCATGGTGGACTGTATTCTCTTGGAGGATGGGGACCTCGCTCTTCAAAGCAATGGGTCAAATCCAATCCTGCAGGCTCCCTGGTGACTGCGGACTCCAATTACAGGCATAGGACCCAAGGAGGGAGGGAAAAAACTGCGAAACTAGCGATAGGAATTCAGTCTGCGGAAGTCACAGGTTTTGTAAGTTTATTAAGTCCACAGACTCACAGAGAACAAACGCCGCGTCCAGAACAAAGGCGTGCATCCAGCCAGGGCTGCCTCTGCGTTCCCCTCTCACGGCTGGGTCCTCCGTGGGGATACTTTCAGGTCTGAGGCCTGCACAACTCTGCCAACGATAAACGAAGCAAAACAATGGCCAGTGCTCTGAATGAAGCAGGCAAATTAGGGGGCACAGATGATACGAAATAGTAAATCATCAGGTCCCCTCTAAAAACTCCTAATGAAAGAAATTTGCCAAGGGTCTGGGACACAGTCCCATAGATGTACCTTGCTCCATAGATGCTACCTATAGATGCTACCTATTGTTGCTGGTGTTGAAAATTCCCTTACATATAAATAGGAAGTAGCACTGACTATTCTGGTGTCTCATCAAATCCTCATCAAACCTGCTCTGCATGTTTTTATTGGGCCCCGCAGCAAAAATAACCATCGACTTGCAGAATTTCAGACTGGGAGGCAACATAGCAAACAGGTCCTGGGTCCTTAGCCGGGGTGGTCCTGCCCACCTGGGCTCATTTGAGGAGGAGCCACTACTGGCCTTTAGCGAGCAGGGCCCGATTCGCTCACCATCCTGCAGAGCATCTCCATCAGTGAGGAACCTGAACCCACCCCAAGGCCAGCCCCTCCACCGAGAGGCAAGTTCTCATCTGCCCATGAGGGCACTGAGGCTCTGAGAACACCAGCTCAGTGCGTCTACAGAGAGAGGGTCAATAAACATGGGGTGACATGATAAATGAATACCATTCCCTCCGAGGACTCCCAGCCAATTAGAGTCAGCGCTGGGACCACCCACTGAGCTATGGCCTAACATCTGTGCTAGAGAAGTCCACCTGGATGTTTGATTCAGGGGAACAAGAGAGGTGCCCAGTGCCCACCCATGCCTCCTTGGACCCTGCTGCCCAAGGCAGGTAACAACCTAAACTGGAGCCTCTTTCACTTTCTCCCCATGTGCCTGGTGTGGTTCCCAAGGGCACAGCAAACAGAAGCATTTATATTGACATATTTTGCTTTCTGAGGGGAGGCTTAAGCCTTCTTCCCATTCCAGCCCTCACAGGGTTGTAAACAGAGATGGGAATGAGCACCTAAGCAGAGAGAGGACATCACCAGCAAGCCGGAAGCAGGATTTGGATCAGCTGTATGAGATCAGCTGCAATGCAGATAATCTGAATAATTAAGAGGTGCTCTATTTATGTTTCAAAACTCTTTCCTTTTCCTCTGGCGGGGGGGGGGGGGGCGCGCAGCGAGGGCCGGGGAGGGACTGTCTCCGTGTGTGTGTGTGTGTGTGTGTGTGTGTGTGTGTGTGTGTGTGTGTGTGTGTCTCAGTGGATTCCCAGTGTGTGTGTGTGTGTGTGTGTGTGTGTGTGTGTGTGTGTGTGTGTGTGTGTGTGTGTGTGTGTGTGTGTCTCAGTGGATTCCCAGTGTGTGTGTGTGTGTGTGTGTGTGTGTGTGTGTGTCTCAGTGGATTCCCAGTGTGTGTGTGTGTGTGTGTGTCTCAGTGGATTCCCAGTGTGTGTGTGTGTGTGTGTGTGTGTGTGTGTGTGTCTGTGATTCCCAGTGTGTGTGTGTGTGTGTGTGTGTGTGTGTGTGTCTCAGTGGATTCCCAGTGTGTGTGTGTGTGTGTGTGTGTGTGTGTGTGTGTGTGTGTGCACACTGTCAGCTGTGTGTGTGTGTGTGTCTCAGTGGATTCCCAGCACACTGTCAGCTTCAGCCGGCAGATACCGTCACCTTGCACGGCCTCTCCCCCTTCCTCGTGGGCCTCTAAGTTTACTCTTTCGGCTCCTGCCTTGCCTCTCTGCTTGTACTTTCCTGGTTCCTGAAATGTTCTCCTGCTCCCTCCCCACGTGTTGAAACCCTGCCCATCATTCAGAATCCAGGCGAAGTCTCACTTCCTCTGCGATGCATCCACCCAGTCCTCAGCGACACTTCTCCCCTTTCCAAACTCCTGTGGTGTTCGTGTGTGTACTGTATTTGACACTTTCCATATCCTCATTATTTAACTTTTAGTACATGCCCACCTCCCAACCAGACTGTAAGTTTAAGTCCAGGGCTCAAAGCAGCACTCAGAAAATAACTGTGGATTGGAAGTATCCAGGGACATCTGTTATGCCTCCACTATTGTGATGCCCACATTCCCGAGGCCTCCCCTTCCTGTGCTTGCTGCTCCAATGCCATGTGCTCATTTTAATTTCTGGGATTCCTGAGGCTCTGGTTTACAAAGCAGCTTGCACTGGAGTCTCACAATAAGCCCCAGCCACTCAGACAAACCAGCATTTCTGAACTTCAACTCCCTTAGCATCATCTTGGGCTTCGATGCTGCCTTTCTCAGAATGTCAGCACTGACCAGGCAGCCTTCATCTGACCTTTTCTCTGTTCCCATTTGAGTTTGCTATGATTCATTTCTTCTCAAACCTCTTCATTTTCTAAGCTTCTTTCTGTCATCTATATATATAAAGGGCTAAGTGACCAACCATCCGTCTGTCCCACCCTCCGACCGACTGACCGACCGGCCAGTACATATGATGTGCATTGGCAATTTTAAAATAAATGTTGACTTGCACATGTGTGATACATATAAAGCTCTCTCTGGCGCCAATTGCACACATGTGTTTCTATCTGTCATTGTCGATCGTGAATTTGGTTGTTTTTTTAACATTCTGAAGCTGAAAGGAAAGCGGCGTCATGGACAGAATATGCGAAGTGATATTAAAACATTTCTTCTAATTAATTTTCTTTCAATGTGCACGAATCCGTGCACTGGGCCACTGGTTCTTCTATCGTTTCTACTGTCAACCCTTTGATTTTTCCACATAGGGACTGATTGCAGAACACCTATTACCTAAGAAGTCTTGGGTTAGTGTCCATTGCTTGTGTGATATACCAAGAGGTGTGGGCCCATCCATCCTGGCGAGGGGTAGACCTGGCATCTGGGTGTGCCCGCCTGGGCGGAGGATTGAGTATGGCAGCCCTTGGCATGATGAGCTTCAGGGAGAAGCAGCATCAGTCTCTACTTGGAGCTGGTGGCTCAGAGCTGCTCTGAATCACAGTGTGACTTCCAACCAGGGACTTGGCATTCACCTTGAGAGAAGGAAAGGTCATCGGTTCAGCTGTGCTCAAATAACACCCAGCAAGGAGAAGGCAGTCCAGGCTCCCTGGATTTCACGGGGAACAAACACAGGAGTAGAAATATCTACCCCAGCACTCCTAACAGTGGAACTTCACCTCTCCACTGACTTCTCACTGGCTCTCCAGAAATATCTTATCTGAGGCCAATTAATTATCCTCTCAGGCATCCAACCTTCTAACATGTGGAGGCAAACCAGAGACGAGGTGGTGTGTGCCAACTGTCCTTTCTGGGATTCCTGAGGCTCTGGTTTACAAAGCAGCTTTGGAAAGTCTAAATTTAGACTCACCTCCTCGCCTGCTCAGAGCCTCCTAAGCCTCATGCTGTTGACTTTCAGCAGGAACTACGGCCCCCAGTGAGGTGCTGACATTTCACATGCTGCTTTCTTCCCTCTCCTAAGCCCCCAAAACGTGCAGGAAATCCTTCTCAGACAGAGATCGTGTTCATTTACAGGTGAACCGGCAGGACACTGCACAATTCTATGCGGCACTGTTCCTATCACAGCCAGGTCTGTGTGACTCGAAGGTTTGTGATCCCAGCCACTGTGTCTATGTGAATGAAGTCCTGTAGGCCAGAGACCAGCAAATTCTTCTATTAAGGACCAGAGGATAAATACCTTAGCCTCTGCAGGACATACAATCTCTTCTTCAACCACTCAACCCTGCCTTTGCAGCACAGAAGCAGCCACAGATAATACCCAAATGAAGGGCATGGCTGCATTTTAATAAAACTTTATTTATAAAGACAGTAGAGAGCTGGATTTGGCCTGGGGGCTGTAGTTTGCCAATCCCTGCTCCAGACAGTGTAGGAACTCCCTCTAGCTTGTTCCTGAGTGGGCACCGAAGTGTGTTGTAACCCAGGCTCCTTTCCAGCTCTTGTTGCACCGCCTCCTCCCTCTTGGACTCAGTCCTCCTGCTGTCCTTCATGGTGGCACTATTCCAGGACTGCCCCCCTCCAGGGAGGTACCCTGAGCTTGGGACCCCAGGTTTAGTTAAGCTCACCTATAGGTTGCATGGGCTCAGGGCCCAGCGCTCTGCTCTCCACAGGTTACCTTCTAGTTCTGCAATTCTATGTCCTGTTGATGCACCTCCCTCCTAAGCTGCACTTGGATTTTAACAGAGGCTTTCTGGAGAGGTGGCGAAGACAACATGCTGAAGATGTAAGTACACTATTCAGGGCTTACTGTGGGCCAAGGGCTTTGCCTGATTACTTCAGTTGAGTCTCCCAAGAACCCTATGAGGTTGCTATCATTCTCCCATGAAGTCTTCAATGAGAAATGACTTGCCCAGTCACACCACTAGCTGGGATGTAAATGCAGGTCTGTCTGACGCCAAAGCCTGTGGCGTCACATCATCAGAACACATGATCTGGTTCTCATCATGAACCCTCTAGGCCCAGTGTGGCTTCCCAGGCCTAGCAAAGGACAAGTTTGGGGTAAGCACACCTTAAAGAGAGACGCAGCCCCCTTTTTGCCTATATTCAGTCCAGTGTGGAGGCCATGGTTAATAAGCTCACTTTATGGAAAGAAAATGAGAAATGGACATTGAAATGAGAGTAAGAGTTGAGAAAAAAACACACACAAAACTGGTAACACCAAGTTTAAACAACCATAATCCTGCCTTCTAACCATTTCTTGATTTCTTCTTCAACTGTAAACCTCAAATCCACAGGAGTCTGTGGCTGCAGGGACTGGCCATTCTAGAGGGGGACTGAGCTGAGCATTTGCCCAGCTGGCTGATTGGCAGAGGCCCTCTAGCTGACACTAGCTACCAACCCAGAAACCATCCCCACTTCCTCTGAACGAACAAAAACCAGGTCTGGGACAGCCATGGAGCAGCTGAGCCCAACTCAGGGATGACTCATGATGGGTCTAAACCAGGGTTTCAACCTCAGCACGACTGACATTTTGAGCAAGATCATTCTTAGCTGGAGAATGTTTAGCAGCCTCCCTGGCCTCTGCCTACTAAATGCCAGTAGCAACCCTAGGGTGACAACCAAAAATATCTCTAATCTTTATAAACTACCACCACTGGAGGAGGACAAAACCATCCTTGGTTGAGAACACTGACCTAAATCAGCAACTTCCAGCAGAGACAGTACTGGCAGCTGAGCAGAAGAACCATTGGTTTGGGGGAGCTGTGCAATGCCCTGGGGAAAGTTTAAGCAGCCCTGGTCCCAACCCACTAAATGCCAACAGCACTTCCTGGGTGCCGTGCCAGCCTCGCACATTTCCAAAATTCTAGAGGCCAGTGGTATCTCCCATACCCATCTCTGTTGAGGGCCATGCATCTCCAATCATGGTAATTCAATTCCCCTTTGGCAGTGGTTGGTTTAGGAGTGGTCACATGATCCAGTTCTGGACAATAAGCCTCAAAGGAACATGCCCTGGGAGCCTCAGGGGGAAAGTTTTCCTCCTCCACTCCCCAGCTTTGAATGCTGTTTTGGGAGGAAGTTGTGTGGGTGCTGCAGCCGCCACCTTGAGACCATGTGGGGACACACCTGGGGACAAAGGCCAGCACACTGGAGCTGGCAGATGAGCCGGGCCCTTGTTGACATCGTCGAGTAGCTGAGCCAAGCCTGGAAATGCCTACCTCCAGCTTTCCTGCCAAGTGAGATCCTCAAGCCCAATTGTTAAGACATTTTTATTATTTTTTTTTTTTTTACCTTGAGGCTGACAAAATAGGTCCAGAGACATGGAAGCATGGAACAGATTGACAGATCTCAGAGGGGAAGCGGGGAGGAGGAGGGAGACGCGATTAACCAGAGGCTGAATTATCTAATGATAGTACCAGCAAAGGTACACGGTCTGTCTAATAGAGAGATGTAGAACACATGGCTCCTGACCGCCAGGAGCTCATATCCCTACAGGGAGAGAAGAACCACAACAATCACAACCACAGGAGCAAGAATCTTCAGGAGCCACAACATGACCCCCCTGCACGTGAAGCAGGAGTTCGGACAGGCGAGGCAGAGAAGACGCCTGGAGGACGAGGAAGGCAGCGTCTAAGGTGCCACCAATGATCGCCCCTCCTGGCTTTGGCCGTATGTAAGCTCCTCCCCTTAAGAGTATGCTGGACTTATTGACTCACTTCTAAGGGACAGAATATGGCAGAAGTGATGGGATTTTCCTTCTGAAATAGGTTATTGAAAGACCAGGGCTTCCATCTGGGCTGCTCACTCCCTGGGAAGCTGGTGGTCATGTCATGAAGCAGCCCTTCAGGTGGACCCACGCAAGGACCCACTGATGAGATCCAACGCTTGAGCCTGGGCGTTGACCCGCATGCAGGTCACAGGTGTGCGAAGGAGTGTGTGCGTGCCAGCGTTTTGGTCCATCTGGGTTCAGACAACTCCTACATTTGACCTTTGTAGGTTCAAGAGGAAACTTCTCAAACTTCTCAACTCTTCCTCCAAAGGCACATCTTCCCCGAGGGGAGCCTCAAGAGGACTACGGCCAGGCCACAGCCCTGCTGAAGTCTCACAGAGACCTTCCATCACAGGCACCGGACGCCTGACCCACAGAAACTACGTGACAGTAAATGCCGTTGAAGCTGCTAAGTTGGGGGTGTTTGTTACACAGCAGTAGCTAGCTCCTGGGGAAGAGGGGCTTGGAGACCTGCAGTTCTTGCTTGTTCCAGGATGACGAAGGGGCAGGCTTGGACTGAGACCTTGGGAAGTCGTTGGACCAGGGTCCTGGGTCTTACCTGGCTTGGATCTCATCAGAGCCAGACAGAACCTCGGGGAGGGGAGGTACTGTCCTCCTCTTTCCCACTGATGCAGCCCCAAGTCCAGCCCAGTGTCTGGAATAGGAGGGGCTCAATAAATAAATCCCAGTGGACACAGAGTGGCTGCATGTTTGCAGTAAGAGTTTGGTTGTGACAAATATGACCCAAATGGAAAGATAAATTAAAATGTGTCCCTGCAGTCCAGAAATGAAAGCTTTGGACTCTCCCAGGGTGGTGGGGGCTCCAGCAAGGATGTCACACAGGCCCCAAAAGAGCAGAGGGAGTGGAAGGCATCTCCTCACCAGGGAAGGAACTGCTGGCCTTGAGGCCATTATCATTGTTATGTCATATTTTAAAAATATTTATATATTTTTTTATTTCAGAGAGGAAGAAAGAGAGAGAAACATCAATTGTGTGAGAGAATCATTGATCAGTTGCCTCCTGCACATCTCCCACTGGGGATCGAGCCCGCAATCTGGACACGTGGCATGTGCCTCAATAGGGAATCAAGCCATGACCTCCTGGTTCATAGGTCAATGCTCAACCACTGAGCCTTGCCAGCCGGGCTTATGTCTGATTTTTAAATGTGACTCAGCTGGGTTTACCATGCGATGGTGGTGCTCCCAGGAATTAGGAGAACAACTCTTCCTGGTCTTCCAGCTTTTAAAAGAAGTACCATCCCCTCCACGCAGGAGGGTAGCGGGCTGGAGTTCATATGAAGTAACCTGCCCGGGTCCGGAAGGCCTTTCTGTTTGGGAAAACCCAGGTGCACGGGCAGATGGCTGCCCCTCAGGTGCTCAGGTGGCCTCCCATGCCCAGGACCTCTGCCAGCCGAGGTCTAACCCTTCACACACCAGCCACAGGACAGCCGGTGCCCCGAGCCCAAAGCCCTGCTTAGTCTAAAATAAATGTCTCACTGCAGGCCCTGCGCCCCAGGCCCCAGTGAGCACCCTCCCTGACGCCCACATGGGCTTGTTTTCCTCCAGAACATGCTGGTGGGGTGCTGCCAAGGAAGAGACAGGAGGGAATCCTGCTGCTTTGATCTCGCTGGGAGGGGATGAGAGGAGGTGTACTGAAGGTGGGAAGAAAAAGTGAGCAAAAGCAATATCAGGCCCGGAGAGGGGGTGTAACTCTGGGAGTGTTCTGTTCAGTCTTTGCTGCCTTTTTCCTTGAAAATTACATAACCAGCCAGGAGAACAGAGACTGCCCAGGCCTCCCAACAGCACTGAAATAGAGAGAAATTCCGGCAGAATTGGTTGGTCTAATAGAGAGATGTAGAACACATTGGAGCTCCAGGCTCACGTCGCGCAAAGCTGGGGAGACAGGACAGTCTGAGTCCCGCAGGTGAAGTATAGATGCTGGTCACCATGGAAACGGCACAGCTGACGAGGCGACACCTGCCCAGGCTTGAGCCTGGGCATTGACCCACATGCAGGTCACAGGTGTGTGAAAGCAGTGTGTGCGTGCCAGCGTTTTGGCCCATCTGGGTTCAGACAACTCCTACGTTTGACCTTTGTAGGTTCAAGAGGAAACTTCTCATTCTCTCTCTTAAGGAAATAAACCTGGGATCGCAGAGGACGTTGGCTTCTTTTGAAATCTAAATCAGGGCAGTATGGCTTCAGTGGCTAACTAAGGGGCGGCCCCATTTGGGGCTTGCTTGGCTTGGACTGTGGTCTAAGGGCAGAGATCCCAGCCAGGGGCTAAGCTTCTGCAAAGCAGAGCCCACATCTTTAATTCCCCCCACCCCCCCACAGTGAACGGTGCCCCTGAACCCCCGTGCCTGCCCTGAATTCGGAGATTCCTCTCTCTGAGCCCAGATTTAATCAGCCATCGTGGGAGAGCAGTCACTGACCCTGTAGGAGTTCAGTGTTCAGACCTGACCTCTCCTGCCGAACTTGGGGACCCTTACATGGGACCGCTTACTCCCAGCACCATCTCCTATGGGCTTCCGGTTGCAGACACCACTCCCAGCCCGGCCTTCGCACACTTGAGTGTCTGCTTTTGCTTTCTTAGTTCTCCCAGTTCCTTGGAAGGGGATTTACTTTGCTCCCTTAAGTCATCTTGGGAATTGACATCCCTTCTAAACTTCTCCAGCCTCTGATCTCGTGGTTCCCGCGACTCTACTCACCAGCCATGCAAAACGTCTTTCCTTCACTGAACATGTCCTGTTCTCTCCGCCTCTGGGCCTCCACATAGGCTGTTTCGCTCATCCTGCCCTGGCTAATTCTTACTTATCCTTTAGGCCTAAGTTTAAAGGCCCCTTCGCCCAGGAAGCCTTCCTGATGCTCCGTATCCTCTCCAGACTAGCTCATCTGTGTCTCCCTGTCCTCCCCATCTCATGTCCCTTTTTGTTTCAGCTTTAATTGCTTGAATTCAGTGTTTGACTTGGAAGGGATGGGATACCCTCATCATCTGTATCACTATTGGGCCCTGCACTTAAGGCCCAATTCCTAACCTACTCAATAATCCTATATAATAAAAGAGTAACATGCAAATTGACTGTCACTCCAACACACAAGATGGCTGCCCCCATGTGGTCAAAGATGGTTGCCCCCATGTGGACACAAGATGGCCACCACAAGATGGCCAGCAGGGGAGGGAAGTTGCGGGGGGGACCAGGCCTGCAAGGGAGGGTAGTTGTGGGCGATCAGGCCAGCCGGGGAGGGCAGTTGGGAGGGACCAGGCTGGCAGGGGAGGGCAGTTGGGGGTGACCAGGCTGGCAGGGGAGGGCAGTTAGGGGTAACCAGGCCAGCAGGGGAGGGCAGTTAGGAGCAATTCAGCTGGCAAGGGAGGGCAGTTAGGGGCAAACAGGCTGGCAGGGGAGCAGTAAGGCATTAATCAGGCTGGCAGGGGAGTGGTTAGGGGATGATCAGGCTGGCAGGCAGAATCGGTTAGAGGCAATCAGGAAGGCAGGCAGGCGAGCAGTTAGGAGAGGGACTGGTATTGGGCCTAAATGGGCAGTTGGACATCCCTTGAGGGGTCCCAGATTGGAGAGAGTGCAGGCTGGGCTGAGGGACACCCCCTCCCATGCACGAATTTCGTGCACCAGGCCTCTAGTCTACACTAATAAAAGAGAAACATGCAAATTGACCATATCCTCCGCTACACCCACAAGCCATGCCCACCAGCCAATCAGGAGCGAGTATGCAAATTAACCCAACCAAGATGGCTGTAGCCACGGAGTGAGCAGGAGGCTTGGGTTTCCCCGGCAATGGAGGAAGCCAAGCTTCCCACCCACTCTGGTTGGCCCTGGCCTCCGCTCAAGGCTACAAAGTTTCAATTATAGAAGATAAACAAATCCCAGATACTAGGGCCTCTGCTTGGGTCACCAGGGGGTGTGGCCAGCCTGCAAACCACCACAGGCCCCTCGCCCAGGCCACCCCATGCCCCAAAGGAACCCCCACCCTGACCTGGGACACCCTTCAGGGCAAACCAGCCGGCCCCCCACCCATGCACCAGGCCTCTATCTTATCTAATAAAAGAGCAGTATGCAAATTGACTGTCACTCCATCACACAAGATGGCTGCCCCTATGTGGTCAAAGATGGCTGCCCCCATGTGGACTCAAGATGGCCACCACAAGATGGCCAGCAGGGGAGGGCAGTTGGGAGGGACCAGGCCTGCAAGGGAGGGCAGTTGGGGGCAATCAGGCTGGCAGAGGAGCAGTTAGGCATCAATCAGGCTGGCAGGGGAGTGGTTAGGGGCTGATCAGGCTGGCAGGTAGAAGCAGTTAGGGGCAATAAGGAAGGCAGGCAGGTGAGCAGTTGGGAGCCATCTGGATTGGATTGGGCCTAACTGGGCAGTCGGACATCCCTCGAGGGGTACCAGATTGGAGAGGGTGCAGGCTGGGCTGAGGGACCCCCCCCCCCCCCGTGCACAAATTTCGTGCACCGGGCCTCTAGTAAGTAATATTTGGGCAGAACAAACACATTCTGAGAAGTACCACATTCCAGAACATTGTGCACAAGTTCAAATTTGTTAACAGACTGTACTGTTTCTTTCCTCCCTTTGAGAGATGCCAACCAGATGTGAGAATTTCACAGAACTTGTCTGATTCGAATCCTGCATTCTGTCTCTTTAAATTTCAGAGTCCTTGACTTCCTTTCACCAGCTCTGCTTCTCACCCGGTCACCTGGCCCATTATCCAGGGAGCGTGTGCACAGCGACCTCCTACTCTTCCCACAGAGGCTAATCATTTACAGGGCCTGTGCTCCAAGGTATAAAGAACTCATTTCTAGGGCAGAAAACATGTCCCTCAGCAATTCCATCTCCCTGCTCATAAATGACAGAAGTGGTATTTCCCCAGCACAGATGATAGCAACATTCCCTGGGCCCCATGGGGCTGACACAGCCAAGGAGGAAAGCCATGGGACAGGAGCCAGAAGGCCTGGGTTCTAGTCCCATGAGCCCTCGGGCAAGAAGTTTCAAATCTGGGAAGTGGGAATCACCACACTGTCCCAATGACCTACGGGGATACGGGGACACTTTCTAAAGTATAAAGCTCAGATTGGAGGCAAGTCATGACCACGACTCAATTATACTAAAATTAACAATTTTAAAATTAACGTAGTGACTTCAGCTGGGCCCTAGGGGGTTGAGAATCGTTACTTTCTCATCTCTCAGGCTCATCCCTTCATGTTCCTCCACAAGGGAGGTGAGTATGGCCCACCGGCCATTGCGTATGTGTTTTGAGTCTTTTTTTGTTTGTTTGTTTGCGGGGGGCGGGGGGGGCGGGACAGGATTGGGGGCGCTCTAGGCTAAGTTATCCCGATCTAAAAGGTAATGAGGATGGAGCCTTGACAGCCCTCGCCCTCTTTCTGCCATGTGAGGACACAATGAGAAGTCAGCCATCTGCAACCCAGAAGAGGGCTTTCCCAGAACCTGACCATGCTGGCTCCCTGATCTCAGACTTTCCAGCCTCCAGAACCATAAGAAATACATTTATGCTCCTTATATGCCACCCGGTCTACTCTTTGACAACAGTCCAAGCTAAGACACTAACCAAGTCCCTTGCGGCGCGGCCATTGCTCTCATCTTACTGAACTCCGCTACTGTATGTCCAAAGCCCTTTCTCTCCTGCTCGCCCTGTGAGTGCTCCTTCACCGCAAGGTCATTAGACTCCGAAAATCAGAACCACGTGCTATGAGATCACATCGTAGGAACGTGACCCATCGGAGGGGCCACGCGTGCTGTCGGGTGCTTGCTTTTTCACTTGCCTTCCTGCTCCGACAGGAGAGGTGCAGGGAGTGTCTCTGGATCCCAGGCAAGCCTGTGAGGGGCTCCACACACAAATAAGTCTCTTCTGTCTTGATGAGAGGCCACCACACCCCACTGGACACCGAAGAGCTACGTGGAGAAGACAGACGGCTCCACTGCCTGGGAGGGACGTGCAGGAAGGTTGGAAAAGAGAGCAAAGAAGCAATAGAAGAAGGGGAACTGGGGAGGCGGGCAAAGGACCGATGAACCCGCCCCTCCGCCATCTGGGGCTCTTAAAGGGGAATCAGATCCTGGATGGCGACCGACGCTGGGTTTCCCACCAGCTGGCATGTGCATCCTGAGCTGGTTTTGATTCCATTTGGAGAAAGATGACCATCCTGGCCTTCGGGTGTCCGATCAGTCCCAGGTCAGTTCATACTAACTGAAATAGGGACCAACCCTCCCTCCCCTACCAGACGAGGAAACTGAGGCCCAGAAAATGGAAGGGACTCTCCCACGGTCACTCAGAGAGGCAGGGACCAGGCTTTGTAGAGTGCCCAGGCGACAGTTTTTTCTTTCGGGGACAGGCCCTTCCAGGTGCTTCTCGGGCCCCAAGATGGCCTTGTAGATCACTCAGCCTCCCTCCATCAAATGAGCAAGGGGATCCTGACCCAGCTGGCCAAGAGCTGGGCAAGACAGTGACTGGCTGGCTGCAAAGGAGCAGCTCTTTCTCCTCAAATTATTAAGTAACTGTTCCGTGTCAGGAACAAAAAGGCCCATCTGGACCATGTGGCAGCTGCCAGCCTTCCCCACTGGAATCCTGTCCCTTCGCTGAGAGCAGAGGTGGGGGCCAAGCTGCCTGAGCGGGGAGGCAGGGAGGAAAGGGGACTGTGAATCGGTCCCCGTCCCCCTGAGGAGGTGTGGAGCTGGGGGCCAAGCCAGTGTTTGCTGCATAAGGAAAGCTCCAATTTCATTTAGTCCCAGAAGAACTAGGCCCCTATAAGGCCAGGAGCAAGGCACCTCTGTGCATTCCGGCGTAACAAAGACAGTAAATGAATCACAGCAACGTGGACAGTCCTATGCATGTGCTTCGGTGGGGAGCCCAACATTCAGAATCCTGATGATACAAGGCAAGGTCTGGGCCCCAGCTGGGGGAGCAGGGTTGAACAGGAGGAACTAGGAGGGGCGAGAGAGAGAGAGGGAGGGAAGAAGGGAGGGGAGAGAGAGAAAAATAGAATGGAGGAATGAGGAGAGAGAACGGGAGAGTCGTGGGAAGAAAGAGGGACCTCACCTTCCTCCCAGAGGCGACGGCCTGCCTCCTGCCTCCTATTTGAGTTTGCTCGGCTATTGTTAGCACTTGGCACACACAGACCATCCTCGCTGCCCAGGAGCCTTCGCCACACACATCGATAAAGTCCTCACTGCAGAAAATGCTGGAACCTTGACAACAGCAGCCACATGACCAACACTACACAGTATATTAGCTTGACAAATGTGATCGTGCCGGCAGCCAAGAACTCCACAGTAGTTCCCCCAGGTATGGGGCGTCCTGGGCCAGGAACTGGATTTTACCTGCAGAGTAGTTAGCTGGAAACGCGGGCCAGGGCTGGCGCCCCAGCCAACCCAGTGCGAGTGCCCAGGCTGGACGGGGCGCAGTCGAGCACTCCAGATAAAAGATCCTCAGGGTTTAATGAGTTCCTAAAAGCCAGCCCAAACCAGGCTGCCTCCTCGTTGTGACCTGGAACAAGCAGGACGTCAATGGGTCTGCGCAGAGGGCACCTGGGGAAGGTCTCTGCCACCCCCAGGCTTATATGTAGACGCAGTCTCCAAGTCACCCGTTGGGATGAAGGCTACTAGATAGATAGGACCATCAATATCTATCAATGCCACAGGGCCAGGGCAAATTGCGGCTCAAAGGAGTGGGTAAGGCAGTGGACTGGCTATGCATCCTGGACAGAGCTGCCTCTAGAACATGCGGGAAGAGGTGGAGGCGGATTGTAAGAGGGGGTGGTCGGAAGGAGCTCCTCCTCCTGCACTGGTCACCTCCCACTTAGGGTGAGCTGAGATTACTATTCACGGAGGGTGGTGGGAGCGGGCAGAACCCCTGCTTACAGTGAGAACCATGTTGGTGGGAAGAAGGTTGCTTTTAGAATAAGGCTTTATATTGCCAATGACCAAATAATTTTTTTTTTTCAAGTTGCAATGTAAATTGTTTTTAGCTCTGAATCCGTTTCAACCATCTCACTTGCAAATGAGGATCCCAAGGACAGGCTGATATAGGGTCTTGGACAATTCAGGAGGCGTGGCCTCGGAAAGCCTAAAGAGAAATACAAGGTGGGCCTCAAAGTTCTGATCAACCAGAACCGAGGTGGAGGGACTGGGATCCACAGCCTATCCCCATCCCTTCGTTTAGTTTTATAAGGCAAGTATTTCTTTGAAATAAAAACAAAAACAAACAAAAAAAAAAAACAAAGCACTGGCTTTGGTAGGGATTCTTTAGACTCTGTGGATCGATTTGTTCTGTCTTTCTTGGACACAACTGCAGAAAGGCGTGAAGGGCCAGCTTCCATGCTATGCTCATGGATCAAAGTTTGCTCTGATTCTTTTGAATCGCCAGAAGAAGCGATTGGGGCTAAGGCCTGGGGAAATCTCGGTGACCTTTCAACCCCTGCGCCTGTGCTCAGATGTTCTCTTCGGTTGGACTTGTTCCTTCTCTTTCACCCCCTTCCAAGGCCTTGCTGGGAGATCAGGTCCCAGGGGAAGTATGGTGAAGACTGTGACCAGAATGAACAGGTCAAGGTGGCAACACAGGAGGGAGGTAAGACTCCGTCCTGGAAATATTGCCCTAGTTTAGGTCCTGGATAGCCCTCTCTGTCCAGGTCTGCATCCTCCTTGCCTCTTTGCAGCAGCAGGGGAGATAACTATGGCATCTGTGGCATCCCTCAGTAAACATGCTTAGAATGAATGAATGAATGAATGAATGAAGTCCCAACAGTCCCCAAATACTCTCTCTGCCACCTTTGAGGATCTTCTCCAATCCATCCTCCTCCCAGTATTGCTAAAACACATCTAATCATTTTATTCTCCTCTACACGTTTTTAATAGCTCCCCACTGCCCAAAGATTAAAGCCCAAGCTCTTCACACAGACCCCACATCAGACCTGCATCTGTCTTCCCACCTCATGTCCAACCACTCCCATAAACTGCACCCCATAGATTGGGGTGATCACCCATTTCACCACATTCCAAGCACATGCAAACCCGTCTGCTGTCCTCTTTGTGTTCCTGGAGCAACCCTATCCATGCTGTGCCCAAATGTCACCCTGCACACACTATGCACACACATATGGCAACGATCTCCCAGGACTGGACCTCTCTGTGGATCCTTCTTCCCACTCAACCGAGAGCAAAAGCACCGTGGCTGATTCATCTTATATCCCCAGCCTTATGCAGTTCCTGGCACACAGCAGGTGCCCAGTAAAAAGTTGATGAGCAAATGAAGAGACAGGGTGGGAAGGAGGCTGGTGGGAAATGTTTGGAAGAGGAGCTTGGGGGAAGGGATCCATGAGGGTGCTTGCCCCCTGGAGGGGTGACCTGCTGGTGGAAGTGCGGTCAGCTCCCTGGGACAGTGGTCAGCAAACTCATTAGCCAACAGAGCCAAATATGAGCAGTACAACGGTTGAAATTTCTTTTGAGAGCCAAATTTTTTAAACTTAAACTATATAGGTAGGTACATTGTTATTAACTTAATTAGGGTACTCCTAAGCTGGCCTTGGCTAAAAACTCAAGGGGCCAAAGAGCCGCATGTGGCCCACGAGCCGCGGTTTGCCGACCACGGGCCTAGGACAAGAGCAGATGTTCAGGTGGGATGACACAAGGAAGCAGTGGGACGGGTGGGCCCTGCGGACCAGGCTGGGCTTCCAGAGAGCAGAGGGGCCGCGCTCAGGAGTTGAGGCAAAGGTGTGGGTGATGGTGAGGTCAGGTCGGGGCTGAGCGGAGGTGTGGAAACACTCCTTAGTAGGATTGTTGGAGAGTCCAGCAGAACTGAAAGAAACGGGGGCCACAGAAGGGATTTTTCTGCTACAACCCTCTTGAGCACACACTGAAGGCAGGTGTCATCAACACGGTAGCAACAGACTAGCTTAAGCAAAAATAAAGCCAGAGAGCGACTGCGTGCCATCCCCTCGGGTGTTCACTCCTTTTTTTTTTTTTTTGCCTCCTGGCTTTCAGATCATCACACTGACGATCTGAGGATGCTAAATTAGGTTGTTTATCAAGACTGAGTACAAGCAACCTCCTCGGCTCACTCGTCTATTCCCCTCCTTCGGGAGCAGCCACATTGCAAGATCCTGCGCAGCTGAGCTTCTCACGGGCCCCTGTCTGAAGCCTCAGCTGCTGCAGGCAGTCCTTTTCATTATTTGGGAGTCCCACGGATAGCAATAAAATTAAGATGAAAACACATTTGCACAGCAACTTTCCACTGGCCAAAGCACTTGCATTCAGTGTTATTTAATATTTAATACTTTCATGTAATATTTACTGAGCATCATTATGTACCAGGCCGTGGGACCCAGGGGCAAATAAAGCCGACACAGACCCCGCGCCATGCAACTTAACTGTTCTGGGGGGGTGGGGGGTGAAGGGGCAGATGGGACACAAACAGTGGCACAAATAGCACCTATGTATAATGACAATTGAGAAGTGTATGATGGGAAAGTACAGGATGCTCTGAGTAGAGATGACAAAGAGACAATTACTTTGGGGGAAAATGGCAGATTCCCTGAAGAAGTGACATTGAAGTTGAGGCATGATGAATGAGTAGAGGCTGCCCAGGAGGTGGGCTGGGGAGATGGAGGACCCTCTGGGCACGGGGATCAGAACCACGAGAGCCTTGAAAAGCCTGATGTTGGAGGAACAGAGACAGTCGGTGGGATGGATCTGCTGGGCCGCAGGTGGCAGGGAGGAGAGTGAGGCTGGAGAGGAAGGTGAGGCTGGAGAGGAAGGTGAGGCTGGAGAGGAAGGTGAGGCTGGAGAGGAAGGTGAGGCTGGACTGGGAACACCTTTCATTCCTTCTCCTAGAGCTGGAGCAGGAGGTGGCGTCCTCCTCTGTCCTGTGAGAAGCAAGAGGCTCCAGGGTAGCCCTAACCCGTTTGGCTCAGTGGCTAGAGTGTCGGCCTGTGGACTCAAGGGTCCCAGGTTCGATTCTGCAAGGGCATATACCTTGGTTGCAAGCACATCCCCAGGAGGGGGTGTGCAGGAGGCAGCTGATTGATGTTTCTCTCTAATTGATATTTCTAACTCTCCCTCTTCCTTCCTCTCTGTAAAAAACCAATAAAATATATTTAAAAAAACAAAACAAAAATAGAGGCTCCAGGGTAGCCTCTCCCAAGTGCTGCCTGCCCTGAGGGTCCTGGACCACCTGGGAGGAGTGGCCCGTTGAGGTCCTCCGATGGTCCTTGCACAAACCCACAGGCCACAGTTCTGCCTTGTCTGTGCTTGAGTGGTCTGAGCTGAGCCCACCTGCTCCATTCCATGCTCCTGTTGAGATCTCTCACTCTGACCGGCGAGGCGTGCTCCTCCCAGGTGTAGAGAACCAGGTGCAGTGCAGAACAGAGTCACCCCAACCACCGGAAAACGGCCAAGGGCAAATGACCCGTCACGCTCCCACTAACTTTTTTTGAAGAGCCTCATCTAATGTGTTGGGAACCACCAGGAGGAGGCAGTCCACTCCACAGAGGGAGACTTCAGGGACTGCCTGGACTTCGGCCGGGGCTATGGAAACTTGGGGGGAAGGTGGCTGTGAGGTGCAGTGGAGTGGAGAACCTTTGGTTTATGAAAACACACTGGGTTCAAGTCTGACCTCTGCCACTGATAGGTTACGTGAACTTGAGCCCGTTTCCATTTCTGTTCACCAAAATATTAATGCCTTCCACATTTATCTCACATGGTTTCTGTGCGTGTTCAAAGCAATAGGCAGGAAGGCAGGGTAAAAAGTAAGAATATCACACAAAGGACTGCTGAAATAATCATCACGTAGATGCTATCCACCTGCCCACCCTAAATAGTAACAGCAGGTCCCAATGTACTGTATCTCATCTAACTTCACAGTGATATTCCTAGGAACATGTCAGTATGACGTCCACTTACAAATGGGAAATCGAGGCATAGATTGGCGAAGAGACTTGCCCAAGCCTACCCAGCTAGGAAGTGCCAGGGCTGGGCTTGGAACCCCAGCAGTCTGCCAGCAGACCCCTTCCCCTTACCATGAGGCTGCTGAGTGAATGAAATGCCCCAGCATGCTTCCTACTAGGAGCTGTCCCGGTAATGAGACCATGAAGCTGGTGTGCTAAGTGCCACCACTCACTTGTCATTAGCTTGGCATGTGCCCCTTGACAAGGGACTGCCTTCCCTTCTCTGTGTGACCAAGATGCCAGGTTTCCCCGCTCTTGGAAATCTGTGTTTAAGCCTTATCTCCAGCCGTGGGCTGAAAACCTGTGTCCTGGTTAGAGAAGGTTAGGCATTTAAGGAATATAATGAACATCATAAACTGATGAACAGAAATAGATACGGAAGCAAAGAAGCATCGAACAGTCTGTCAAACTACAGCGGGAAGGCAGGGGCGGGTTGTGGGGTGGTAAGAGATCAACTGAAGGACTTGTATGCATTCATATAAGGATAACCAGTAGACACAGATGCTGGGTGGGGGGTGGGGTGAAAGCATGTGCCCGGGGGTAGGGGTGGCCGGGGGAGGTCAATGGGGGAAAAAGGAGACATATGTACTACTATTTGTAATACTTTAAACAATAAAAAAAAATAAAATTAAACAAAAACAAGAAAAGGTTAGGCATCACCTTGACTATTTGAGGAAATTGACATCATGGAGGTCATTTCCTGGGATGCTGAGAGAAGGGGAAGAGAGGGTCAAGGAGCGGGGGGATAATGTAACTAAAGCAATGCCCCTCCCCCAAAAGCATTGCTGTCTGTTCTCTCTCAACCTCTGAGTCTTGCTTGCGTGACTGAACAGGCTCGGGACCCTGCAGAAACGACTGACAGGTGTGACTTTGTTCCCAGCCACCAAGCTGGTCTAGCCACTGAGTGGTTCCAATCTGGTGATTACTTTGCCTTCTCCCATCAACCCCCTGCCAGTAGCTCTCTGCTCCTTCAACCTCCCCAGGTGTTATTTACAGAGGGAGGCTGTTACCAAGACAACCGAATGTGGACATTATTTCACACTATCATATTCTATTCTCCCCTCCCCCTCTCCTCCCACCCCGCTTCATGAACCCTTAGCTAAGCAAGGTCTCCTCTCCAAAGCAGAAATCCCCAAGTCTTCTTGCATTCAAGTCCTACTGGGAGTCAGCTGCAGCAGAGAAGGGGAGACAACTCAGATGCTGTACTAAGGTGTGGGCCAAGCATTAACCTGAGAGCAGGGGTGTCTTTCCATCAATCTAGAACCACAACAAGGAAGAGAACGAGGAAACGACCAAAAGACAAAGGATTTCAACACATTTCTGAAAGGTTGAGAATGTGGACGTCTCCGCCCAGAATGCAGGTGGGGGTGGGGGGAGGAGCAGGGGGCGGGCAGTGGAGGAGGACCCTCGTGGATTCACTGACACGTGGAGAGGCCCCAGGTTGAGGTCAACAAGCGCGTGGGAGGGAATTCCTTGAGGGTTTGCACGTGAAACCACTGGCCGCCCTTCCCCACCACCGCAACTTCTGCAGGTATAAAAGCAAGCAGTTCCTGCCTCCCTCCCTTCCCATCCTCTTCTTTCACCCGCATAGTTCTTAAACCCTTCAAGCTCTTCTTCAACCCTCAAGTCTCTTCTTAAACCCCTAAATCTCTCCTTAAACCTCAAGTTCTGAAGGGACATTGTTGAGGGTTGCCATGGAGAATAAGGGATGGGATGAGAGTTAGTGAGCAGGGGGAAGATTTTTAGTGTGTGTTGTTTTTTTCTTATTTCGTTTCCGGCAAATTCACAAAGTAGATGATATTTCGTAGTGTTCAACTTTTAGAATCAATCTATAGGTAAATGTGTCACAAGCAAGATGTAAAGGTCATCTACGTTGGCGTGTGAAAGGATTCCGTAGGAAAAACGGCTGGAGGGTGGAAGGGGAGAAAGAGGGAATGAAAAGAAGTAATATTCTCTCACACCGAGTTGAGAGCCAATGCTGAAAGTTGACGGAATGAGAAAGAAAGTTAATGAATATAAGCACTTGAGGCTAAAGGATAATAAATAACTCGCTCTTTAAAGTGATAAATACTCTTAAAGTAAATACTGATGCTGACCAGGATGCTTACATCCCAGTGAGGGAGGCATTAAGGAGGCACAAGAAAATAAACACAGGACAAAACAGATTGTTTAATGGGCAGGCAAGCAGGTTTGCCCTTTCTATTTAAGTGACTTTCTCCTTGTTTTTTTTAAACCACAAAAACAAGCAACAACAAACAAAAAGCACTAATAAGCAGCTAATGAATATTAGAGATATGGAACTAACAAAACAACTAGAAGAAATACTTGAAAATTATGAGTCAGGGATGGGACAGGAATGGTAGCTTTTCATTATCAGCCTTTTCTGAATCCTTTTTTCTAAGCCATGGCTTGCATTGATTAAGATTAGAAAGCCCTGGCCAGTGTGGCTCAGTTGGTTGGAGCATTGTTCCCATGCACCAAAGTGTTGCCAGTTGCCGGTTCAATTCCCAGTCAGGGCACGTGCCCAGGTTGTGGGTTCAATCCCTGGTAGGGGCACCTATGGGAACCAACTGATCAATGTTTCTCTCTCCCCCCCCCCCCCACCTTTCCTTCTCTCTAAAATCAGTAAAAACATATCCTCGGGTAAGGGTTTAAAACGATTAGAAAGACCTGCAAGTTATTCACTTACTGTCAACCCACAGGGCCACCAGTGCAAGGTGGGAAGGCTGCTCCAGAGATGGGAAGCTGACTGTCCCAGGGGACAAGATGTTGGGAATGACCTAGCTCAAATCTTGCTGCTGGGGAGGAGAGAAGCCACTCAGTGACAGCGGCCTGGGGCCCAGCTCTGCAGAGCCTGGACCTCACATCAATGAGTAGGCTTTTCCCTCACGGCCTCACCCATCCTCATCCTTGCCTCCTTCAGGTGTCCTTGATATTATAGCCCTTTGATTTGAAAACTCGGTGGCTATTAGAACCACTTGGGAAGTTTTAAAATCCCGATGCCTGAAGAGAATAAGATATGCCTAATGTACCACATGAATAGGAGATGTTGGTAATGGGCGAAGCTGGGGGTATGTGGGAAGTCTCTGTACCTTCCTCCCAATTTTGCTCTGAACCTAAAACTGCTCTAAAAAAAAAAAATCTTAATGAAAAAATAATCCCAATGCCCAGGCTGCACCCTGATCATTAAATCAGAATTTCCAGGGAGTGGGGATCCCAGGTGATTCCAATGGGCAGCTGAGTTTGAAGACCACAGCAGATGAAGACTGGCTTGCAAAATGGTTACCCTCCCACACAGCACAGTGAGAGGAGCTATCCTTTCACTAGTATAGACAATCCCAGAGTGCCCTGGTCCATTCCATGTACCTGTGTGTGTGTGTGTGTGGGGGGGGGCCCTTTGGCAAGATCACTGATACCATTTTTCGTAAGCAAGAAGAGGACTGTCCAGGACTAGAGCCAAGTGAAGTTAGGGTCTAAGCCCAAGGGTCCAGTTGGTATGACATCAACAGAAGTCCCCAGACACAGGCCTGAATGGCCACCCTTTCCATCTGAGTCCCAGAGCAGTGGAGCTCAGACTTGAGTGAGCATCAGAATTACCTGGACGGCTCATTCAAACACAGGTGACTGGCCCTATCCCCAGAACATCTGTGGGTGAGACTTGAGATCTGATTTCTAACCATTAACCCAGGTGGTGCTGATGACTCTCCTGGTCCTGAGACCAGACTTTGAGAATCACTGACCTGGAGAGACTTGGAGGAAAAGTGGGTGCAGACACCCCCTCTCCCAAGGCAGAAGGGCAGCCATCGAGAGGATGATGGCAGAGCAGCCCCCTAGTCTCAGAGAAGGCTCCACACACAGGCTGATGGGTTATACCAACACTCCCCTGCAGGATGTACTCAGAGGGATCACTGGGCTCTGAACGCTCTATGTTGAACCCAGTTACAACGCTCTCTGGTCAGATGTGTGACGTTAGATCACATGCCCCAGCATCATGTGACTCAACTGAGGGGCATCTGTTTTGTCCAGACCCTTACAAAGGAGCTATACTTGATGCTTCCCTGTGTTTACAGTATAGGATGAAGTTGCTCTTGAAAAAAACCTCCTGATAGTCCTGACTACTTGAGTGTAGGCAATTTCTTGAAAATTTTCTTTGCTAAATATCTTGGGTGGCTGTTTTATAAAATAAGATGAAAGCAGGCAAAAAGTGCATATAGCAAACTTGATCTAAACCACATTGAGAGTCAGTACTTAGTATTTCGTTCAGAGCAACCGCCCCACACCTGTTCCCTAAAATTCTGGGGGTGGAATTCTTGAGCTCTGGTGCTAGGCTGGCCTTGTAGTCTTCGTGTCAATTTCTCCTTCCCAGATATGTTTCAGCTGGCAGCCAAACAGCGGGGAAGAGAACTAGCAAATTCCTTCATTAGGGCACTGCTTGCACTTCTTTTAATGGTTGTCTCTAACTCATTTTAATTATTCTAATCCCCTGCCTTCTACTAGAACCATTAATGGTCAATAGTATGTAGTGTTATATTGGGAGGACAAATATATTTTGTTTTATGGGTAAAAATATAATTGATATAGAATGTTAGGTCTGAAGTGTTCTCAGAGGTAACGTGGCAGAGCACTTTAAAAAAAAAACAAAAACGCCACACAGTCTTACAGAAACCAAATACATATGACGGAGAACTGCTAACAGTGACTAGACACTTAACTACAGGACAGACACTGCACAAGGCTATTTAATTTACTCAATTTTAGTATAAATTCTAACCATTTAAGCTGTTTCTCTGAGGAGGAAGAAAGAATGTGGAGTGGCTATAAATACCACACACGAACTCTCACTCAGATCTCTGTTAGTTGATTTTAGAGGTAATTATTAACAGAGTAAGTTATATGTCTATAGCATAGATTCCCCCAAAACAGGCACCCTCTTCTGCCTTTAGGAGGTTCCTAATGGGGTATCCTACCAGGTGAACTAATCAAGGGAGGGAACTCTCAATCATCCCCATGCCCAACAGGGAGGGATTAATTCAATTATGGTACATCCCCCAACGGGGGAAAGTTCTGTTTAAAAAGGACAATTGGGGAGGGGAATTTGAGGAAGGGGGTTAATGGGGCTAAAAAGGGGATATCGGTAATATTTTCAACAAAAAAGATACTTTAAAAAAAGAACACCAATCTTCAAAAAAAGAAAAGGACATTTAAAGATACTGGGAAATGTGCATGAATAGCAATCCTATAAAGAGCTAATATGCTAATTAGGCTGGACAGCGGAACGACCTTCCAGAACAACCTGCCAGAATGACCAGTGGGTGGGGGATGGGGCCAGCGAGCCTGCATGGCCAGGCCAGCCATGGTGGTCCCGGCACCTCCCCCCACTTTGGCAGAGGCTGTGGCGTGGGCCCAGTCCCAGTCCCAGCACTACGCCTTCCACAGGGGAGTGGGCCTAAGCCACAGTCGGACATCCCCCGAGGGCTCCTGGGCTGCCAGAGGGATGTCTGACTGCAGCTCCCAGGGGGATCAGGCCTAAGCTGGCAGGTGGACATCCTTGGAGAGGTCCAGGACTGAGAGGGACCCCCTGGGCTGAGGGACCCCCTAAGTGCACGAATTTTCATATACCGGTCCTCTAGTAGGTGATAAAAGGTTCTGAGATTATGCAAAGTTTGGTTCCTTTTTTGTTTTAAAATTATAGAGGGCACTCTCCCTCTCAGGAGCTTGGCCACACCTCTCCCATCCCTCTCCTCTCTCCCCCCCACACCTGTTACCTTTACCCTCCCCTCTCCTAAGCATCCAGGGCCCATTTCTTCTACCACTCACTTCTTCTACCTCTGCGATTTTCTAAACTTTCTCTCATAGTTTGAAAAAATAAAAAATAAATAGAAGAGAGACTAGGAGGGTAATCTATTAAAGTGTTGATCGTTATCTGCAAGTGATAGATTTACAGAAAATTTTTCCTTTATAATTTTTTATTTTTCTCCCTAATTTTCTGCAATGACCATAATTTTACAACTGGGCCGGGTGGGGGGGGGGACGAATAAAGGAAGAGTGGCTTGGCATTAGGATGAGAGCTTTTCCCCATTTCCTCCCAACCTCCCTCAACAGAACCCCAAGCTCTCAGAGCCCCCTCAAGTGAACAGCAGTGACCTGAGGGAGCCCTTTCAGGGTGCCAACCACACACAGAAAAAGCAGATGACAAATTCCTGTCTTTGCATTTAGCTAATTTGGCTCAAGTGTGAAGATTTCTGCTCTCCAGATTCACTCGCAATTCCGGTCACCACGCTTGGCACCAGCCCTCCGGGAATTGCTTTCTTCCTTCAAGGTAGAAGGGAGCTCCCTTCTACCCAGAGGCAGAGGCTGAGGTGGGTGTTACTCCATTCCGGGAGGCCTGAAGGACAAGGCCATGTCAGATCTGGGGACCAGGCACTCTTCTGATTCAGGGGACAGCTGTTCTCCCCATCCACCTGATCAGCTACAGGACTCTCCCAGGTGGTGCCGCAGGAGCCCCTGAGCGGTGAGGTGTTTAGCATCCCTGAGCCTCCGTTCCTCTCTGAAGATGGAGCATCATTAACCTCCTCTCAGGGCAGCGTGAAGGTTGGAGACGGGGCACCTAAGGATCTCGGCTTGGTGCCTGGCAGGCGACCGGCACACCGTTAGTCCAAGCAGCTGCTACTAGCATAATGATGCTGCTGCTGATTTTCCGTCCTCCCTTCCAGAACTTGATCTTTCTCTTAAAAGGCTCCCCCTGTTCCTTTTGTTCACTTCACCGTGCTAGAGCATCCTCATTAACTCAAGTGCTCAGCGATGTTTCTTGTTTCGCCTCCCTGGCTCCTCTCACCTGCTGTGACTTTGGGAAGGAGGGCTCCCAGGAGGGAGTGAGGCCAGAAGGAAACGCAGGAACCTTCAGGGCACAGCCGCCCTGGGCAGCTCCCAGGGGCCTGTTGTTGGTGGTAGGGAAAGTGCTAATGCCTGGGCTGTGCAGCCGCAGGGGGAGAAGCCGCCTTCCGCCTTCCGGGGCAGAAGGATACACCCACATTCGAAAGGCAAGCAAACGGCCTTGGATAAAACACGTCATGCGAGTTGGAGGGGCTGGGATTCATCATTATATTTTTCTAAGACTTCAAGTCCTCCCGTGTTAACTCTAGGCCTGTAAACCATGCCATACAGGATGTAGAATGAAGGAGAGATTTTCCCCCACTCTAGAAATAGCCGCCAAGCAGACAGATTCCACCCCATGCTCACCCACATGCTGCCAACAGAGCATCAGATCTCATTGTTACCCAGGGAGAAGGGGATGGATGTGAAGTCAGAACTGGCAGTGGGAGGGGGAGAACCCGGGTTCACCGAGTGCCTACACTGTGTCAGGCCCTTCCCACAACACAATGAACTTGAAGGTGCACAAAACTCTCTTGTTATGGGCTAAATTGTGTCCTCCCCCCACCCCCCACCCCCCACCTCCAATCCCATTGTGGAAGTCCTGACTCTCAGTCCCTCGGAATGTGGCTGTTTGGAGGTAGTCCATGATAAGCCTTTAAAGGTTTGATTAAGGTAAA
Organism: Ia io; assembly: GCA_025583905.1. Classification (NCBI taxonomy): domain Eukaryota; kingdom Metazoa; phylum Chordata; class Mammalia; order Chiroptera; family Vespertilionidae; genus Ia; species Ia io. Next base: position 9,941,911 of record JAJQQW010000013.1, read on the forward strand.
ACGAAGCAGCCTGGCTGAGGTCACGGAGCCGGTAAGTGGCGGAGTCAGTCCTGAAGACAGGTCTGTTGGACTCTGAGGCCTAGTCTCTGTCCTCTACACCAGCTGGTGAGAGTGGGGGCTTTGGAGTCAGTGTTCCTGGGTTTGAATCCCAGCTCTGCCCCTTCCTGGCTCTATAGCTTTGAGCAAGCTGCGTAATCTCACTGTGCCTATGTTTCTACATCTGCAAAATGGAGCCACAGAAATTTCTACTTCAGACGCTTGTAAAGGGGGTTAATGAATTTTAAAATGAGCTAATACATAGATATATATAAAATGAACAATGTGGGGGTCACCAACCCCCACCACAATTGAAAATCTAGGTCTAACTTAAGTCAGCCCTCCACATAGCTGGATTCCCAACTTGGAATCAAAAATAGTATATGAAATAAGAAATGTGTATATTGGTCTCTGCACCCAGTTCCTGCTAATATTTGCTCTTTTATCCTGGTTCCTGACACTGAACTCCTAGAACCCTAGTGATTCCAGGGCGACGGCCTGTCTGACACAGAGCTGCCGATCCTTTGGGATTTCCCGGGTGATGGGAGCATCTTTTGTCCTAATGAGGTGACTCGGGTGGGTTCCTGGATGGGGCTGGTCACCCGCAAGACCAAGCCCTGGGTGGACGCTTGGAACTTTCTGGAGAGGGGAGAGGAATAAAGTGGAGTTAATAAGGGATCACATCTACGTGATGGAGCCTCCACAAGGATCTCAGAAGGTAGGGGTGGGCTCAGAGCTCCCAGGTTGGTGAATAAGAGGGCGACCATGTGTTGGGAAGGTGTCACACCCGAAACGCCAAGGGACAGAAGTCCCTGTGCCCGGGACCCTGCTGGACCTCACCCGATGTGTCCCTTCATCTGGCTGTCCCTTTATATCCTTTAATATCCTTCGTAATAGACTGGTCATTTAGAGAAACTGTTTCCCTGGGTTCCGAGAGCCATTCTAGCAAATTCAGTGAACCTGAGGAGGGGTTTGTGGGAACCTACGACCTGTGGCCAGTCGGTCAGTAGCACAAGTCACAACCTGGATTTGCGATTAGCATCTGAGGAGGAGACGGGTAGAGTCTTGGGGGGCTGGGCCCCGAACCTTTGGGCTCTGCTGCTAACTTCAGGTAAACGGTGTCAGAACTGAGTTGAACTGTCGAATACTCAGTCTGTGTCACAGAAATGGTCTGTGTGAGAGAAAAGCCCCCAAACATCTGGTGTCTGGAGCGTTGTGGGTGACAGGAAAGGAAAACAGCATTTTTCCTCAACAATGTAACATACTTGGTGCTTGACACATGGTAAGTGCCCAATAAATGCTAGATAATACTTACTCACTATTATTATTACTATCATTATTATCATTACTAGTGTCCCGGTGCACGGATTCGTGCACATTGAAAGGAAACTAATTAGAAGAAAGACTCCTGCGGTAATTACATTACTGCAAAAAATTACATGTCAAAATAGTATATATAATATAGCATTATAAAATTAAAACACGTGTGTGATTGGTGCCAGTGAGAGCTTTATATGTATTGCACATGTGCAAGTCAACGTTTTTAAATTGCCAGTGCGCGTCACATGTACTGGCCAGACGGATGGTCGGTCATTTAGCCTTTTATATATAGAGACTAGAGGCCCGATACACAAAATTCGTGCAAGAGTAGGCCTTCTGTCCCCGAGCTGCTGGCACTGGCTTCGCTCCGGCACCTGGCACCCAGGCTTCCCTTGCAGCCCTAGCTTTGTCTGGAAGGTCATCTGGAAGGACGCCTGGTCTAATTAGCACATTACGTTTTTATTATTATAGACTAGAGGCCCGATGCACAGAATTCATGCAAGGAGCTCAGCCCTCGCAGCCCTGCCTGCCTTGGCTGGCCCTTGCAACCCCAGCTTTGTCTGGAAGGTCGTCTGGAAAGTTGTTTGGCCGTCTGGTCTAATTAGCATATTATGCTTTTATTATTATAGATTATTATAGATTCTTGCTGAGGATCCTTAATAATCTGGTCCAAAGTTCTCATTTTACAAAATCAATAAATTGAGGCCCAGAGATGGAAAACGTCTTAGAAGTTCTGAAAACCAGGTCACTGAAGCCTAGTCCAAAGTCCCGTCCACCGTTTTGGGGAGGCTCAAGGAAAGAAAGGCTTGAATGCAGAGTTTTATTTCTAGTGCCTTCTAAAGGAAGGGTGTGCAGTGGAGTAAAGGCACCAGGGCTGCTGGGAGTGGAAGACTGATACTGCGCCTGTGTCCTCACACACTCCCCCAGCCACCCCCAAGCATCACTGAGGCCAGACACTAATGCGCGATGACACGGGACGCTGTAGCAGGGCATTCGAAACAAAAAGGAGCAACCACTGAAAATCCTCATGGGCCAAAGGGCAGAATAGAGGACATGCCTCAGGTCAAGTCCCGAGAAAGTAAGATTCAGGAAAGTTCTAAGGAGAGAAGAAACATGGAAAGATTCCCGCAGGAAAGCCACTGATGAGCATGGGTGCTAATGGATCTTTAGGAGGTTGTGAAAGTAGGGCACAGCAGACATCCATGTGGACTGTCTTATGAAGCTGTGCTGCTGGGAATGCCCACAGGGGTCCCAGACAGGAGAGGAGCCCCTGCCTAAGAAAGGGGGGACAGGAGAAGCCGGCAGCTACGCCTGGTCATGAGCTCCAGGACCCAAGAGGTCTGTAGCTGTTCCCCAACAGTGTCCAGGTGTTCGTCAACAAGTATTCACTGAGCACTTCTGGGTGCTCTGCCCTTTGCCCTGGGGATGAAATGAGCAAAGCAGACACAGCCCCGCCCTTGTGGGCCTCTGTCAGGCGGGCAGGGAGACGTGGGGCGAATGGTCACCCAGGCGGAAGGGAGCTATGAACAGAGGCAACCTGCCACAGAGAAGCAAGCCTGATGCTACACGAGCACATGACACAGGAGTGTTTGGCTGGGGCCTGAGAGCCATCACCAAATAAGGGCTCTTAAGCTGAGAACTGAAGGATCAGCAGCAACTAATGAGGCAAAAAGGGAGGAGGAGATGGGGAGAGTGTTCCAGACCAAGGGAAATTCACGTGCAAAGACCCCAAGACTGGGGGGAGCATGAAATTCAAGGAAATGAAAGCAAGCTAGAGGGGCTGGAGTGCAAGGAATGTGGGAGAGAGGGGTGTGAATTGAGGCTGAGAAAGTAGGTCAGACAGGGCCTGAGGACCAGGACAGGGAGGCCCCTGGGACCAGGCTAGGAATGCCTGGGGACCGGACCAGGGAGGCCCAGGGACCGGACCCAGGGAGGCCTGACCACCAGACCATGGGGCCTTGTCAAACAGATTACAGAATTTGGTCTCCTAACAGCAGTGGGAAGTCATTGAAGGGTTTTAATCAATAAATCACAGGTCATGTTTGTGTTTTATAACGATGATTCTGACTGGTGCAGAGGATGGATTGGTGGGGCTGGGCCTCTGAGGAAGTTCAGGGGATTAATGATAGTAGTTAGATGAGGGTGGTGCTGGTGAGTATGGAAACCAATGCCCAGATACGAGAGATTTATATGAAAATCGCCACATACTACACAGGCCTGGAATGGGGCGGGGAGGGGGGCGGGGAGGAGGGAGGGAAAGAGCCGATCGAAGATGAATCCTGCCATAGATGGACGGGGATGCAAACACTGAGACAGGGCGCCCCGGAGAGAGAGAGGCCCCGGGCTTGATCTTAGAATCGCGTTGTGTGAAGTTATGTGACATCCATGACGAGGCGCTGATAGGAGGCGCTGACGTTTGCTGAATCCTCGCTCTGTGCCAAGTACTCGGCGAGGCCCTGGAGAGAAAACGATTAACCAAACAGATTCCCTGTCCTCACACAGCGCGTGCTCAGCCTTGGCTGCACACGGACTCACCTGGGAATCTGACAGCTGCTGATGCCTGGCTCCTGCCCGCAGGGAGTCGAGTTAATGGGGCATCAGGGTGTTTAGGGGCTCCCCTGGCGAGTCCAAGTGCCGTCAGGGTGGAGAATCACAGCTTTAGAGCCTGCAAAACCCGGAGTGGCCTGCGTCTAATCACACAAAGAGAAAGGAGCAAAACGACTCGTGAGCGTAGGCTTTCAGGACTTAGAACAGAAACGCCGAAGCACACGGGCGTAATGGGAATCATGTCATTTGGATATTAAACCAGTATATTTCCATCCTTAGTAGTTCCTGGCTCCCAGTGGCCCCTGGCTCCCCTATTGAGAGCAGAGCTGGCTGACTCGGACTGCAGGGCTCCCTCCATGACACACAGGAACATTTCATTCCCCCTGTGCCTGTGGGGAACGGAAATGGGTGACAGCGATCCCGTCTCCAAAAGAGCTGATGCCCTAACACAGCGATAAGTCCGATGTGACACAAGCAGAATGTGACCCACATCAGGGGTCAAGGATCACCATCAGCGCCAAGGAGTGGCGGAGAGGCAAGGGCGCTCTCGTGTTTTACTCCCTTTCCAAGTCACTGCAGTGGACCACTCGGGTCTCACCCCTGAACTGAACTCGCCCTTGAACTCGCTCTGAGAGCACACATTCCTCGGTTTTCCCGGAAAGAAAGCTGACAGCCGGGCAGAGAAAACGTTGCATGTGCCAGGCAAGTGGCACTTCAGCCACATTGTGCCAGGTGCTCCTGTCACGCTGTCTGCCGACCGCGCCCAGCACTGCTCAGACGTCAACCCCCCCTCCCCGCTTCCCTGCAGGCCGGTGGGGAGGGAGGCGCCGCTTTCATTAGCCTTTGGGAAGGGAGGGAAATGAGGCACCTGGGAGGGATGCAGAGGCCTCTCTGGGAGCAGCAGGGACCTGGGAAAAGCAAATCCTGACCTGCAACCTCCAGCTAAAGTGCTGCTCTCCCACCCCTGCCCCGACTCCAGCTGTATGTTTATTGCCCAGTGTTCCCTGAATTCCTCCTAACAGCCCCCCATCACGCACGCACACACATACGCACACACATACGCACACACATACGCACACACATACGCACACACATACGCACACACACACACACACACACACACACACACACACACACACACATACACACATACACACACATACACACACACACATACACACACACACACGATTATCAGCAGAGCCACAGCCTGAGTGCGCTGGGCTGTGCTTCCCACCTTCGGGTGGACACTGGCGGACAGTTCTGCAGTCTCACAATTCTCCCCAAGTGACATCAGATGGAAACCAAGCCAACGCTTAGCCTTCCACCCACGGCCCTCCCAGGAGACCAGTCAGGGGTGTCAGATGGAGCCCCTGGCCTCGAGGGAAGATTTCGGAGCTTAGATTCTTGTCCCTTAGCCCGTGTAAGCCGTGTGGGGTTGCAGGGTGATCAGATCAAGGCGTTTCAGTGACGCTCGTCTGGCTGCACCGTGCACAGGAGGCTTGGCCAGGTGAGCCCGTAAACAAAGGCAGGGCGCTGACAGAACCAAACCCTCAGAAGCCCAACGTGTCGTCAAATAGGCTGGAGATGCAGGAGACGCTCCCAGCCCGGGAGCGGGTGCTGTGTTGCTCTCGGCCGCAGGAAGCAGGACCTCCGGGCTTCACTGCCAGCCCAGCTCAGGCTCCCCCGACGGCCCGGCCACGGCTGCGCCAGGACAGGCAGGCCCTGTTTCCAGGCCACGACTCCAGACCCATGGATGTCCCTCTGTCCCACAGATCCCCACGAAGAGGATCCCCGGTGCTCTGAGGCACTCCCAGAGTCGAGGAGGACTTTCCTGCGTTCTTCCCACCTCTCTCCTGCCACCACCGGCCTCTTCCCAGCACGGAATGGAGAAGTGCTGCCGCCCGGATGCCCCTGTTGCACAGACGCCTGGGACAGAGGAGGACTGGGAGTTAGACAGCCCATCTCCTCTTGCCCCTGGACCCAAACGTAACCTTCAGCTCTGCGAGGACTGCCGTTCAATTTCTCCACCCGTTCCACAGGGGACAGCGATACATCCAGGACATTCCAGCACGGTACCAGGCACAGCGGTACATATAAAACAACAAACCAGACACGGGCTCTGTCTGCAAGGGATGACTGAAGTCCAGAAGGTGCTTAATACTATTCACACATGTTCATTAGGAGAGGCAGAATGTGACAGAACGTGACAGAATCCCAGGGAAACCGTGGAGGGAAAAGCCAGAGGCGGAGGGGATGCTGAAGGCAGAGACTGGGGGATGGTAGATTCTGACAACACACACACAAACCTTGCCAATCTAACACTCGGAAGTCAAACAAGGGAAATGGGCTTCTCAGGACTGCAGAGAAGAAATGGGCGCATGTGCCCTGCAGCCCACCACGGCCACCTCCGGGGGCTCCAGGATCCTTGCAGGAACTGGGCAGCCAGCGGGGCCCCCACCCCCCAGCACTCCAGGCTCCGTGAAGGTTGCCTGAAAAATGCATGGTCTCTGCCTGAGAGGAGGCAGGCCCGGCAGAGCTGCCAGGGGACTTCTAGCTCAGGGCCATTCAGAGTCACGTGCTCCCTCAGCAGCATGAAATCCTTGGCAGGTTGGACGCTGTGGGGCATGGGGTCCTGGCTGGAAAAGCGCCGAGTAAGCCTTTCCAGGCCACACGGGGCCCCATTGGCCTGGAGGCCCCCGGCAGCCCGCCTGGCGGTCCCTTCCTCAGGGCCACCCACCCCTCAGGGCCACCCACCGACGTCAAAGCAAAGAACACACAACACTCCCGTGGCACCTTCAAAGTTCGCTTTGTGCTTCTACAAACATCTCTGATGGTCACAACACCCCGAGAGGCCGGGACTCTGAGTTTCTCTTGCGGATCAAGTTTCTGTTGTACTTTTTCCCACTGTGTGCAGTCTCTACCCACAAGCACGCTCCGTGCCAACGCTGTCACCACCTTTGGCTTCCACACGCGTCACCGCCCACCTCCCCGGGAAGGACACTGTGAGGGCCAATGGTGTTTTGCCCTAAAAGGACTTAACTGTTCATCCGGGGGTCCCACCTGGAGAATTAAAATAACAATTAAGCCCAGCCATGGTGGCTCAGAGGGTGAGTGTCAACCTATGAACCAGGAGGTCACGGTTCGATTCCCAGTCAGGGCACATGCCCAGGTTTTGGGCTCCATCCCCTGTGGGAGTGGGCTGGCAGCTGCCGATTGATGATTCTCTCACATCGTTGATGTTTATATCTCTCTCCCTCTCCCTTCCTCTGTGAAATCAATTAAAATATATAGTTTTCAAAAGTAACAATCAAGCCCTAACTGGTTTGGCTCAGTGAATAGAGCGTCAGCCTGCGGACTGAAGGGTCCCAGGTTCGATTCCGGTCAAGGGCATGTACCTTGGTTGCGGGCTCATCCCCAGTAGGGGGAATACAGGAGGCAGCTGATCAATGTTTCTCTCTCATCGATGTTTCTAACTATCCCTCTCCCTTTCTCTCTGTAAAAAATCAATAAAATAAAAGAACAATTAAGAGGCATCAGAAGGCAGCATTTGAGTGTGCATCAGATAAAGTGGGCTGACACTGAAGTGACATGGACACCAGAACCGGGAAGGCACAGCGCCCCAGGGGGTTGGCTGGCGTCTGACACTTAATAGAAACGCAACTTTCTTCTTTTTTTGTTGTGTTTTTGTTTTGTTTTGTTTGTGTGTGTTTTTTTGGACAATCGATCCTCATTGTTTGTGGTAAACGTGTTCTATAAATTCGCCACGGACGCTGAGTTAGTGACTACGGAACCACGGCTCCCAGAGGAAATACAGGCTTAGGCTCCTTCCAGCTCCTGGTAAAACAATGGAGCCGCCTCACATACGTTTTGACGGATTTCCCCTTTCTTTTCCTGGATGCAGCAGATTGTTGATCCATTAACACTGAGCTCATGGCCAACAGCACCAGAACACACGCCCGCGTGAAGCTTACCCGGCACACCTGTTTCTCCGCAAGGCTCAGCACAGCCTTCTGGGGCTCAGGGACACTGGACAGCACTTCACCTCTACACTACGGGGCACTTTAAACAGAGAAATCATCCACAAAACGTGCTAACATGCACACAGGCGGCATTGCAGAGGCCCCGGACAGGATGCTTGTGTGTAGAGTGAGGCTGCACCAGACCCAGGGCGCGGCCTCCGTGGGCCTCAGCTGGGCACGTGCACGTGGGGCCCCTCGGGTTTCTGGCTGTTCTGCTCTGCACGTGTCAGCGAACAGCAGTGAGAGTGCGATGGGAATGGATTTGGGGGATTGAAAATAAATATCAGCGGGCAGGCACATTGGCAAATACGGACGGAACCCGTGAATAATGAGGATTGCCTGCACTCTGCTCCAGAGGGGCTGTGAGGAGGCACTCGGTCCATGTCTGTGGAATTGAATTGAAACTCGAAGACGGGGGAGAAAATGAATGTGCGGCTGACAAGGCGAGGGTGAGAAGCTGGCTCTGTGTAAGAGTGATGGGAGGCGGCATGGCCAGTGGGGAAGGTGCGGTCAGATGGGGAGGGCTGTGAACATCAGGAGAAGGGCGTATAAGCTTCGCCCTGTAGATTACTGAGAACCTGGCAGGTGCAGAATCGGAGGAAAGCAGAGACGTTGTGTAAGATCCCCACGTCTCAGTATCCATCCAAAAAGAACAGAGCCAGGGTCCAGGCAGGATGAATGCTCCACGGGCAGTCCCCACCCCATCGCCGCTTCCCCACAGGGTCGCTTACCTGCCTGTCTTCTTTGCTGGCATTCCCTACAGCCCCTGACGTGCCCCAGACACTGGCACATGCCTGATAACAGCTGAGTCCTCACAACAGGGGTGGGCGGTGTTATCACTCAGCCCTCTTACAGGCAGGGAGCAGACAGGTCGGGTGGAGCTCTTCAAACTCTCTCGGAGCTGACAGCCTGAGGCCTGAGCCCTCCCGTCACCACGGACGGACCTGGCAGTTCTGCTTGCTCCCTGCTGAGTCCCTGCACCAGGAATAGAGTTGGGGCATCTGAGTGACTCCAGAACACAGGCTGAATGACTGTCCTCCCTAACCTTCCAGGCGAGTGGCATGTGGCACACTCCGAACCCCACAGACCCAGGGGCACACCCTCCGTTCTCCAGTGGCTTCCACCAGGGCCAACTCCAGGGCATAGGACCTATGCCCGTGGTCGGCAAACTGAGCCACATGCGGCTCTTTGGCCCCTTGAGTGTGGCTCTTCCACAAAATACCACGAGTCTATTCTGAAGAAGTGGCGTTAGAAGAAGTTTAAGTTTAAAAACTTTGGCTCTCAAAAGAAATTTCAATCGTTGTACTGTTGATATCTGGCTCTGTTGACTAATGAGTTTGCCGACCACTGCTCTATGCAGTCCCCCAACCCACGCTCAGAAGGACCTCGCACCTGGCTTAACGCTCTGCTGTGGCCGTCCTGAAATTCCTCAATTTCAGACAAGCGGCCCACGTCTCCATTTCGCATTGGGCCCTTCACATTCTGGAGCCAGTCCTGCTCCTGACTCCCCGGCCTCCTCTCCCACTGAGTGCTTTGCTGTTGGCCAAACCCGGGGACCAGAGACAAGTCTGAGCAAGCAGCCGCTGCTGTGTTGAGCGCTTTCCCTCCCAAGCGAACATGTACATTTCTGTTCTGGTGATGGAGCCAACTAATGCGTGTAACTTAATCACGCTGTTGTTTGCTCAGTCTGGCTGTAAACCGTGTCAACGCCATCCCCCTGGAGCTTGCGCTGCGGGTCGGGGAATTAACGCACGTCAAGCTCCTCGCGTGGCCCCCTCAGGGTTCTGCTCTCGGAATTTCTAACCCCGAGCACGTTGCACGTTGCACGTCAGCCCTGAGCCATGCCCTCTCCTGAATTACTGAATGACAGCACCTACTCTTTAAAAAGTCCTCACAGATCGGAGAGAGCAAAGCCAAGCCATGAAATGCTAATCACATATGGTTTCTATCTTTCCGTGGTAGACTCTTCCCATTAAGTGTTTTCAAAAAAAAATGATAAAGAAAATTGATCCCTTTCTCCTCCCCAGTGTAATCTGAATATAAGATGAAATTAAAATATACAAATAGCCATCTATCCCTAAGCCCTAGTTTATCAATCAAACAAATGGGTGGAAGCTCACTTTCTGGAGTCTGAATACTTTTTCTAAACTTAATACCATGGAAGACAAAACAGCAGTTGGCTGTTAGCCATAAGATACCAACATCTGGCACTGCTGAGAAATACAGCAGGGTCCAAAGGCAGGATGTGGGTGGGAGAGAGGCTGGAAAGGGAGAAGAAGACCCTGGTTCTGGCCCTAGTTCTGCTCCTGGAATTGGGTTCATATCAATTCACGCTCTGGGCCTTGGTTTCCTCCTCTGAAAAACGCTGACAAAAATATTCGGTAGGAGTGAGATTAAATAAGACCATGGATTCAAAAAATAAATAAATAAAAACACGTTGTGAGTCCTTAAAGTTTTCTTCTAAACTAGAAGGTGCTCCTGGGACAAGATGTTGCACGTGTTCAATGGGCCGTCCGAAGGCCACGCTGGATTCTAGCAGCTCCCAGGGAAAGTGCCAGGACCCTGGGCGGAGTTCAGGGAACCCAGGCACCAGGGAGGCACGCTCACAGCGCAATGGAAAGAATTTCCACCCCCGGGGCCTGCCAGCCCTCGGCCTCCTAACGAGATCAGATGCTGCGTTTGGAAACAGCCAACCCGATCGTATTCTTCACACTTCTAATTATTTCATGATTTGTACACATTCTGGCAGTTGCTTCAAGGCTGTTTTATTAATTCACAGATTTTCACTATTTTTGCTTCTCCTTTTCTTGCCAATTAGCTGAGCATCTGGGGAGAGCTACAATGGGAAACAGCCCTCCCTCCTCCTCAGCCCCCACCCCTACCACCAGGGACCTTATACCTCAGAGTGAGACTCAGAAATCACCATGGGAGACAGATGGATGGGGGTGGCCTGGTGGGAGCTTATTCCCCAGTGATTAAACGTCTGCTTGCTCTGTGTTGAGAGAACACCCTGGGTCACCCCTCCCACTGCCTAATGCTGACACCACGCCTACCCCAGCCCTGTGGCTCACACTCAGAATTGAACATCTCGGGGAGAATGCTGCTGTTGCCAGATTTGGTTCGCTAACCTCATGAAGATTCTCCCATTAGGCTTCAAAAAAGTGGAAGAGAGCACCCGTTGCAGCCAGGGCTCTGGTGTGGCCTGTAAACACCATCCAAACTCATGGCCAAGGGAGACCCGCGCCCCCCCAACGTGTCATTCCTGGCCAGGGACCTGGTTCCAGTCCTGGCTCAGGGGCCTCACCTCGGCTCTCTACAATGGGGCTGATGACGGGTCTGTCCTCCTCGTCAGGTTACTGTGAGAACCAGTGTTAAATGCCGTGAGGGCTAATGCAGGCAAGGGGCCATGGCAAGCAGACGACCTTGGTGTTTGGTCTCATTTTCAAATCAGAAGGACAGGCTGAGGTCTGGCACGGAGTAGAAAACATGGCCAAAGCCTCTCCTCTCCTTGGGTTCCGGCCGGCCGACTCGGAAGCTAGAGGTAGAGAACAGGAAGGAATGTTCTGGAAGGGGGAGTCTGTGGGCTGATTTGGCCATTGATATCCATTGTACCCCCCTCAGATAATTTTTGTCAGCTTCTTACTTTCAGAATCTCCCTTCAGAGGGAGATCCGGGTGGGATCCAGCCAAGGAGATGCATCAGGAGCTGACATGGAGGCCCCTTGGCCAAGACCAGGGCGGGAAATGCATAAGTGCTGAGCTGGAATAGTAATGCTCTCCCTCCCTCCCTTCGCTACAGGGCTAAGGAAAACACCTATTTGTCTCACAGATTGATGGGGGCCTGAGTCACTGGGAGGTGGGTTTCCCTGTGCTTGGAGTCTAGAGAGCTCCTTAAAGTATAAGTTATACCCACACGATGAACCACATCACACACTGATTAACATGAGCAAAGAGCCCCTTGGGCAGTGGTCAGGGAATAGTGGGAAGGACAGGACAAAGCCTCCTTCTGAGCATCACTGAGACCTGGGTGCACGAGGAACACCAGGGACTGAGGCTGTGGTTCGTTCTGTGGATTTGGAGTGAAGCTCACTGCCGGAAGCCAGTTCTAGCATGTCATAATTGCAAGAGTTTCATCAAAAGATTGATGGAACTTGGTGACTCAACAAGGGCTAAGTCACATATGTTGTCACCTGTGGGAATGGCTGAAGGCATTTCCCCAAATCTGAAAAGGATGCATTAAATTGATTGTTTGCTACCAGACAGCTCAGGGCATCTTAATGTACATGTTATTGCCTCCTATTGGCCAAACACCTGAACAGCCGAAGGCAGTTCCCCAATCTGACAATGCTTCTGTATGAAACCCTACCCTTTGAAGTGTATATCTCCACCTTGCCTTAGGACAATTTTTGTTAATAAAAAGCAAGGGGTCCTGAGACAAGGAGAACTTGGTTTCTTCAGCCAAGCTCTTCTGCCTCCCCCAATATGCCTTTCAAAATTATGTTTTGTCTCTGGACTCTTATTTAATCTATGCACAGCCCTTTCTCCGGATTGCTGAACCCTTCTAGATGCCGGATCAAGACCACCGGCGTTAAATTGCACCCAACATCCGGCAGTTCACTTTCTGGAGTCTCTTGGGACCTCCAGTGAACTAGGCAGACCTTGTCTGGCCTAAGGTTTAAACTGAGGGAGGAGGGCAAAGACAGGAAAAGTGTGAGGAGGAGAAAAGGGAGGGGAAGGAGGACAAGAAAAAGGAAAACAGGCTCCCGTGGTGGGACAGTATGGGGACAATAGGCCAAAGTAATGGCCTTGATGACCACTTGGAACAAAGACTACTGACCGGCCCTCGCTGGTTTGGCTCAGTGGATAGAGCGTCAGCCTATGGACTGAAGGGTCCCAGGTTCAATTCCAGTTGCAGGCTCAGTCCCCAGTGGGGGATGTGCAGGAGGCAGCCAATCAGTGGTTCTCTCTCATCATTGATGTTTTCATCTCTCTCTCCCTCTCCCTTCCTCTCTAAAATCAATAAAAATATATATTTTTAAAAAGTCACTCTTTAAAAAAACCAATAAAACAAAAACTTAGAGCTGACTCAGCACTCTTTTAGTGGGCATTGGGTGCTCGAGGTCATGTTCTGAACGCATTAAGTTCTCTGAAGATCCCAAGGCAGCCAGAACTCCCCAGGAGGCCGCCACAGGGGGGTGTGACAGGGGGCCCCCCCAGGAAGGACACCTGCATCTCTCGGAAGAGGTGTTTCTTAAAACAACATTATCACCAGTGACACCAGCTACACAAACCTAACTTGCCGCTATTTACAGAAAGCAAGTAAAACCAAGGTACAAAACGTTGGATTTAGGCAAAAGACAAAGATGGTGCTTACTCTTTACTCCACAAAAGGAGTGACCATTGGTATGTTAAAAAAAAAACAAAAAAACACAACTGCTGCTTTTGAAAAAAATTAATTCACTGTATAAAAATCAGATAATGAAGATAAGAAAAAACCAGAAAGAATAACCCTAACACCCCACATAATCCTGGCTAACACTTTGATAACACTTCTACCTTTTGCTGTATGTGTATAATAACGTTTTATAAAAGGAAAACTAGGATGGTACAGTATACACTGTTTCATCAGCAATATACAATAACTCTGTGAACAAGGAGACTGCCACATTATTGAACCACTCCAGGGCATCATCACAAGTTGCACGTGTGCGGATTTCCTTTAAATGGTGTACCCTTCTAGAACCTTCAACCAAAGTATTTGCAAATTAAAACAACGTACAAATCTCTAGGAATGCAATTAGGACATCGTAACTTGGCTGGTGCTCTCCTATCCTGTTTCCATTTGTACAGCAGGCCCTAAAAAGCCCGGCTCCTCACATAGCCATCCCTTCTCCACCAGATGCTGATGAACACCCACTATGTTCCGTCGTTGTGTTAGTGCTAAGATACACCAGTACACCAGTAAACAGGTCCCTGCTCTGGGGGAACACTGCAGGGAGAGAAGACAGATAATACATAAGAAAACGGAGATGCCCTAAATGGTTTGATTCAGTGGATAAAGCATTGGCCTACGGACTGAAAGGTCCCAGGTTCGATTCTGGTCAAGGGCATGTACCTTGGTTGCAGGCACATCCCCAGTAGGAGGTGTGCAGGAGGCAGCTGATTGATGTTTCTCTCTCATCAATGTTTCTAACTCTCTATCCTTCTCCCTTCCTCTCTGTGAAAAATCAATAAAATATATTTTTAAAAACAAAAGAAAACGGAGATAAACAGATTAAAATCAGATTTCGATAGGGGCCATGAAAGAAATAGACAGAGATAGGTGACGTAACAGCATCTCTCCGGAGAGGGTTATTCTAGCTGGAAACCCTCTCTGAAAAGAGGTCGTTTGGTCTGGGGACCTGAAAGAAAAGGAAGAGCCATCCATGGAAACAGCTGGAGAAGAGTAGTCCAGGCAGAGAAAACAGCAAGTGCAAAGGCCCTGGGGCAGGAAAGAGCGTAGTATGTTCGAAAAAGAGACTAGTGGGGCTAACGCAAGGGGAGCAGTAAGAACGAGGTTGAATGGGCAGATCACACAGTCTTGTGTGGCACGGTAAGGCGTTTTAACGTTTTCCCAGAGTCCTGGGAAGCCGTGAAGTGTTCCCAGGAGGGCAGTGATGTCACCTAATTTACATGTTTACAAGTTCCCTCTGGCTGATTCCTGAAATGTGAAGAATGTGCTGGGGGGAAGCAAGAGTGAAAACGGGGAGACCAGTAAGGAGGCCACTGAGGTGAGCCAGGTGGGCGAGCTGGTGCTTGCCCTTGGATGTCACGGTCAAGGCGGAAGGGTGGAGAGAGGTAAGAAAGGCCTTCTGGGAGTGGGACTAATAAGATTTGCTGACAGGTCAGCTGGAAGGAACAAGGACAGGAAAAATTAAAGGAGGATTCCTAATTATGTAGTGTGGCTGACTCGGCATTTACGGTCCCCCTCACACACGGGAAAGTCTGGGGCACAAGCCGCGTTAGGAGGAATCTGAGTGAGTTTGTTAAAACTCGACCCGGCTGCACAACGCCTACAATTGTGTCGAGGTCCATTTCCCCTACTCCAAGGGCCTTGGTACTTCAGTCCCTGAGACCTGCTGGCCAGGTTCCGCCTGGGGATTAGCCGCTTCCTGAGCTGAGGCCCCAGGGAACTGACCCCACTCCATGGAGATTTTCCCCATCTCTGACCAAATAAATAGAATAGAATCCGTGATGCCCACAGAGCTACTTCAACTCCTGGGAAGGGGGCACGCTATAAACTGTTTCCTTCGCTGTCTCCTGAATTAACTAATAGTTGTGTAAACAGGAGAGATTTATCTTACTCCAAAGGCTTTGTCTCTGAAAAAAAATATATATATATCTTGGGACAGTATCTGAAATGGTAGCATTTATCTGACCGTCCAGGTCCCTGATTCCTCCCAGGGGTCACTGGCATTCACGCTCCTTAGGAATGACACTCAGGTTGCAAAGCCTGAAACCCATCTACTCGGCAATTGGTGGTGGCTGCTGTTCAACCACTTACAAAACGGTCTTTCTTGGCCTGGGAAATTATAGTTTTTTAAACAAATGCTGCCATTCCAAATCTTCTCTGCCTACGTCGCAGCCGCAAGTCAGGGACCCAGTGCCACCCGAGAGTGAACTGTTCTAGGAACATGCCAACCGTTATGTGCCGCCCAAGTCCCCCTTCAGGAATGAAGGGCTTACTGCCACGGCCACAGGGGGTGCAGCCCCCCCCTAAGAACAGCCTTGACGGAATAGAGCCCAGCTCATGCTCCCTTCCCGGGGCAGCCCACATCCAAGGACAAGCTGACACGAGGGTATAAAAGGCCCACAACTCGGGGCCACCCTGAAGGGCCATTCCAGCTGCAGAAGCTCCCGGCGCCCCTGGGACTGCCTCACAGCCCAGCGTATCCTCAGTCCCGCTTCCCTCTCTCTCCTTTCCCAAGAGGCCTCCCTAACAAGGGCGCTTAGCAATGACCTTGTCACAGAGCCTGCTTCCCAGGGAGCCCGCCGGCCTGCAATGACCTTGTCACAGAGCCTGCTTCCCAGGGAGCCCGCCGGCCTGCCTCCACTGTGTGATGCCCGGGGCAGGCCCCCAGGGAGACAGGGCTGGATCCAGCGGTTGGACCCTGAGCCCCGGCCCCTCCCACGGGCTCTGGTGTAGCAGGGAGGCCTGCTCGGAGCACCTCGCTCCCCCTCCTGCAGCACCCAGTGCTTCTGGGGAAGCTCCCTCCAAGGCCGCCTTCTCTGGAGGCCCAGGCCCTCACCCCGCAGCCACGCCCAGGCCTCGTGGTTCTCCCTCCTCCTCCTCTTTGGCTCACTTTTGATCTCTTCTTAATCTGTGGCCTACATCCGGCCTCCCCTTATCATAAAGTCCATTGAGATCACAGGGAACTATAAGGGCTGTGCATTGGTATTACGGATGAGGGCAGTCTCCCCAAACAGGTTGTAAAGGCCAACGCCAGAGACTTAAGTGTCTCCCATGCCTAGCCCAGCGCAGGGCACAGATGGCAAACATCAGTGACACCACTGACAGTGATCTGTGCACAGCAAACGGGGCCTGTGCTCATGCCAAGTGCCAAATAAATGGTGCAAAGTATCCTGAAAACTGGGAGAAGGAAGAGATGGAAGAAACTCCAGGGAAATCAGAAGAACAACTTGTATAATAACTAACTCGCCGGAGACAAGGGAGATTTCATTTCTAGGGGAAATTTTGTTCTTAGTAGCACTTCTACTCCGTCTTATGAAGAGCTTAATTCTCCAGCTCACCATCCCTCTCGCCTCCCATTTGGGGTCCTGACTGTGCTGATTAACAACTCTGGAGAGAAAAAAGAAACAAATCTCAAATCTTAGTGGCTCCGGCAACGGGTCTGTTTTGGGGAGTCAGCCAAAACTGATGGTTTCATGGCAGACTGGGGCTCTCTGTGACTCTTCATCTCTCTGGATTACTCCCTTGCCTCCAAACCTTACTGGCTCCTTCTGCCATTAGGATTAAGTCCAATTTTTCTCCCTTGCGTTAAAGGCTTCCGGCTCACATAGATACCTCCCTACTCCCACTCCCCACGGCACCATCTATCTTCAAGATACATTTTAGAATGTAAGGACACGTGTTATTTCTGTCCTCTAGTTGGGTTCTGTTCAGGTCTGCTTTCTTCATGGAGGTGGGAACCTGAAGGACAAGCACCTTCTGTCTTTTGTCTGGAAGGCAGTATGGTGAGAAAGAGCGTAAGCGTTCAAGTTGGAGGCTTTGAATCTCAGCTTCACTGCTTACTAACCAGGACACGTGGTTCAAGCTACTTAGCCTTCCCAAGCCTGTTTTCTCATCTGGAAAATGGGGATAATAGGACCTTCTTCATAAGGTTGATATGATTCAATGAGTGAATGTGTGGAAAACACTGAGCACAGTGGCCAGTAATGAACAGATGCTTGGTGAGATACTATTAAATATTATTCTTCCCCTTTCACAGCTTTCAAGGGCCCTGTTTCCTAGCAAAGCAAATGATAAAGAGGCCACTTGGCTCAAAAGGAATACAAATAAGGTCAAATAATTATTAGGTTGATAGTTACATAAATAAAAAGATAACCTCTCCAAAGACAGAAGAGAAGATATAGGGTTTGATGGGGCTGGGCATTGACGGAATTTTTTCTTTCTGTATATTATTGTAATACTAGAGGCCCGGTGCACAAAATTCGTGCACGGGTAGGGTCCCTTGGCCTGGCTGGTGATCAGGGCCGATCACCTCCTCCTTCCCTCACTCCCTCAGTGCCCCGCCACCACCACTGGTCGCCCGCCATGTTCCGCGCCACACCCTGGTGATCAATGCACATCATAGCAAGCGATCAAACTCCCGTTCTCCTGGTCAGAAGGGACACTTTGCATATTAGCCTTTTATATATAGAGGTTCTTTGTGCTGCAATATTTTTAACAACGAAGAGCAGACATGATCTGCATATTGAACTGTGTAGCCTCACTTCTTCCCTAGGTGCATACAGTGGACAGGCAATGTCGATCAGCCAGAGTGATCCAGTGAGTGCAGGGATCTCGGGTCCTGGGCCACAGGGAGGGGCAAGCTCAACAGGCAGGTTTCACGCCAGACTTTCTAGAGAGGGACCTGTGCCTCTGCATTTTATTAACCAGTTCCTCGGGTAATTATATGCTCCTGAAAGTTTGAGAAATTCTAGAAAGAATCCCAGATTTGGAATCAGAAGATGCAAGTTTTAGTCTTAGCTCTGCAACTGTCTTTTAGCAAATCACGTGTCCTCCTGGGTCCCATTTTGCTTTTCTACCCTAACGCTTCCATCCGGGTGATCGTGAAGGCCCCTTTGGAAAGGAGAAGGGTCAGTCACATTCTCCTCGGGGAACCCCTGCCGAAGGCAAAACGTTGGCCGGAGAGCCTGGGTTCCTGGGGATAACTAAATAATCTTTGGGACAAATAAATATTCAGCAAGTGATCAGGCCTCAGCAAAAGTGAAGCGCATGACTACTGTTGCCAACCCAAATAAAGAGGCTGCACAGTCTGCATTTCCTTGGGAGAGTCAACACCCCAGTTCTGGTTGTGGCCGGCCACTCTGCAGCATAGTCCAGCGTCCCTGCTCAGCCAAGCTCCCCGTGGTCCGGCCCAAGGTTGTGCCTCTGTCACCCTCAATGCAGCCAGAAAGGACAGCAGAGGGGCAGGGGACAGGCACATCAATCCGGCTTCTGGTTCTCAGCTTTGGTAAAAGGATGAAGTGGTTAAAAATAACGCCTAAAGGTTCCCCCGAGTATGAGTATGTCATGGCCCTGGGGAACGAAGGTTTCCCGAAAACACCCAGGAAGACAGGGGCACTCATCAAGGACAATTGAGATTTGCTTGTCTCATTGGACAAGTCAAGGATTCTAGGCCCAGTTTAATGTAAACGCCTGAATTTCGATGAGGCATTTCATGTGCTGGGTAAATATAATGACTCACAGAAAAATAAATTGTGGCTGATCATTTCACTTTTCTGATGGAGGATCAGACGTCTGAATTGCAGACTAGTTAGTATATAATACAGGATCTCCTACACCTTCAGCTAGGCATCTCTGGCTGGATCCTGTTAATCTAGGCTTATAGAAATTTGAGTCTTCACAATAGATCCTTCAAATACTTCTTTATTTTGCAGGGTGGGTGGCCAGGCAGGTCAGAAGCATCATGATACATGAAGGGTGATGGGAGAACTGAGCATGTTAAGACTACAGATGGAGCCCGGCCAGCATGGCTCAGTGGTTGAGCATCGATCTATGAACCAAGAGGTCACGGTTCAATTCCCGGTCAGGGCACATGCCTGGGTTGTAGGCTCGATCCTCAGTGTGGAGTGTGCAGGAGGCAGCCGATCAATGATTCTCTCTCGTCATTGATGTTTCTGTCTCTCTCCCCCTCTCCCTTCCTCTCTGAAATCAATAAAAATATATATATATATATTTTAAAAAGAATACTGACAGAAGTGAGTTGGCTTCAAATATTGGAAAGATTGCTGTGAAAGGAGGGATCCAATTGATATGGGGTTGATCTGGAAGATAAAAAAGGGTTGTCAGATACATACATATTACAGAGGACATGGGACATGTTCGAGAAGGAACAATGACAATTTGTCAAGGACCACATGAAGAAGTCTGGCATTGGATAAACTCTGAGCATCACTTCAGGGCAATGACTTTAGGATTCTATAAACAAGGACAGTTACAGACAGAGCTAGAAAACAAGATGGATGAGGATGAGGATGAGGTTAAAGGTCTATGGCTCCGAGGTGGAGTCAAGGTAACAGGAGTGTTCTAGAGAGGATTTTAAATCCTAAGATGAGTGAGTGAATCAGAAGTGCTGTCCCATTTCTTCCCTTTGACTCTTGGTATGGCAACCAATTGAGCCACAAGGATAGCGGCAGTCAGTGCTCCCCGCCTCTCAGCTCCGGGATCAGACAGTTCGGCAGAACAACTTCATCTGCTCTGCAACCGAGTTGGTAACGAGACCCCCGTACGTGGAACTCCTGAGTGAAACCGACTGGAGTGTGTGAAGAGCTTAACAAACTGGAATAAGCAGGAGTCTAAAATCAAAAGCAGTTTAATCCCTGGAAAGTCAAGTTTGACAGAAAGTAATATCATGGGGCTTTTCCAGGGGCTTATCCTTCTCTTTAACGGTTTAAAGTGCTTTAACCCCTGTACTTTATTTCCTACCAGGCACAGCATTAAAAATGGAACCATTTTTCTCCTTGAGTTAAAAGGCACAAGTTTTCTCTGTGGAAAAAAGAGAGAGAGAGAGAGAGGTCTTCAATCTTGACTCTGAAATGACAGAAACTACCTATTTGTTATGTGTAAGTTGTTCTACCCAGCACAGGCTAACTCTAGTGTCAGGCTAACTCTAGTGTGCCTCATTCGAGAGAACCTGCGAAAATCTAAGAGCGAAGAGAAAACCCACTGAGAATTATTCACTTCATTAAAGGGTCCTCCACTTGGCACAAGTCATGGAAACACAAAGCCTTAGAGCTGACACCTTAGAGATGAGGTTGACGGTGGGGACAAGGATAATGATTGTCCTCATTCATTTATTTTACGGCCATTTATGCCAGACTCACCAATATAAGCCCTCTCAACTATACTATCTCATTTAAGCCTCAAGACAATCCCAAGAGGTAAATGATAGCAAAAGAGGAAACAATCTATATATATAAAAGCCCAGCGACCGAACAGCGGAATAACCAGAACGACCAGTCGCTATGACACGCATTGACCACGAGGGGGCAGATGCTTGATGCAGGAGCTGCCCCCTGGTGGTCAATGTGCTCCCTCAGTGGGAGTGCCATTTGGCTGACCAGGCTGACTGGGATGAGTGGTGCTCCCACAGCAGGCAGATCCCCACAGGCCACGCCCCCCCCCACCAGTGTATGAATCCGTGCACCAGGCCTCTAGTATTTTATAAAAAAGGAAACAATATTTTACGATGAGGCTCGGGGAAGGTAAGTACTCAGCCTGAGGTCTCACAGAGGGCGAGCAGCTGAGCTGGGATTTAAATCCAGGCGGTCTGACTCCATCCTGTGCTCCCTCCACTACACACCACAGTGCCCAGGCACTTTCAAACTTTCTCTTTAGCTGTAACAGCCCTCTTCCTTTTTCTCCCCACACAACCAATAAAAATAGTGGTGCTGTGACTAATACATAGGTAAGAAGAGTTCAGGGCCAACCATTAGCCCCTGAAATGACCCTGAGGAACCCTAATGATCCTTGGAACCCAGTTTGTAAACCAGAAGTCGAGTCCAAAGCCCTCATTTTACGGAAAGTAAACTGAAGTCAAGGGAAGTAATGTAACTGGCTCAAGCTCACTTAACTAGTCATGGCTAGTTGTGAACATGAACATAAGTGAGGTTTCCACGCACACACACACACACACACACACACACACTAGGTGTCTTGAAAGAGTTGGGAACCTCAGCTAAACACTTCAGGTAGCCTCTGGCCTGCAATGTGCTTAAAACCATCCAAAGCGTATTCCCACATGTCTATTCTTTTGACGAATTACAACCGAACGTGGCCAACCTTGTGTATCCTTGAATCTAAATTATCATCCTTCCTTCCAAACTTATATAAAAATTCACACTTGTGGCTGAGATTACTGGTTGTCACCCCAGTTATGTTCTCCCCTTCTGTCATAGAAACTTCACTTTTAATTGGACACGAGGACACCCAGGGGAAGACTATATTTCTCAGCCATCTGTGGACAGTGGGATGTGCACAGAATTGATGTGTGCAAATTCAGGGTCAGACACTTTAAAAAAAAAAAAAAAAAAACATTGCCTGGCTGGTGTGGCTCATTGGTTGAGTGTCGACCCATGAACAAAAGGTCACTGGTTTGATTCCTGGTCAGGGCACATACCCAGGTTTCAGGCTCAGTCCCCAATAGGAGGAGTACAGGAGGCAGCATATCGGTGTTTCTCGCTCATAGATGTTTTTATCTCTCTATCGCTCTCCCTTCCTCTCTCAAAATCAATTTTAAAAAACCTTTTAAAAAATGAGGATCATCCCCTGCTTATAAACCTTTTCCCTTCCTTCTGGCTGAACTGCAGATATGATGAGAACCATCTCGAGCCATTCAGATGAGGGCAACATCTTAGGAAAGGGGAGCAACAAGATAGAGGGAGCCTGGGTCATTGACTGAGGAGCTGCCATAACTTCATGGGGAGGAACTGCCATAACTTCATGGACTACTTATGCTTGCAAGGTTATATGAGAAGGAACTAAACTTCTATATTGATTAAGCCATTAATATTTGGGGCAGCAACCACCATCATAGACTCAGGCAAGAAGAGCATGGGCATGGAGCCCCATTTCAGAAAGCCCTGGGTTCGTTTTCTCTCTCTCTCTCTCTCTCTCTCTCTCTCTCTCTCTCTCTCTCTCTCTCTCACACACACACACACACACACACACACACACACACAAATTATATTTAGTTAGTTAGTTAGTTAATCCTCACCAGAGGATATTTTTCCATTGATTTTTAGGGAGAGTGGAAGAGAGAGGGTCAGACAGAAACATTGATGTGAGAGAAACAGATTGTTTGCCTACTGCATGTGCCCCAACCAGGGCCTGGGCCAGGGAAGAGCCTGCAACCAAGGTATGTGCCTTTGACCAGAATCAAACCCAGGACCCTTTGGTCAACAGGGCGATCCTCGATCCAC
This sequence comes from Ia io, assembly GCA_025583905.1. NCBI lineage: Eukaryota > Metazoa > Chordata > Mammalia > Chiroptera > Vespertilionidae > Ia > Ia io. The sequence continues at coordinate 9,964,541 of JAJQQW010000013.1, forward strand.
TGAGCCAAACCGGCTAGGGCCGTGGTCGGCAAACTCATTAGTCAACAGAGCCAAATATCAACAGTACAATGCCTGAAATTTCTTTTGAGAGCCAAATTTTTTAAACTGAAACTTCTTCTAACGCCACTTCTTCAAAATAGACTCGCCCAGGCCGTGGTATTTCGTGGAAGAGCCACACTCAAGGGGCCAAAGAGCTGCGTGTGGCTCACGAGCCACGGTTTGCCGACCACGGGGCTAGGGTGTCACACACACAATTACTAAAGAACATGTGCTAGCCACTCAGGACCCAAGGCTGAGCACCAACTCCGTGGAGCAGTACCTTGAACAGTGCCTAACATCATTTAAGCGCCAGGGAAACATTTTTCATCTCAAAGCAAAAGGCCACTGTGTCCAAATGTTGTGAAAGATTGGGGACTTTGCCACTGGCAGGATCAGGGGCAGATGCAGCTTCAGAGTGAGGGAGAATCTGAGCAGTGCCAGCACTTGCGTATTAACTCATCAAATCCTTCTCAGATGGCATCGATGCAGCAGATTTCTGCATAATGAGGAAGTATTATTTCCCAGAAGGGTGAATATCCTTTCTTCTCTGCTTCTCTTCATCTTCCAGTCCTTGGTTCCAGCAGTACCACTGGATTAGTGTGGTATTCACAGGACTGGCAAAGGGAAGTGGAGAAAGAGTTTGCAATATTAAACAATTCACAGAATGCTTAAATTTACACACATCTGCCCTAGCCAGTTTGGCTCAGTGGGTAGAGTGTCGCCTGTGGACTGAGGGTTCCAGGTTCGATTCTGGCCAAGGGCACATGCCCAGATTTTGGGCTCATTCCCCAGTAGGGGGCGTGCAGGAAGCAGCAGATCAATGATTCTCATCATTGATGTTTCTATCTCTCTCTCCCTCTCCCTTCCTCTCTGAAATCAATAAAGAAATATATTTTTTAAAATTACACACATCAATGTAGGTCTAAAGGTAATATATGTGAAATGTATTCCTGATTCTTTACATTAGCAACTAGATGGACTTGGAATTAGATGGACTTCAAGAGCTACAATTACAAATAGTTTTATTTTATCACAACAATGCTTATTAAGATTTTGAACTAAATGTTCAAGAAGTTAAATATCAATTAAGCCTTATTTGAATCATTTAAATTTAAAACTTTATAGTCTATAGTCTTATCTGGTCACATAGTGTCCACATATGTAAAAAATCCACCAAGCTGTATGTTTAAGATTCATGAGCTTTACTTTATGTGACATACTTGAACCTTCACAAACCTAAATTAAAGAAAGAGGATAAGGGGCATGTGCCCAAGTGTAGAGAGCGCCTGGGAAAGCACATGGGGATTTCTTTAATTATTGTCAGCTGAATCCAGTGGCGTTGGCAGAGCCATGTCCTGGAAACACGCTTTGCCAGAGGCAGGAGTGTTGTCAGCTTGACCTTCAGCCCAGGTGCCAGGGGGTGGGTTTTGTTATTTAAATCCAGCCAAGCACTAGGAATGAATAGGACTCGGGCCCACCCAAGAATGCGCATAATCCCCTTTGTCTTGACTTTTAGTAAAATTTCCTGGGTTTTGCTGTATAAAATAAACACGCTGTATTGGCTCTGGGTCCCTGTCTCTCCATCAGAGGACAGTGGTCCCACCTGGCCCCAGCTTTTTCCTTCCATCTCTATGTCTGTCTCTTTCCTTCATTTTCTCAATCCCCAGCAGCCCCTACTCAGGAACCAGACCCCTCTCTAGCTGCGCTGGATTTGGAAACGAGAGAAATATTCACACCCAAGGGCTCTAGATAGACAACAGCCCCGGGCCTGCAAGAGGAGTCCTGTTCTTATCCGGGGAAAGTGACGCCAGCGCTGTGCTCATCTTGAAGGATCCAGCATCAGACCTCCTCAGTTGGGTAACCCAGTGTCCCCCGTCTCACTGGTGTGGACAGGTGCCGCAGGAAGAATGCTCCCCTTTCCTCTGGGCCACTTGTCCTTCCAATAGCCCTTGAAGATGAGGTGCTGCTCCATGAAAGGGTGCCCTGCAGCCCTCATCTCCCAGCTGTCAGAGGGGTGTGCAGATCTCCTAGGGCAGCATCTGCAGGCCAACCTCCGGCCCAGGCCTGGACCGGGAGCTCAGTGACGCCTTCCAGCCCAAGTCCCCGCTGCTCACGCACCGCGCGCAGGTATGTGAGGATGCTCCTAGGGCGGGTCTTGGTTGCAAACTTTCTACAGCTGCGAACAAGTAACTGTGCTGGGCGTTCTCTAGACATCGCCACGTTGCCTTAAAAAATGTAGGAAGTTGCCCTAACTGGTTTGGCTCAGTGGATAGAGCGTCGGCCTGCGGACTGAAGGATCCCAGGTTGGATTCTGGTCAAGGGCATGTACCTTGGTTGTGGGCACATCCCCAGTAGGGGATGTGCAGGAGGCAGCTGATTGATGTTTCTCTCACATTGATGTTTCTAACTCTATTCCTCTCCCTTCCTCTCTGTAAAAAATCAATAAAATATATATTTTTAAAAATGTAGGAAGTTGCACATTATTGGCTCACTGTGGGAAGGTGATGTGGAGGACAATTAAACCTCAGAGGTGCCAAAGATGGCAGAACGGCTAGCTTCTCTCGGGCACACATGTCGTTGGAGAAACTGTGTCTAAATAGTAGTCCATGGGAGATTGATAAGAAACACGCCTCTTGAAAACCTCCTACTCTGAGCACCATCGATTTCTGTCCCTTCCATGAATTCACACTGGGAAGCATGGGTCAACAGAGAAACAAAATTGCTTATGTAGTTCTCATTTTTGATTAGGGAAAGGCATCGTTTTAAAGAGAGAGAAAATTTCCATGACACTAAATACATTTAATTAAGTGGGGCTTTAAATAGGAATGATGGAATGATGCAATGGATAGTCTCTTCAGTGGTAGCTCTTCAGAAGTCACAGGAGCTCATGAGGTGGCATCTTGGGACTGGGTCCAATAGAGTTAGGCCATTGCAGCACAAGACTGGTCAATTATCTGCAAAACCATCAAAGATGGCAGCCACAGCTTGCTTGTTCGGGGTTTGGCCAGGCCAGGGAGGGGAGTAACACAATTTTCCCAGACGGCTCCAGAATATAAGTGATTTCTTCCCTTCAAAGAGCAGGGCAGGGGATGGAAAGATGACAGCATGCCTAGGAGATGACTGATGGAAACTTACAGACACGTGGCAGAGAGCGATGCCTGAGCTCTGCCCGTTTCCTAAGTGTCATCACCCTGTGTCTGCCTGAACCCCCCACCCAACTCATCCCCCGCAGCTGTTTCCATCTACCTCCTCCAGTGCTCAGACCAGCACTCTCCTGGGAGCAGGCTATTCCTTCCCATCCTGCTGGCAGGGCTCCTGCTGGTCACGTCTAAACGGCACGCAGGGCCAAGAGCAGTGAGCAAAGAGGCGAAGAGATACAAGAAAAAAATAATCCCAAGACCTGAACCCAAGGCAGGACGCAGAGAGGTGAGGAACTCCGGATTCAGAACGAGAAGACCTGGGCTCCGGTCCCAGTTCCAACCCTGAACCACTGTGAGGTCGTGGGCAAGCTCTCTCACCTCCCTACCCTTCCTCTCCTGTCCCTAGAAGGGGCCAATCACAGTACTCCGGTCCATGGTTGTGGGAGGGTTACTGAAGCAAAGTGGGCAAAGGCCTCCACGCTGCCTGGCACAGAGGAGGTGTTCAGCAAGCGTCTCCTGCCATGAGGAGGACTGAGAGCGTTCTGTGCGCACCGATGACACCGCGTCGCCCAGCAGGGAGGTTGTGCTCCAGGAGGAACGACCTCCACATCTCAGTGGCGCAGCACAGCCCGCTAACACCTTATTCGCGCCGGTGTCCCCCTGGGTCCCCACGCCAGCAGAGACTCCACTGCCACGCGTGCCTCTGGTCATGCACACCACGGTCAGAGCCTCTGTCCCAAAGGGCCTTGGCCCAGGGGTCAGCCACCCCCGGCCCCGCGGGCGGCCGCCTGCGTTTCTCTGTGAAGTCTCAGTGCAGCGAGGCTGTGCGTGCTCCTTCGCATCGCATCTGTGGCGCTTCCACACCAGGTGGGCCGTGAGCAATGAAAATGGCAGGAGAGACGGCAGGGCCCTGCACTGAAAGCACTTGCTCTCTAGACCCCGAAGAAACAGCCCCTGCACTGGGCTTAGCAAGTCACCGGTCACACCTAACTTCGACAAAGACAGGAAAAGGCACCCTGCCACGTTCCTGGCAGGCAGGCAGGCAGGCAGGCAACGAGAAGTATGTGGGGGCAGCACTGAAGACCACCACGGGGCCGGGCTCCCAGGAGGGCAGCGTTTCCACAAGCTCCTTCCCGGGCAGGCCTGGCTTTGCACGGAAGCGGATGTGCCAGGCTCGTCTCACTCAAGCACTGTTGCGCTGGGTGACATCCTGCTCAGGAACCTGGGATGGAACCCGACTACATAAAACACGAAGCTCCAACCCCTCTGCCTGGCACTCAGAACCCCAGAGAGCTGGCCCCTTTTCCCGATCCTACGGTATTTCCCCCACCACCCCTTTGCCAGAATCCTTCTGCTTCCATCTGCCTAATCCCCCTTTAAAAAAATGTCTTTCTTTTTTGTGCTGGGACCCTCTGAGGAACATAAATCCGGAACGCCTCGTCTCTCCGGATGCCTTACAGAGCATTGGGACTAAGCAATAAACTGCTCACACCTCTCTTCCCCTTTGAGATCATGACCCAGTCAAGGTTGGCTCTCACTGCCACTCCCCTGAAGTTCAGGGAGACCTGGAAGGGCTGGACGGGGCTGAAGACATGGACAGCCCGCCACATTCCCGGGGGAAGCAGAGCAGCAGCCACGTCAGCTGAGAGAGGACCAGAGGGCCAGGTCCTCCCAGGAGAGCCCACTTCCTGCTGGGGGAGAAGTGGGGTGGAGGGTGGTTCCAGGCTGCTGGGCCTCCTCCCACCTCCTGGGAGGATGGCAGCTCAGCTGACGGCAGACATCCCCAACCAAAACAACCTCAGGCTTGTACTGAATGGCTAAGATCAGCAATCGCACTGCCCAGTTAGCAGTGACCCCGAAAAAGCCCTGAGTCAGGACACATCAGCCAGGAGAGCAGGGGCACAGTGGGAGGGGACGCCCCAGCTGCTGTCGTGTTTTGTTCTGGCCCCCAGAGCAGAGGGCAGAATTTCATCAGGGCCCCCGCCAAACAGATCCATATCTTTGCCCCTGGCATTCTTCTCGCCGTGCAGTGCCCGCTGCCTCCTGGGAGCCTTTTCTTGGTGATTTTCTCAACACCAAGACCAAGGCTGGGCTGGTCCCGGGGGAAGGAGATGTCACTTGGTGCTCACCTCGTGGTTAAAAGCAGGGCGTTGGAGGCAGACAGATCTGGGTTTCAACTTCAGCTCCTTCTCTAGTTAGCTGTGTGTCTTTGAACAAGTCACTTAACTTCTCTGAGCATAGATCTTATTATATAAAGTATCTACCTGGCAGGGCTGACAGCATCTGCGCTGAAGTGCTGATGTGTGCACAGCACCTGGTCCATATAAGAGCTCACTAAATGGCAGTGGCTACGGCAGGAACGTCAAGCTGTAGTTCCCATCCTCCTCCTTAATGGGAAAACATCTGCAGGAATTGAAGGCTCTGTCTCTTGCTAGACCATTTGTCACAGACTTTCAAGCCCATTACCTGTTTACTAAGTAGGTATCTCTGTGAAAGATGCAAATCAAAATCCAGGCTGGGCCCTGCCCGAGTCCCTGGCGGGGCAAAGTCCCCGCTCCAGGCCACTCTGCCCTCGAGATTGGCGGGTGCTGACAAGCCGAGGCAAACTTGAGCACATACCTGGTGACAGTGTTTACCACAGCACAATAGTCCACAGGCCTTTCCCTAAAATATACCTGATCCCAACTTAGAAAAACGAACAGTGGCTAAGGCCTTCCCGGGCAAAACAAGAAGCAGACGTTAAAAACAGAGGCTGGGCAAGGGCCCCTTTATGGACAGGCAGCCGTCTCTTCCCCGGCTCCGTTATCCTCAGGCTGAGTGTGCTCACGTGTGTCTGTCCGAGTCCTTCGGCTCCAACAGGAGTCCGGTGTGGGAGCTGTTTCTGAGCGTGCAAGCGAGCTTGTGCCTCATGGCTTGCGGGGTATTTTACAAACATTTGCTTCTGCCACCATGTGAAGCGATGCCGCATTTATCCAGTACGATCTGGGGACCGGGGATGTTCAATCCATTACCTTAACCAACGACAGAAGGACGATTTATCACTTTCAGCCTCACAACCTCAGCATTGCAACCTGAACACTCACCACTTTGTTGGAAGTTCTGAAGCTTATCACATACTTTCCTGCCTCATTAAACAAAGCATGCTGGGAGTCATTTAATCATCCCCCAGTAACTCGGGGCCATTATTACAAACAGGCTTCAGAACAGTGTCACTATTCAAAAACCACTGAGGTGTCGGACTATTGTGTCTTCTTTTCCTATTCAAATGGCCCCAGAACTTAGACGTTCTCTTGCCTGATTTTTATACTTTTGTGGCTTCCTTCACTGTCAGCTGCTTTGAGTATGCCCGCCACAGATTCCTTTTAATTTGGCGTTTCTAATCTTCTGTGAAGCAGGAAAGCAAATCACACTTATTAGAGCTCCATTGCAACCAAGAGCAAATAAACTCTAAGTAAGGGCTGAAGAGGCTCTTTTATGAGTAAAAATTGAGGAAGGCACCAGTTTGAACAGCTTAAGATTCAAAGCTTTGGAAGAGAGAGAGAGGGGGGGGGGGGGGGAATGATGAACACTTATTGGTGCTCACACGATGCTGGGCCATGTTCGAGGGCATTTGCTGGTACAGTCATGGCTCCTGCAAGAACCCCAGGAATGGGGGTGGTGGGGGGAGCAAGAGGACGAGGCAAGACACTGGCAGAAAACTGGCTCATGGTTGCCTAGCACAAAGGTGCCCTCTTTGAGACGGTTGCAGGGGGGAGCAGATGTGGGCATCCCTTAACCGAGTGCCTTAGTTGCTAAGCATTCCCTAATGCAGCCATTTCACTCCATGGAGCTGAGGGGAGACGGGAAACGAAAGCCCATGGAGCTGGCACAGCTGGGGGTGTCTGATGACTCCCTGTCCTGGTCAGCATCACCTGGAGACCTGGGGGGCCAGGATGGGGATTGAGCCTGCTGACTCTGCCTGCGGGGCGGAGGGCAGGGCTGACCACTCTGTTTTCTGGCCAAATTGTCTGCCACGTTCTCCTAGCACCTGCTGGCAGCCTCTGGGCTAGCTGAGGACTAGCACCCTCCCTGCCACCTCCCTGCCAGGTGCACGACAGGATTGAAGCAAGTCTTAGATGAGAGTCAGCCAACTGTTTAATGTCCACTTCATGTTCAACACAGTCACACCAACAGCTCCCGCAGCTCAGGGAAGTCCCCATCTTGCCCCTTTGACACCTCAGCCAGCGCCTGCCTTCCGTCTGGACACAGGCACTGGGCTCCCAGGACCCCCAGGGCGCCCGCCACCTGGGCCTGCAGAGTCTTCTACCTCCTTCGCGCAGGAAGCGTGACCTGGGCAATCTTCTAGCCAATCACTGACCACCACGCATTGCACAGTGAGCCGTCACTTCTCACATGCCTCGTGCTAATGCATCCTCAGGGGTAGGCGGCGAGGATGCCTGCAAGGCTGAGTAACTGTCTCTGGAACGTTGGTTCCTGATGGGGCTGCATCAGACGCCCAGCACTTCCCCTGGGTGTGCAGTGGAGTAAGTTGTGTCTACACTCCTGCCGCCACGTTTATATGGGAATATTTCAAAGGAAACCATCACACAGGCTCTCTGGGCACGAGGCTGAGCGCAGGGCTGGCCACTGTGCTACAAAGACAGGGAGTGGGGTTCCAAGTGAGGGACCCCCAACACGGAAACTTAGAAGAGGCAGAGTTCAAACATGGGTTCAGGGAATTTTAAGTTCTACTAGGTGGGTTTCAGGCTATTGGATAGACCTTGCGGGGGTGGGGTGGAGAGCAGAGAGGCAGGGAGTTATGATCAAATAAGTTAAACAGTTGTCTTTTGTCTTTACACAGAGTTATCGGGACCCATATAATGTGCTAACATGCATGGTGACTCTGGGAGGTAGGCAGCATTTTTCAAATGACTTCATCGTAGTTTCTACGGAGCACCTTAAGGTACTCTATTTTGAGAAAGATAATTGAGGAAACACAGTATTAAAAAAATATAGGGTATAAAGCTGGATCACACCAGTTAGGAAATATGGGGCTGTTGGCTGGAAAGAAAAAAATATTTCTTGCTAGGCTAAGGTTTAAGATACCAAGTTGATGGGTCTTCCTCAGGGTGAAGGGAAAAAACAACCAAAGCGTCCCTGGAACTGGAGAGCAGTTCCCCGAAAACCCTTCACAAGGAGTGACTAGGGGAGATGAGGGTGTAGAATGTGCCCGGTGATCAGGCAAATGATGGGGAAAGGTGAGCAACCATGTTCTGGCTTTGAATTCCTATAGGTGTCGGCATGCAGAGTCTTGATGAGAAATAAAATCATCCCACGTTAATGTCATAAAGCACCAAACAGGATCTCCGAGAGACAGTGAGGGGCAGGGGGTTCAAGGGCAGACTCTAGCAGCAGAGGGGTTCGTCCTGTTCTGAAGACCCAGGCAGGCTGGGGCAGAGGCTAACCTGTGTCTGGGAAGATAGCTCAGAGCACACCTACCCATTTGAGGATGCCCAGGAGAAGGGGAAGAGAAGGGGCGCCGCAGCGGGAGGGGAGAGGAATTGAGACTTTGGGGAAAGAGTTGCATGTGTTTCAGAGAAGGCAACAATCGAGACGGTTTTGTGACCCCCAGCTCCATGCTATTGGCATACTAGACCAATCTACTACGCCCCAATTTTTTATTTTATACCCTGCCACCATGAACAGGACCAACGCCTAAAGTAACGTTTAATGGATGCATTTATGAAAAAGGAATAGGTAGGAATGAAAACTATATATTCTTTAAATTTTCCTAACTGGTATAAAATTGCTTTCCAAATTAAAGTGAACTAGTGCTTTTTACTCAGTTTTAATTTCTTCTTCCAAAAGAGGTCCTTTGGCCCTAAAACCAATCAAAAAAATTTTATGACAATTCTGTATCATTTAAGATGCCTTGGGCTGCAAGTACCCAGACACTGACCTGAGACTGGCTTACACAGAAAGTACATTTATTGCTTCTCAGAACTGGACGCCACAGCCTTTTCCCTGAGGTTCCCCTGGCTCCCTGCCCCGGTTGGAGGTGGGAGCTCCTGCAGCTCGGATCTGCATGGCGACAAAGGACAGTGGCCATCGGCAGGGGGACCTCCTCGCCTCTCTCTGTTGCTTTTCTTAAGATGAAGGGAACTTTTCTCAGAAGCACCCATCAAGGCCCTCTCAGATGGGCTATTTGGGGTTCTGTGCACATTCCTAAGCTGATCATAAACAAGGACGAGTGCTCTTAAGCCAATGAGATCCAGCCCTAGGGCTAAGGGTGGGTCAATTTCTCCTGAGGTACCTGGTGGAGGAGGGGAAGAAGGTGTCTGAATAAATTGGGATTCTGTTCATAGAAGGAGATGCAAATGGATGTGAGATAGACAACCAACAACATCTACTGCACGTGCCACAAGCTAATCACAACGGGAGACAAAACTGTAAGCCAGACAATTCTCCCCCAAAAATCAGAGTGTGGTTGGGGGAAAGCATATCAATGGAAAGCCATTATAACAGGCAAGGCAGTGTCTGTTAAGCAACAAATACAATGCATCCCACTGGACAGAATCCAGGACAGATTCATCTTAAACCAAACTCTGTTCTATTGGAAACCAAGGCACAAGGACCCTGGAGGTTTTTGAGAATGCAGGCATTACCTAATTATATATCATAATCAGCTTTGCGCTCCTTAGAGAAACTCGTTCCAATTAGAGGTTGCAATATAATAAACAGATTAAAATTCACAGCTATTTTTAACCAACGTATTCTTTGAAATGACTTAGGATAATGCTCCACAGAAGGATGCCCCACAGGAAAGCAGAAAATACAAAGTAAAGTATCTGTAGGAAGTTACTCATGCTGAGGCTCTGTAGGTAAGCTCTTTAGAAACACATCCATCGATAATAAACTTCATTGATACCTCATATAAATCTCAGCTTAGAAGTGAGGTGAAGACTGATGGGTTTTTAGAAAAACTGTTCTATTTACAGGTGAGTGAAAGTGAGAATTAGATTCTGCTATAAAGTTTCATGAGGACTAATTCGCTAATGTGCTCAAAGCCCGGAGCGAGGATGATATGCAGCACAAAGTTGGATTGTGCTGTAGTAAAGAAGCTGAATATTAATTCTGTTTGAGAAAGATTCATCCAAATAAGCTTAGGGTGTGCTAGGCATAGTGGAAAAATCTGGAAAACACCTTCTTAACCAAGTGATCAAGGCTAATGTCATCAATGATGCCTGTGGATGTCAGGTGCCCACGGAGAGGATGTAATGAGAGGGGCACCTCACCTCTGTGGTGTTCTTTCTAAAAACGCATAACCCACCCTAACCAGTTTGGCTCAGTGGATAAAGCATTGGTCTGAGGACTGAGGGGTCCCAGGTTCGATTCTGGTCAAGGGCACGTACCTTAGTTGCAGGCTCGATCCCCAACGCTGGTCGGGGTGCATGCGGAAGACAACCAATCGATGTGTCTCACATCAATGTTTCTCTCTCCCCCTCCCTTCCACTCTCTCTAAAAATCAATGGAAAAAATATCCTTGGGTGAGGATTAACAAAAAAAAAACAAAAAACCATAACTCGAGTCTGATCATGAGAAAAACATCGTGCAAGCCCAGATCGGGGGACATGCTACAGGATAGTAGACTGCCAAGGTCATGACAAAACAAAGACACTGTCGCAGACCACAGGAGGCTGGGGAGACATGACTAAATATGATGCCATGCCCAGGACTGAATCCTGGGACAGAAAACAGGGCCTTAAGTAAAATTCAAATAAAGTGTGGTGCTTTTTTAAGGGTCAGTTTAAAGCATGAATTATGAAGATAAAGGTGTGTAGCTATTTTTAGAACAAAAGCCATCCATAAATTGAGAACACAAGATCAAGTTAGCACTTCAAAAGACACAATAATTAGTTGATTTATTTTTTTATTTTTTTTGTCTCATCGTAGAGGTTCATGAAAGGATTCTTTCCTGGCTGGGCCACTGCTCTCTAGAGAAGAGACTCGGGAATGAATTACTTGATGTGTAAAAAAGCAGAGACCGGACAAGTCAAGAGACCCTAGTAAGATGACCATAGTGTTGGTTAGTGCGTGAAACAGGAGGGCACACTTTGTGTGGGGTTCTTCGCCTGAAGTCGGTGATGTGGCCACGTTGTAAATTCCTGGAGAGCAGGAGTAATTTCTTACTCGTTTTTATAACCTTTCAGTGCTTGGCGCGCAGTAGATGTTTAATATTAAAGTCAGTTCACTCAATTTAGGAGATCAAGTTTCAAGGTCTAACATTTCTCAGGGGGTGTTAGCCAGGAGGGGAGGGGCCGTGAGGATGAATGACTCCAGGTAAATTTCAAACACAGAGGGACTGAAAAGTGGTTTTATGGCCCCAAATCCCACTATGGTTTTTTTGTTCCACCAGCTCAGTTTCTTCAAGGAGTCATAGCAATGGCTTTAACTAGCAATTCTCTCTGATGTCCCACCATTTTTATACATTTTCAGAGCTCTGACTACATATCTCATTTAACATTATCAATAATCTTGAGGCAGAGAAACAGCATTAATCTAAATTCTCAGGTGAGGACTTCACAGCCCAGAGAAGTGGAAAGTTACTCATGCTGAGGTTCTGTAGATAAGCTCTTTACAAACATATCTATACATCGATATATGTGTGTGTGTGTGTGTATATGTGTGTATGTGTGTATATATATATATATATATATATATATATATATATATATATATATATATATATATTTTAAAGGCTCATATGCAAATTTGTCCCCTTGGAAGTTTGACTGGGAGACCGGGAGTTCGATTGCTCGCTGTGACATGTGCTGACCACCAGGGGGTGGCGCAGAATGAAGGAAGGCCCCAGCCGGCATCCAAAGACCCTGATTGGCTCTGAATGCTGGCCAGGCCTAGGGACCCTACCTGTGCATGAATTTCATGCACTGGGCCTCTAGTCCATAGGTAATAGACTTCATTGATACCTCCAATGTCTATTAAGAGTTGGACTCAGATGGAGTCCCTGGGAAAACCTAGGTGTGCCTTCTCAAACAAGCATATGTATTAGGCTTTAGATATCCTCTTCATTGTTCTTTAACGTTAGGTAGAATTTACACAGATCTCAAGTATTTAACATAATGAGTTTTTAGGACTATGTCCACCTATATAAGCATCACCCCAAACAAGATACAGAATATGTCTGTTGCCCCAGAACATTTTCTTGTGCCCGCCTAGCAGTTAATTCCCATTCACACTTGGCAAAGGCAACCACTGTTCTCATTCCTATATGGTAGTTTTGTCTGTACTTGAACCTCATATAAATAGAATTGCTTAGGAAGTATTCTTTATTTCCTGGCTTTTTTTCACTCACTATTATGTTTTTGAGATTCTATTGCATGTATCAGTATTTCATTCTTTTTTTTTTTTTTTAATTTCTTTATTCATTAAGATGTCACATATTTGTCCTCATCCCCCCATTCCCATCCCACACCCCTCCCCATGGATGCCCCAACCCCCTGTTGAACTTAACCATTGGTTAGGCTCATATGCATGCACACAAGTCCTTTGGTTGATCTCTCCCCCCTCCCCCCACCCTCCCCTATCCTCCCTCTGAGGCCTGATAGTCCGATCGATGCCTCCTTGTTTCTGGTTCTGTTCTTGTTCATCAGTCTATGCTGTTCATCATTTCCCCTAGATGAGCGAGATCATGTGTCACTAGAGATATACTTGTAAGAACTGAATGTGAGACGAGCAATAATAGTTATGCTGACAGGCAAATGAATCAGTCTGTAGTGAGTTTCTTTCTGGACCAACAGTTCTTTTGAGACCCAATATCAATGTCCACCAGTTCCTTATGTGTACATGTCGGCACTGACCCCTCAGCTCTGGATGGTGGACAAATGGTGGTAATGCAGGTCCGACACCCTCTGGTTTGGTCTCGGCCAGACCCAGGGGCACGGCTTCACCTGGACTCAGGGGCACGTGGCCTCACCCGGACCCAGGGGGCACGTGGCCTCACCTGGACCCAGGTGTGCGCGGCCTCACCCGGACCCAGGACCCAGCCTCACCCGGATCCAGGGGCACACAACCTCACCCGGACCCAGGATGATCCAGCTTCACCCGGACCCAGGGGCACGTGGCCTCACCCAGACCCAAGGGCACGTGGCCTCACCCGGACCCAGGGGGCGCGTGGCCTCACCTGGACCCAGGTGCACGCAGCCTCATCCAGACCCGGGACCCAGCCTCACCCGGATCCAGGGGCACACAGCCTCACCCGGACCCGGGATGCTCATTCCTTTTTATTGGTGAGTATTATTCCATCTTCCACACTCTCACCATAATGTACTTATCCAGTCCCAGTTGATGGAGTTGATTCCAGTTTGAGACTATTATGAATAAAGCTGCTATGAACATTCTCATATGAGTCTTTTTATGGCATACTAGAGGCCCAGTGCATGAAATTCATGCACTCGGGGGGTGGGGGGTGGTCCCTCAGCCCGGCCTGCGCCCTCTCACAGTCTGGGAGCCCTTGGGGGATGTCCTACTGCTGTGGAGGCGGGAGAGGCTCCTGCCACCACCGCTGCGCTTGCCAGCCATGAGCCCAGCTTCTGGCTCAGCGGCGCTCCCCCTGTAGGAGCACACTGACCACCAGGGTGCATTTACTGCATTGAGCATCTGCTCCCTGGTGGTCAGTGCACATCATAGTGACTGGTCATTCTGCCATTGGGCTGAAACCGGCTCTCCAACATCCCCCAAGGGGTCCTGGATCGCAAGAGGGTGCAGGCCAGTCTGAGGGACCCCAACAGTGCACTATTGGGGCTGGGGAGGGATGCGGGAGGTTGGCCAGCTAGGGAGGGACTGCAGGAGGGCTCCAGGCATGTCTGGCCCATCTCGCTCAGTCCTGATCAGCCAGACCCCAGCAACAAGCTAACCTACAGGTGGGAGCGTCTGCCCCCTGGTGGTCAGTGCACATCACAGCAACTGGTCGACCAGTTGACTGTCTGCCCTCTGGTGGTCAGTGCATGTCATAGTGAGCAGTTGAGTGGCCTTAGCATATCATTAGCATATTATGCTTTCATTGGTTGAATGGCCGACCAGACAACCAGACACTTAGCATATTAGGCTTTTATTATGTAGGATGTTTTCCCTTCTCTTGTATAAGGATCTAAGAGTGAAATAGCTGGGTCAGATGTATGCTTAACTTTATAAGAATTGCCACACACTTCTCCAAGATGGTTGTATCATTTTACACTCCACCAGTATTGTATGATCATCCCAGTAATTCCATATTTTTGCCAACATTTGGTATTGTCAATCTTTCTGATTTTAGCTATTCTAGCAATTGTGAATAGTATCTCACTGTGGTTTTAATTTGCATTTCCTTTATGACAAATTATGTAAATCCCTTAATGGAAATTTGTACATCTTTTCGTCCATGTTTCTTATTGGGTTGTTTGCCTTTTAATATTGATTGGTGGGAGTTCTTTAACTATTACATTTCAAGTCTTACTGAATTCTGTGTAACAAATATTTTCTCCCAGTCTGTAGATTGCCTATTCATTTTCTTCATCAACAGTGTCTCCTCGTGAATAGAAAGATCTGATTTTGATAAAGTCAAATGTATTCTTTTTGTGCTTTTTTGGTTAGTGCTTTTTGTGTCCTAACCTCTGACTAATCCTGTGCTTTCTTTTTGAAGTTTTATGTTTGGCTTTCACATTAAGTCTATGATGGGATTCAAATTAGTTTTGATGTTACAGTGGAGTTGAGGTCGAGGGTTATCTTATATGCAAACAAATAGCCATTTTTCCCAGCACCGTCTGTTTAAAAGCCTTTGTTGTTGAAAAAAGCAATTAATTGTACATATGCGAGTCTATTTCTAGATTCAGTTCTGTTTCATTGATCTATTTGTCTATCTTTATGCTGGTATCATACTATCTTTGTTCCTGTAGCTTAAAGTAAATGTTGAAATCAAGCAGTATGAGTCCTCCAACTTGGTTTTCATTTTCAATATTGTTTTGCTATTTTACAACCTGTAAAGTTTCATATAATTTTCAGATCACTTTGTCAATTTCTTCAAATTAACATGCTAAGGTTTTGATTGAGATTTATGAATGTACAGGTCAATTCGGAGGGAATGAACAGAGTTGTTATTGTGGCTAGTTACAGTTACAAGAATAATTAGTAGTTAACCTTTATGGAGCTCACACTATGATTCCTGCCCTTTGGTCATCTTTACAATGACCCAAGGAGCTTAGAATTAGTCCCATTTCACAAATGCAGGACCCTCTGCTCAAAAGACTGATAAAGTATCTGCTCAAGAATATACAGCTAAGCCAAAACCGGTTTGGCTCAGTGGATAGAGCGTCGGCCTGCGGACTCAAGGGTCCCAGGTTCGATTCCGGTCAAGGGCATGTACCTTGGTTGCGGGCACATCCCCAGTAAGGGGTGTGCAGGAGGCAGCTGATCGATGTTTCTCTCTCATCGATGTTTCTGACTCTCTATCCCTCTCTCTTCCTCTCTGTAAAAAATCAATAAAATATATTAAAAAAAAAAAAAAGAAGAAGAATATACAGCTAATAAGTAAAGAGGCTGAGATTTCAATCCAGGTGGGTTTGACCTTAAATCTCAGGTGCTTCTCACCAGGCTATCTGAAATTGACATACAGCCAGAAGAAGCACCAGAAACATGGAAATCATGCCACGTGAGAATTTGAGAGAGAACTAAAGATGGCCATCCTGGAGAAGAAAAGATGATAGGAAGACATGATGGTTTGTCTGAAAATGCTTGATGAATCATCACATGAAGGGCACTAGGGTAGAAATTGCCAGAGGCCAATTTTGATGCAAAGTAAGAGAAAAACAATAATTACTAGAAATGTCTTAACAGAGAGGTAGCAACGCTGGTGAGTAGTGCACAGACTGTGGAGTCAGACTGCCTAGATTCCAATCCCATCCCTGTCTCCTACTAACTGTGTGGCCTTGGGCAAGTCACTTAACTTCTCTGTGTCTCAACTTCTTCATCTGTAAAATAGGGATAAAGGTCATGTTGGATCTATGACTTAGTAATTGTAAAGGACTCACATGATGTATGTCTGGAGCATAGCAGGTGCTCTGTAAGAATTAGTAGGTTAACAAATTTAGAAATGGAATGAGCAATCTCCTGAGACAGCAAATTCTTCTCTCGGAAAGTGTTCCAAAAACATCTGAATTGTCCTGTATTCGTGTAGCAGCAGAAAAGACTCCTGCGTCAGATGAAAAGTTGAACTGCAGTCTCTAACGCTCCTTTTTTTCAGTTCCAACAGCCAATGATTCTAAGGCAACTCCTTCAGAAGTTATGAAGAAAACAACAGGCGTGATGGCCTTCTCACCTCAATCAATCAGCGTACATTCTTACTTCTTCCAATCAATTAATTCCCCACATGCTTGGAAACAAGCGCCTCTAACTACTGTAATGAAATCTAAGTCAGTCCATGTCCTCAGTCACACAAGAGGGATGGAAAATAAAACAGGAAGAAGGAAAAGACAGCCACCAAGAGGAGTTAGAAGTAATTTGCTCACAACATGCGTCAGTCGCTTCCCCGTCTAGGTGAGCCAGTGTCTGTTTCTCTTGAGATCTATCAAAGGAGGAACAGAATTATTCTAACTCAGAGAAAATGGGTATTTTTGTCCTCAGTTCCACGCGGGCATTGTTTCTTCTGCAGCTCTGATCTTCACGTATTTGTATTTGTCTAAAACTTCTGATCCCTCTAATCCTCCTGCTCCAAATAAAGAGCCAAACACAGCTTCCCTGGAGAAAGAGCCATTTGCCATGTGTGTTTGAACTCTTCACTGGGCCTTTCTTGATCTTTTCTCACCCTCCTGGGCCTCTGGTTTTTCCCAACAGCATGTCTTATTCATGATTGGCAGGGCCTGCAGGCCTTGAAAACACTCTCGTTCCTCAGTCCTTTGTCCTTCTCTGATCGCCTTCTGTCCACTTGGCTCCATTTGAAAATGAGCTGCTTAATTAACTTTGCAGGCCCTTTGGGTCGATTAAAATCATCTGTGCCCTGTGAGCGGCCGCGGTGTGTCTCACCCCTGTGGCGGTCAGAGGGTATACTCATCCCTCTTCATAGAGGAGACTCAATCTCAGCATTCCGCGAGGTGCTCATTATGAACCCACCACCCTAGAATCAAACATCTCTCCCAATTTTGATATCATGCCAGAGAAACTCTTTGAAATCAGTAATGAGGGGCCAGTGGAGGGCCAAATGTCAGAAATACTTGAGCTCTGAGTCACACGCTGCCATTTACTAGATGTGTCACTTTGAGCAATCCCGTTAATCTTTCCGAGCTTCTGGGGGGAAATGGTAATACCAAGACCTCCAACAGTTACCTGTGCGTAGGTTTCCCATGCATCAAACATGGCTGCAAAGACACACTGCACATAAAGTGCTTGGTAAACCAGAAAAGCACTAAATAAAGGTAAGGTTTCTTTAATGAAGGGCTCTTTGGCCACACTAAATGAATACGCTAGCAACAATGCATGTCCTCAGTAACCAAATTCTACATTGTCACCTAGGTCAGCATGCTGCAGCTTCATCAATTGCCTAAACTTTACTGGGCGTTAAAAGAAACATCTTAAATCAACATGGCAATGGCCAGATACAGCTGTTGGGAACATCTACAAGAGGCAGGATTAAGGGAAGAATGTAGAATCAAAGGTGGGAAACCTAGGTTCCCATTGTAGGAGTATCATTAACTAGTTGTGGGATCCTCTCTGTATCTCTAGGTCCCCAGACTCTCCCACTGAACCGGGTTGCTGGGAGGTCAAGTCGTGCATGAGAAATGATTTACTAACTTATACATACAGTGGACAATATTATCGTGAGGAAATTACGAATTCATCCATGAAGACCCAGGTTTTTTTCCCTATGAGCTCAACCAAATCCAAAGCCAGCAGAAGCCAGGTCAATGACGGTGCCAATATGAATGTGAATAAGCGTTATTACCTTACAAAAGAAGAGCTTACTCAAGGAAAAAGCCCCTGGTGTCAATAGGTTTGTTAAAAGCTCAAAATGCACTTTGTGCGGTTACTTCTCTGCAGAGGTTACTGGTTTGCCCAGGAAGGGAATTAACCTTTCTTGAGTGCCTACTCAGTGCTGAGCTCCATTCTTTGGAGGACCATAAAACTTACCACGCAAACCTGAACATTTATGAAAGAAAAGGAGACATTAATAATTACCCAAGGACAACAAACTGTGCTGAGACTGTCCCCAGCAAACCAGAACACATCGTCCAAGAACTCCAAGGACAACAGAATGGCAATCCATACTACAATTTTCCCATGTGGTTTAACATTATTATTCCACTCCACTAATATATCTCTGTTTACCTTCCAGCTCTAATTTTAGCACAGCAAGAAAGCCCATTAGTTGTTTGAGAAAATGTCCTCATTAACTGTGTGAGGTAGTCTGAGCTGGATTGATGGGTCCACATGACTGTTAATGGGGCCCTAAACTGTCCCCCTCCTGATCAGCTCCGATCCGAGGGGGCATCATAGAAGTGCCTCAGCCGCTGATGGGAGCGCTGCCCTTATCCCTCCTACATAATGCTCAGGTGCATGAATGAATTAGCTCAATTCCCTTCAAACAGGAAGCCGCGACCAGGGCGGGGCCAAAACACATTTCCTGGTGGTCTCTCCACTGGCTGCAAATAGCAAGTTTTTACACCACTAACTGAGATTCAAGTTAAAAATGCATATCTTTGCATCTTAACTTCATGACCAAGGCCATGATTAACACATTGCAGGCAGATCACAAGCATCCTCATATTTTCATATTACAGTGTTTTACATAAATGTTAAAGGCACGCCTTAAAATTAAATACCCATTGCATTTTGAAGTTATTTATTACATGTTCTTACAAGCTAATATCTTTTTAAAGTATGATATTTTGTAAAATGTTTTTTGTACTCGTTCAGTAGAAACTTATCTGGCCACTGGGTAAAGCTAGCAATAAAACTACTGGTGCGCAATGTGTTAAGTTACTAACAGGTACGTTAGCCCCAAGAATTGCTCCTTACTCAGCATGACCGGCCACTCTTCCCCGGGCATTAAGAGAGGCACAGTATAAGCTGGAAGTGTGCAAAGGTAAAAACACTGATGCGGTCATAAGTTCTGGCTTTGCCACTCCTTGACCAACTTAACATTCCTGGATTTCCGTTTCCTTCTTTCAACAAGAGAGCAATCTTCCTCAGTGCTATCTTAGGGAGTTGCCATGAAAATGAAATGTAATAATGCATCTGAAAGTTCTTTGAAAAAACAAAGAGCTCTACAACTGTATTGGCAATGCAAATTTGCAGGTGAGGGATCAACCACACAGAACATTAGAAGCTCCAGCTGCGAGTTCTCTGTTAATTGCAATTTGAATTCCTATATCCAATTCTCCCAATGCATGCAGGAGCTAACAAAAGCTTGCTCGGGAAGTAAGACTGTGGTTGGATGGACGGAATGAAACTATTTGGCTCCAATAGGCTCTGGGTACACCATTATCATGATATTTAGAGTTCATGTTTTTCTATTACCTAATGGGCTAACTCTTGGGGCATTTCTTCAATTTGTTTTTCTCTATCCATAAATGTATGTCTGCATTGAGTTTGGGTTAGATGCATAAAGTAATTTTTAGGACCAAGGCCATGATTCCCGGAGCTATAGACTATCCCAGAGAAGAGCCCAAACAGGGCTATTCCTCCACTTTATTCTCATGCTGGGCTGAGCTTCCTGTTCCTGAATTTTCACAAATGCCGAGTGCACATTTGGTGGATTTAACTGAAGTCTCTTTGTATCTATGGATGGTACATTGTAGTGAAAATGTCTGAGTCTTTCTCAGTAGACACATGAATGTGATTGTGGTAGGTAGACTCCTAATTTGGCCACCAACTTCTCCCATCATTGTATGGGCATGACACCCACACATCATAGAGGGCGTCTATTGATCCTTCCTGTCAGTCTGGGCTGGCCCTGTGACTTGCTCTGACCAAGAGAAGGTGATGGAGATGATTTTCATTCTGGGCATTCTGAGTCTAGGTCTTAAGTGAACTGGCAACTTCCACTTACTCCCTCAGAAGCCAGTCTCTACATAAAAGTTCAGCTACCCTGAGACTACCATGCTATAAGGAAGCCCAAGCCAGACACACAGAGAGAGAGAGACCACATGGAGGAGCATGGAAGCATGAGACATGTGAGCAAAGCCTTGGACCTTCTAGCCTAGCCCAACCCATCAGCTGCTGAGAGCAGCCATATGAGTAATCCCATTTGATACCATATGGGGCAGAAGAATCACCCAGCCAAGCACTGCCCAGATTACACAATTATGAGAAATAATAAGTCACTGTTGTGTTAAGACATCAAATTTTGGGGTGGTATATTATACAGCAGTAAGAAACTGAAATAGCTATGTCTCTTCATTCTACCACAAAAAGTTCTCAGAAATACTATTATAAATGACATTATCAGCCATCTAGACAGAGAATTCCAAACCCTTCTGTGCAGCAAGTAGCTAAAAATTTTGCATTCAGCAGTAGCCTTAGGAAGTTCAATAGTCTCTAATGTGCTCCTACTTCCTACTGCACTTGATAAACTCTCTTTGGAAGCATCTTCCACACCTTCACGTAGGGGCTATGTCTAATGTGATAGAAGGAAAACTCTGATGGTGTAGACTTGGAGGCCTAAGTTCCAACTCTCACCCTTGTTCTTTTGACTTACTCCAAACTTTGGGCGAGGCATTCAATTTCTTCTGCCTGTTTCCCATCTATATAATAACACCGCCTTATTTACTAAAAAGAACCCTCAATTTGAGGGTGTCACCACCAGATGGCAATGGTATATAAACAGAGCCGCCCAAATCCCAAAAGTAAACATTAAATAAAAAATGAAGAACAAGTTCCTATTTCCACGAACATGTAGAAGCACTTGCCTGAAGTAACTGTACTGAACATTTTTTTTTCCAATTTTTTTATTAAGGTATTATATGTGTACATATCTTACCATTGCCCCCCCAACCCCACTCCCATATATGACCTCACCCCCCAGAGTTTTGCGTCCATTGGTTATGCTTATATGCATGCATACAAGTCCTTTGATTGATCTCTTATCTTCCCCACCTCTCCCTAACCTTCCTGCTGTAATTTGACAGACTGTTTGATGCTTTACTGCCTCTGTATCTATCTTTTTGTTCAAGTTTTTAATGTTCTTTATTATCCATAAATGAGTGAGATCATGTGGTATTTTTCTTTCATTGACTTGCTTATTTCACTTAACATAATGTTCTCCAATTCCATCCAGGTTGCTGCAAATGGTAAGAATTCCTTCTTTTTTATGGCAGCATAATATTCCATTGTGTAGATGTACCATAGTTTTCTGATCCAGTCATCTGCTGATGGGCACCTAGGCTGTTTCCAGATCTTAGCTATTGTAAATTGTGCTGCTATGAACATAGGGGTGCATATTTCCTTTCTTATTGGTGTTCCCAGTTTCTTAGGATATATTCCTAGGAGTGGGATTACTGGGTCAAATGGGAGTTCCATTTTCAGTTTTTTTTGAGGAAACTCCATACTGTTCTCCACAGTGGCTGCACCAGTCTGCATTCCCACCAGCAGTGCACGAGGGTTCCTTTTTCTCCGCATCCTCGCCAACACTTGTCGTTTGTTGATTTGTTGATGATAGCCATTCTGACAGGAGTGAGATGATAGCGCATTGTTGTTTTGATTTGCATCTCTCGGATAATTAGTGACCTTGAGCATGTTTTCATGTGTCTCTTGGCCTTCCTTCTGTCTTCTTTGGAAAAGATTCTATTTAGGTCCGTTGCCCATTTTTTTATTGGATCGTTTATCTTCCTTTTATTAAGTTGTATAAGCTGCCTGTAGATGTTGGAGATTAAACCTTTATCAGTGATGCCATTTGCAAATATGTTCTCCCATGCAGAGGGTTTTCTTGTTGTTTTGTTGATAGTTTCTTTTGCTGTAAAAAAGCTTTTTATTTTGATGTAGTCCCATTTGTTTATTTTCTCTTTAGCTTCCATTGCCCTAGGGGCAGTATCGGTGAAGAAGTTCTTTTGACATATGTCTGAGATTTTGCTGCCTGTGGATTCCTCTAGTATTTTTATGGTTTTCCCGTCTTATGTTTAAGTCCTGTATCCATTTTGAGTTTATTTTTGTGTATGGTGTAAGTTGGTGATCTAGCTTCATTTTTTTGCATGTGTCTGTCCAATTTTCCCAACACCATTTATTGAAGAGACTGTCTTTATTCCATTGTATGTTCATGCCTCCTTTGTCAAATATTAATTGAGCATAGTGGTTTGGATCAATATCTGGATTCTCTATTCTGTTCCATTGATCTATATGTCTGTTCTTGTGCCAGTACCAGGCTGTTTTGAGAATAGTGGCTTTGTAACACAGCTTGAAATCTGGTATTGAGATCCCTCCTACTTTATTCTTCTTTCTCAGGATTGCTGTGGCTATTCGGGGTCTTTTTTTATTCCAGATGAATTTTTGGAGAGTTCTTTCAAGGTCTGTGAAATATGCCGTTGGTATTTTAATGGGGAGTGCATTGAATCTATAGATTGCTTTGGGTAGTATGGACATTTTAATGATGTTGATTCTACCAATCCATGAACATGGTATGTTCTTCCATCTGTTTACGTCTTCCTCTATCTCTTTTTTCAGTGTCCTGTAGTTTTCCGTGTATAGGTCTTTTACCTCCTTAGTTAAGTTTATTCCTAGGTATCTTAATTTTTTTGGTGCGATGGTAAATGGGATTGCCTTTTTAGTCTCTCTGTCTGTAAGTTCACTATTGGTGTATAGAAAGGCCATAGATTTCTTGGCGTTAATTTTGTATCCTGCTACATTGCCGAATTCATTTATTAAGTCTATTAGTTTTTTGACAGAGTCTTTCGGATTTTTTATGTACAATATCATGTCGTCTGCAAATAAAGACAGCTTTACTTGTTCTTTTCCAATTTGGATGCCTTTTATTTCTTCTTCTTGTCTAATTGCATTAGCTAATACTTCCAGTACTATGTCAAACAGGAGTGGTGAGAGTGGGCATCCCTGTCTTGTTCCTGTTCTTAGGGGAAATGTTTTTAGCTTTTGTCCATTGAGTATGATGTTTGCTGTGGGTTTATCATATATAGCTTTTATTATGTTGAGGTATGAGCCTTCTATTCCCACCTTGCTGAGAGTTTTTATTAAGAAAGGGTGTTGGATTTTGTCAAATGCTTTTTCTGCATCAATTGATATGACTATGTGATTTTTATCTCTCAATTTGTTTATGTGATGTATCACGTTTATTGATTTGCGGATATTGTACCATCCTTGCATTCCTGGGATAAATCCTACTTGGTCATGGTGTATGATCTTTCTGATGTACTGCTGGAGCCCATTTGCTAGAATTTTGTTGAGGATTTTGGCATCTATGTTCATGAGGGATATTGGTCTGTAATTCTCTTTCATTGTGTTGTCTTTATCTGGTTTTGGTATTAGGGTGATGCTGGCTTCATAGAAGGAGCTTGGAAGTGTTCCTTCCTCTTGAATTTTTTGGAATAGTCTGAGGAGGATAGGTTTTAGTTCTTCCTTGAATGTTTGGTAGAACTCTCCTGTGAAGCCGTCAGGCCCCGGGCTTTTGTTTGCCGGAAGCTTTTTGATGACTTCTTCAATTTCGTCCATAGTTATTGGCCTATTGAGCTGTTGAGATTCTTCTTGATTGATTTTTGGAAGGTTGTATTTTTCTAGGAATATGTCCATTTCCTCCAGGTTGTCCAGTTTGTTGGAATAGAGCTGTTCGTAGTATTTTGTAATAATCCTTTGTATCTCAGCGGGGTCTGTTGTTATTTCACCTCTTTCATTTCTGATTTTGTTTATTTGGGTCCTCTCTCTTTGTTTCTTGGTGAGCCTGGCTAGAGGTCCATCAATCTTGTTTATCTTTTCAAAGAACCAGCTCTTGGTTTTGTTGATCTTTTGTATTGTTTCTTTGGTCTCTATGTCATTTATCTCCGCTCTGATCTTTGTTATTTCCTTCCTTCTGGTTACACTGGGCTTTTCTTGCTGCTCTTTTTCTAGCTCTTGGAGTTGTAGGGTTAGGTAATTTATTACCATTGTTTCTTGTTTTTTGCAATAGGCTTGTAGAGCTATGAACTTCCCTCTCAAGACTGCTTTCGCTGTGTCCCATAGATTTTGGATTGTTGTGTTTTCATTGTCATTTGTTGCCATGATGTTTTTTATTTCTTCCTTGATCTCTCTGGTGACCCAGTCCTTGTTTAATAGCATGCTGTTTAGTCTCCATGTGTTTGATTTCTTTGGATTGTATTTATTGTAGTTGATTTCCAGTTTTATGCCACTGTGATCTGAGAAGATGCTTGATATAATTTCTATCTTCTTGAATTTGAAGAGACTTTGCCTGTGACCCAGCATATGGTCTATCTTTGAAAATGACCCATGTGCACTTGAGAAGAATGTATATTCTGTGGCTTTGGGGTGAAATGTTCTGAAGATGTCAATTAATTCCATCTGGTCTAGTGAGTCATTTAGGATTGCTGTTTCTTTGCTGATTTTTTGTTTAGAGGATTTGTCCAATGGTGATAGTGGGGTATTAAAGTCTCCTACTATGATTGTATTACTATTAATCTCTCCCTTGATATCTTCCAGGAGTTTTTTTATGTATTTGGGTGCTCCTATATTGGGAGCGTATATGTTTACCAGAATTATTTCTTCTTGTTGGATTTCTCCCTTTAGTATTATGAAGTGGCCTTCCTTATCTCTTGTTATGGCATTTACTTTGAGGTCTAATTTGTCAGATATAAGTATTGCTACACCAGCTTTTTTTACATTTCCATTTGCCTGGAAGATATTTTTCCATCCCTTCACTTTCAATCTGTGTGAGTCTCTTGTTCTGAGGTGGGTCTCTTGTAGACAGCATATATATGGGTCATGCTTTTTTATCCATTCAGCCACTCGATGTCTTTTGATTGGAGCATTTAGTCCGTTTACATTTAAAGTTATTACTGAAAAGTATTTGTTTGTAGTCATATCTATTTTTGTGTCTGTATTCCTTCTTACCTGTTTATTTCTTCTTTTTACAGTATTCCCTTTAGCAATTCTTGCATTGCTGGTTTGGTGGTGATAAACTCCCTGAGTCTTTTTTTGTCTGCGAAGCTCCTGATTTCCCCTTCAATTTTGATTGATAGTCTTGCTGGATATAGTATTCTTGGATTCAGTCCTTTGCTTTGCAACACTTTGTATACCTCCTTCCATTCACTTCTAGCTTGTTGTGTTTCCGTTGAGTAATCATTTGACAATCTGATGGGTGTTCCTTTGTATGTAACTCTCTGTCTCTCTCTTGCTGCCTTTAAGATTCTCTCTTTATCATTTATATTTGCCATTGAGATTATGACATGTCTTGGTG
Organism: Ia io; assembly: GCA_025583905.1. Lineage (NCBI taxonomy): Eukaryota > Metazoa > Chordata > Mammalia > Chiroptera > Vespertilionidae > Ia > Ia io. The sequence goes on from JAJQQW010000013.1 coordinate 9,990,134, forward strand.
TGGGTCTTTTGGGGTTGATCCTGCTTGGGACTCTCTGTACTTGCGTGACTTTTATCTTTCCCATATCCGGGAAGTTTTCTGTCATTATTTCTTCAAATAGGTTTTCTAATCCCTGCTGCTCTTCTTGTCCTTCTGGCAGCCCTATTATACGCATGTTACTTCGCTTCATGTTGTCCCGAAGCTCCCTTAGGCTTTCCTCCTGCTTTTTAATTTTTTTCTCCAATTGCTGTTCAGATTGAGCTTGTTTCTGTACCTGATCTTCTAACTCACTAATTCGGTCCTCTGCTTCTTGTAGTCTACTGTTGAAACTTTCCATGGTGTTTTTGATTGTAGCTATATCACTTTTCATTTCTTCCTGATTCTTGCATAAGTTGTTGATTTTCTCATCCATCCGATGTATAAATTCCACGACCATTGCTCTGAACTCCTTTTCGGTCATGTTGCAAGCTTCAGTTTCACTAATTTCCTTTCTTGGCGACTCCACATTTTCTTTCCTCTGTGAGTTATTTCGTTTCCCCATTCTGGCTATCACCAGAAAGCTCAAGCTTCCCGTTTGTGTGAACCTCGGCCGTGTGCTGTGGGGACTTTGCTCCACCCGAGTTTCACTGAAGTGCTCTGACACTAGGACGTATGGCTGTTTGGTTGGTGGGAACCAGACTTGCCCAGGGTCAGTGTCCCCAGTGTTCCGTGTGGTCTCGTGTGCACACTTAGAATCAGGGGCCCTGTCAGCACCACACTGTTGGTATGTGCCGAAAATGAGATCCTTAGCATGTGCCAGGAGTCAGAGTTTCCCTGTATCTGCACCAAGAATCGAGTGTCAGAGTCTCTGTTGCCTTGTGCAGTTTCTCGTTGAGAATCAGGGTCCCTGTGTGTGCATGCACCAACAATTGGGGTCGTTGGCTCTTAGTGTGAATGCGCTGTGAGTCAGGGATCCCAGGCAGCTGTGTCCGGCGTGCCAAATTCCCTGAAGTGGAGCTGTGTCCTGTGTGTGCTCTCTCTACTGAGCCAAACCGGCTAGGGCGCACACTCTCAAATCCCTGAAGGTGAGCTGCCTTTGTGCGCTCTCCCAGAATCCCCGAAGAGGGGCGGAGTCCGTCCTGCGCGCCAAATTCCCCAAAGGGAAGCCCCTTTGTGCACGCTCTAAGATTCCCCGAAGGGGAGCTGTGACCCGCAAGCCAAATTCCCCCCAATTCCCCAAAGGGGAGCCCTCTGTGCGCACTGACAGATTTCCCCGAAGGTGAGCTGCTTCTGTCCTGTGCGCCAAATTCCCTAAGGCAGAGCGCGCGTCCCTGCGCAAAGCTCTGCAGCTTGAGTGAGGGGCGTGTCTATTAGTTACTATGGCGCTATCCGCGTGCGCCTGCGGGGAGGGGGATAGGCTCTTTGACTCACGGGAATCTGCCGGGAAGTCTGGATTCTTGTTGTTTCTTCCACTGCAGCTGTGCTAGCAGTTCTCTGTCCCCAGTGGCTGCAGGGTCCTGGTTTGTGTCAGAAGCCAGGATCCGAGTCTCAGGCGGCTCTGTTTCTCAAGATGGCGTGGTCTCCGCGTCCGCACCAGCTGCCGAGATGTGTCCGCTTTGTGCGCGGGGCTCCGCCGTCTAGGACTGCCCGGTTAGGCAGCCCCTTGGAAGCCCTGCAGAATCTATCTGACCCTAGCTCATACCCACACACACACCACACACGTCTACACGTCTACACTCTCCTCTATGGGTTCCTCACTCACACTCTCTCTCTCCCTACCTTCTTGCCGGTCGCCATCTTTCCTCGTTATTTCTGTACTGAACATTTTGAGGCCTTTATAATATCCTAGCCAATCACACTCAGACTAAATTTGTAACGGGGATCCCAACCTTTTTCCACCCTCAAGCCACAGGCTCACGGAGTTTCCCAGACAGACCCCAAGTCCACATGGGGAAGTGAGTCCTTAGCAGAGGACAGAGTCAGCCAACTCTGCTCATCCACTCAGTCAAACTCAGGAGCTATAGTTTATGTGATGGTTTAAAATATGTTCAAAATTTATCTGACACCCCCTTTCCTTTGAGTGTAGGCTGGACCTCTTGACTCACTCTTAATAAACAGCGGCGGGGGGGGGGGGGGGGCGTGCAGGGGGTTGGGATGGGTAGCAGGTGATTTCAGAGCCTAGGTCATCAAAGGCACTACAACTTCCTGGTGTCTCTCTCTTGGATCACTTGCTCGGGGGAAGCCAGCTGCTGTGTTGTATGGGCCTCTGGAGAGGGGCCACCCAGAGAGGAACTGAGGCCTCTAACCAGCAGCCCTAAGAGTGAACTGGAAGGCAGCCCCTCCTGCCCAAGGCAAGCCTTCAGAGGTCTGCAGTCCTAGCCAACATTTTGTCTGCAACCTCGTGAGAGACTTAAAGCTGGAACCACCCAGCCCAGCTGCTTCCAGATTCCTGACCCATAGAAATTGTAAAATAACAAATGCTTGCTGTTTTAAGCTTTTAAATGGTGGAATAGTTTGTTACACAGCAATTGATAATTACTACAACTTTTTTGCTCACTTAAGGAAAAACACTAGTGCATTTTTGGAACATTGAGGAGACCCAGAATGAGTATGCCAACTATGAGCCATATTGCTTGTGAAGTGAAGGATGCATGAATGCATCCTGTAGTCCTAGTGGGTGAGGATGAGGTGAAAGGCTCACAAGCAGCACTCGATGGAAAGACAGATGTGTGCGGAAATGAGTTGGCTCAAAGCCGAAGGGAATTCAGGCTCCTCAATCAAGCATCCAGTTGTACGACAGCTACTGCACAACAGTAAGCAAAACGGAAAGCGAGAGGGTGGAACAGAAGTTCTATAATCAGTTTATGTTCCTGCCCCTAAGGTTAACTATGTAGCTGAGGAGACAGGACTCACACAGTCAATGTCATTCGAGAATAAGACAATTTGTATTCTAGTGCTGGTCCATTGAGCGGCGCTGACATATACACCATGAAAGAGAGAGACAGAGAAGGCAGAGCCCCCCTCAAATGACCCAAGAACAGACTTCCAAGATGGTACCCACCATGTGGCGCACTTCATTCAGAGACAAACAGCAGCTCCGCGTGGCCAGCCAAAGGTCAATAAAAATCTCCTTGGACATTTGGCCACACATGTTAGCAGCTCCCTAGCAAGAGAATCCCAGTTGGGCCATGTCATTAGCAAACTGCCTGGACAGTCCTCAGAGGGGCATTCAGGTTGCATCTCTTTGGACAGTGCCTCTCTTCCCCTTACCAGCCACCAGGGCAAACATCAACAATGGATCTCGCCCATTACTTTCTGCCCTTACCCACTCTTCCAACCTGAGGCCAGCAGCCAGTGCCCCGTCCTGCACTTCCCTCGCACATCTGCGTTGCCGGTTTGAAGCCACAGAGCCACCTTGACATAGGGGACCTATCGATCTTGCTGCCATTGCCTCAGAGCAAAGACTGCTCACTGACGCTGGTCATCAGTCTATTCACGGCCACGCCAGCCTCCCCAGCAGCCCACTCAGTCTTCTGAGGAAGCCCAACCTTGGCTGCTGGTGACACGCCACAGTCTGAAGGAAGAAGGGGCTCAACATGGGACCTGGAGCCTGCAAAAGCCCCCGGGAGGCTCTCTGGGTGCTGATGAGACCTGTTGGAATCGAATTCCCCAACAGCCACTTGTTAGAGATGTCTCAATCACAGTGTGACAAAAGAGCTCTTGGAGGGGAAACCACAAGTGACATTTCATTAGCAGGTGCAGTGAGTGAGAGGTACCGCAAGTGAAAACCATCACTGTTGATCTTTCTTGTTTAAGATGGGCCAGGGACAGAGGAGAACTCACTCCCCAACTCCTTCTGCATTTGTCCTTAGGGCACCGTTAGCTCGCTGCAGCTCTCCTCAAGATATGCTCTCCAAGGCACAACTCGCTCATGACTGCTGGGGGTGAGGAGTGGGTCTGATCAGCTGTGGACATCCCTGTCCCTCCTGGATGCCCGGTACTAGAGCCATCGTGAGAGTGCCATGAATTTAGGAGACTTCCCTGGGTCAGACCCACCCCCAAACTGAAGGGCTGGTGGGTAGGGAAACGCAGCTGCCAGCAGGCGATTAGACTACCTCTTCTCCAGGTAGGAGCAGGAGAGGAAAGCATGACTCACAGCTAGAACCAAAACACTAAAAAATAAATAAATAAATAAATAAATAAATAAATAAATAAATAAATAAATAAATAAATAAAATTTTCAAAATCAGAGCTACACAACTTGCAGAGCGTCACGCCCTGGCCTCATCCAGGTTGAGTAAATGGGCCTGCCCCCCTCCCTTCTTCACAGGCCCCTCTTGTGATTTCCTTTTTGAGGTTCATCCGCTCCAAGGTTGCCCTTGACATTCATTTCACTTAATTTTCCTTGAAAAATAGTGTTTGTGTAGGGGAAGCACAAGAATGATTGCCTGGTTCCCCTCTGAAAGCACACACAGTAGGTGCTCACAATGCCAGTCCGCGCACTGTTGGAAATGGCTCAGAAAAGCTGGAGACATTCAGCAGAGGCAAGAGAGTGATGCAAGGGCAAGGTGAAGTAAAGGTCACGTCCCCCATGGCCTCGTCACTTCCCACGGGGCCTCCAGCAGCAGTCTCCTGTGTCTCCCGCAGGAGCATGCTCCCTGCAGTCGGTTGTTGAACTTGCAGGCAAATCTGATGGTGCTACTTGCCTACTTAAAACCCCTCCACAGCTTCCCTTGCTTTTCAGATCAGTCCTGGCTCCTCTCCCTGGAGGACAGGCCCGCCCACCCCACCCCTGGCATCCCACTCTGCCTGTCTGTCCACACGAAACTCCCTCACCCATCAGACTCTCCCCTCGTCGCTGTAAACCATGTGTGGCTCCCAGACCAGGCTTGCTCAGCTTTGCCCATGCCGCTCCTGGCACACCTTCTCCAACTGCCACACCTTGGTCATACTCTGAGACTCTGCCCGGGCATCTCCTGCCCCTGGAAGCCACCCTCCCTGCTGCCCAGGTGTGTCCCATGGGGCCTGGGCACTCCCTCTACCGAGACTGGTACTGTGACTGTCCCTTTACTGGGCCATCACCCACCCACCCGGAGAAGCTGCTCAGTGAATAACTGCATGGCCTTCCTCCATCTAGCAACAAAGCTTGCACAACACCTGCCATGTAACAGATGTTTCATCATTTTTTTAATGTCAATTTATCAGTGTTACAGTTGGGTGGGAAGTGAGTTCAATTCCCGGCCTTGTGACCATTAGGTGGATTTGCAGCAATCAGATAATGTCCTTTCCCTAAGCAACATGGGCAGTATCTGCATCCTTCCTCCTGGAGCAGGGGTTCTCAAAGGACAGTCTCTGGACCATCAGCATCAAGCATCACCTGGAAGGTGTTAGAAGTGCCAAGTCTTTTCCCCCCCTTCCTTCCCTCCTCCCCCACTCCTCCCAGTAACTACTGAATCAGAGATCAGGGCACCACCCCAGCAAGCTGGAGTTTGACGCCTCCAGGGGGTTCCGATGAACACTGGGGTTTGAGAACCAGTGCTCTGGAGCCTTCAGAGACCATTGGAAGCAGTTCAGAATGCTGCTCTGCAAGCAGCTGCCTGGCATTTTCCCCTTCTCCGGGCTGGCAGGCCTCTTCAAGGCTGAAGGCAGCTGCCTTCACGGGGCCAGATGCGGAAATGCTCCCCTCCCAGCAGCCCTTGGAATCAACAAGAATCACCTAGGGAACGAAGGAAGCCAGGCAACGAGAGCTCCACGCTCCAGGGAGTTCTCACTGACCCTGGCAGCGGGCGGGCCCTCCAGAGGCTTGCTGCCCTGGACAGAGTTCACCTCAGGCTAACTCCGTCATCCGGGTCTTACAGAAGCAGGTGTCTGGTTTCTTTTCTCCAAAGAACTCTGTTGCAAACGTCAGAACTGTGACAAGCAGATCTGCCCCTCCTGCCACAGGCAGGTACAACGGAACAGAGCAATTGGGAAGATGTTGGCAGTCAGGGCCACAGAAAGTCCAGTTGGTAGCTACACTAAGGCAATGCGCACCCCACCCCACCCCAAATCACAGCGTGATATACTTAGGCCCACGGAGGTGCCCAAGGAACCAGAAATGGACAGCCTTCCACCACTGACATTTCTAATAAACTCTTCCATCTATCTTTCATTTCACGCCTAATTGTGACTGAGCACCTATTAGGAGCAAGGTAAGTCAGGTTTCGCTCACTCACCCGGTGGATTGCAACCTTGGCTGCAAATTAGAATCACATAAAGAGCTTTGAAAAAATTCTGATGCCCAGACCAGATCCTAAACTAATTAAACCAGAGCTTCTGGAGTGGTACCCAGGCATCAGTATCATTTGAACTCTCCAGATGATTCCAATGTGCAGCCAATTTGGGGGAACCATGGTTTTAAATAATATTGATGTCTGGACCCAATCCCAAATGACATAGATCCATTTCTAGGACTGCACGCATGCGGTATACATATGCATGTGCATTCATGTGGTGTACATATGTTATGTGTGTGTTCATATGTATGCATGTACACGTGTGTGTATACATATGCATGTGCGCATGCATACATATATACATACACATATCTATTCACACATACCTATATATGTATATAATCTCCAGGTGATTCTAATACAGCCAAAGAACCACTCCATAGACCATTGGTTTCCAAAATCGCCTGCACTTTAGAATCATCTCTAAAAATTCCAAAGCCCAGAACATATCCTAGACCTAGACCAACCAACTCTGGGGTGGTAGGCTGGGCACAGACATCAGTGTTTTGTGAAGGCTCCCTGGATGATTCCAATGTGCAGAAAAGTTTGGAAGGTGCAGCACAATGCCAAGCTGCAGGAGAGTCTGCTGCTATCGTACTGTAGCTGTCCTATGGCACCTATCTTACACACCTGTTACACCAAAATGACTTTTAGAGACATCTTTATCACCATCCTTTACAACCATGCCCAGTGGAGCCAGTGCCTTCTAGGACTCTATAGATCCAATAGGGGTTGGTCCAAAAGGTACTTATTTCAGGAAATTGCACTCTGCCTCCTCTCTTAGTGAATCCTACCCAGGACTCCACTGTCCCCACACTTTGGGAATGGTCTCCCTCTTTTAAATTTCTTCTGTTGCTCTTTTTTAAATGTTTTTTAAAATGTATTTTAAAACATTTTATGTATTAAACATTTTAAATGTTTTTTAAAATGTATTCAGAGAGAGGAAGAGAGAGGGATAGAAACATCAATGATGAGAGAGAATCATTGATCAGCTGCCTCCTGCATGGCCCCTACTGAGGATTGAGCCTGCAATCCAGGCATGTGCCCTGACCAGGAATCGACCATGACCTCCTGGTACATGGGTTGATGCTCAACCACTGAGCCACACCAGCCGGGCTCTCTTGCTTTTTTAGGTGGCTTCAGACAAAACTATCTTTTGGCTCCCTTCTCATTGTGTTTGAAAACTGGAAGTGGTTTGGGGGCACTCGGGTGCGCAGGGATGAATTTAGGAATTGGAGGATTCTCCATTCCCTGCTGAAGAGGAGGATAGCTGGACAGATGTAGCTCATATTTTAAGAAGCCAGCAGAGAAAAAACACTATTAATTTCTCATTTCACAACTTTGATGCTATGCACCTTGATTTGCCCAACAAGTGAAAATTATTTTACTTCATAACAAAAGTACAGGGTTGAAATATTTCTCATCTAAAGCAGGCATGGGGAACATCCGGCCTGCAGGCCCTGTCAAGGCATTAGGAGTGAGTTAATGAAGTGTTTGGCCAAATATAGCAGGCTAATTTTTAAGGTGATAATTGTGGATGGCCCACGAATGATGTTATAAATATCCAAATGGCCCTTGGCAGAAAATATTTTTGTAGAAATGCTGACATTTATATAGCAAGCTTGCTTTAAAAAGAGGTACTACCTGAAAAATCATTCATTAAAACTTGGAGAAATAAGTTCAATACCTCTTCTTCTCTTACCGTTGGAGTTTTAATTCAGTGTGACCTATTTCCTGCCAGAATTGGCCATTCATCTATACATTTGATGACCAAGGGAATTGTTCTCTGTAATGATTATTGCAGCGGGAGGAGGGCGGGGCTGGACCGTTAAGAGAACTGGGCTCTGTGCACCAACCCTAATTCCCTGTGTGATCTGGAGCAAGTTATTTGATCTTTGGGTTCCTCATTTACAAACCAAAAGAATAAATACTTGCAAAGATGGTTTTCTTCCAGCTCAAACTTCATGTGGTTCTAATTCTCTTGTGGGCAATGACATTAGTCTTGTGGAAATGGCTAAGTTTATTAGTTTGTTTTCCTAAAAATGGATAATTATTTGGGAGAAAGTATTTTGAGTTTCTAATTTCATAAAACAAAGATTAAGTAACTAATACATGCACCATGATGTACTAGACACAGTGAGGATACAAAAAGAGAGAGAGAGAGAGAGAGAGAGAGAGAGAGAGAGAGAGAGAGAGAGAGAGCCAATGCTGAGAAAATTAATGAGGGAAACAATTACATAGCTAACCATGATCTAAGATGCAATGAAGTAGATGCTATGGCATGAAACCAGAGAGGAGGCAGCTTGGCGTATTGAAAAAAGAATGTCCAGGATAAATAGTACATTTCTCTCCATCAGGATTAAAAGAAGCAAACTTGGAATCAAACTTGGATTCTAGTTCTGAACATCCCAGGTAGTGACTATGTCATCTTGGACAAGCCATTCATCTTCTTCAAGCTTAAGTACACTGCCCCCTCCCCTTCCCCCATAAAATGGGAATCATCTAATACTGACCCAACATACTAGACAGTGCCACTGGGCAGCTCAAAGAAGACACTGGCCTGCTGCATGATATAAGTTACATAAAACCATGGGGGATATACACAACGTATGCTAAACTCATGTTCCTGTAGATTTTGATGATTTATAAAAACCAGAATTTCCATTGAGGAAGGCATCCAGAGGTTAAGTTCAGAGCTGCAGGATCTCACATGTTCTTTTCTCCCTTTTTTTTCTACCTTCTTAATTTTTCTCTTTAATTACTTATTAAATAAGAATATGTGCTTATTTTTAAAATGAAATAATATACCAAGGTATAAAATAAAAATCCTTTCCCTCACCCCAATAACCTGCTACTTCTTCCTTTACCACTACTAACAATATCTTGTGTCCTTCCAGGAAAAAAAAAAGCTTATGATTACCCCATAATGATAACTGTATGTGTATATGTGCTCCTGTGTCTACAGCCATACACCTTCTTTTCTAGGTATCCATTACTGGAGAGGAAAGATCTTATTTCAAATAATCTCCGCTTAAGGTGACATAGTTTCAGATTCCTGAAATCTGACATTGCTTCTCATGGTGATAATTAAATAAATAATGCTCTTATTATTTCTTACCAATAGGAAAGGTGGAACAGAAAATAAAAGGTTATTTAATATATTATGGAAACCAAAACCTGAATTTAGGAGTGTAGAGCAAAACACTGTATTGTGTGATGGTTAAATAAGAGAAAAGTCAACTGTTAAAGGATGGTTAAACCTTTGGTCCTGGGGATCTGCTTCTGAATAAAGTGAAGAGAGAAGCCGAAGGATTTTTACTGCCTCTTGTTCCATAAATGCATTTCCAGTTCACTTCCAAAGACTGCTCATAAAAAGGGGGGTCCTCGGGACTTACAAATTCAATAACTTTTGAAGAATGAAAGCATGCACAAAAAGTTTGGAAACAAGACTTAAGCCTTTTAACTAAAATACTTTAATAAACTAAGAGCATTTTCATGTTGCACTCATGCTCCCCATCCCCCTTCATTCGGAGACCCCACAAAAGAAGGATCTATGTCTTTTATTTGTCTTTAGTCTCCATTCAGCTCAAGGAAATGGTAAAGTATAGAAAAAAAATGAACAGTTATTTAGGTCCCAACATGCCCAGAACCATTAAGCAGACCTATTCTCACTCACAGTGTAAAGTGATTGTCTCTCTCCTTACTCTGAATGCCCTCACGTGCTTTCTGTCACTTGGGTGGCACGGATTTCACTGGCTTTACTACATAGCAGATGGGTGGGTTATTAAAGCCCTCTTTGAGTCTCATAAAGCGGATAGTGGAACCCTATAATAACTGGTCAAAACATTTTCATTTTCCCTCTTCCAATCTGGAAAGCTGAAAGCAGTTCCCTGTAGTTACTCCATTGTAATATATTTCTCACCTCCTCTTCCTAAGTGCTTTATGGCAATTATCTCCTTCATTCTCCTCTCACAAATATCATACCAGATTTCTGAGCTTTTCTGTCCCCTTTTTTTTCTGTTGAATGAGCTGTCCTCTAAAAAGTTTTGCAGAGCTGATAAAAAATAAAAATAAAAAAATCCTTGCCACCACGTCCTGAAGGCAATGTGCTGGTCTCTATGACAAGGGAAGGAATTTGCTCAGTTAACTTTGTCTGAACTCTCTGTCGCTCTCACCTTTTACTGAAATCACAGCATAATATATCTTATTAGCAGACAAAATGGTCCCCAAAATGCTGGGGAAAAAATACAAATAAATGGAAAATTTGCCAGTAGAAATATAAAAAGGTCCTTGATCTCAATACAATTATTCTTTAGAAAAAATCAGCATAAGAGCCAGAGTTCCTAAAAAAGGATTTTCGCTGGCACATAAAGTGAATCATGCTGGAGAAATTAATTTACTTCGTTTCAGGCTGAAGAGTTTTCAGACATCATGGTCCATAAGTTCTTGTGGCTGGTGGGGCTTTCTAGTAATTCTTCCTCCAAAAATAATCACATAATATGGGAGGATAAAAAAGTTGCTTCCTTAAAATTAAGTAGTTTATCAATTTTTCATTTCTTCCAAAGGGATAAGTCACAATGTAGAACTACCTAGAAGTGGAGGGACAGGTTTGTGCCTTTAAGGACAGTTATTAAAACTTAACTGGAGGATTTCTATTTCTAGCAATAGATGTACAAAGTTGTATAGTCTTTTCTATGTGTGCAATATTGTAAAATTAAAATAAGTTGGACAGCCCTGGCTGGTGTGGCTCAGTGGGTTACAGCATTGTCCAGTATACTGAAAGGTTGTAGGTTTGATTCCCGGTCAGGGTATATCTATGTTGTGGGTTCAATCCCTGGTTGGGGCAGGTACAACAACCAATCAATGTTCTCTTTTGAAATGATGTTTCTGGTTTTTTTTCTCTCTCTCTCTCCCTCTCTCCCTCCCTCCCTCCCCGCTTCTTCTCTCTCTCAAATCAATAAGCAAATATGAACAGAGGGATGAAACTTGCAATCTCACCTCCTGACTTCCAAGGAAGGGAGAGGGGCTGGAGGTTAAACTCAATCACCAATGGCCAATGAGTTAATTAATCATGCCTATGTAATGAAGCCTACCTAAACACCCAAAAAAAGGGGGGTTCAAAGAGCTTCCAGGTTGGGGAACCAGAACCCTTTCACATGCCAGGCCCCAAACTCTAAGGACTATCTCATCATCTGGCCGTTGATGTGTACCATTTAGTATCCTTTGTAATAAACCAGTGATCTGGTGAATAAATTGGTTTCCTGGGTTCGGTGACAACATGGGCTTGGGATTGGAATCTGAAGCGGAGGGACTGCCGTCTTGTGGGACTGAGCCCTTTACCTGTGGAAACTGATGTTCTCTCTGGGTAAATAGAACCAGAATTGAGTGGAATCATAGGATATCCAGCTGGCTTCCAAGAATCACATTGGAACTAGTGATGAGAACCCTTCTAAAAGTGTATGTGACTCTGGTGATTCTACCTGTCTGTGCATCACTGTCCTCATGTGTAAATAGAAACAGTCAAACAGCACCCACTTCCCAAGCTGTGAAGCACTAAGTGCTCCCTGTATGTTGGCTGATACCAAAGGCCAGTGTTCCCTATCCATCCAACTTGCCCGGGAACTGAATGGCAGCTCCACTACTATGAACAAAAAAAGATCACCCTGAAACATAGTACTCGAAATGTTGGAATTCTGGAACTCTTCATAAAATGTCCATGAGAGCAGAGGTTTATTGTTGTTGTTTTTTAATGGGTTTTCTACAAGCAGATCATTTTTTAAAAAAGGAAAAACATTTAAATAGAGCCCAGCCAGCATGGCTCAGTGGTTGAGTGTCAACCTATGAACCAGGAGGTCACAGTTCTATTCCCGGTCAGGGCACATGTCTGGGTTGCAGGTTTGATCCCCCGTGGGGGGCGTGCAGGAGGCAGCCAGTCATTGATTCTCTCTCATCATTGATGTTTCTATCTCTCTCTCCTCCCTTCCCCTCCAAAATCAATAAAAATATATATACACACACAAAAAAAGAAAACTAGCTTTTTTTAAAAAAAAATCCTGCCTATAGCAAATCTTCTTGTAGAGAGTCTTTTCATTTTGTTCAGTCTACACATTGCCATAGTGACAGATCAGTCTCATGTACAGCCAGGCACATTTAGAAACTAAAACAATAATCATAGACTTTTTCTCCGTTGAAGACAGGCCAGTTTAGATTAAGGGAAAAAACTGTGAATGAATTAAAAGTCTGACAAATACGTGTGTGTGTTTTTAAGTTTTATTATTTTAAACGTTTAAATACCCACCCCCAAAGGTATTTCCTATCTAGCCTATTTCAATGCAAGGGAAAATCTCACCTCGGCTTGGGGCTTCCAAAATAGACATTTGAATCAATGAAATCTTATTGGAAACTTTTCAAATACCATTATAGTGGCCTGAATAAAGAGTTCCATTCACTTTCTGAAGCAATAACTTGGGCACAAGGTCAACCTCGCCTACAGCATGCATTCAGTTACTTCTGTCCACTAGTGGAACTCACGGATGCCCTTGGAGAACTTGAACTAACCCTGCTCCTCATTCCATCCCACAAAGATGCTGCTGATGCTGACACAGACCTGGAGTTGCTGAAGATTCGGAAATTCCTACTGTTGAGGGCAGATATTCACAGAAGTACAGGCTGCCCCGTATTTAACAATTCTATTTCAATCCATGTTCTCTAATTAAGTCAAGTCTTTGAGAAGCTTCTCTTAGCTCTTGCTAGAAGAACGTCCCCACTTTCTTCTTCCTACTTTACTATTCCTGCAGCCACACCTGCCCCACGCCTCCTCGAGTCCTTTTCGAGGGGCAGCTTTACTTGATGCTAAGAAAAACCGGCAGCTCAGCACCCCTCTCTTGCACAGGACTCTTCCGGGCCTGGGAGGAGCCCCAATAACCTGTTCACCTGGTCATTTTGTCTTTTCCTTAAAGAGTATCCCTCAAATTATGTGCAGTGGAGTGAGGTGACGCTGTGGGCACCGCTGGTATATAAATCCACCACATGCTAAGGAAAGAATTTGAGATTTTTTTTTTTTTCCCCCTCAATAGATTGACTTAATATGATGACCAGATTAGAACATGTGGCCTAAAAAAAAAAAAAAAAAAAAAAAAAAAGATGTTTATTCTCATTTGGGAAATTATTCATATGGAAAGTTCCACAATATTAACTACACATTTGCTAAGTCAACTTCAATAAAAAAGAACCAAGTTACAGTAAATAAGACCTCTCCCAGGAACCTGGGAATAGTTACATAGCATAAAGCATCATAACAACACCCCCGAGAGCAGTGGTTCTCCATCAGCAGTGATTTTGCTCCCCAGGGGACGTTTGGCAATAACTGGACACAGTTTGGGTTGACACAACTCAGGGAGGGGGTATGGGGGTGCTCCTGGCCTCTATTTGGTAGAGGTTGGGGATACTGCAGAACATTCTACAAAGCACAGGACAGCTCCCTGTGACAAAGCGTTATCCAGCCCGCAGCACCAATAGAGCCCATGTTGAGAATTCCTGCCTTAAAGTAATGGGCACATGGAGGTAAAGCTGCTGGAATTCTGGCTGGAAAACGATTAAAGAGTAGAAGCCCAAGTTAACAGGTAGCTCACGCAGAGCTGCTGTCTCACATCAGCCCCCCATCATGTTCGGAAGCAATGCCAGCTCCACACTTTTATGGGTCATGGGACTGCAAGGACCTCGCCAAGAGCGGCTACATGAGGAGGCAGTAGCCTAATTTCAGGAGCACCAGGAAAGGCACTCTGCCTCCCAATTACCTCCTACACCCACTTGCCCATGCTTAAAATCCTCTCCTGGTGAACGAAGCCTTTCTTTCCATAATGAGGCCTAAAGTGCAAAGACACCCCTCATCCCAGTCCCCCGCGACCGCCCCCCGGAAAAGACAATAGTGACCTACATTCATATTCAAGAGGAAGTGACTGATAACAGACTGTTCTCCCCCGTGAGTTTTCATATAGTGAACGGCTCTGAACAGCTGCAGTGGTGGAGAGGAGGAGGGGACAGGCCTCAATGAGGTAGGGAAAGGGTGAAGAAATGGGCCATACAGGGTTCTGAAACAAATGTCACCCACTCCACAGACTACACCAGAGCCTGCAGACAAGGAAGGATTGGCGGGGCGGGGTGGGGGGGGGGGGGAGAGTCACATTTTTGTCCTTCAAGGAAGTTAAAATCGAGTTCCACTCAGGTGAAAACACAAACAGCCCAAGGATGCTCGAAAGAATGGTAAGGACGCAGTTCTACCATGGCAGCTGGGACAGGAGATGAGGGTCCTTGCCAGCTGTGGGGATCACAGTGAACCCCAAACTTGCTGGATGAAGCCCCCACCTGACACCTAAAAAAGTCATGAACACAGTAAAATGCTCAGGCAGGGCCCCTTTGTTGAATGAATGGCAAATGTCCCAGATGAAGCGCTCTGAAGATGGTCTGTTTCCTCCTCGACCTCTGCTTATACCATTCCCTCAGTGGGAGGTAAGCTGAATGCTATTCCACCTTGCAAGACTAGTTCATGTTTTCCCTGCACATGCCTGGTTTTGGCCTCTGTTAATTTTTTTCTCCCTCTTCTTATAAGTAAAGGGCCTCCAAGTCATTCATCTATTCTAGTGTCTGCCTTATTTCCCATGTCTCTTTCATAATGGGCCAACTGCCAGAAAAAGTAGTGGGGAGGAGGGGGGTTTTCAGGTTCATAACAAAAAGTAATATATAGTTTTAAAGGAATTTAAATGGGAGATCAGAAATAATTTTGGAAGAAAAAGATCATTGTACCAAGAAGCTAGAATAAGGCATTAACCAGGAATTGTTGGAGGCCAAGGTAAAAGATAAACACACTAGACATAAAGAATGTTCTCAATCTCTGATAAAAGGAAAGCCACAATTCCATAAGGACAGAAATATTTTTTCTGACATTAAATTCTAATAGGAATTTTCCCCTGATTTTTTTAAAAAAATATTTTTATTGATTTCAGAGAGGAAGGGAGAGGGAGAGAGATAGAAACATTAATGAGAGAGAATTATTGATCAGCTGCCTCCTGCACGCCCCCTACTGGGCAACCCAGGCATGTGCCCAGATGAGGAATTGAACATGAACTCCTGGTTCAGAGGTCAACACTCAATACTGAGCCACACAGGCTTGGCTGCCCCTGATTTTTCATGTAAGCTATGCAGTCATTTCATGTGTTTATCTCAAGAAGCCTGTTCGATCCTTTAGGACAGTGGTCGGCAAACATGCGGCTGACGAGCCGCGGTTTGCCGCTCTGTTGACTAATGAGTTTGCCAACCACTGCTTTAGGACAAAGACCATGTCTTAGACTATATGCCTCTGATAACAGCATATATGTCCTATATAATAAAACCCTAATATGCAAATCAACCGAACAACGACTGACAGAACGACCACAGGAACAACCGGTTGCTATGATGTGCACTGACCACCAGGGGGCAGACGCTCAATGCAGGAGCTGCCCCCTGGTGGTCAGTGCACTCCCACAGGGGGAGCACCACTCAGTCAGAAGTTGGGCTCACAGCTGGCAAGCCCAGCGTCAGTGGTGGGAGCCTCTCCCGCCTCTGCTGCAGGTGGGCGGTAAGGAGCAAGGGGTCCCAAACTGTGAGAGTCCCAGACTGCAAGAGAGATGTCTGACTGCTGCTTAGGCCCAGGGGGGATCGGGCCTAAGCCAGCAGGTGGACATCCCCTGAGGGGTCCCGGACTGCAAGAGGGCGCAGGCTGGGCTGAGGGGCACCCCACCCCAGTGCATGAATTTCGTGCACCAGGTCTCTAATAACATTGTAAGTGCTCAATTATTTGACAATAGACTAAGGACCCACAGTTCTCTTGCCAATCTGGATATTCCAGTATGTTTCAGCATCACACGATTATTAGAGTAATAGAGTCATCAAATTTCTTAGCAGGAAGAACCCTCAGACCACTTCATTTTGCCTCTAGGTCCCCAGTCATTTCAACAATGAGATTTTTAAAATACTTTTACCCCAACTGCTGCCACCAGTTTGCAGCTGGGGTTCTCCCCCCTCCCCGTCCTGATTTAGTTGATTGTCCTGTGCCTTTCTGTCCCCACCAGATGCTCCATCCCTTTGAGTGGCAGAGCTGTGCCTTATTAACCTTGATTCCCTGCGATAGGAGCACAGTGCTTTGCACAAAGGATCTGCCTTCTTTTTTTCAATGGAAGGAAACTGAGTTGGAAAGAGTAGGCCTTTCGCTATTCTGCCCAGCTCCCTCTGACAAACTCCAGCTATATAGTAGAAGCTCTTCCTACACCACATAAGCAGCCCAAGAGGTTAAAATGCAATCACTAAAAAATTTGAAGACCGTAGGGGCCAGAAACATATTCTCTCACCCTTGTCTCCATATGCCGCCCCCCCCCCCCCCCCCCACACACACACACAAAGTACACTGGGCAACCCTTCAGAAAACAAAACAAACAAAAGCCTGTACTGAGTAGGTGCTCAGTAAATACCTATTAACCTAAGGTTATAGCAAAGCTATCCATCCTGAGCATGGTAAGGACTCGAAATATCTTTTAAATTGAGAAGTTTGCAACACATCTACTTCGCACATAGTAGGTGCTCCATCGATCTCTTTTAAGCTAAGATGCCCGCGGGGCTGCGGCCTGGCACACAGTAGGCCCTGGGTAAATGCCTGGTAAACAGAATTGCAGCAGACACTCGCTCCTTAGAGAGCCGGGCAGAGGTGACATTAAGCACACCCCAGGCGCATCCGTGAATGGAAATGCGCGTCTGGAGCTGGCGCTTTCGAGAGTCCTGGAGAGGCGCGTGACAGAGCGCCCGCCCTGGCGGTGGACACCCGGCTCCCCGCGAACCACGCACCCCGTGTCCCAGCCCCGCAGCGATTTCCTATCGGGATCCATTCCCCACCCGGGAGGGTAGCGGTCACCGCCTCCCCCCGTCACTTCGGGCCGCACCTGGGGCTCCCGCCACGGCCCCCCGGGGGCATCCGCCCACCCTGGCTTCTCCCGGGATTCCGGAGAGTTGCGGGCAGAACAAAAGCCCAAGCCAGCCGGGCTTCCGAAGGCTTTTCCGCGGGAGAGCCGCGGGGCAGAGGCTGGGGGAGCGAGCCGGGACCCATCCTCTGCGGGCGGCCACCCGCCCTCCCCGCAGCTCGGGCTCCGAACGGCCCAGCCCGGGACAGCGGCGGGCTCCCTCCCTCCCCACTCCCGCGGCCCCCGCCCTGGGTCCCCCAGGGGCAGAGCTGGGGAGTCCCTCGGATGGGGTTTGGGAGGCGCTGCTTTAACCCTTTCACGAGACGGGAGGCGGCTGGAGAGGACGGGGGCGGACTCCACACCCGAGACCCAAATCCGAACTCGCAGGGCGAACTGCCCCTCGGCGGCCCCAAAACGCACCAAGCGGCTCCCAGGGTGGGGTCCCCTCGAGGCATCTCGCTCCTACCTTCTCCTCCACTAAGCCGTCGCCCCAGGAGCCCAGCGGCCACCTTCCCATCCGAACCACCGGCGCGGGGACAACACCGGTGCGACGCGCGCGGCCCGCAGAGCGAGGGGCCACCGAGGGCGGCCGGCGGCCCCGGGGGACACGCGCCGCTCGGGAATCGGTGTGTTCGGGGTTTGCCTGTTGTTTCGCTTGGGGTTTGTTGGTGTGTTTTTTAAGGAGAGGTGCGGGCTGCAGAAAGCGGGAGGTCTCGTTTCTCGCTTCCTCCCCGGCCTCTCCGGAGCCGGTGGAACTCCCGAGGAGCAGGCGCCGGGGAGGGAGAACGCGGAGGGGAGCCACTTACCCGGCGGAGCCCGAGAGCGCGGCGGCCGGCGAGCGAGCGAGCGGCGCCTTTGTCTGCGGCCCCAGCCCCGGCGCGCGGCGGGCTCCCCGGCACCCGGACACCCGGACAGCCCGGCTCGCGGCTCCCGCTCCGGCGCGGCTCGGGCTCCAGCCCCGCCCGCGCCGTCCCCCGCCCCTCCCCTCCCCGCCCGCGACCGCTGCCCGGCTCCGCCCCGGGCCGGCCCCGCCCCTGGCCCGCCGGGCCCCCACCTGCTGCCGCGGCGGGCGAGGGGTGCCCGGGGCGAGGGGTGCCCGGCCCTGGGCAGCCGCTTCCCCGTGCGCTCCGCTCCCCCTTCCCACAGCCTCAGGGCGGCTCGGCTTCCCGTTCCCGGGCGGAGCTGCGCTGGGGAGACGGGCCTTCCCCGACCCAGCCCCTCGGATCAGCCTCACCTGAGCGGCCGGGCGCCCGCGTTTTCTGCGGGAGCTCCTGTCCCCCGTAGCCCTGCCTTCCGGCCGGGGCGCACGACCTCAGAGACCTCGGTCGCCCTAGAGGCCCGCGCTGCTTTCTCTCGCCCCTGGAAGGAAAGCCCCTCCGCTCGGCCCTGGAGGGCGGGGGGCGGGAAGCGGGGTCCTCCTCGCCGCGGCGAAACCCGGCCTCCCCGCGCTCGGTCAGCACTGCGCTGCTGCAGAGGCCGGGGCGGGGGCTCGGGAGGACCCGGGAGGACCCGGAGCTGGCGGGGACAAGGTGGCGGGTTGGGAACCAAGCCCGTGCCCGGCGCGCGGGGGGAAGCGGGGAGACCTGGGTGGGCCTGAGGCGGGAACCCGGCGGAGGGTGGAGGGGTGCAGAGTGCACGAGCCCGGGCCGTGAGTCTGCCTATTTGCACGGCCGGCATAAAACTCACAGAAGGGCACCAACACCTTGGAAGCCCGAGGAAAGGAAAGCAGAAGCCCCTGACACTGGTATCACCTGGTATTCGGGTGGTGCCTTCCGCAAATCCAAAGTGGTCCACACCGATTGGGTGCGTGCACCCCAGTGGAATGGTGGAGGAGCCACTTTTCTAGGCGGAAAAAAAAAAATGGGATAACCTAAATATTGTATAATGAGCTCATTAGTGGGTTTAGCTGCCCATGAGCCCTCCTTTCTCCCAACTCCCAGAACATTCCGAGAGAGAGAACCTCACTTTGACCCTTCATAGGATCTGCTCAGTACTAGGTTGCTTTTTCTGCTTCATCCCCACTGCCAACACTACCGCCTTCAGAGCCTCGTCCAGTAGGTGCCTAGCGGGTGCTCAATAACTGTTGGAAAAAATTAACCCGTGAATCCTATTACTGTGCTAATTACAACGTGGGCAAAAACATAAACATTTTAAATTGTGGGATCACATGCATCAAGTGGGTAGGACAATGATGGCCATCTGCAGGGCAATAAATGTTAGCTGTAATTATTATGTAGGTAGTCAGTTATAAAACATTACGTAGGCAGTAGGTTAAAGATTACATGCTAAGTTAGAGACAGTTATCTGAACCTTCATAAGGAGAATAGGTAGGGATAAGGAGAGAGTGGGTAAAAAGTAAATGTGTGTACATCCATGGCTAAGGCGTTCCAATGTGTCTTCCCCAAAGAGAACATTTTAACGTTTCCCGTCTTTAATTTTCACTGTAAATAAGTACTTTCAGTTCAGTGGTATGCATAAGTATGAAATGTTCTGTGTTGGTTTATTTATTTTTATAGCATCTTTTCTAGGAAGGAAGAATAAGAGATCCCAAGGGTGCTCATTTTATCCACACACACAAAAAGCCAGGAAGTCAAATGTCCCTCCACATTAAGCCACTGGGGTGAGGGCCTGGAGGTGCGAATGGAGGACATCAGGAAAGTGCCAGTCTCCCTCCCGGGTGTTTTATATCAGCGTCTTGGGTGTGTGACGCTGCTCTTGGGAACAATGCACTCTCCGCGTGCGATGATTTATCTCTTCCACTTGGCAACTGGGAAGATGTAATTTTCGCCATGAGATGAGCATGAGTGAATGGCTCATGCATAGTGAATGGCCATCCTCTCAACTGTGGGACAAGGGTGTGAAACATGCATTTTAATATCAGAGTTCATTATAGCACAATGCCAGGACAATGAACAGGCACCCTCCATCACATGTGTATCACATGGTGATGGTCTCCTATGGATGTTCTTATCAGGAAACAAATAGGCTATTTCTTTTTTTTAATTTTAATTTTATTTTTTAATAAATCTTTATTGTTCAGATTATTACAATTGTTCCTCTTTTTTCCCCCCATAGCTCCCCTCCACCCAGTTCCCACCCCACCCTCTGCCCTTACCTCCCCCACTGTCCTCATCCATAGGTGTACAATTTTTGTCCAGTCTCTTCCTGCACCCCCCTATACCCCTCTCCCCCCGAGAATTGTCAGTCCACTCCCTTTCTATGCCCCTGATTCTATTATATTCACCAGTTTATTCTGTTCATCAGATTTTTTATTCACTTGATTTTTAGATTCACTTGTTGATAGATATGTATTTGTTGTTCATAATTTTTATCTTTACCTTTTTCTTCTTCTTCCTCTTCCTAAAGAATATCTTTCAGCATTTCATATAACACTGGTTTGAACTCCTTTAGCTTTTTCTTATCTGTGAAGCTCTTTATCTGACCTTCAATTCTGAATGATAACTTTGCTGGGTAGAGTAATCTTGGTTGTAGGTTCTTGCTGTTCATCACTTTGAATATTTCTTGCCACTCCCGTCTGGCCTGCATAGTTTCTGTTGAGAAATCAGCTGACAGTCGTATGGGTACTCCCTTGTAGGTAACTGTTTTTCTCTTGCTGCTTTTAATATTCTCTCTTTGTCTTTTGCCCTTGGCATTTTAATTATGATGTGTCTTGGTGTAGTCCTCTTTGGATTCCTTTTGTTTGGGGTTCTCTGTGCTTCCTGGACTTCTAAGTTTATTTCTTTCACCAGGTGGGGGAAGTTTTCTGTCATTATTTCTTCAAATAGGTTTTCAGTATCTTGCTCTCTCTCTTCTTCTGGCACCCCAATAATTCAGATGTTGGTACGTTTGAAGTTGTCCCAGAGGATCCTTACACTATCTTTATATTTTTGGATTCTTTTTGCTGTTTGCTTTTCCAGTTGGGTGTTTTTTGCTTCTTTGTATTTCAAATCTTTGACTTGATTCTTGCAATCCTCTAGTCTGCTGTTGGATCTCTGTATATTATTTTTTATTTCAGTCAGTGTATGCTTAATTTCTAGTTGGTCCTTTTTCATATCCTTGAGGGTCTCACTAAATGTATCGGCCTTTTCTAGAAAATTCTTGAAAAACCTTATAACCGTGGTTTTGAACTCTACATCCAGTCGTTTGCTTTCCTCCATTTCTTTCATTTGTGACCTGTTTCTTTGTCTCCACATTTTGGCTGCTTCCCTGAGTTGGTAGGGTAGCTTTGTGTGCTAGGTGTCCTATAGGGCCCAGTGGCTCAGCCTCCCCAGTTACCTGAGGTGGACACTCTTGGTGCACCCCTTTGTGGGCTGTGTGCACAGTCTTGTTGTAGTTAAGCCTTGATTGTTGTTGGTATTACTGGGGGGAATTGACCTCCAGGCCAATTGGCTGTGAGGATCAGCTGTGTCTACGATGGGAAAACTTCTGTGCTGGAGACACCCTTATGGGGCAGCACTTGCTTCAATGGGGCTTTGGTGCTCACTGAGTCTGCCCCCTGAGTGTGTCCTTATGGATCTGAGGAGTTGTAATCTGGATGGCCCTACTCTGACCCCTGGGTACACTGGCTCTTGGATCTCCAAGGAGGTACTAATTTAGCCTCTGCCTGAGGCCACCCAGCAGGAGCTACAGAGAGATCTGCAGATTCCTCTTCTTTGTTTGGGTTTTGGAGGTGCCCAGATGAGGTCCAGCTATGAAGCAATGCAAGCTGCTGTGGGGCCTTGGGCCTTCTTTTGGATGTTCTGGGTCTCTCTGACTCAGCTGCAGTTTGCTAGGTAAGTTTAAAATTCAAAGGACCAGGCCATTCATATGCAAAAGCCTCTGTGCTCAGCTTGGATGGGGCTGAGTCTCAGGGCCAAGAAATCAGCAATGGCTTCCCGTCAGCCCTGCCCTAAGAGGCCCCTGGTTCTCAGTGTCCTTTGGTAATCACTGCAAGCACCTCTGAGAGAAAGCCGCCCTCGAGTTTCGCCTGCTGCCAGACAGTCCAGTTTCTCCCTGTATGAGTCTGGGTCCCCAGAGTCTCGCCCGGAACTGGAGTTTTTGTCTCCCTCCCGCTTGAGAAAGCTAGCCTTGTACTTAGTTGCCAGCCCACTCCGCGCGCATCCGTACCTCTGCCTTCCACAGCTCCTATGAGTCTCAGTGTGCTTTTCTCTTTCCTTCTAGTTGTAGAATTTCCATTCAGCCAGGCTTCCTGTGGTTCTGGATGATGTCCGTTTTGTCTTTTAGTGGTAGTTTTGAAATTGTTATGCGAGGCAGCAGTTTAGGTTTTTACCTATGCTGCCATCTTGGTTTCTCTTATTTCTTATTTTTATCCCAAGGGAAGATTCCTACAGAAACAGCTGGCCTAGGTAGTGGTCAGTCAGCAGAAAAACCACACAGAGCCCAGAGGTGGGAAGGTCACTAAGTCATTTTAGGGCTTCTGTTTTTCTGGCAGTTGGGGTGGGGGTAGGGGAAAGTGTACCAGCATTTCCCCACTGCCACAACCTGCACCTTGGTGGCTAGGCCAGCTGTGCCAACATCTGTGGTGATTGTGGAGGACCCAGGGTAGGGAGTTGCTGCATTGAGCAGGAATATAGCATTCCTGCCTTGCTTAGGGTATTTATATATATAATTTTTTAATATGTTGTTGAGCCTGGCCAGTGTGGCTCAATGGTTGAGCATCCACCCATGAACCAGGAGGTCACTAGTTGATTCCTGTTCAGGGCACAGGCCCAGGCTGTGGGCTCAATCCCAAGTAGGGGCCATACAGGAGGCAGCTACTCCATGATGTTTCTCTCTCATAGATGTTTCTATCTCTCTATCCCTCTCACTAAAAAAAAAAAAAAAAAAAAAAAAAAAAAAAAAAAAAAAAAAAAAAAAAAATTGACATATTTGTGTCTCCCAAAAAAATCATGTGGAAACCTAATTCCCAATGTGATGGTACTTGAAGGGTGCACCTTTGGGGGGTGATTAGATCATTAGGGTGGCACCCTCAGGAAGAGAATTAGTACCTTATGACAGTGCACCATTGAAGACAGTGGTCTAAGAACCAGGAAGCCGGCTTTCAACGCACATCAAATCTACCAGCACCTTGATCTTGGACTTCCTAACTTCCAGAACTATGAGAAATAAATGTTTGCTTAAGCCACCCAGTCTACAGTAGCAGCCTGAACAGACTAAGACAACTGTTCTGGCCAAATTCACCTTTTATGACACCCATTTTTGACTTGGACCTAGGTAGAAGAGTGAAGGCAATTTAGATTTATTAGTTTTCCCCACCCCACCTCTTCTACTCCAAGGGGACTTGACATCAGGGCCAATGACTTTGCATGTGGCCTCTCTCCCAGTGGTAAGGACTGGTCATATTAAAGGAACCAACTGGCTTCTGGGAGAAGGGACATATAAATAACCCTGTGCTTGGCCACATGTCCTCCTCCCTCTCTTAGGTTGTTCTGTTTGGGGAGAAGTCTCTCTCTCTCTCTCTCTCTCTCTCTCTCTCTCTCTCTCTCTCTCTCTCCCTCTCTTTTTCTCTCTCCACCCCCTCCCTAACCCCTTATTGTCTGTCTGTCTATCTATCTATCTATCTATCTATCTATCTATCTATCTAATTCTCTCACGACCATCCCTTTTCTTTCTCTTCTCTCTCTTTTCATATGTGCAGTCTGTCTGTCTAGGAAGATAAGACAGGCCTGGGGCTACTCTCACAGCCTGACACCTAAGGTCTAGAAATTAGAGGTAACTCCCTTCTCACTTTCACCCCAGGGGGCTCAGGGAATGCCTTTTCTCACTAGCAGGGAGATGAGATCTAAGACACAGGCATAGATTTGGAAGGCAGCAATAGGCTCTCTGGGTTTCTTGGTTTTAACTATGGGCCAGTGACTCCAAACCTACACATTCACTGAACTCACCTAGGAAATCTTTAACTACACTGAGAAAAGGGGGCAATAATTGACAATGGCCTGCTTACCAATGTCTGCCCCATTTATCATATCCTGCCTTTCCCCCTCTTGTGGGAGATACACTGGCCCTGTTCTGTTGGAAGTCACCCTGCACTTGTGTGCAAGACCCTAAGCCCCATCACTTCTTCAAGAATCTCACTCTCTAAATGCTCTCCTTTCTCTTTGCTCATCACTTTTCCCTTATTACTGGATCATAAGCAGCAACTTTCAAATATGGTTTAATGTCTTTCATCTTAAAAAAACAAAACAAAACACAAAAACAGAAACTCTTTTGACTCCATTCCTCTTCAGCTTCTCTCCCAACTCTCTTCTCCTCTTTACTACAAACCTGCAAAACAAAACGCTCCTCTTCTCATGGTCTCCAATTCCTCCCTTCCATTCTCTCTTTAACCCATTTTCCATTCTAGTCTTCTCTCCATGGAAACTGCTCTCGTTAAGGTCATCAGTGGGCTTCATGTCCTTAAATCTAATGATCAGCTCTCAGGCTTTATTTAACTTGACCTACGTAAGAGACATAGTTAATCACTCTTGTCTTCTTGAAATATTATTTGTACTTGGCTCCCAGGACACTTCTGGTTTTTATTCAACCTTACTGGCTCCCCAGAGAACAATAAATGCTAGCTACTTAAAACAGCATGGCAAGCAGCATACAAAATGGAAACGTAGTAAAGCCATTTTCCACCAAATTCAGAAACAAGACAGAGATGCTTGCTATCATCACTGTTATTTACATTCTTTTAGAGGCTAAAATAAAGCAATAAGACACGAAAATGAAATAGGAGAGACAAATCTTCAAAATGGAGATATAAAAACATCCTTAAGATGCTATAATTGTGTAACTGAAAATGTTAGGACTCTAAGGTTTTGGGTTTTTTCATTTAAAAAAAAATACTAAAATTAGCCTGGCTGGTGTGGATCAGTGGTTGAGCATTAACCTATGAACCAGGAGGTCAAAGTTCAATTCCCAGTCAGGGAATTGATGTGCTCTCAGGCTCAATCCCCAGGAGGGGCATGCAGGAGGCAGCCAATCAATGATTCTCTCTCATCATTGATGTTTCTCTCTCTCTCCCTTCCTCTCTGAAATCAATAAAAGTATTTTTTTTTAAAAAATTCCTATCACCTAGTGATGTCATAGCCATCATAAGGTCATAAAGCAATACATGTTTGTGGTGATGCTGTTGTGAACAAGCCTACTGTGCTGCCAATCATATAACAGTATAGCACATAAACTTATGCATGGTACATAATACTTGACCATGATAATAAACAACTATATTACAGATTTACGTACTTACTGTACTATACCTCTTATCATTGTTTTAGAGTGCACTCTTACAAAAAACAAGTTTGCTGTAAAACAGTGTGTGAGTTACACCAGCAGCAGCCTCAACATCTCATGTTTACTGCGTCGCTGGATGGCATCAGTTTCTCTTACACTTAATTTATTTCCGTGGTCGGCAAACTGCGGCTCGCGAGCCACATGCGGCTCTTTGGCCCCTTGCGTGTGGCTCTTCCACAAAATACCACGGCCTGGGTGAGTCTATTTTGAAGAAGTGGCGTTAGAAGAAGTTTACGTTTAAAAAATTTGGCTCTCAAAAGAAATTTCAATCGTTGTACTGTTGATATTTGGCTCTGTTGACTAATGAGTTTGCCGACCACTGATTTAGTTGTTTTGTACAGTCACATGCTGTACAGGAGCAATAGGCTGCAATACCATATAGCCAACTTGTGTGGCAGGCTCTACCATCTAGGTTTGTGTACGTGTACTCTGCGATGTCCACACAACAAAGTCGCCTAACGATTCATTTCTCAGAACATATCCCTGTCACTAAAGCAGTGCATGGCTGCACACGCTTACAGAAATCATTGATTTTCTTGTATGAAAGGTCTCGCTAGCAGAACTAATCTCATTTGGGGGGTAGGTGGTCGAGAAAGGCTTCATAGGGAAGCAAAAATTAAGTTGTATGTGGAACAGCAGAAGAGTGGCGTGAACAGTGTGAGAAAATGCCAAGGGAAAGGTGGGAGCCTTTGAAAACGTCACAGGCTGGAGGGCAGGATGGGCGGCAGGGCGATCAGCCAGAGAGAGAGGCAGGGCTTTGTGGCCCGTGGCAAGAATGTCAGCGTTAATTCTAAGTGTCATGGGAAGCCCTTTCAGCGTTTTAAACAGGGAAGAGTTGAGCCCCTACTGTGTAAATTACTTTATCTGAAAGGTCTGCAAACATTGTAACCGTGCAGCAAGGCAGCATTTCCCACAATCCCTTGTCCCTAGCATCATTCAGTGATACTGGCCACCAATACCCCCCTCTCCCTGTGACCCTTTAAGTGCTTTTGTCTTGGAGGTTTCATTAAAATTCTGCAGCACTTTCTCTTTTTTTTTTTAATTGATTTTTTTTTAGAAAGAGAGAGCGAGAGAAACATCAATTTGATGTTCCACTTATTTATGCATTCGTTGGTTGCTTCTTGTATGTGCCCTGGCTGGAGATTGAACCCGCAACCTTGGCATATGGGGACGACGCTCTACCCAGCCAGGGTCAATTCTGCAGCACTTTCAAGGCATGTCAGTCTGGGTCCATATTAGGTATCCAGAGTGGTTTGGGCAGATCTTGCCTCTCACTTCATTCCCACAAACAAAGCCAACCTCTCAGCCTGCTAAGTTCCCAGAAGTTTCTTGGCTGGTTTGGACCATCCCAGCATTCTCTTCTTTCAACCTGTAATAAGACCTAACTGAAATCCTAACTACATGTTCCCTGCTCTGTCCTCACCTCACCCAGTCATGTGTTTTTCAAACTATAGCTCATAACCCATTATGGGCTGTGAAATCAATTTAGCAGAACTTGTAAGCATTTTTGAAACACTTGAATAGAATAAAATGGAAAATATCAAAGTTAGTTGTATGTGATAAGAATATTGATGACTTTTTATTACATATATACACTGAGTGACCAGATTATTATGATCTCTGAACGCATAATAATCTGGCCACTCAGTGTATATCCTATATAATAAAAGGCTAATATGCAAATTGTCCCCTCGATCAGGAGTTTGACCAGCAGGCAGGCCGGCCAACCACCCATGTCCCCTCCCCCTGGCCAGGCTGGCCGGACCCACCCATGCACGAATTCATGCACCAGGCCTCTAATACACACACACACACACACACACACACACACACACACACACACACACACACACTGAGTGGCCAGATTATTATGTGTTCAGAGATCATAATAATCTGGCCACTCAGTGTACATGCACATTTGTGTGGGGATTAGGATATGTGTGTGCGCTTGCACCATAGATTACACCATTGAATGATTTCTTAATAATGGGTCATGATAAAAAAAAAGTTTGAACTTCACTTTCCACTCCCTCCCATCTCTTGCTGTGTAGAAACTTGAACTTAATAAGATCTGACTCTTCTGCCTTACCTCATTTAATTTCTCCAAGTCATTTTTAATCATCTCCTGACATGGTAGACTATCCTCACATACAAACAACCCACTGTTACGAGAATATATTTGAATTCTCCTAATCTCAGAGCTTACCTTGAGTTTTTCTCCTCATCAGGGCTTATACTTTTAAAAGTGACCTATGGTTTGATGAGTAGCTCACACCCATAAGTATGGTCAGAACTGAGGGAAGTCTGCACCAAGATAAACCACAGTGGCCTATTGATCATTTTCAATTAAAACCACTTCAGTGGAAGAAATAGAAGCATGAATATAGACAGTTTTTTTGAGAAGTTTTGCCTGTGTGTGAATCAAAAGCTTTCAAATATTGCTGAGCTTTGACCTAGATTTTTCACTTCTGGAGATCTACCCAAAGGAAATAGTAATTAGAGATACTGACAAAGATTTAAGCACAGGATGATAATTGCAACTTGATCTCTAACAGAGAAATGTTGCCAACAATATAAGTACCAAACAATAGGGAAATTATTAAATAAGTTATGGTATGTCTTCATGATGGGATATTGTTCCAGCCAATAAACATGATATTTTGAAAGATTTTTTTCATGGCATGGAATTATCATAATGAACCAAGTAAAAAATAATAGGCTATAAAAATATGATTTATAATTTCGTTATGTGCCCCCTAGCTGGTTTGGCTCAGTAGATAGAGCGTCGGCCTGTGGACTGAAGGGTCCCAGGTTCGATTCTCGTCAAGGTTGCATGCTCAATCCCCAGTAGGGAGCATGCAGGAGGTTGTGTGCTCAATTTCCAGTAGGGAGCATGCAGGAGGCAGCCAATCAATGGTTCTCTCTCATCCTTGATGTTTCTGTCTCTCTCTCTCTCCCTCTCCCTTCCTCTCTGAAATCAATAAAAATATATTTTTTTAAAAAATTTGTTATGTGTAATATATTATTTATATACAAACAGAAAGGCAGAAAAGAAAATCATAAAAATATCAAAAGTTATAGGAGAACCTCTATGTTTTATAATCAGGAAACTTTATTTTTTTAAAACAATGACATTTGCTATGAAGGGAGACGAAATGGAGTAGGGACTGTGGGGTTAGTACTAAAAGGACGGACACCTGAAGAACTATTAGGTGTTTTCAATTTTTTAAAAATGATGTCTATACAGCCCATTGTGTTTCCCTCTTAGATCTGGCTGCCAGGAACCACAGACACAGATTTGATGTTTAGTCACAAGTATCTTATTTTCTTTTCTTTACACATTTGGTTTACCCCCTTTCTTGGGCCCCAGTTTCCTCATGTGCAAAGATAAGAAGGGCCATGCTGAGTAATTTAACCCAGTGGGAAGTGTTAAGGCCTCCCATGTGGGAAGTGTTAAGGCCTCCCACGTGGCCCGAAGTCCCTTTGGCCAACAAACACAGGGATGAGTCCGCATGACCAGACTCAGATCAGAGAGCTTCATGTGGACTGAAAACAATATACAGCAGATGGGCTATTCATCCCCATCCACTCAGACCACACTGTAGGATATCAGTTTGGGAAGAGGAGAGGCAAGACCCTCTTGTTAATGGTACCCAGGTGGCTGCTCTTGTTACATCTGTGACGGCATCATGGCAGCCTGGCCGGGAGGAGCACTGGGGATTTGGGACATAGGAGGACAAATCTGAGAGACAGACTCTTGGAAAACCCAGACTCGCCCTTTCCCTTTGGTAGCCTTCACTCTCAGAGGACCTTCCAGGCTGACGCCTCCGTCTCTCAGGAAAATCTGAGGAAGACCTCCAAGGAGCACGTGTCTCAGTACGGACATAATCTTGACCTAGCAGAGCATACATCGGCGTCCAGCCTTTTACGGTTCCTGGCTGCGGTATCTGATTTTGTTCCAGATTTGAACTTCTTCAAAAGGAATACATTGCATTCTGAGTTGGGTTTCCATACCCTAGCCAAGCACTGCCCAACAGAACTTCCTGCAAAGACAGAATTTCCTGTCCAATACAGGAGACATAGCAGCAATTGAACACTTGAAATGTGGCTGTTGTGACTGAAAAACTGAACTTTCCATTTTATTTCATGTTAATCCATCTAACTTTACATTTTAAAAGTCCCCATGCAGCTAGTAGTTCCCCTATGGACAGTATAGGGCTAGTCCTTACAAATCCTAAAGAAGTCCCTGTAAATCCTAATGCTGATCATATTACAGCAACATATGTCCACCTCCCCTGCATGAATTCCTAACAATGCCATCTCAACAGCAAAATTATGCATTTCCTATGGGCACAAATGTAGTTTGCTCTTTCTTCTGACTCCTAACCAGAGCCCAGCATGGAATACTTAACCATTAGGATTTATTAAGGTAGATGGTGGAAGGGAGAAGTAAAGGGCAATATTCAATCAAAGTGGGATCTTCCTATGTTCACCTTCTTCTCCCCACCAATGGTGTCTGTACTCAGTGGATCTACTCTCCTGTCCTCAGCACACCACATGGACATTGCTCGTCCGGAAGAAACGACTGACAGTCCTTAGCTTCTCTATCTCTATGTTTCTCGTCAAACATGACAGATTCAGCCAACACTCAACGCCTGTAATTCTTTTAGGCACAGACACACTGTTCAGAGGCCTGTGAAACGGCAGAGTAGGTAGCTCCAAGAGACCATCCCCTCTACAAAAACAGGGAGTAAACTGGCAAAATCTATGTTATTGAAACTCTGGAAACTAGTCAAAGGTTTATAGTAACCAGATGAATGCTGAATCAAGAAAACAACGCTGCATCTCTGTAGGAAACCTTTGTGGCATTTTAGCTTATCCTGGCCCTCTCTCTCTCTCTCTCTCTCTCTCTCTCTCTCTCTCTCTCTCACACACACACACACACACACACACACACACACACACACGACTCAGCAGCAGTCTTGAAGATGGAACCTGTGTTGCTGGCATGGGTTCCCAGTGCTAGAGGAAATGAGCAGACGTTGCTCTCAAAGAATTGTGGTTGTGCCCTAGCCGGTTTGGCTCAGTGGATAGAGCGTTGGCCTGTGGACTGAAGGGTCCCAGGTTTGATTCCGGTCAAGGGCATGTATCTGGTTTGTGGGCTCCAGTGGGGAGTGTGCAGGCAATCGATGATTCTCTCTCATCATTGATGTTTCTACCTTTCTCTCCCTCTCTGAAATCAATAAAAAAAATATTTTTTTAAAAAAAAATGAATTGTGGTTGTTTGGTTTGACCTGCCTGGTGGCCCCCCAAACTGTCCCGAAGAACTTGCTTCTACTTAGCTTAGCTTGGAACTCTCCCAGAGTGGACAGACAGCTACCTGGGCCAGGGAGTGGGGTGGTGGAGAGCATTTTTTACAAACCTTTGAAGGCAAACGGGTTAGCCCACTGCTGTCAGAACAAGGGATAACAGGGAGGCACACATTGCACAAACAAAAGGCTTGGGAGGAAGGATGGGGAGCGAGGAGCTTTAGGAATAAGGGTTTTGAGAAGTTCCCGCATATTTCTGGGAATCTAGAAGACCACCCACATGCCAGGGGCAGGGTATCTGCTCAGAAAAGACCAGAGAGGCGCTAAGCTTTCACCTCCTGCTGATCTTCAGGCTGCACAAGCGGGACACGAAGGCTAATGCAGAGTTATAAACTGCTTGTCTGCAAAGACTTGAGTATTTTTATGGCTTGGGTTCCAGGCATTTCAGGAAATTTCTGTTGAATCATTAGCTGACTATTAAGTTAATAAAGCAGACACTTCGGTGGGCACGCGTGACGAAGAATGCACCTTTTAAAAATTAGTGCAAAAAACGTACTAAACAAACAAAAGGGAACCACAAGCATCAACAGCAAACCCTGAGGAGGGAGGAGGGTCTGGCTTCCAGAGCTGGCGCTTTATGACATTCAAAACGTCTGGTTTCCAGCGGCAACAAAAGAGTGTGAAGCATGAGCTTAAGCACCGGGGAAGAGGAAATCGGGAGTGACTGCTTGGTGGGTACAGGGTTCCTTTTAGGGGTGATGGAATGTTCTGGAATTAGATAGTGGTGATGGCTGCGCAACATTGTGGACATAGAGGAAACCTCTGTATTGTACATTTTCAAATGGTTAAAATGGTGAATTTTATCTTATGTGAATCTTACCTAAAAAAATACCAAAAAAAAAACACCCAACAACCCACAAAAGTAACAGACTCTACAAAATGGATGTTTAAACCGTATGCTGGGACTTTGCTTCAATACAGTTTTAAAAAGTCATTTTACAACTTTTCTCTTTTGCCTTCAGGCACACACCTCAGTAATTCCAGATTGCCAAGTCCATTAATTATATGAGCTGGTGTGTCACTGGAGGCCTGTTTCTGGGTGGCATTTGCCATGGGTCCGTTGGCAGGCTCAGATTGTCACATGAGGCACGTGTTTTGTTCCAGTTTCCCCCAGACACAACCTTTCCCAAGCACAACCCCGCTTTTCCCTTGCTGTCTCCCTCCCCCCACCTGCATAAGCAAAGGGCATGCACCATCCATTTCGGACAGCTCCCTTACGCTGTATCTAATGAACCCCCACATCTGGATATTTAACCTTCAGAACGGCTTTCAACTCTATTCACTTTCTGCCCCCGCCTCTGTTCAATGTGCCACCACTGCTGATCAGTACTGTTGCCAGAGACTCCCAGCTGGTCTCACTCACCTCATGCTCCTGACCCTTTTCAGTCTATTTTCCACACTCAGTCCATTTGCATTTTTAAAATGCAAATCTAATTCTTTCACTCCCCCCTGTAAAGCCTTTAATTGGCTTCCCATTACTCTTAGAACAAAATCCTCACGAGTTGAAATGGTCTGCAAGGCCCTGTGACCTGGCTCCTCTCCCCAGCCTCCTCGCTGACTCATGACACTCCTGTCATGGAAGCTTTCCTGTTTCCCTCTACCTTAGGGCCGTCCTATACCTGCTCATCTCTTTCTAGAACATTCTCTGTCCTCTCCTCTCTGCACTTACCCAGTCCCATTCAGTTTTGGAGCTTAGATGGAATGTCACTTCCTGAAGGCAGCCTTCCTGGCCCTCCCAGACTCACATACGTTTCCCTGTCTGGGCTCAGTGCCCAGGGCTCTCTTTTTTTTTTTTTTTTTTTAATATAAATATGTATATTTTTATTGATTTCAGAGAGGAAGGAAGAGGGAGAGAGAGACAGAAACATCCATGATGAGAGAGAATCATGGATTGGCTGCCTCCAGCAGGTCCCACACTGGGGATCAAGCCCACAACCCGGGCATGTGCCCTTGACCGGAATCGAACCTGGGACCTTTCAGTTCGCAGGCCGACGCTCTATCCACTGAGCCAAACCAGCTAAGGCCTCAGGGCCCTTTTACGTGCCTCTTCCTCTTATAATCTCTGCGATCCATTGTTCAGTGTTTGACTCCCCCAATAAAATGAGACCCCTGAGGGCAGGTCTGTCTGGTTTGGTGCTCTAGCCTCAGTACCAATCACAGTGCCATGGGCACGGCAGGCAGTTACTACATATTTGTGGACTTAATATTATGGAATGCAATCAGGTCTCCCAGACAGCATCTTGCTAATCAGTTGGCACCTCAGTAAGAATGCGTTGACAGCCTGTCCGAGAAAGAGTGCACCCCGCGTGCTTGGAGCTCCATGCTCCTTATCACAGCAGCAGGGCGGGGCGACGGGAGTGGGATGGTGCAGCCATCGCCAATGAGCACTGCTCTGAGCCAGCCAAGTATATTCAGGATCCCAAAGAACTATGGGTGAGCAGTCCTTCATACACAGCAGTCCCAGGACAGCGGAATGCAGGGAGTGAATTACTCATTCTGGTTCCACTTGACCTTCCAGACTGCTCAATCAATTCAGGGTCTTTTCTAGACTCTCAGGCACCCCAGGTGGCCACCCCCAGGACTTCAGGTCCTGGAATCCTCCCTGTTTTTCTCTTACCTCCTTTCCCACAGCCTCTGAGTCCTTTTAACCTTTTGCACTCGGATGTCGAGTGTGACTCAACACGGTTAGCATCAGTAGCAGGAATAGAGAAAAAAGCAAGCGAGTGCAAAGGGTTAATTGCTTTGTTCCTTCCATAGTCCCCACCCATCCCTGTCCACCTCAGAGCCCCATATCTTCTTGTGGTAGGTTGCCAGTTGCCAGTTGTCAATCAAGCTGCTTTGTCCAAGTTCAGTGTTCGGTGAGGTCTAGCAGTGGTAAGGGAGAGGGGCAGACCCTCACTGTGATCTGATCTCAGGGCAAGAGATGGGTAAACAATCAGATTTTTCATCCTGCAATGTTAACCCCCTGCCAACTTATTTTCTGGACATTAGAAAGAAAACATCTGTTTTCTGCTCTGCCTCTAGTCCTATTACCAAAGACCTCCTCTGTTATTTTAGCTTCAGGGTGTGCCAGGCAGGATCCCCAAAGGTGAGATAGAAAACCCGTAGAGACTGGGTACCAGAAGGAGCGGCAGCCGTGGGGAGAAGTGGGAGCTGTTATAGGAGATGGAGGGAGGCTCAAGACAACTTTCATTAACCTCACAGGCTTTCTGAGAATTTGACATAGTTCTGTTATTTCTTGCAAAAAAAGGGGGGGGGTGGTATCAGAGAGAGAGATACTGCAAAATTATTTCCATAAACTCTGAAACTAAGAATGATGTGCTGGCAATGACAGTGAGAAATAGACTCCTAACTCCTTCCTCATGTGCTTCAGCTTTCTCCATCAGACTGCAAAGGGCCAAACAAACCTGGGTCAGGCCATGTGGTCAGCAATGAGTGAAGAGCATGTCTTAAAAGTGATGAGCTGGTCTGAGTGCCTGAGCCTCCCAGCCTACGTAGGCTGCATCCTGGGGGAATGAGAAGACCCGTGAACGAGATGCATCAATCCATACCTTCAGAGAACCTCGGAGAAGGGAAGAGGTGCCAGGCGACCAAAGCAGGCTGAGTTTGATGTCAGTTTGGATGTTTAAGGTCATAGTTTGTGGGCATTGAATGTAAAGGAAGAGATGATCATGGGACCTGCATGAAAACTAACCCCATTTCCTTCTGGGATGCTTGGATGGGAAAAGGAATTATACAGCAGGTAGTACACCTAGGTTTCTGCAAAGTATCAGACACTATGAACACCTAAGAGCATCCATGTAAGAATATTTGCAACCAGCACTCCTTGGACATGGAGACCCAGGGACATTCCTCCGGGCTCTCGCTTCAGCCTGCTCCTGTCCCCACACTGTCATCATTAAATCTACTTGTCCATGTACAGAGCCCATATTTTTTTTAAATTTTCCTAAGGGAAAATTTAGTAAAATTAAGTAGTGATAAATATAAGGTCCTGTACTTTGGTCTGAAAATCCAAAGCTGCACATCGATGACAAGAAAGGTATGGTTCAGCTAGAGTGGCACTCTGAATCGCTTAAGAGTTAATAATGATTTGCCTCATTCCGAAAGGATCCTTGTAGCAAGGGCCTGTTTGATGGCTATCTCCACGCTGCACCACCTCTGCTCCCCCTTTGATACGAGTCTATTAATTTAATCATTGGATATCGAGGGATCTGCACACTGCTCTCAATTCTGGTGCAGACTGTTCCCATCGAGCCTCAAAGCGAGTTGATTTCCTTTCCCAAGGGCAGGACAGGAGCACCTCTGTCTTGTGCATTTGTCATCCGATGACTAAGTCAAAGTGAAACAGCCAAGAATTCACACCAAAGGGAACAATGGACAGAAGCCACATCTAAAGAAGCCCCTTGTGTTCCTAGCATTCCTGAGAGTTTAAAGGCACTTTTCATCCCTCTCACTTGATCCTCTTCTGCACAGTCCTCCGAGACCAGCCAGGCAGGTGTCTCCAGCTGACTGATGGGGAATCAAATAGCCTGACATTCTTCTCTTTGCCTACTTTCCTGCCAAGGCTCCCTGGCTTCTCAGTGTCGGAGCTGAGCCCCGAAGCCAAGTTGCAACTTCAAGTTCAGCTCACACCGCGCATGAAACCAGAGGGCATGTGTGTGTGCACCAAGTAAATCGTTAAAAGCCAGATAGTCTTATGAAAAGGAGTGCCCTGTGTATTTGTTCAATTCAACAACTGTTAGCTATTGATAGTTGGTAACTGTTAACTGTGTAAGAGAGCCTATTACGTGTCAATCACTGCTCCCATTGTGCGAGTGGGGCCCTCTGGTCCTTCTCTCTCTGTTTGAGTTGGTTTGGGGTTTGGATTTCTTGACCCCTCCCTCCCCTAGCACTGTCCTGGTTTTGCGACCTTTTCTTATTCCCCTCCCTGGCCAAGCCTAACTCTGGTCTTTCTGAGAACACTGATGTGCCAAGTTTGCAAAATAAACCTTCAAACTCTTCCTCGCCGTTGTTTTAAATCAGTGCTCCTCAGAATGTGGTCACCAGACCAGCGACATTCTGGTTGTCAGGGAGTGAGCTAGAAAGGCACATTCCCAGGCACCAGCCTAGATCTACTAAATCAGAAAGTCTGGGGTGGGAGCCCAGAAATCTGTTGAAGTGGGGCAGAGTTTGCCCGTCCAAACTGTGCCTTTTGGGGGTGTTGATTACGTTTAGCTGGTTATTTTTCAGAAACAAAAACTCAGGAAAAACCTTTACCCTTCCCCCTAAAAGAATTTAGATAGAGAACCTCCTCCAGAGAGGGCGGTATCCTCACAGATAACTACAGTGTAATACGAAGGAGTGTGTGACAGGGAGGAAGCTAGCAAGGCCCATTCGGTCAAACGCCTCTCTTGTTAAAGATGGCCCAGCACACACTCACTCCTGGTACGTTTGCTTTTGCGTGTCCATGTGAATTGCCTTCGTGCCCTTTGGATTCCTGAACCCCTCCCCTCTCCCCCCGCCCTCCTCTCCCCTCTTTTCCTTCACCTTAGCTCCAGGTGGCATCTGAGCCACAACTGTACCCACTTTGTCCCTAGGTCCCATGTTCTTACAGAATCCCTGTATGTCATTAAATTTGATTCTTTTTCTCCTGTGTAGAGGGCCGCCTGGAAGGCACCTGGGCATTTCCTCAATTATTCATCAGCTGAACTCAGGGCTTAGGCCGAGTCACGCCCTGGGAACATGCTTCCCCAATGAGGCTGGACATGTTAATCAGTTCTGACTTCATAGCAGCGCAGGTGTCAGCAGGGGCAGGTCTAGATATGTAAATCCAGTAATGCTGGGGCCTAGTTAAGAATGCAAATAAGCTCCTTTGGTCCTAAGTTTTGGTGTTACTTCCTGGATTTTTGGGATATAAGATAAACCTGCTGGGTGGCTCAGGGTCGTCCTCGTCCTGCTGCCTCTCCATGAGAAAGGAAAGATGGCGTCCCACCCAGCCCCAGCTTCATGGATCTATTTCTGAGTCTTGTTTTCTTTATTTGTATTATTTCTCAATCCCTGGCCGCCTCCATTCAGAACCGGTTCGTTCATCTCTCTTTTTCCGCGTGGGACGCAGAAAAGGGAGATCCCTGCCGTGTCTGGCCCCCGCACTCCTGTTAATCTGTCCCATGTCAATTTGGTTATTAAACCAGCCAGAGCACTTAAGGGGGGAAGAGGGAGAAATCCCCTCCTCAGCACACAGGTTTATCAAGTTCTCCACGTGATTCTGATGCATGTTCAAGTTCCAGACCCACCGCTTTAGAGAATTAGGACAGAAGCAGAATGACATTCTTTTCCTGGTCTATTTCCTGCTCCTTCCTTCAAAGGCCAGGTCACACGCTGCCTCCTCTTGCCACCTGTCC
The DNA here is from genome assembly GCA_025583905.1 of Ia io. Classification (NCBI taxonomy): domain Eukaryota; kingdom Metazoa; phylum Chordata; class Mammalia; order Chiroptera; family Vespertilionidae; genus Ia; species Ia io. Next base: position 10,027,378 of record JAJQQW010000013.1, read on the forward strand.
TGCCCGCTTCCTTTGGCCTCACCCTCCATGCGCCACTCACTGGATTCGATCCCGCTTTGTATTGATTTTTCTTCCTTATCTCTGTGTTTGTCTTGGTTCTCACGGCCAAAGCTACCTGGCTGGACACTGGTACTCCAGTGTAAAACCTGCTCTCAGAACCTCCAGCAGGAGCAAGCATCCCCGCCCCGCCCCCCCCCCCCCCCCCACACACACACCTCCCTTTTCCTGTGATGTCATCAGGCTACAGTGCATGCTGGGCTTTTCCGTAGCCAGGACACACCATCTGTTCCAAGGCTGATCTTGTCTTACTGCAGATTCTTCTGGGAATCTTGACTCTGCTCCTCCACTGATGCATCCTGCTTTCTCCCAAGGAATGTCTGTCATTCTCCCGCACATTATAACCTTGGCAGAGCCATCTTCCTGCTCCATTTAAGGCACAGACTATTCCTGCTTCTGCTGGAGGCATCATCTCAGTGTGTAACCCGGCCACCCCTGACCACATTCCCCCACCACGTGTTCTCACTGCTTCTCCAATAACATCCCTTTCTTATGTAGCTCACACTCTGTTCATGTTTCATTCTATCTCCTGCCTCTGCCAAAATTCAAGGCATGTATCCTGAATAGATGCATATCCCACTCTCTTAACCTGCATCCTTCCTTTTCCGTCAGTTCACAGCCTCCGCCCACGCTTCATTGACACAATGTCCTCTTTGATGGGTTTTTCTGGCTCTCCCTTTCTGATCACCCTAGGCTGGTGATAACTATGCAGATGCGGGATCAGCTGTGGGTAGCCTGTCCAATTTCCCATTGTAACTTCCATCAAGTCAAATACAGTCATGTGTAAACCCAGGGTGTTCTCTTAGGAAATGATGCTGCCTAAGAGATCAACGTATAGAAAATACCTATTTGGGACAAAACGCTATTATAAGAGCTTTGCATATAATATTTCAATAGCATTATATAATAACTAGAGGCCTGGTGCACAAAATAGTGCATGGGGTGGGGGAGGGGGGCCCCTCAGCCAAGCCTGCACCCTCTCCAATCCGGGACCCCTCAGGGGATGTCCCTCTCGCAATCTGGGACTGCTGGCTCCTAACCGTTCACCTACCTGCCTGCCTGATCGCCCCTAACCACTCTCCCTGCCAGCCTGATCACCCCTAACTGCTCTTCTGCCAGCCTGATCACCCCTAACTGCTCTTCTGCCAGCCTGATTGCCCCTAACTGCCTCTGCCTCGGCCCTCGCCACTGTAGCTTTGTCTGGAAGGATAACCGGAAGTCAACTTGGTCTAATTAGCATATTACCCCTTTATTAGTATAGACAGTAAATAAATAAATCTTACCAATATATAATTTTAAGGGGTGCCAGTTGCCTATTTTATCCACTCCAGGCACAGTATTGTGACTGTAATAGGGTTCACCAAGTCCACATAGCTCACACATTCCTGGATTTTTTCTTTTCTTATATATATATATATATATATATATAGCTGCTGCATGAATATTGGGATAGTCTAGGCCAGATGCATTCTGGATTCTGTGACTGACGTTAGGATGCTCGTACAGACTGACAATGAGATGTGCTGGCTTCCCCATCGCTCTTAGGTGCTCTGCAGGGTTCCGCTTGTGGGCTGTGAGCACGGCCTCTTGAGCCCGGTCGCCGGTACTACCTGTGGAGCTTCTTCCACAAAGCCTCGGCTTTTTCCCATGTTTCCTCCGGAGGTGGGCTATTCTGGAGCCATCTCTTGGCTAAACACAGGCAAGATTTCAAACTGTACATCTTGAAGGAAACTTCTGGGATATCCTGGGCAAGCCTGCTGGCAACAGCTATAGCCACTATGGGTTAACTATCGATAGTGAGTAGGATTCGATGGTTTGACTGATCTTAGTTATTTCCTTCTTTTATATATATATATATATATATATATATATATATATATATATACATATATATATAATTGATTTTTTACAGAGAGGAAGAGAGAGGGATAGAGAATTAGAAACATCGATCAGCTGCCTCCTACATACCCTTACTGGGGATGTGCCTGCAACCAAGATACATGCCCTTGACCGGAATCGAACCTGGGACCTTTCAGTCCACAGACCGACGCTCTATCCACTGAGCCAAACCGGTTAGGGCTTAGTTATTTCCTTCTTAATCAGTGTTGAGGATTTAGCTTGCGGTGACTTCACTAGTTTTGGCTTCGGAGTTTTGTTTTGTTTTTTTCAAAGTCTTGCTTGGCGGCAGACACCTACAGGGTGTCCAAAGAGAACGTCATTATTTTGGAAATTAAGAGCAGTGTCAGGAAGGATTCTTTAGTGAGTTCCATAGAGAGGATTTTCCAGAAGCTCTGTGCTGTACCAAAAAGTACTAGGTGAAAAGGCAGCCTGGTTTGGGTGGCTGATGGCCACGTTATCACGTGCTCCAACATATGCTGGTACCCCAGGTCCCCTGGAGGGGAAATTCTTCTGTAGGCCTTCAGATGCTTTAGGAGACCCAATGCCTGGTTAATGTGGATGTTGGTTATTTTTTTCATCAGCTCTTTCGATAATTTTCAGGACAACTGCGACTATTTCAAAGTCATAGGGCTCCAACTTACGGAGTATCCCCTAAGACTGATGACCCAGTCTTCGGTGCTCATCAGCAAAGGCACCATTTCCAGGGCTTTGGCCTGGCTGGTTTCTTTTTTTCTTTTTTTTAATTTCTTTATTGATTATGGTGTCACATATTTGTCCTCATCCCCCCATTCCCATCCCACACCCCTCCCCACGGATGCCCCAACCCCCTGTTGAACTTAACCATTGGTTAGGCTCATATGCATGCACACAAGTCCTTTGGTTGATCTCTCCCCCCTCCCCCCACCCTCCCCTATGCTCCCTCTGATAGTCCGATCGATGCCTCCTTGTTTCTGGTTCTGTTCTTGTTCATCAGTCTATGTTGTTCATCATTTCCCCTAGATGAGCGAGATCATGTGTCACTAGAGATATACTTGTAAGAACTGAATGTGAGACGAGCAATAATAGTTATGCTGACAGGCAAATGAATCAGTCTGTAGTGAGTTTCTTTCTGGACCAACAGTTCTTTTGAGACCCAATATCAATGTCCACCAGTTCCTTATGTGTACATGTCGGCACTGACCCCTCAGCTCTGGATGGTGGACAAATGGTGGTAATGCAGGTCCGACACCTTCTGGTTTGGTCTCGGCCAGACCCAGGGGCACGGCTTCACCCGAACTCAGGGGCACGTGGCCTCACCCGGACCCAGGGGGCACGTGGCCTCACCTGGACCCAGGTGCGTGCGGCCTCACCCGGACCCGGGACCCAGCCTCACCCGGATCCAGGGGCACACGGCCTCACCCGGACCCGGGATGATCCAGCTTCACCCGGACCCAGGGGCGCGTGGCCTCACCCGGACCCAGGGGCACGTGGCCTCACCCGGACCCAGGGGGCTCGTGGCCTCACCTGGACCCAGGTGTGTGCGGCCTCACCCGGACCCGGGACCCCCAGCTGGTTTCTTTAACTTGAGGCTTGACATCAAGGTCTGAGCACCATACTCTTCAACCAGCATATGTTTATGGGTAGAGAGGTTGATATGTAGATTTTGATATGGCTGCCTACAAAGCGACTATGGAGGGAGCCATGAGTTCTGACCCCTCCCTCCAGCACTTTCTCACAAGGAACTGTTGATAATCTTGGATCAGTGTAGCCAAGACAATGTCCTATTGGGCCCAGTCTGGGGGCTCTCTGTTGTGTCTGACACTATGTGGGCCTGCACCATGACCATATTGAGATGCCTCTTTCATGCATCAGGATGAAGCCTCAATAGGGGGTTTCTCACTAAAATATGTGAATAAACTTCCCTTTAACCTCAGCTTCTATCAAGTGGTTTCCACAAAGGCTGTTGCCACCACTAGCTTCTGGGAGAAGCTGCTGCCTGCTGCCATCACAAACTAAGCGGGTAGGGCCTCTTGGTTGTCTGATGTGGATGATTTGTGTCTCTGCGTTCTTTGCTGGCTGCGTCCTCTCTGCAGGGCCAGAATTTTTCTGCAGGTGGTGGCAATGAGTTAAGTGTTTTAAATCTCTTCTGGGGAGAAGAATAATTTCCTGGGTTGGAGAGGGATCCCCAGTTACTCAATTCTGTGACACGTTCTATGAAATACCATTGACTGTCCTTAGGGGTAGCAATAGGGCAATATTGCTTAATTACTACTTGCCCAACATTATAAGGATTCTATTGGATTCTTCACTAAGAGGTATTACTGACTCTATTATTTAGATGAAGAACTAAAGATGTATGTGATTTGTCCTAGATGACCCAGCTCGTGTGAGGCAGATCACGGTCCAAATCCACGTTCCTTCTACTCAGAGACGCTGCTCCAAGCCTTGGGTAAGGGGAGGCATCCCTCTGCTCTTCCACCATCTGAGCTCATCCTGTACGACTATCCTTTGACGGCCAGCCCCACCTGGGCCATCTTTACCTGGACCTCATCAATCTCAGTGTTCCTTCTACATTTGAGATTCTCAGAGCTGACTTACTCATTGGGTAGCATAGAGGTTAACTGCATAGAGTGAAACAAAGCTCTGTAGGTTGAAATCCAAGTCTGCTATTTATTTATATTTGATCAAGCAATGTGACCTTGGGCAGGCTAATCGCCTTCTCTGGGCTTCTGTTTCCTCTTTTGTAAAATGATGACATAAAAAGAAAAAAAAGAAAGAAAAATAATAATAATAATTGACTACCTTACCTACACATTTCAGATTATGTTATGTGAACACCTTATATAGTTAAAGCACTTAGAAGAGTGCCTATTATATAGATATATGTGCTATTATTTGTATTGGTCATTTTCATCATTTCTCCCCCTTGCCTTCCTACCCTCCGTGCCTTCTCTTCTGTTCCAGGTTACTCTATTTCCTCCTCTTTGTGCTCTCTCATTTACCTGCTTCATCCATATTATCTTCCACCCAATTACTCCTGAACAGACTTGATTCTGACTCTTCTTAATTGTGAACCCTGGTGTCAACGCCTTTCTCTTGCCTGTTTACTTCTGTATCTAAATACTCTTTGCTACAAGACCCCAGTGGCATGGACCCCAGACAGGATGGAGAACCAGAAGACCTCAGTTCAGGCCTGAGCTCTGCCACTTAGAGATGCTGGATCTTGAGTGACATATTTAACATCCTCAGCCTCTGACCTCAGGAGGAGGTAAAAATGTCTCATTACCATGAGATGGGTTGCTCAGCCTCTCCGCTCCATGGCAATTCCTCCTTGCACATCTGTTTAACCAACGATGAACAGTGGCCTTCTGAATAGCATGCCTCAGCCCAACCCCTCCCCACGAACGTATCTGCTGGGTTCCATGAAGGCTCTGAGCCATGGCAGCGAGGAAGTCTGGGGAACGAGAGCCTGCCTTGCATTACACTGCTGTAACCCTGCACGCCAATGCCGCTCCTTGCGAGCCTCATTTATTGGGAGTGTGTTACAATTCTCTATTCCTGACCTCCAGCAGCTCCCTGCAGGGAGTCACAGGCATGGTATTTGAGAGGCAGGGAGGAAACCAGAACTTCGTATTAAATTGCCTACCACGCTGATATCCCCGGAGGAGTTCATTCTAATTTCCATTTCCTTAACATCCAGCTAAAATTTGAAATCTGCTTTTATTGCACTTTCCGCAGAGGTGAGGTGCTATTCTTGTTACCTGGGAGGCCACTGGGCTGCACTTACATTAGGGAACCATTTCCTTTTGTTTAGCACCTGCCTTCCTGGAGCCACCTGCCTCTGCCCTCAGGGCATGGGCTCCTGGGGCTCCGTGACTGTGGGCAGGGCCACGCTGGCTGGTGGTGCTTTTTCTCCTTTGCTCTTTATTTATTGCCACGGATATTTTCCAGTTAAGCTTCATCCATGGAATTGCACTGTAGCCTCCCGAGTTTCCCAGAAAAAAAAACCCGGCTCTTTCTTGGGAATGCATCTATTAGACCCCTCCGTTTGAAGGTGTAATGTGATTTTTTTAGCATTTTCTGGTGATTTTAGAATTAAGCCATGCCATTAGGTGCAAGGTCAAATAGTCATTGCATACACGCATTGATGGCTGCATGCGGAGCACGGGGGAGACACTGACCATGGACCAGACTTCGCAGCCTTGGCACTCAGGGCTATAGTGGGGCCAGTTGAAAGAAGACAAGAATGAGAAGGGGAGATGTGAAAACTTGAGTTTGGTGGTTTTCTTTAGCAGCCAAGAGAGGGGTGAGAATATGGTCATCGTTCAGAGACAGTATAGGAGGCCGCAGTGGGGGGCGAAGGGGAAGAATGGGGAGCCAGAAGCTACGTTGGAGCCTCCAGCTTTCACCAGTGGAAATAGGGCACCCAGTTCCCACAAAAGGGATCAAACAAAGGCCTTCAACCTTTGCATCTTGCCCTTAATAATCTCAACAAAATGTCTCATTCGGCTGCAATTAGCCACATAATTGGGTGGCTAAGTTGGGAGTGGAGGGGGGGGGGGTGGAATAAAAGGTATGAAATAGTCACAGGACATTCGGACTGCAGTGTATTTTCAAATTGTTCACATGGTTCCCCATTTCTGAAGCTAATTATTGTTCCTTATTCCCTCTTTTTCTTCCTAGCTAAATGTGTCTCGTAAGCATGCAATTCATCGCTGTAGTCCAGGCTTACGGTCGCAGCTCAACAAACTTATTTAGACTAATTTTGCCCCCAAAAAACGATGTCTTTCATAGCACAGAGGATAAGATTTTCCTATAACTGACATGCAATACTACCCAACACAAGGATTTCTTTTTCTTGTTTCATCAGGGAACTCATGCAGAATAGGCCTGACTGCATCAACCAAGTGTGTGGTTCTCCCATGTGGTTTTTGGACCAGCAGCGTCAGTATCACCACGAAACCTGGTGGGGAATGCAAAGTCTGGAGCCCACCCAGACACCAGCAGTAGGAGCTCTGGGGGTGGGACCCCGCAATCTGTGACACACTCCCAGTGATTCTGACACACGCTGAAGTCCTAGACTCTGTTTTCAAGTATCTTCCAAGTATGCTCTGTTGCACTAAGTTGTTTTGGCAACACGGAAAGCCTTCACTGTTATGCGGTAGCTGAGTGCGGTGGGGAAGGGCAGTGACTGAACATGAGACCCTCTCCTGAGAATTTCCTTCTTTGAAGATTCACAGGTCGGATGTTGTGTATGTGTGTTTTAATGTCATATACCGCGATGTGTTAGAAGGGGCTCTGAGAGTCATCCACTCTGAGGTCTAGTCTCAACTTGGTGACCCAACAGCAATGGAACATAGAGCAAGTCACAGCTTCCCTCTGCTTCTCAGTTTCTCCTCTGTAAACAACAGGAAATAGAAATGGACCGTCCTTTCTTATGCTAACACCCTTTCACTCCTGTCTCTTTTAAATGTAGAGTTACCAGATTTAGCAAATAAAAGCACTCCCAGTGTTTAAAGGTATACGCCCTGTGAAATTTGAACATTAGCGCCGAAACCGGTTTGGCTCAGTGGATAGAGCCTCGGCCTCTGTGGACTGAAGGGTCCCAGGTTCCATTCTGGTCAGGGGCATGTACCTTGGTTGCAGGCACATCCCCAGTAGATGTTGTGCAAGAGGCAGCTGATCAATGTTTCTAACTCTCTATCCCTCTCTCTTCCTCTCTGTAAAAAGTCAATAAAATATATATTTTTTAAAAATTTGAACATTAGCAAAACAATTTTTAGTGTACATATATATACTAAACATATGTTTATATACTAACTAGAGGCCCAGTGCATGAAAATTCATGCACTGGAGGGGGGGGGTCTCTTAGCCCGGCCTGCCCCTCTCACAGTCCCGGAGCCCTCAGGGGCAGGAGGAGACCCCGCGATCAGGGGAAGGCGACACCCGCATCACACCTCTGCTGCTGCCACTGCTGGCAGTGCAAGCCTCGGACAGCCCTGGTTACCTGAGCCTCGGGTGGCCCTGGGTGGCTGGGCAGTTGCCATCCGAGGCTTGCCTGAGCCTAGGGCGTCAGCTGGGCAGCTGCCATCCAAGGCTTGCCTGTGCTCGGGCTGGCCCTGGGACACTGGGAGGCTGAGGGGACTGAGAGCTGCCATCTTGTGGCCATGGGTGCTACCATCTTTGAGGGCGTGGCAGTCAATTAGCATATTCCCTCCTTATTGGCTGTGGGCACCGCCATCTTTTGCAACGGCGTGAGGGTCAATTAGCATATTCCCTCTTTATTAGATAGTATACATATGTTATTAACATAGACAAATACATTTTAGCACTTATGTATATACACACACATGCATAGAACATACTTATGCTAAATCATTTTTGTTGTTTACCTGATATTCAGATATTACTGAGCATCTTGTGTTTGTATTGGCTAAATTGAGCAACTCTGTTTGAGTGCCCATTTTAATCAGAGGTTACCTCAATTGGGAGAATCTAATCTAAATCTCTCCCAGGAGGAAAAGGACCCTGCAGCCTGAGGTGGGGGTGGGGGTGGAGGGGGAGGGAGTAGCAGAAGAAGTCCTGGGTTGGGGGGATTAAAAGATACAAAATTTTGGCCCTGACCCATCTCGAATAAGCAACTTCCCTTTGCTGGGGTGCAGTGTTATTCTCCACAATGAGAGACATGGACTAAATTATAGCTAAAGTCCCGTCCAGCTCCAAGTGTTTGTGAGTATTCTTTTTGGCTTTTTCTTTGGATTTGTGAAAGCATTTCACTGTCTTTTTGTTAATGCTTTAATTGTGGGAAAAGCGGATTAATCATGTGAAATTTAGAAAAATAAGTATTCTGGTGAGTACTTACGAGATGAGGTCCTTGAAAACGGCTTCGACATCAGAAAACGGCTTCAGTGGGGTGATGGACTCTAACTTAATATCTTAAAAGCCTTTACCAAATCTGCTGTAAAAGCCTCATAATCTAGTTGTCAGAATTTATTTAACGCTTAACACCCGAATTACTTTAAACATCATGAGTAATGCTGTAATGACCAGTCTCTGGAGCTAAAGCTTTTCACACGTTCCTGGTTCCTAATTATTTCCTTAGATAGACTCTCTGGAGAGGGGTCATAGCGTCAAAGGTGAAGGTCTCTGGGGGAAGGATACCTCTCCCCTTATCTCCCCACCCCACCCCCCGACTCTCCCTACCCCACCCCACACTCCCTCATCCCACCCAAGGAGGTCAAGGGGGATCTGCAGCCCATCAGATTCCAAGTCACTGAGGGGCCTTGTTTTCTGAGCCAGCACAAGTAGCTGGGGTGGGGGTGGGGAGATGCCCACCCAGCTGCTGACCCAGCTCTCGCTCTCTTGAAACTGCTCTCTCCACCTGAAAATGGGCCCAGGGCTACTGCCCACCAAAAATGGGCTAGCAGGAGGGTTAGGTGGCCCCGTTCTCCTCCTCTCCTCCTCTGCCCCTCCAATAGGGGCAGCAGTCAGTTCCTTGGCTCAGGATAGGGTTGAGGCCGCAGCTGCAGCAGCTGAGAGCCTGCTTTGGTTCAAGGCCATTCAAGCCCAATTGATTTCAGAAAAAAGGAGCGCTCCATGTGATCCAGCACAATATGGGAGTTCCAATGTTGGACTTGGATGCAAAGCCCCTTCGAATAGTAAGGAGTCACCTGTCCTTGCCTGGCTTCCTTTGTGCATTTTCCTCCTGTGGTAGGTGAAGAGGAAGGTGTCTGGGCTAGGGCAACATTCGTCCACATCAGGGTCCCCTGGCCAAATGCACAATCATGGTTTTAAGGCTATTCATATTTCCCCAACAAAATGGTTTTAAGGCTATTCATATATTTCGCCAAGTTCTATGTTGAACATTTATTATTTTATGAACAGAAAATGTCATTATCTTTAAAAGACTTGTAATTACTGTTCCTTTTCCCAACTATACATTTTTGGGGTAACCAGAATGCAACCCATTATTCCTTGATTGGCTTGCTTTGTGTAACAGATTGAGTATCCTGTATAATAAAAGGCTAATACGCAAATTGTCCCCTCAACTGGGAGTTTGACTGGGAGTTTGACCAGGGGGAGGGGCCAGCCAGCCAACCGCCCACGGCCCCTCCCCCCAGCTAGCCCCACCCCCAATTGGCCCAATCAGGGTGGGCTGGCTGGACCCCACCCGTGCACGAATTCATGCACCAAGCCTCTGGTATGATTAATAAATGGACTGATCATATTCAGATAAAAAAATGTATAAAGAGGGCATGGCTGGTCTTAAGACTGGAACTAAGAGGAGAAAAGAGGCAAGCCTGAGGAAAGGACACATGCAGAACAAAATAGAGGAGGAACAAAGAGTAGGCTCTGTCTCAGGGAGTGCATGGTCACAGCTGTCGCACAATCGCTGCTGGATGTTCCAGAATAAAAGGCCGGGAATCCAAGGTGGAGCCAAGAGCCAGCATGTGGCCCCCAAACTCAGCCATTCCCCGGAACCAGGTAGTGCCTTAGAACGTGGGTAAGAAGCTTGCTCCGAAATAACTTTGCATTTTTTGTATGGTATACCAAGAACTTTAATTAAAGGCTTAGATTGGGAAAACATGTGTAAATACTATCTTTAAGAGTGTATTTGTTTAGATTATTATAGTTTTGTTGGTTTTTTTTGGTAAAGACCTTTTAAAGAGCAGTTTTAGGTTTACAGCAAAATTGAGAGGAAGGTACAGAGATTTCCCATATACCTCCTGCCTCCACACAGGCACAGCCTCCCCCAATATCACCATCCCTCACCGGAGTGGTACATTTGTTACAGCTGATGAACCTACACGGACACATCGGACACATCGTAATCCCCCAAAGCCCAGGCTTTACCTTAGGGTCCACCCATTGTATGGGTTTGGACAAAGGTCTGGTGATAGAATCCTCATGATAACATCATTCAGAGTATTTCCCTGCCCTAATCCCTCCGCATTTTTACTGTGCTGTAATAGAGCGACTTCCTCCACTCCACTGTAAAAAGGTCTGCCCTAGTGGCCTCGGTCTAAAAAACATGCGCATGGTTGAGGCCTGGAGGAAAATTCAACCAGAGTGCTGACAGCAGAGAGAGGTAACTGGAGGGTGTGAACCAGCAGGAGGGCTGGAAGACACTGGGGTAACTGCAGCCCTGCAGCCCTGGGGCTGTTTAACTGAGATTAGCCCTCTCCAGAGTTCTGGTCCTTGGCTCAAGGAGGAAGTCCTCTGTTAAATCAAGAGCCTCAGTGTAGTAACTGCTGAAGTAAGTTTGGCTGAAAGTCTCGGTGCAGAGTTTGTTCCTAGGATAGAAACTGGAAGTTAATGGGTTTGGGCCCCTTTGAATGCTTGAAGGAAAATTGACAACTAGGAATGTTTAAAGGGATTCCCAATGTTGTGTTTGTTTAGACATTGCCAGATCACCCATTGATAAATGAAGGACATTCAGGGTTCAGTGATTCTTCTCGCAGGTACATTGCTGAATCAAATAGTCATTAACAAAAGAAATACATTTCTTTATCTCTATTGTCTAAATATCATCACCCCAGATATTAGCACTTGTTTGTATAATGCTGTACTCTGAATAAGACCATGGATATAAATTGTTTCTTTTAATCTTCTCAAAGGTCTTATGAGGTGAGAAATACTAGTAAAGGGTTGTCATCCTCTTTGCACACAAGGAAGTTGAGGGTTCAAGGTTACACTGCAAGTTTAGTGGCTGAGACCCAAACGTGGAACCTCACACTCCTGGTCTGGAGTCCTCTGCATTGCTGAGATGACCTAATCCAGGACACACTCAACTCTTATAGTGGTTAAAAGCACTGAACTTGAATAATATTTGTTTTAAACACAGCCTTACACAAGAAGTGTCATAATAGAAATGAATTAGAGAAGTTCAACTAAAATGCTTGTGGAGACTGAGCCACTTTCATACCAAGATAGACTGAAACGATTAGAACTTCTTGGGCTCAAAGGGGACAGATTGAAGGGGACTAATGAAGGGAACTTGGCTTTCATTTCAACATTAGAAACTAGAAATGACCTCCTTGAAGTCTGGGCAATGTTGTTTTAGGACAAGCACAAATAGCAGGGTCGTGTGATTCATAACTGGCCCAGGTAGCCCTGCCTTTTAAGAGCTACAGAAAGTTTTTCAAATGCTCACTCTGCAAAGCATAGAAAGTCTAAGTTCTTACCCCAAATTTTTGCCAAGGGCTTGTGTCTTGATGTCCACCTCTGGCTCCAATTTCTTTCTTCTGATGAATTGCTTGAGTTTATGAACTTCACACTATTCCATGCTGGATCCATCTTTGATTTCCTTCACCCTTCTCCTACCCTGAAAACAACAAGAAATAAACAGAGTCTGAATATAAAGGCCTTTATATAGAAATGTCTCGGAAAACCAAAGACATTTACATTGCAGTAACACAAACAAGTCTAAATGGTGTATTAGAACCTCCCTCTTCCTAACGGACGTTTTGACCACTGTGCCTCCAGATTTTTCACTGACCAGACTCCCTACACTCAAGGCTTTGTGCCAGCTAGCTGGCTCCCTCTTTCCCCTTCAGTCTCTTTTCTTACACCACCTCCCCAATACTGTTCCCAGGAAGTACAAATTCTTGTTATTTACTGACTGGCACTTCAATTCTCTTCAGCTCCTATTGCCAGTACCAGGCCCACATCAAAACTCACCATGATGCTCAGTTGAAAAATAGGGCTCATTAGCATATTAGCCCAGAAGACTGGCAAAGACTCTGCTATGTCTGACTTTCAAGGCATCTACATTCCTTGGAAGCAGTTGTGATTTTTGAAAAGCATTTCCCTCCTTTCTTACAATATTGTTTTCCCAAACTATTAAGGGGTGCCACAGGTCTTAGATGTAAAAAGTTGGGAGTTAATGATTACCGTGAGTATCTCTGAGGTTTGCGGGTCCCCATATGGTCCTCAGGACATGGCCTACTAAAGTATTTCCAGGGGCTGCATCTGAGATCCATGGACCATAGGATTCTCTCAACATGGCTTCTTTATCCTAACCTTGTTATAGGACCTACATGTGAGGAGGAAGAATACAGGGTAGTTTCTTTTTGCCTTGTTTGGCAAATGGTCCTCAAAATATAATGAACCCTCCCAACGTATTAGGGACTAATCTGAAGTTAGTTGTACATTGAGAGAATAGGTATGAAAGGAGCCTAAAAGTATGTGTGTGGGGGGGGGAGGGATTAGACCTCATATCCATTTATCACACAAGACCCTTTGCTTTTTATTTCATGATAGTACTTGAAAAGAAAATTCCTATTATTTCATTTTCTTTCTTTTTGCTGAGTTTTAAAAGTGTGAGAATATTAATGAGAAAAGGGAAGAATTTAAGCAGGAAATGCCTGGAATAAACTGTCATCTAGAAATATTAAACCAAGGAAACTTAAACGGCTAACTTGAACATTTTATTTTTTAAGTTTCTTAATCACAGTCCAAGAACTTATTTATATGCAATATTTGAGACATTAAGTAAATACGTTAAGTTGGGAGTCAGGGCCTTTGTTTAATCCAGTCTGTTTCTCCCAGTTAAGCTATACACTAACAGAAATCATATCAATATTATCAACTTCAATGTATTTATTGACTTTGTCAGTAAAAATTAGTAGGATCTTTTTCTAATGTTCTATGCTTCTCATTATTGTGATTATAGCTGACTGGTTTGAGTGCTTCCTAGGAGAAGAGGTGGATACTTTACATAGGCTGCTTTGTTTTTTAACTTTTCATTATGGAAATTTTCAAACTCACACAAATATAGAACACCCCCTTGTACAAAAACATCAAATTTCTGTTATTATTTTTTCATGCATTCCCCTTAACATTTGTAATGAATTATTTTAAAGTAGATCCCAGCCCTGACCAAATGGCTCAGTTGGTTGGAACGAAGTCCCATACACCAAAAGGTTGTGGGTTCAATTCCCAGTCAGGGACATCTCTCTCTCTCTCTCTCTCTCTCTCTCTCTCTCTCTCTCTCTCTCTCTCTCCTCTCTCTCTCCCTCCCTCCCTCTCTCCCTCTCTCCCTCTTTCTCTCCCTTCCTTCCCCCCACCCTCTCTCTAAAAATCAATAAAAACTTATCCTTGGGTGAGGAATTTGAAATAAATAAATAAATAAATAAATAAAGTATCCCAGACAGTATATCATTTTATCTATAAACTAGAGGCCCAGTGCACAGATTCGTGCACTGGTGGGGTCCCTTTGCATGGTCTGCAGGAATCGGGCTAAAACTGGCATCCAACATCCCCTGAGGGCTATAGTAGTACAGAAGCTGGCAGGCAGCCAGGGAGGAGCCGCCTCGCTCATTCCAGCCCCGGTCAGCTGAGTGGCACTCCCTCTGTGGGAGTGCACTGACCACCAGGGGCAGCTCCTGCATTGAGCGTCTGCCCTGTGGTGGTCAGTGCGCGTCATAGCGACCGGTTGGATGGTTGCTTAGGCTTTTATATATATAAATATTTCACTGTGTATCTATAAGAGGTAATAACATTTGAAAAAGCCACAAAACCATGTCACAACCAATGAAATTCATAATAATTCTTCAATACCATCTAATTCTCAGTCCATATTTCTGACTGTGGCAAAAATGTCTTTCACAAAGTTAGTTTGTTCAATGCAGGATTCAAATTAAGTCCCAGATTACATTTTGCTATTATATCTTACACCTCTTTTTATCCACACTGGTTTTCCCCCTTTTGTGTGTGTGTGCCAATTAATTTTTAACAAAGTGGGAAATTTGGGGTAGAATTTAGAATTTCCCACTTTTGACCTTGATTGATTGTCCTTGCGGTGTTGCTGAACAGGTACCACTATCTCCAGTATTTCCCTGGCTGATCAACAGCTAGACTGGAATCAGGCTCAATTTGGGAGGAAGTGCTCTGTATTTCCTCTATACCAAATTAGGAGACTCCTAATGACTGAATGCCCCACTTTTAGTAATGCTAAGATTGGTGAGTGGGTTCAGGGGAAGCCAACCTGATTTCATCCTTTTGCACACTTAAATCTGGAACCCATCTAAAGATTATTTAACTGTAAAGAGTGAGGTAGGGATTGGTTTTGAACCATCATTGGCTAAGTAATCCATGTGGTGTCTGAAGTGAAGTGCGGTGGTAGCAGTGAGGGTCAAGGACCAGCACAGAGGAGTTTTCTCTCTATCCTCCACCATCCAGACCCACAAATAGAACACTGCCAGTTCCCAGAAGCCCCCACATGCTCCTTCCTAATGAAAAGAACCAATAGAAAGAATTCCAAACGTATCAGTAACTCCCCAAAATGTGAATGAGCTAAACTCGTTTATTAAAACATATGTCATTTGAGGGAGACTTGACATCTTTCTAAGGCCGAGGCCTCCTGTGTAAGAGTTAGGTATTATTTCCCTTTCATCACGTCTTCCCTGTGATCTCCAGCAGAGCTCAAAAGTTTCCTTCCTTCTCTCATGTCATTCTCACGGGATTCCTCATCCTATATTGATTTCTGTTTGTTTGGCGTTTTTAAAAAATGTCTCAGTGGAATAGTTGGCATTTATTGCTGTTAAATTTCAGGCTCTTAATTTCATTCCAGTCTGTGCTAGCTTCACATCCATCTCTTCCTTCACACCAATCACTGATACGAAAGTGGCTGCAGGACAGAGCTTCAGCTCTGTGCACAACACCAAAGATTCCCTTCTTGAGTGACATGACCTGTTCATCAGGAGTATAAGAATAGTTGTATACGCCCTGGCTGGTGTGGCTCAGCGTTGACCTATGAACCAGGAGGTCCTGGGTTCGGTTCCCAGTCAGGGCACAAGCCTGGACTGCAGGCTCGATCCACAGTAGGGGGCATGCAAGAGGCAGCCAGATCAGTGATTCTCTTTCATCCTTGATGTTTCTATCTCTCTCCCTCCCCCTTCCTCTCTGAAATTAAAATATATATATATATATATTTTTTAAACATAATAGTTGTATGAACATCTCTTGCTTTATCTAACCACACTGTTATGTGATCTGTATTTCTCCATTTTGTCTTCAAGAATATTATGGAAAAAAATTAAAATGCCATTCCAAAATAAAAAAAAAAGTACAACTGACATATTCCCCTGATTTAGTTCTAAAGTAAATCTAAGGGAGAAAAAAAAAATCTGAAATTAGATTGATTTATTCTTAATGAAGTTGGACTGGCTCCTTATGGCCATCATTTATTTTTCTATGTTCCCATGAATCATTCATTAAATAATCTCTTTTGGAATTTACTGGGGATCAACTCCCCTGTATTTTCCACGATCAACTCTCTGTGGTAGATTGGATTATTGTTACTAGTTCTCCACTTACCTGTATGAGAATAATATAGCCTTTTCCTTTCTGTGTGATGGTATAGGATTCCCACTGGAGCTGCCAGATTCTATTTCCCTGCAGCACTGACATTGCACGAGGCCACATGGTTGCTCTAGCCAATGGGAAAAAGGCAGGTGGAAGAGACTGTGGTAGGTGCAAGTCCAATGCTTAAAGGCATTATATGTCCACTCACTCCTCTGCACTGCCATTCACCATGAAAACCATCCATCCCAGGGATTGCTGGTCCAATAGAATGAAAGACACATGGAGCTGCCTGAGCCCGGTCCACACAGCCTGAAGCAGAGCTGCCCCAGATGGCCTGCACATCTGGCAGAGAGAAAAATACAAGTTTGCTGTAAGCCACTGAGATTTTGAGGTTGTTTGCTATGCAGCAAAAACGAATACACTCTCTTTTTAGAAAACTGGACCAAACTAGTCCATCTACAGCCTTTCAGCATTTCCAGTGTTCTTCATGAGCTCTTAAAGATTACAAATAGTATATGCATACAATGGGATATCATTCATCCTTAAAAGGGAAGGAATTTCTTTTCTATAGTAGCCATCCTTACAGGTGTCAGGTGGCATCTCATTGTGGTTTTAATTTGCATTGATTATTAGGGATGTTGGGCATCTTTTTATATACCTCTTGTCATTTAAACATGGTAGACTTTTTGAAGTGATGAAAATGGTCTATACCTTGATTTATGGTGGCAGTTCACAACTGTGTCCACGGGTCAAAACCTCAAGTGGGTGAATGTTACTATATGCAAATGTACCTCAATTCATCTGAATTTTGTTAAAAAGGAATGCAATTCTGATACCTACCATGAATCTTAAAGACGTTATGGTGAGTGAAATAAGCCAGTCACACACAAAAAAATATATTGTATGATCCCACTTATATGAGGTACTGGAATAGTCAAAGTCATAGAGACAGAACGTAGAATGGTGATTGCCACGAGCTAGAAGGAGGAGGATATGGGGAGTTGCTTCCTGGGTAGAGAGTTTCAGTTTGGAAAGATAAAACATTTGGACAGTGGTGATGTTTGCACAATTTGAATGTACCTAATACCACTGAATTATACACTTAAAGTGGTTAAAATAATCAATGCTTATTGTGTATTTTTAAATCGCATATTAATACAGAGTGAAGTCATTTGTTTTGGGTTCTCAGGAAAGCAGATTTTTGAGACAAGGACTTAGGTTTAGGCCATTTATTTGGGAGGTGAAGCCAGGAAGCTCAAGTGTGGAAATGGGGAAAGTGAGTCAAGGAAAGCAAACCGCCAATGCAAGGGAGCGTTCGTGAGCGGCTCAGCAGTGCGCAGCTGCTATCTGAGCCTGAGCAACTGCGTGACCATGATCACAGCATCTCCCTGGAGGGCGGGAAGGTTGCCACATCTATCACTGACTCCCATTCTACAGTGGGGGAGATTTGCCTCTGGGGGCATTAACTCCCCTCCCACTTTCTGAGTTATACCTGAGAGTCATCAAGTGATGTCCAGCGGTGACAGAGAAAGCCATTACACAGAACAGAGGAGAGGGCTGGGTGCTTGAGGTGGGAGTTAGCTGCAAACTCAGGTGGGTCCCTGGGCTAAGAGTCAAGGCATCAACAACATCCTAAAATGGAATAGTGATCTTAGTTGCCTGGGGGTAATTCCGCTGGACAACTAGTAGCTCTAACTTCTCCTCATCTATCTTGGGCTTTAGGCACCAAGGCACTGTTTATTCCATTTGCTCCGATTTGATCTTTCCATCTCCTTGATGAGAATGGTGAAAAGGGGGAAGAGTTATGAGTTATTCCCATCATTTGTTCATGTGATGTCATCTACCTCAAGCAACTGGATCTTCTTCTCCCATTAACTTAGACTAAGAAGTTCGAAATGCTTCATGTTTTTGTGGTTTTTCTTTTTCCTCCCAATTTCATCACCCCATCACTGCCACTCGTTTCCATAAGCAAGAGGGACCATTTAGAAAGTTCAAGTTGCTAATTCCAGTCTGTTTTGACAGCAACGGTCAAAGCCTTGTGTGTGTATGTGCGCCAGAAAATACTAAAAATTCCTCTGAGAATCCTCAAAGTTTGCCATTAGATAGACTTGGCTTCATGGAATTTTCAAGTTTTGAACTTGGGTTCACTGATCTCGTAGGTGAAGGGAAGGTCCTCACTCAGGAAGACTGTCCCGAGTTTGCACTCTCTTGTGGGGGTTCATTTAGCAGGTTGGTCGCTAATGGGAAGGGGGTGGGACAAACATTTTTTAATGAACCTTCCACAAGAACAACTTGTTCTTTAAATTCAGAAGCCAAGAAACTTTGAATAGAATCAGTTTAGAGGAACTGGGTTGTTGTTTTTTTAAATTCAAGTGGAGCAATTCTTATTCAGTCAGAACCAAAATCCTGTCTAACTTTATTTGCATCACACTTGTTGGCACAAATCGCCTGGTGATGAAAATAAAAGAGCCTGTGTAAAGGTCTGGGAATAAAAACAACAGACAAAGGAGAAAAGGAAAAAGAAGAGTGAAAGGAAACAGCCAGGGGAAGGAGAGGGCTAGAGGGGGAAACAGGAGAAAGGGAAGGGGGTGGGGAGAGAGTACCCTCAGAGAATATGTGCATGGAAGTTGCCTTAAAGAAGAACTAATTTAAGCCTTATTTTAGTGGTGAGATCATTGGGACACAGAGAACCTACCTTGTACCATGTCACCTAGTTAATGACAAAGCCTATAGCAGCCGTCCTCAAACTACGGCTCGTGGGCCACATGCGGGTGTTTTTGCCGTTTTGTTTTTTTACTTCAAAATAAGATATGTGCAGTGTGCATAGGAATTTGTTCATAGTTTTTTTTTTTTTAAAACTATAGTCCGGCCCTCCAACGGTCTGAGGGACAGTGAACTGGCCCCCTGTTTAAAAAGTTTGAGGACCCCTGGCCTATAGCCATGATCTGCCAACCATTGTTCAGGTTTTTTTCCCTTGCCCCCCACCCCCTCCAATGTAGGCTCATTCATTATTTTAACATCATTAATTTTTTTTAATTGGGTTAACTCATGAGAATACTGCCTCTTAGAAAAGTCCAAGGGAAAGATTTGGATGCATTTAGAAGACGAGAGGGCGTGGGGGAGAGACAGGAAATTCTCAGTCAAGCATCTTACTGACATTGACTTATCCAAACAGTTATTTGCCTACCTGAAAACTAAACTCTGAGTTTGCTTCTGGTTGGAAGCTATTCTCCCAACATAGCCAATGTATCTAGCGCAGAGACTCCTTCGGGGCAGATTCCAAAGCTCCACGCAGTTGCTCCAGAAACTGTTTACTGTCCTTAGCCATCTGCCATGATCCATCCCCAGCCTAGACCCGAGGTGTGCTGGGATTTCCAGAAGGGAAAGGAGTGAAGCTGGCAGGTCTTCCATTCTCATCTTCTAATCTTGCACTAAAGTATACGTGGGTCAACAACACACACACACACACACACACACACACACACACACAGAGTCAGACTCGCATAAAACACAACTTGTTCAAGGAGGTTTGCCTTTTAGTCCTCTTCACCCATATCTACCTCTTGTACCAGTTAACGTATTGTAGGGCTGGAGGGGAGTGGGTACCATTCTAGCTAACAAAGAGTTGGAGATACCTGCCCTGAAGTGATGGTCCCTTTCCCAGAATTACTCCAATGAGATGTTCTGGTGTCTCTGACACCCTATGACAGGGATTCAGAATCTGGGTGAATCTAATAAACTCTGGGGCAATGACACCCAGATATTCTTTTGCACCAGTTGTTCTGCTTGAAGGTAATGGTTTGTGTGTGGAGAAGTTGGAAGAATAAGTTCAAGGTGGGAAAAAAGGTCAAGGGGAGAAAACCTTGGGGTGCTGTTTTCCATGAAGTTTGGGGCACAAGCTTTGTTGGTAAAGGGCCTAGGAGCCTGAGCCAGGGTAGATCTGGGTTGGAAGTTTCCACCTGGGATGCAGTGTGGCCCTCACGGTGCAGGGACCGAGAGGGAACAGCATTGTTGACATCTGAAGAGCTCTGCTGCCCTTTGCCCAGGAAGCAGCCGCCCACGATGGGGAGAAGGGGTCAATGCTCTTAGAAAGCAGGCCCAGCAGCAGCTGTGGTGAGACACTGCCCTCCAGTGGCTGGTGGGCTGGGGATCCCAATGAGGAGGCATTAGCTAACTCTGTCTGGTACATACCTGAAACCGGAATTAAATGGGGGATATTGAAAATCCTAGGTCATATAGGTGGTAGCTGTGAGTTAGAAAATTCACATGTTAATGTTAGCATTGTGTGCCCACAGTGGGGAGGCCTGGGAAGAGACCATTCTCTCACTCCTCCTTCTACATCCTCCTCCTATACCCATGCTCCATCACGCTGCAGCGCCCTGATCCCAGCTCCACAGATCAGAAACATCATTTTCCCACACACTCCTGCTCCCTACAGTTGTACAAGTTATACCTCCTCACGGTTGCGCACGTGAATATTACACAATTGCAGGGAACTATTCACCTCGTAAACATCACAGAGCTGTATCACTATTATAAATATTTTGTGACAAATGGCTGTGAAGTGACTTAAGCTCAGCGGCTTTTTTCTTTTCTTTTTTAAAATATTTTTTTATTGATTTCAGAGAGGATGGTAGAAGGAGAGAGAGAAACATCAATGATGAGAGAGAATCATTGATCAGCTGCCTTCTGCATGTCCCCCACTGGGAATAAGCCCCCAACCCAGGCATGTGCCCTGACGGGGAATCGAACCCTGGCCTCCTGGTTCATAGGTCTATGCTCAACCATTGAGCTGCAACGGCCAAGCAGGAGCTTTATTCTAATTTGCACAAAGTTGTCATATTGGCAAGTAGAGGGCTTCCCCCGAGTTCCTTTAGAGCAAGCCTCCGTTCCAGGTGTGGTAGCCCAAGAGATGCCCAGGTTGATTGCCGCAGAAGAGACCCCCCAGAATTGAAGCTGAAATGGAGGATCTAATCATGTTAGGCTTTCTGATTTTATTACTTGGTTGTATGGGCTAGGGAAAGTGTGAAGACAAAACTGCATGGATTCTTAGCAATTAACTGTCAAGTTATAAGATATCTATAAAGACAAACTTGCCTCATTTAGGCTCTAGTTCTGAACTGACAGCTCAGGGGCAGAATCTGTGTTCTATTCACCTGCTTGTGCAGACTCAACATAATACCCGTCACCTAGAGGCTTGATGAATTGCATATTGTTGAATTCCTCTTTCGATAAGGGTTATCGATAAGCACATCAATAGCAGACAAAGTTGAGCTTTACTGCCTTTCATCAGAATATAATTCCAATAAGCAGGTGATGTATTTTAGAATTGTACACCTGAACCATGTATAATTTTATTAACCATGACACTCCAATAAATTCAATTTTTGAAAAAAGAATATAGTTCCAGGATGTAATGCAAGCAGTTTGCGTCTTTCCTCTATGTCTCAGCTTGAGTGGGG
This sequence comes from Ia io, assembly GCA_025583905.1. Classification (NCBI taxonomy): domain Eukaryota; kingdom Metazoa; phylum Chordata; class Mammalia; order Chiroptera; family Vespertilionidae; genus Ia; species Ia io. The sequence goes on from JAJQQW010000013.1 coordinate 10,049,082, forward strand.
TTGGAAGACTGTGTAAAATAGAGAAACATGACAGGAAAAAAATTAACATTTGTCAACTACCAACTGTGTATTGAATGCTCTACTCTCATGATCTCTGTTGAGGGTCTGGTGTACGATTTAGAAGTTCTAGTCTATCCTCCACTCTCATTCTCCCTCATGGTTATAAACAAGCACATTTATTCACACAAGACAATACCAAATGCTAAACAAACATTTCTGAAATAGCAGCCTCCATCCTACATCAGTACTAAACAGGAGGTTGGAGAATTGAAATTCTTCCTCTCCTGAATGGAAGATGGTCAGTTCCCCAGAGCAGATTTAACCTGATTTACCACTCAGTCCCCAGTAGAGATGCTGGAACACAGAGAGAATGGATGAGGTAGGCTAAAGTATTATATGCCTCAGCTTCCCTTGCAACTAGATATGACCATGTAAGTTCTGCCCAATTAGAGTTAACCAGAGTGTGGTTTGGTAGTTCTGGGAAGTCTCCTTAAAAGGGAGAGCATGAGCCCCTCTCTATTCTTCCTTCCTGCTTACTAGGATTTGGACATTAGAGCTGGAGCTGGAGTAGCCATGTTAGACCCTGAGTTGCTATACCAAGGACGGTAGATCAGCAAGCTAGAAGGAGCCTGGATTGCTGATGACTGTGGAGCTACCATGTGAACTCTGGAGTGCTTACCTATGGACTATATGCTTAATGCATGAGAGAAATAAACTTCTACTTACTTAATCCACTATTTTCTTTCTGTTGCATGCAGCCAAACTTGATTGTAATACAATATTGAGTCATCCCCTTAGACATAGTAGAATCTCAACAAACATTTGTGGAAGGAAGGAAGAAAGGGAGGGAGGGAGGGAGGGAGGGAAGGAGGGGGAGGGAGGGAGGGAGGGAGGGAGGGAGGAAGGAAGGAAGGAAGGAAGGAAGGGAGGGAGGGAGGGAGGCATTAGTTGAGAATGAAAGTGCTGTATATGATAAACATGAAAGCAAAAACCTATGAGAATCCAAAACAGAAAAATTGACTCCAGCTAAAGTAATCTGGAAAATTCTTGAATTTGGATATGGTGACTTGTTTCATTACTTCCATAACTCTCTGTATGTATCATTTTGGTGTGTTACTAAGAGCTGGGAGAGGCCCTGGGCCATGTCCAGGTTCAGTCTTCTCATTTTATAGATGAGGAACTGGAGACCAGGGAAGCTGAGTGATTGGCTCAGGGTCACCCAGTTGGTTAAGGACAGAGCCAGATTAGGGTCCAATTCTCTCCCTTTCCAGGCCAGTGCTCTTTCCATTATAGGAAGCTGGAGCTCCCTGCTTGTGCTGACTCAGGCCCCAGTCTTCCTCCAGTTTTCTAAGCCAACCAATCAGCTGCCGTGAAGCTACTGAGAAACCTCACCAAGCGCACCAGCCTCCCCCACCCAGAAATGGCTCCCCTGCCTGCCGCCTCCCTGGGGATTTCAGGGCTCTGTGGGTGTAGATAAATTTAAGCTCGGATAGTGACAGGGAACTGCGTGAATGTTCCTGGTGATGGACACTCCTACTGCTCACCCACCCCTGCCTGCCTCCCGCAGCGCAGCCTCAGACAGTACCAGGAGGCGTCACCACAGGCAGCCAGGGCACCGCCTCCTCCTGCCTGCTCACTCCACAGCACCTGGCTTTGCCTCCCCATCATCTGGCATTTGTGGGACCAGTGCCAGTGACTGGGTGGTGAGTCAGGGGTGGAGCCCTCTTAGCTGTCTCTAAAAATATCTGCTCCTGTGTTTTGAATTCCTCTGGCATTTGTCATCCTCTCTGCTCATTTAGCATTGAGTCCTGAAGTTTTAGTCATTTCACAGCACCACACTATGTCTCTCCAACTAGAGAGTAAACTCCTGGGGAAGCGAGCCTATGTCACCGGTCATTTTTCTCCTGCAGGGGTCTGCACCCAGAGGTCTGCACCACACATTGGCTGGCCAAAGGCATGATTGAGTCTCCAAAAATTTAAAAATTCCCAGAATCACAAACTGTCTCCATAACTCATATCTTGGAATTGTTGTGGCTCAGGCAGACTTGGCCTCAAGATACCCAAGTCGAAGAGAGAAGGGAGAAGCCAGGAATAAGTAGGCCCGTGGCCAGATGAGGTCCCAGGCATGCCAGCAACTCATATAGAGAACCCTGGTAAAGTGGAGGTCATCCTGGCTAGTATTGAAGTCATCCAATACTTGGGTCTCTAACCAAGAATGACAGATGACTTTGATCTTGATGGCCAATGCTAATCCTTGAGAGTGGCCACCTGGATTGCTGTGTAGGAAAAGATCCCGGGGCTGCAGCCAGGACAGTAGGAAAGATTGCCGGGCTCATTGGCACTGGTTGCATGGCCCCAGAGGAGGGAGAGAGTATGCCTTGGCCATTCTCCTCCGGACAGTGCTGGGAGTTTAGAGTTGAGTGGGTGGCAGAACTTGTGGTTCCAGGGGCTCCTTCTGGCAGGAGCAGAACCTGTCCAGAAGGGAAGATGAAGAAGAATGGTCTGGACTTCATGCCAGAGTGCGCTGGCCTCGTCCCGGCAGCTGGTCACACAGTGGGCAGCTCAGGACAGCTCTCCTTTGGGACCCCTGGAGCACTTATCAGGGAACAGAGACAGTGTGTGCGCCATCATGGAGACGAGTCCAAAGGAGACGGGCCAGGGGAAGCCTTGGGCCTCTGACTTCACCTCACATACCCCAGATGCTAAGCTCTTGGCAGCCAGACCAGTTCCAGACCCCGCTCATTAGGGGAGCTGAACGTTTGAGTATAATGGCAGCCTGTTCGGATTTGCATGTGAAGTCCAGGCCTCGGCGGGGAGCAGTGCTGCCAAGGACAGGAATGAATAGGCATTGACATCCCGTTGGCATCTGTAACCAAGATAAGTACAATGGCCTCCCAGCCACTAGGTTTATTCCACTCCAAATCCTTATCACTAATGCCGCCAGAATGTTCTGTCTAAAGCACACCTTATTTCCTGGTCGCCCTTTGTTAAGATTCTTCAATGAATCTTCTCCATCTACAGAATCAAACCTAAGATTCCTAGAGTGGCATAATGGAACCTCCATCATATATACCCCTCTGGCTATCTCTCTGGCCTGAGAAGCGTGTCCTTGTTGTCCTGGGGGTTAGGGGGCATGCTGGATAGTCTTTGCTAACAGGGTGATTTATGGTTGGGCAGCTTTGGGTCACACAGTGTGAGCTCAACCTCTACAGAGGCTGGAAACTGAAGTCAGCCATGGAGGTGGTCAGCCATGTCTATGTGATTAAGCACACAAAAAAAACAACGCTCTGGAGACCAAGTTCAGGTCCACTTCACTGGTTGGCAATATTCGATGCATGTTGTCCCATTGTTGCCGGGAGAAATTGGTGCTGTTTGCTGTCCACAGAGGAGACATCGGGAGAGAACATCTGGAAACGGGGCGTGGTGCCTCCTGGACTCTGCCCTGTGTGCCTCTCTCCGGGGCCGATGTTAAGCTGTAATAAATATAACTGTGAGTGTAACGGCTTTGCTGAATTCTGTGAGTCCGTCCAGCAAATTATTAAAACTGAAGGTGGTTTGGGGGCCCCCTGAACAGAGGATAGAATTGAAGAATATTGAATTTTCAGTTTTGCACTCTAATGAACTGCAGCAAGGAACAACTGTGTTCATACATGTTTGGACAGTGATGTGTTTCTTCAGAATAAATACCTAGAAGTTAGTCGCTGAATCATTGTTTTTAACATTTTCAATTATGATAACACTACACTGCCCTGTACCCCAAAATAGTCCATCCAATTGATATTGCCTCCTGCAGGTTGAGAAAATATTTTTCTCATGTTTCCAATCCTTTTTTCCCAATCTAGTGGGTGGTGGTTGTTTTTTGTGTTTTGTTTTGTTTTTCTGAAAAGATAATCCACAAAATAACATCTATTGTGTTGATTTACATTTTTTAAATTATAAGTGAGGTTGAGTATCTTTTCATATTGTTTTTTGATCATTTATATTCCTTTGGTGAATTTTTTATTCTTGTTCTTGTTCTGTTTCTCTACTGCATTTCCATTTTTATCTTATTCACTGGCAAAAACTCTGCATACATCAGAGATTTTAACCTTTTGACCTGAAATATTTAAAATTGGAAGTCATACTTGCCTTTGGAGTCTACTCTTTTCAAATGGTAAAGGGGTGTTTCTGCATGGGTGAAAAGGGACAAACACATTTCCCCAAAGTAAAACTGTATCCATGTTTTGTGTTGCCCAGTAGGGTTTAAATATACTGACAAGCCCGACTAGAGTGGATCAGTGGTTGAGCATTAACCCCTGAACCAGGAGGTCATGGTTCCATTCCGGTTGGCCACATTCCCCGGGGTTTCCATCCCCATCCCCAATAGGGGGCGTACAAGAGGCAGTCGATTGATGTTTCTCTCTCACCACTGTTTCTATCTTTCTCTCCCTCCCCTTTCCTCTATGAAATCAATAAAAACATATATTTTTAAAAAAACATTGGTTATACTGACAAGAAAAGTCAATTGTTCCGCCTGAGTTTAGGGATAAATAATTTCACGTCAAATGGTAATTGAACAACTGAATTATTACAGCAAAAATGAGGTCAAACCACAAAGCTTTATTGTGGCTTCATCTAAATTCATCGCATCAAACTCACAGTAAGTTGTCTTTTATAAAGAGGATACTATTTAAGTCATGTTTTCTGGTCATAGAGTAAGATTTGTGCTAGACCATCCGCAGTGTCTGGAGGCCCATACCGCCCGAGGCCTGAGGGTGTGGGGGAGCAGAGCCGCCGGGGCCTGTGCTTTTGAAGGCCCACAGATCACATACACAATCAAAATTGTGTGCCTCAGTCGTTCAACTTACAGTCATTTAAAAGATGTAGCTTTACACATTCAGTGCGGTGAGGGGTGCTAACACCAAATGTGGGTGTTTTCAAACACCAACAACCAATTCTCCAAGACCAAACAGGTGCTCAACAATTCAATTCAATTCTGACACTAACTATCCTGAGTTGCTGCAGGCCTCACAGGTTAAGGGCTCATCCCACAAAACTGCCCCCACTTCAGTCGCAAGTCCCAGGGGCCACCTGCCCTTTTGGCTGACGAGCTTCTAATTCAGGGGTTCCAACAACACCCTTCTCAGGTCCTGTAATTTGCTAGAGTGACTCGTAGCATTCAGAAAAGCCCTTCCCTGCTATTCGGGATTATGATTAAGGATACAACTCAGGAGCAGCCCAATGGAAGAGACCCATGGGGCAAGGGACGGGCAGAGGGGCGGAGCTTCCATGCCCTCTCCAGGCACATCACCCAACATCTCAATGTGTTCACCAACCCAGAAGCTTCTCGAACCCCACCATTTAGGGGTTTTTATGGCAGTTTCATTACAGAGTCATGGCTGATTAAGTCTTTGGCCACTGGTGATTCATCTCAATCTGCTCCCTGGAAGTTGGGGGATGGAGCTAAAAGTTTCAATGCTCTAATTATGGCCTGATCGCTCTGGCAACCAGCCCCTATCCTGCAGTGTCTGGCACCCCATCCACACTCCATCTCAGGAGCCATCTCATTAGTATACAAAAGACAGGGAATTCCAAGGCTTTTAGGAGCTCTGTGCCAGGAACTGGGGACAAAAACCAAATACTTATTTTTTTTTAAAATATATTTTATTGATTTTTACAGAGAGGAAGGGAGAGGGAGAGAGAGTTAGAAACATCGATGAGAGAGAAACATCGATCAGCTGCCTCCTGCACACCCCCCACTGGTGATGTGCCCGCAACCAAGGTACATGCCCTTGTCCGGAATCGAACCTGGGACCCTTCAGTCCGCAGGCCGACACTCTATCCACTGAGCCAAACCGGTTTTGGCCCAAATACTTATTTTTATTACACCACACACATATTATTCAGTTGCAGGATTATGAAGGTATTATTTGTCAAGGCAAAGACAGTACATATCTCATTTAACAATTTGTCAGCTGGGTTTATAACTAATATGTTTAGACATTTGGTCATGTGGGCCACCATTCCTAACCTGTCCTATGGCTACAGATGTTAGGAGCGAGCCTGCCTGAGGCACTTGGTCTCAGCTGGTTGGCCAGGTTGAGCCTATGGGTCTTTTTCAGTGACTTCCAAAGATGGCTGAAGCTTTAAATTGGAACATGGGGGCAGCAGAAAATAGTGGCCAAATAGCTTCAGAGTCAGAGAATCTGATTTCTGTCCTAGCTTTGCCACTTGCATGTTCTATAACCTTGGTCAAATTGTTTTGCCTCTCTGAGCTTCAAGTTTCTCACCTGTAAAATGGAGATATTATCCACCTCACTGGGATGGTGCCATGTCCTCCAACCCAGTGTGTCCCTTCAGAGGGAAGAAGGGCACCCAGGGCCAGAGGTCCTGGTTTGGAGGCTCCCTCGGGGTCTGACAGGTCATGGGAACCAGAAGTGTCCTTTAATGATGACAACATCCACCTTTATAGATAAACTAGAGGCCCGGTGCACGAATTCGTGCACAGGTGGGGTCCGGCCGGCCCGCCCCCAATGGAAGCCATCAGGGCCGGGCCGGTGGGTGGAAAGGGACACGGGAGGTTGGCCAGCTGGCCCCATTCCCAATCAGGGTGGGGGGAGCTGATTGGAGGTGGGGCTGACCCCGGGGGAAGGGGCTGGGGGAGGTTGGGTGGGGCCGATCAGGGCCCCCATTGGGCCAGTTGGCTGCCACAGTGCACGTCATAGCGACCGGTAGTTCCGGTTGTTCTGCCGTTCTGGTTGCTCAGCTTTTATATATAGAGAGGTCTATCAAGAATGCTGTATAGAGAAGACTCTGGGAGAAAAAAATGACATTATTCCTCATGATAGAAGACCATTTTATTATATATAAATGTTCAAAGCACCAAAAAGCTCAGGAAATATAATAAGCGTATCAAAAATTTTCTGCACTTGAAAAATCTCCCCTTTTAAGCTTGGAAGTAGAAAAAAGCTGAGATTGGAGGCACTGACACTGCTTTGTAAAGGTTTCTTAAAACGGTGCAGTGAGGGGCGTCTGGATGGAGGCAGGGGGAGCAGATGATGTCACTGCCTTCCTGGGCAGGATGTGGGCAAGTCCCACCACCTCCTTAGACTGCAGTTTCTTTTCTTGTAAAATAACCATTTCAAACTAAATCATTTCTGGGGAGTCCTATAACCATACAATGTTCCGTGCCAAGTTATTTCAACCACCAGCGTCTTCCAACCTTATGAGTACCTTGCTGATAATAATACTTGAGAGAGTGCAGGGAGCCTTTTTCCATTTCACTTAGCATCCTAGCCTGCCTGAAAATTACTTCTATCAAAGCCAGGGATCCAGAAGCCCAGGGAATTAACATGGGTTGGCACTGTCAACATTCTCCGACAAATCCCATTTCATTTTCCATCTTGGAGACAAATATTTTTCAACTTCTTATTTTCGAGTTGTCTTTCATCTTTGACATGCCTCTGGGTGAGCATACTGTGTGGCTTACACTCTTTTCCAGATCATTAAATGAAAAACAGTTGGGCCAAAGAATAATTCTTCCAGCACGCTGCAGGATGCCACCAACCAAGCCACCACCTGGTCTTTTTCCCTGAGTGTGGCCTTTCAGGCAGAGATTCTGTTGGGAGTTGACCGATTCTGAATGTCAAGTCTCAGTGTATTGACCTTTGTATTTTTTTCTGACTGCTTTCCTGTTTTCATTAGAAACTATAATTCATACCTTTTTTAAAAGTATATATTTTTATTGATTTCAGAGAGGAAGGGAGAGGGGGAGAGAGATAGAAACATCAGTGATGAGAATCATTGATCGGCTGCCTTCTGCGTGCCCCTCACCAGGGATTAAGCCTGCAACTGGGCATGTGCCCTGACTGGGAATCAAACTGTGACCTTGTAGTTTATAGGTCAACGCTCAACCACTGCGCCACATCAGCTGGGCTCTAATTCATATCTTCAACCTACATCCTAGGAACCCTTCTCACTTGTAGGTGAGTCAGCTTAAACCGGAAAGATAGTGACGTTGGTAATGGTGACATAACATTGACTGAGGATTTATCACACACACACCACACTGTGCTAAGTGTGATTGTGGTATGTAAGAGATACATTTGGTCTTTGTCCCCAGTCCCTGGCCCAGAGCTTCTAAAACCCTTGGCATTTCCTGAGTGTCTTTTGTTCTTCATAAGAAGCCCCTTTCATCACACCCGGGTTGATGCTCATGAGGTGACTTAAAGTGGGGTCCCCAGATCACCTCAGGGTGGGGCTTGTCACCATAAAGACCCACTGATTAGCGAACAGGCACTTTCAGCCCCACTCACCAGCCTCTGAGAAGGGGGTGGGGGCTGGAGCTTGACCTCCCTGACGACCCCTGAGCAGGATGCAGAGCGCTCCCAGGACCGGGGAGCACATCCTGAAGCTGGAAGGATGCTGTATCCAGAGAGGACCTCCCATGCCACTCCCCCATCCCTGGTCTTATGCATCTCTTCCATTTGGCTGTCACTTAGTTGTACCTTTTACAATAAACCAGTAAACATAATTAAAGTATTTTCATGAATTCTGTGAGCCATGTTAAGACGTTATTAAACCTGAAAGGGGGATTGTGGGAACCCCTGATTTATAGCCGATGGTGAGAAGTATGGTGGCCTGTGGCTTACAGCTGGTGTCTGAGGTGAAGGCAGTCTTGTGGGACTGAACTCTGCAACCTGTGATAATTGGTGTCAGAACTGAATTGAATTGTGAAGCCCTCATTCGGTGTCCTGGCAAACTGGCTGTCGGTGCTGTAGAATACCCCCCAGAACGACACGTATATTATTCCATAGTGAACCCCCAGAATGACCTACCAGTTAGCTAAGTACCATTATGATGCTCATTGTACAGACGTAGACCCTGAGGCTCAAAGAGGTTACGTCAGTTCCTCAAGGTCACACCATCATGGTGTAGGCAGGACTCACACGCCAGCCATCTGCCGGCACACCGACCTATTTGATACCTTACAGACTGAAAGGAGGATGGAATGGTCCCATACCTGGGAGAGCCTGCTGTAGCAACAGCAGAAAGAAAAGAGAAAAGAAGACTCAGTTGTTGAGCCGGTGAGTCTGTACTTTCTTATGCATCAAGCATTCATGAGACATCTACATGGGCCTCACCGTGGGCGGCATTGTGAGAGCCTATGCTGATTAGGGCAGAGTCCCTGCAATCAGACAGCTTGCCGTCTAACAGCAGGGGCCACTAACTGTGTGTGAATTATTACAAAGAAGGGACAGAACGTGACATGGGCCATGGAAGGTGCAAAGCACCAGGGTTCGGGCTGGCCAATCATTTCACGCGGAGTGATCAACAAACCACGGCAGGCTCTGTAAACCACTTTTCTTCTCGGTTCATCTGAAAAACGGACACCATCCTACCTCAGGGAGTCATTCCTTTGTTTTTGTCTGTGTGTTTGTTAATAAAAATGCCTTCGAAAAGTCAAATCTCATTGTCTATTGTGGCTGAACCAGCTGCTTTATGCATTCTCCATTCGGGTGGAGCCCAGCAGGTTCTACCCACAGAGCAGGGCAGGCGGCTGGCTCTGTCTCTGGGGTGCAGCTGTGCCCGGACCATAACATCTGACCGGATGACCTGAAGTTACAGCACCTCCTCCTCCCAGTGACAGAGGGGGCTCCCACCGCTAGCCCTGCTCACCAGGACGGAGCTCCTAACTGAATCGTAGCCGGTAGATCCTGAGTGCAGGCACCACGTCAGTTTCATGCAGCTGCGAGGCTCCTTCCAGGGCAATGCAGGTTGGCACGTGTCCTGTTGTCCTAGGTGCCCTCCTGCTTGTCACACTCAGTCCTGATTGTAACTTTATGAAATGTGGTTGCTGGGGACTTGACGAAGGATACTCTGAAGTAGGAATCAGGAATTTTGGGGCCTAGACCCAGCTCTGGTACTAACCTAGATGATCTCGGGCAAAAGACTTCATTCATATCCTAGAGCCTCAGTTTACCTATCTGTAAGATGGGGCAACCGGTCTAAGGTGGGCACTACTGACGTATTAGTCCGGATGATGCTCCCTGGGTAGAATTGCTCGTGTATGACAGGGTATCTTATCCCCTGAACCCCTGGGTTCTAACCGCCAACTGTAAGCCCCCCACCCTCCGTTACTGTGATTCTAGCTGATAAACGTTAGGAGACAGGGTTGTCTCCAGGCTCTTCCCCACCCCAAGTATTTGAGGTGCACTGGGTCAACAAGAGCTTGCAAGAGCTTTCTCACGAAAGACCTACTTGGTGGCCAGGTGTGCTGGGGTATTCCGTGTTTTAATGTTGGTCCTTTGTTCCACCCTAATGCCCATAGTTGTAGAGAGCATAACTGAAGCCATTTAGGCCCCAGGTAAAAGGCTCTTGGTGACAGCCAGCCCTTTCTTCCGACCTGACTGAACACCCACTCATGAGATAATGAGCTTGCTGCTTCTCCGCCTTCCCCGGCAGGCGTGCGATTTCTAATCTGTATTTCTTCTTCGCTGTCAGGTGAAGTTCAGAGACTGAGATTTTTGGGTGTCTTACCACCGATGACTACAAATTAAGGAAAATTTAGAAATGGCCAAAATGTCTTCCCTGTGGCCCAGGAGGCCAGCATTTCCTGTATCCAAATTGGTCGCTATGGCATTGGCCTTGACAGCTAGCAGCCTCCGTGCAGGAGCTCTCCAGCCACCAGCAGCTGTCAGAATTGGGGCTGCAAAGGGCACCCCTTTGCTGTTAATTAAAGGAAGTGGCATGCTGTGTTTAAGGGGCTTGAATGCCTGTGTCTACTTCTGAAGCATGAATAAGCTACGACTCTCTAAGAATCTCCTTGGAAAGCAGCTGCTCTATGCCCTGGGCCTGGCCCTCAGCTTAGTGGCTGCTCCTGGCCTGTGGCTGTGCTTAGTCAGCACCTGGGATGTGCAGGTGCTGGTTTCATCTTTTAAAATCCCTTCTTCTAGTGCAGGCTTCAGAACGCATCCTATCACAGGAAATGCTTGTCACATTTGACCTTATGACCCTTCCTTCTGAGGACCCGGTGGCTGGAATTAACCTGCACTGATGGGGAGCCAAACCCAGTGTGCAAGGAGAGGGGAGTTTAAATCGGCTCCACTGTGTGTTGGGTCCCCTTTGCTCAGGCCTGCAGCCCCAAGGGTTTTCTCCCCGGGGGTGACGGGCAAGATGAGTCCACCCAGAGGCGAGTGACAGGAAGCTGGCTGGAGCGGGAACCAGGACGTCAGCCGCTCCCCAGGCTGCCGGGCCCACGCCAGACACAGGGGCACTGACGGAGCTAAGGCACGTGGGAAAGCAGCACCATTGGCTGCTCTTGACAGTCTTACCACTCGGTTGAAATATTAAATACACCGCCTTGGAGAACCGATCTGAAAGCGCCTCCCCTGAGAGTGTCCGCTGTGCAGGAACGACGGCGGTTTTCGTTTTCACTATCTTCAGCTGTTGCAATGTCACCAAGTTCTGTTCTTTATTTCTTCAGAAAGTTGCCAGTCTCACCTTTCTTTTCCCAGCAGAGAGCACCACCCTGACCCAAACCCTCACGGACACACACTTCGATTACTGTTGTCAACGCTGGGATCAAAACAAAATAAAACGGGGTAGGAAGCGCTCCTCTTACAAGCCCCCAACAAAGAGCACTTAGTCAGCTGGTCACTGCTGTTGAACACCTCAAAAGCTCTGGTTGTTGCCCTGGCCCGAGGGTTCGGTTGGATGGGCATGGTCCCCTACACCTAAAAGGTTACCTTTTCTAACGGGTCAGGGCACATACCTAGGTTGCACTTCAATCCCCAGTCAGGGCTTGTATGGGAGGCAACTGATCAATGTTTCATTCTCACATCAATGTTTCTCTCTCTCTTAAAAAAAAATATATATATATCAATGAATGCATCCTCTGGTGAGAATTTAAAAATAAAAATAATAACAGAAAATAAACCCAGGAGGAAGAAGTACACACCAAAATATATGCAAGAAATTGCTAGTTTTTGTTTTAAAAAATTTGCAGAATATGGGTCTAGATTAAGGAGAGAGGCAAATATTTTAGAACAGGCTGACCTGACTGCTGTTGGTGTGTGCCGGAAACTCTGAATCCAGTGTGCCAGGTTGAGCAGCTGGACATGATTTTAGCTGTGTTTTCCATTAGTTGACTGATACCTGGGCTCAGGGGTGGCCTAACTGCACGATGTTGAGGTGCCAGAAATTCGCTGGCATAACTGCAGGCTAGTGCGGCTCAAAGTTTAATGTGCCTATGAATAGCGAGCAGGTCTTGTTAAAATTCTGATTCAATAAGGTCTGGGGTAGAGTCCAAGATTGTGAATTTCTAATAAGCTCCCAGGTGATGCCAGTGTTCTTGATCCCCACACACTTTGAACAGGAAGGATGTAGAGAGAGGGTCCAACGCCGTGGGCGTAGAGGAATAATAAAGTGGACTCATCATGGGCATCCCTCTCTTCCATCGTCTGTGTATCCGAGAGAGAACTCAGAGGCACTCTCCCCACCAAGCTCTCGAGAATTACGTTGGTGATAGAGGTGCCATCATCTTCAAAAGTAATGGCAGGGCCTGTTCCCTACAGCAACCATGTCACAAACTCGTGGCCCGTGGGCCACATGCAGCCCACAACGAATATTTTTGCGGCCCAGCCAATATAACAGTATGTAAGAAACGTTTTAATAAAAATTTTGTAACTTAATTTGTACAACATCCTGTTATACATAATTATTAATAACGAACTACAACGTTTCGCTAATGACTGATTACTATAATCGTGTTGCATTCATTTCCCTTATGCGCCTTACGTGCAGGAGCACCATTTCTCTCCACTAATACCAGCAGCAAATATTCTAGCAGCCGATTGCCATGCCATTAGTCTTGGACTGACTTGTTTGGTGTGCGCAACAGGAAATATTTTGCTTTCAGAGAACAAGAAAAATAGGTTTATTTGCGTTACGCTTATTAACTTGTGCAGTTATTCAGTGTCTGGTAAGTTATATTCAAGAAAAAATACTAATTTTTATTAAAATGTTCTATTATTTTATGTTAACAATTACTCATTTAGTTCAGCCCTTTGTATTCAGCATGACTCTATTGAAATAAACCTACGTTTCTATGAAAATGGAAGCTTTTGTTTTTTTGCAGCCCACATCCACTTAAACCTTGTTTATTTGACCCGTGTTAGCCTTTGAGTTTGACATGCTTGCTTCACAGGCTGGGAGAACCTGAAGGGGAAATAGGCTTCCTGATTTCCATGACGATGCTGGGACCCCGGGGTATTTAAAGCCAGGGAGCAGCTCGACTTCCAAGAGGCAAAACGAAGGTAATTGCTGACTAGGATATGGGACCAAAGCAATAGAATTGTCTGACCCACAGGGACCTTTGGCAATGGTCATTGATCACGAGTTTCTTAGCACTAAAGTAGGTGGCCAGTACCCTTCGTTCCTCCTGGATCGATATAACCAATCTGACAAAATCTAAGTCTGAGGAGCAGAGACCTGAGCCACCACAGTAGTTATGGCTCCTGTCTTAGGTCACGTTCTTTGGAAGAAGACCCTGAAGAAAGGACTTCCGTGCCAGTAACTTACTAAGGAAGTGCTTCCAGCAGAGACTGGTAAGGAGAGAGGAAGCGCGGTAGGAAAGGGAAGGAATCCCAGCAGGGTGAAATTTCAGGTGACATCTCAGCCTCTTCCTGATCCCTCAGGGATGTCTGGAGTTTAAACTATATCTGAGTTTGTCCCAATTCCAGACGAGGACGCTGGGCTGTCACACCAATGCTCTAATCAGTCATTGATGAGGAGGGAGGCGGGTCAGAACCTGCCAAGCTCTTCCGGCTCTCTGCATGTGCCAGTGTCCTGAGGAAGCCTACACCTGTCACAGTGACACCCCTCCCTCCACGGATGGCAAGTTTCCTAGAGAATTAGGGTCTCCAGAATAGTCTGTATGTTGTGTAGGTACCAGTGGAACGACATACAGGCCACAGGGAATTCCTCCTAAAGCAGGCAGAACTTGAACCTAAGTATCTCATTGTCTACTTTGCTCTCTAAGCCTGACTATGGCCACGGTACAGACATGTCAAGTAGGCTCTGCCAATTAGACACACCAGAGTGGATACTACTCGGAAGCTAATGACAAAGAATAGGAATCCATTCTAGTGAGGGTGGTGGCAGTAGGAGGGGCTGTGTCCCGTTTCCAGTGGTTACATCACTGTCCCCTGCCCAGCATGGATGATACCACTGATACCTGTGTACGTGGTATCTATGTGGCATGAATGCCATGGAATTATTTTGGATATTGTTACCGGACTTGCTACTATAGCACTCTAGGGTACTCTGTAAGCTACCCAATCTTTTAATAAACTGATTTTCAGCAAAAATTGGCCAGAATTGATCTCCATTATTTTCATATAAGATAGATTAGATATGTACTCCCTCATAGCACTACATTTCTTCCTGCTACATGTTTTCTTCCATCTGTCTGGAACATGCTTTTTTCTCACTTCATTCAGTTATTTCCTGTTCAGTAAATATTAGGAAATATTTAAGGAAGCCATTTCTGATCCACCATTAAATATTCTCAAAGTACCATTTACCTCTCCCTCCCATTATTCATCACCTTTGCTTGGTTCTTTGGTTAATACGCACATCCCTCTAGCATATAAACTCCCTGAGAGCAAGGACCATATCTGTTTGAGTCAAATTGCATTTCCAGGGACTAGTCCTTTGCCTGAGCCTAAGAAGTGCACAATAAGCATTTCTTGAATGAATAAATTAAAGGAAGTGAAAACACTTCTCTCACTGTTCAAGGGATTGCCGTGAATAAAATGGGCATATATGTAAAGCAGAAACCAGAATTTTTGGCATAGAGAAGGAGATCGGTAGGAAATCATTCCATGGCTCCTAGCTTTTCTTCCTCCATTTCCCCAACTCATCTGCAATCTTCAGCTCTAGGGTTTTTTATAAATCCTCAGAACACAGTGGATGCCACATCCTAAAGCAATGAAACTGTGGAAAACTTGAGTTATTCTGCATCTTCTATAATCAAAACTAAATTGAAAAAGACTTTTCGATTTCTTTCTTCCTGCCGGTTCAGCTCATCCTGCTCTTGATACCTCCACACAAAGCACATGCCCGTGCAGCCTCCCTCAGCTAAGAAGGGCCTTTGTGCCCTAACTGGTTTGGCTCAGTGGCTAGAGCGTTGGCCTGCAGACTCAAGGGTCCCAGGTTCGATTCCAGTTAAGGGCATGTACCTTGGTTACAGGCATATCCCCAGTAGGGAGTGTGCAGGAGGCAGCTGATTGATGTTTCTAACTCTCTATCTCTCTCTCTTCCTCTCTGTAAAAAAAAAAAAAAAAAAAATCAATAAAATATATATATTTTTAAAGTGCCTTTGTGTTCTGAGGCTCCCTCATTTCACGTAGGCTTGGACTTTTCCCTTCCCCTCACTGATACATGTATTCGGTTTCACTCCTTGTTCTGTGCTTGAAGTGCCAATTAGGAGCATATGTGACTGGGTATATATAGTTACATGAGGATTTATCAGGGAAGGCGGTCCCTGCGGAATGCGGGAGCACACACAGGGGGGACCTGCACGTTGGCACAGTCCCACCCGCCCACACACGGCTTCCCGGAGATGTTGCCATGGCATTTCTTCCACAACGAGGAGGTCTCCCCGCCTGGACCTATTGTTCTTCGCCAGCACCTGCAAGGTCTGTTGTAAGGCCCTTCACGTGTGCCCAAACCCAGCACAGTGCCACCGGATGAGAGCCAGGACTCCTCAGAGGCTGCAGGGGGAGACACTTTCCATTCAGGGGATTTTAATGGCTCAATTGTATTCGTTCACTTAATCCCCTTTGTTAATTCAAAAATGGCAGAAAGCTTTAAAAAAAAAAAATCTGCTAATTTCCAGTTCTCCATCCCGTTTCATTCTGAAGGCTAAGATTAGGCAGAAAGTCTAAGTTACCTTTGCAAGAAGGCGGCTGAGTCCAAATTGCGTTGTAGGTAACTCACCCTAATTAGACTGCAAAAGCGCCCAGCATGGAACCCAGCCTCTTGGCTGTAGTGAGCACTGAAGTCTTCCCTCTTTTGGCGGCTGAAATTAGAGACGTCACTCATTTTCCTGTCGCAAAAACCAGACATGTAACATTCTGTAAATTATTCTTCCTCCTAGTGTAGGAGGAAAATGTAATCAAAGGGAGTCGTTTTGTGTGGTAAAGAGCACCCTAGCAGCACTGAGCTCATACTTGTCTAGGCCCATGGTCGGCAAACTGCGGCTCGCGAGCCACATGCGGCTCTTTGGCCCCTTGAGTGTGGCTCTTCCACAAAATACCACGGCCTGGGCGAGTCTATTTTGAAGAAATGGCCTTAGAAGAAGTTTAAGTTTAAAAAATTTGGCTCTCAAAAGAAATTTCAATCGTTGTACTGTTGATATTTGGCTCTGTTGACTAATGAGTTTGCCGACCACTTGTCTAGGCTAGTCCTGACTCCGTCTCTCTGTCCCAGAAAACCAGGGAGCACACGTGGACCTACCCCCACCCTTACAGATCCCGGGAGCTCCTGGCAAAAAAACCGAGGGTGCATCCCAATGATGGCATCATAAGATTGTTGCGTTTCAGCTTCTCCGAGAGGCTGTGCTGGAGTTTTATGCGTGTGTGGGTTTTCTTTTTATATCCACTTCATCTGTGATATTTATTTGCTGCTGTAGGTCAAGCCAGGACCTTACTGAACTGAGACCTAAAAAGAGCAGTTTAATCAATCCTGCTTCCAGGAACACAATCACACTTTTCTTTTTTGGGGGGTGGGGGTGGGGGTGGGGTGGGAAGAATTTGTTTTTGTGAGACAGAGGAGTGTATTGACTTTGAGCTGGTATATTGAGGTCTAGTCACAATTGCATCCACTTTCCAGCTGGGTACTTTAGCCAATTTACTTTCTTTCTCGTTTGCAAAATCAGAGTTGGATTAGGTAGTCTCAAAATAGTGGAAATCAGAATGGAATTCTGTGAGGCCAAGCCTAGTAAACATAGCCTATTTAGTGAAACAGGCATTAATCAGAGACATGACTTCAGGAAAAGAGTAAATAATAGAGCTGACAGGATGTCCTTTGCCAAACTGCAGGTCAGACATTTTTAGTGAAGACCTGCTTTGTGCCAGGCACTTGCCTACGTGTTTTGGGTTCAGCTTGTTCTCCTGGTGGCCCCAGGGAAAGGACTCTGAGGACCCCAACTTTGCCCAGGGCACTTATTCCTGTTAAGCTGTGCAGGCCTGGCCTCTCCAGGAAGTCTTAATATGGATGCGCTCTAAGTCTAGTGTGTACTTTATGAACAGGAGTCCCTGGGTTCAAGTGCCTTTTCTCTGGCCCTTGCTTCCAGCTGGGCTCAAGTGGGCATCAGCCTACCTTCCTGAGGCTAGCTGGCCTTAGGACCCATTCAGTGGGCATTTTAAAAAGTATTTAACAACTGGTAAGGCCCATGATCTCATCAACCAGAATGACTACTGACCATCTTGATGGTCTGACCAGTGCAAATAGCTGAAGGTCAGCCCTGAGTTAATGCTGACCTTCATGCAGCTCAATGCCACAGGACCTTTGCATATGCTGTCCACCCTGCCTGGAATGACTTCTCTCCCCCCTTCCCCAAACCACTGCCTACTGACTCACTCAGATGAACTGAATACAATCAACCTATGCAATTACAAGGACACAAACTGTATGGTTCCATTTATATGACATTATGGAAAAGACTAAACCACAGGGACCGGAAATAGACCAGGGGCGGGAGATGCGGGAAGGGGATCGACTACAAAGGGGCAGGAGGAAACTCTGTTGGGGTGATAGAAGTGTTTTCTATCTTGATTATGGTGGCAGTTACGTGACTCTATGTATTTGTCAAAATTCAATGAAATATACACCTTATAAGCAAGAATTTTACCATATTTAATTTATACCTTGAAAAACCTCGCTTACAATAAAGGCACAATTAAAAGTGAAATAAAACTCACAATTTAGCACATAAGAATATTTCACGACTTTCTAGATAGAAGGATGGCTGGCTGTGATGAAATCGCCCTTTCTTTTGATTGGCACAAGTGTCCCCACGTTTAATAAGCAAGGCATCTTATGTGGCTCCCCCTGCCAGGGCAGTGTCTGAGGAGGAGTGGGGTCTGGAATGAGGGGCAGGCCCCAAGGCCACATTGCTTTGTGATCAGGCTGACTGTGCCAGGCAGAGATGTGGGAACGAAGTCTGAGCTGAGCAGCGGGAAACAAAGTAGCGGCCAGGCTGGACAGATGCCCAGAGAAGTCTGATGCCAGGCTGGGGCAGGGGCAGCAGCAGAGAGAACGGGGGGAACAAACTAGAAGCCGGACACTAACTGTGCTTTAAAGGTGTGGAGGCCAGGGAATCCGGTCGCTCACAACACACTCCTGCCCCATTCATTCTCTAACCCATGAGATTCGCACAGACATACGAGAGTGAGGGCAGGATCCACTTTATTCACTGCTGCTTCTTTGTCACCTAGAACAGTCTCTGGCATGTGTATTTCTAGTGGAATGAATCTTCTGTACCACGTGGTGGGCAATAAGTAAAAGGAATTAAAAATCATGGATTGGAGTTAGCAAGAGCTAGGTTCCACTCCAAGCCAGGTGACCTTGGGCAATATATGGCACTTCTCTGAGCCGCCACTACTTGTCTGTGCAATGAGGCTAGCACATCCTGGGGTCGGGCTGTGGACTGACGTGGGAACTTGGATGTAAAGCCCTTAGCATGGTGCCCAGCAGGCAGCAAGCGCCAATAAGCCAAAGGTCACAAGAGAGCCATTATTATAGCCCAAATGTAACCCACGGAAATGTGGATGGTCCACACAGATCTTTTTTTTTTTTAATTACTTAAATTGCCTACACTTAAAAATTGAGAACTGTTACATAAATATCTGGATCTGGGGCTTCTCTTTAACAACCTGGCCAGCCTTCCCGCAAGGGCAACCATGAGCTGGAACTCACTAGAAGCCTCCCGCTTCCGGACTAGTGTTATCCAGTGTTCGTGTCGTTCCAGCCCATATCCCTGTGACGTCACCCACCTGGTCCTGTGGACATGTGTATGTGCAACCAACAATAATGGTAGTAGTATGAGTCATGTATTTATTTATTTTTAATATATTTTTATTGATTTCAGGGAGGAAAGGAGAGGGAGAGAGAGATAGAAATATCAGTGATGAGAGAGACTCATTGATCGGCTGCTTCCTGCATGCACCCTACTGGGGATCGAGCCCGCAACCCGGGCATGTGCCCTGACCTCCTGGTTCATAGGTCAATGCTCAACCACTGAGCCACACCAGCTGGGCTGATCCATGTATTTCTGATTGGCACTTAATAAACAGCTGCTTTTCCTTTTTGGGTTGCTCTTATTAAAATTTTGTGGCCACTAGAGGGCAATACAGATTCAATTTTTTTAAACAGTTTTTTTAAAAAACATTACACGTAATTAAAAATATGTGAATAGTTTCCATAACTACACATTACATATTTATGTGCAACCATATGCAGAGAGAAGCCTTTTTAAAAGGAGGACAAGGCTGATCTAGAACAGGCCACTTCTCTCGTTAGTGTGGTCAAATGTAAAGAATAGCCCTAGTGGGTTTGGCACAGTGGATAGAGACTCGGCCTGTGGACTGAAGGGTGCCGGGTTTGATTCTGATCAAGTGCACATTGCCCAGGCTGCAGGCTCAATCCCCAGTAGGGGGTGTGCAGGAGGCAGCCTATCAGTGATGTTTCTATCTCTTCCTCTCCCTTCCTCTCTGAAATCAATATATGTATATATACATGTATATGTGTATATATACATATATATTTTTTGTTTTTTTAAATAATAAATGAGCCCTGACTGGTTTGGCTCAGTGGATAGAGCGTCGGCCTACGGACTCGAGGGTCCCAGGTTCGATTCCGATCAAGGGCATGTACCTTGGTTGCGGGCACAAACCCAGTGGGGAGTGTGCAGGAGGCAGCGGATCAATGTTCCTCTCTCATCAATGTTTCTAACTCTCTGTCCCTCTCCCTTCCTCTCTGTAAAAAATCAATAAAATATATTTTAAAAAAATAGATGAGACTCCATCGGTCCTCAGCAGAGACCTGAGGCCAGAGTAACTCACGACCTCCCCTTAGAGCAATGGTTCTCAACCTTCCTAATGCCGCCGTGACCCTTTAATACAGTTCCTCATGTTGTGGTGACCCCTGACCATAAAATTATTTTCGTTGCTACTTCGTAACTGTAATTTTGCTACTGTTATGAATCGTAATGTAAATATCTGTGTTTTCCGATGGTCTTAGGCGACCCTGTGGGTTGCGACCCACAGGTTGAGAACCGCTGCTGTAGAGGCTAACTTTAACAGGGCTCAGTTGATATTATTTCTACTTTCTTATCAAATATAGTCTTGCCTCCAATTTGAGTAACATTGTCTAAAGTATATCCAGGAAGATTCCTTAATATATTGAGTAATCTTTCTTTTATTTTGCCACTTGTATTATTAGATATATTTATGGAACAATGGTAATGGCTTATTAGGAGGTGGGAAGTTTCATAAAGAAATCATTTAATACTATGAAACAAAACTTCAAGCTATCACACAAAGTTCTATATAATGCACCATAATAATTTAATTATAACATTTACAAATTGTGAAACTTAAAACTTTATCTAATAAGCAAAATAAATTAGAAAACTAAAGATGATGGCTGAAAACAATTTTTATAAGTGGTCCCTAATCATTTTACGAAAAGCTTCATTTTATTAACTAACTAGTAACTTAAATTTCAATATTTTTTGAAACTTAATACTTTACAGAGTCTTTACTTAAAAGATGAGATTTCCAGAGCATTTGAGATCTTGTTCCTCAGGATGTCCTCCGTTTGGCTCAAATAAACTCTTACAAAAAGAAAAAAATGAGATTTCCATGTAATTGTCAGAATTTATATATATATATATATATGTGTATATATATATATATATATATATATATATATATATATATATAGATATAGATATATATTTTATTCAGTCTCCATAGAAACTGTCAAAAATTGCCAATGCCAACTGTATTTCAAGTCATCATGGCAGGGTATTGGGAAAAGTTTTCAATTAGCAATAATCATGCCTCAGATTAACCTCATTGGCTACAATACTACCACTGTGTAAAGCTTATCAGAATATTTTTTACAATTTTTTATAATCTAGCCAGAGGAAATATCTTTTATATTTAACATGAATATATTTCCCAGAAGTATCTGGGAGTTTTAGAATCATAGAATATTGAAACTAGAAGGTCCTGAGAAAATTTTTGTTCAACCATCTCAATATGTATAGGAGGAAACCCGGGCACTCACCAAGGGCACAAACTTTCAGTAAATGTGCACTCAGTAAATATTTATTTAGCGCCCTCTACTGGAAAGCTCTGTTAGACTGGCCCGGGACACAGCCGTGAATGAAAGTGGGGGCGGGAAACTCCTAACCTCAGAGTCTATAATCTAGTGAGGGGAGAAAGACAAATAAATATGTGAAATGAAGAACCCAACAGCTGGACAAATATGCTATAAAGGACAATGAAGCAGAAAAGGGGAAGTGTTGCCAAAGGAAACTGATTTTGAACATACGGTGGTCTGAGAAGGTCTCAATGATCAAAGGGCACTTGAGCAGCTACCCAGCAGGAAAGGGGGAGGGTCACATGAGCAGAAGATGAGGAGCTTTCTGGGCAGAGGCAACAGCCAGCACAAAGGTCTGAGGGAGACACATCCTCGGCCTGTTCCAGAGACAGCATGGAGGCTGGAGTGGCTGGAGCAGAGCCGGGAAATGGAGATGATATCCCATTGGAGTTGAGAAGGGGCCCCTGAGGGCCTTGCAGGCCTTTGTACGGACTCACTGTCACCGTGTAAGAAATGGGGAGCTGTTGAAGGTTTCTGAGTAGCGGAGTGACCTACCATAACTTTGGTTCATGTGGAGAGAAGGCAGGGAGACAAGAACAGAGACCAGTTAAGAAGCTATGAATTAACCCAGAGGACAGGTGACAGTGTGGGACCAGGATGGTAGATATGGAGCTTGCGAGAAAGCGTTACATTTTTGAAGGAAGAACCCAGAGGGAGTAAATGGAAGAGGTAGGGCAGAACCCAGGTTTCTGGTGCCTTTTTTATTCTTCATACACCATGTTGCTGAATTAACTTCAAGAGTATTCCCAAGAAACAATGTGATTTCTGCGTTACAATTAAGGACGAGAGTTGGTTTTTAGTATGTAGCTAAGCACAGCTCACACACTTGGTGAGACACTTTCTTTCTCTGCTATGAGGATCAGCCGGCCGAGCAGATACATAGTCATAGATGATGATGGGTAACTGTAAGTGCTAACCTGACGGGCCACGGGATGCCCAGATTCAACATTATTTCTGGGTGTGTCTTGGAGGGTGAGGTTAGTATTTGTATCAGCAGGCTTTGTAAAGTGACTGTCCTCCCCAATGTGAGTGGGCCTCAGCCAATCCGCCTCGGGCCAGACTAGAACAAAGGTGAGGAAGGAGGAATCTGATCCTTTTTCTCCTGCACAGGACGATGCTCCAACCAACTGAGCCACACCAGCCAGGATTATATGCTTTGCTTTATTTATTTACTTTTTAATATATTTTTTATTGTTGATAGTATTACAGATATCTCCCATTTTCCTATCTGCTTTATTTTAAAGTTTTATTTGTATAAGAAACAAGAAAAGAT
Source organism: Ia io (assembly GCA_025583905.1). NCBI lineage: Eukaryota > Metazoa > Chordata > Mammalia > Chiroptera > Vespertilionidae > Ia > Ia io. The sequence goes on from JAJQQW010000013.1 coordinate 10,071,790, forward strand.
AAATTACATTGTTTTAAAAATTACATATAAGGACACTATAGGAATAGCCTCTATACCCTACTGTTGGCTGGTTCAAAAGCTCAAAGGGGGCTGGCTTTAGCTCAGCGGTTCCTTCGACACTGCAAAAGCTCAAAGGGCCTCAGGTAATAACGTATCGGGTAAGTCCTCCCCCTCGGACCTCTGACAGCCGCCGGCAATGTCGTAAGATATTCAGTATAACATGAAACCTCTTGTCAACTTTCAAAGCTGTGAACTCCTTTATGTCAGCTTCCACTACAAAATAATGACCTGCAAATAAAGATATTAGTGCTAATTTTTATAAGGACAACTTTCAAGATGAGTCTTTGATGCATTACATTGTGATTATGAATGGCACTAATCATGTTTACTATCATTATCCAACCAAAGTGAGAAACGGTATTCTTGCTAAAATAACAATTATTCTTTCAACTGAAGTTGCATAATGTTTACTGTAGCATTTCAGTAACATAGCCCTGCTTATTATATCACTAGCTATCTGTTGCTATCTTTCGAACAATTCACTTTTCAAGAGCTAATTTGAGATAGTGGGTAAGAGAATGAGACCCTCAGCAGCTCTATCAGTTGACTGGCTGATCTTGGACAAGTAACTTGGGCTCTCTTTGCCTGGTCTGCAAATGGAGTTAGTGGTGGCCCGTACCTCCTAAGGACGTGATGAGGACTGAAGCTCCCTCAGTATACCATCTGGCACACAGGAAGTGCTATATAAGCATGACCAACTGTTATGGTTACTATTCTAATTCTGGACACACTGGTTATAGTTCCATAATAAACTCTAAAGCAGTGTTTCTCAGCCTCAGCACTACTGACTTTCTGGGTGACATAATTCTTTTTTGTGGGAGCTGTCCTGTGCGTTGGAGGGGACTTTAGCAGCATCCCTGGTCTCTATCCATCAAATGCCAACCCAACCCCAGTTGTAGCAACCAACAATGTCTCCAGAGATGGCCAAATGTCCCGTGGTGGGAAAATCGCCTCTGGTGGAGAACGGCCTCTCTAAAAAGTTAGAATGTTCTAGAATTAGTTTTGTTTCTCATGATTTATTTACACTCCAAACAGATGGCAGGTATACATATACATATATGTTGTCATTTTACCTTTGGTATCCTTTGTTTCTTCATCAATGAATCTGTGGTAGAGATTTCTGGCCACAGAACTCATAGACTTTTTTGGTTGATGTAGGATCTTATATTTACTAACTACTGCCTTGTTGATTTCTTTAATAACATCATTAATTTGACAATAGGTTAAGCGGGCTTTCATGTACCTGTAAATAAGTAGATGATTAATGTTTTTTAAAGACTCATTATACAAAACATTTTCTTTGAAAAATGTGTATGATGTTATACTTAATCTTATTTCTCTTATTCACCAAATAACCCCTTAGTTTAAAAATTAATACTCCACCATGACTATTTAATTTCCTTCTTTTATCTCTTTATGAAAGCATTTTCTAAAAACCCTTCTACTCCACAGTTCTTCCCTATAGTTCAGCCAATGAGCAACAACAATCTAAAAAACTGAACAGCTCAAACAGAATTTCATGAAAACAAAGCTGTCAATAAAGGAAAAGACTGAGTGACCAACCCCCCAAAGATTAAAGAGAAATGTCAGCCTCCTTACTCGTCCCAGAATTATCAAACAGCCAGTATTTTTCAAGTGGCCAATAAGCATGTGAAAAGATGCTCAACATCGTATGTCATTAGGAAACTGAACATTAAAACGAGATACCACTGCACACCTATGAGAATTGCTAAAATAGAAAAAACTGACCGAACTGACGCAGGTGAGGATGTGACGCACTGGTAACGCTCACTCATTGCTGGTGGGAATGCACAATGGCCCCGCCTCTTTGGAAGACAGTTTGGCAGTTTCTGACAAAGCTAAACATACTCCTCCCATAGGATCTAGCAACCTCACTCTTAGAAATAATGGTTCAGTGAAATTTCTCTTAGGCAAGTCTATTCTGTAATTCCCCACTTCCTTGAGATAGAGGCCTAGGAGGAAAACATCTGGGACACAGAGATATTTTACTTGACTGAGAGCTGGCTATATCAGTTGTTTTGGTTTTTTTTGTAATAATAAAAAGACAACCAATTATATATGTGAAATTAAATAAAATCTACAAGGAAATACTCGATCATATCTGAGTAGAATTATAGATAATCATTTTCGACAACAAATATTTTCTAACTACATCTATATTATAAAAACCCAGTGGGAGGGAGGACCAAGATGGCGGCATAGGGCGGACGCCTGATTGTTGCCTACCACAACAATTTTGAAACTACAACTAGAAAACAGAATGGACACCATCCAGAACCACCGGAGGGCTGGCTGAGCAGATGCTCTACAACTAGAGTAAAAGAGAGGGGGACGCGGGATGACGCTGATGCCGGTGAGCCAAAGATCTCACTTTAAAATCCACGGCTCTGGAAGATGGCGGCGGAGTTGAATGGCTGATCTGTTGCCTCGCATGGCAGTTTCGGAAATACAACTAAAAGATGGACTGGTGAGCGCGGCGACGCCTGCTCGCGTCTCCCCAGGCCGGGCGGCTGCTCCTCTCAGTCAGCACCTCAGCCGGGGCCATGAGCTCGTGGGCGGCCGCGGCTGCTGCTATGGCGGCGGCGGCGGCCGCGGACTCCGCGGACTCGGCGCAGTGGCTCTCGGTGAAGGAAGAGACCATCTTTCTGCAGGACGGGCCCATCCGCGTCACCCACCTGGCCGAGCTGCCCAGTGAGATCCTCGGGGCCCCGGAGGCCGCCGACACCGACTTGGAGGATTTTTAGGATTTCAAGTCCGTTAGCCATTTTGAGAGAGGAGAACCAAGAAGGCGGCAAAGTTAAACAATGAACTGCGCCGCGCACAGCAATTTCAAAAATACAACTGGAGGACAGAGCGTCTGCCACCCAGAACCACAGGAGAGCTGGCTGAAGGGTGGATTTACAGCTAAGAGGGAAGAGGACAGAGCGAACTCGGAAGGGATAAGGTGCGGAGGCGCGTGGGTCGGACTGGTGGCGGGGGAAGGGATGTGCGGCTTTTTTTTCCAACCCTAGGGGAGATTAGCTCCCCATCACCCTGAAATCCAGCTTCTGGGGACTCGCGGGAGACCCAGACGCCTGCGGGGAGAGGCTGGACTCTCGGCCTTCGTGTCGGAGAGTGGGAGTAACTTCCTTGCGGAGGTGCGCCCAGCAATCAGTGTTTGCTGCGCTGGAGTGCGGAACGAGGGGGCTTAGAAACGTGGAGAGCAGAAAAAGCCGACGTGCAGCCATTGTGGTTTGCCACGCCATGGCCTGGTGGCCCCCTGAGACCCCGCCCCGCCCTGGGACCCGCCCCGCCCTGGGACCCGCCCCGCACATTTTGCAGACCCGCCCCGCACGTTTTGCAGGCCCACCTGGGCTCCAAGCAGCGGCTTTTGCATGTGGGTGGCCTGCCCTGTGGCAGCTTGACCAGAGGAACTGCGGTTCTAGTCGGACTGATCCAGGGCCGCTTAGACAGGAGGAGGAAACCAGTTTTTACTGTAACTCCTGCTGAGTGGCCTCAGACAGTAGCTGACCTGCACCCCACTGGAGACCCAGAAACGAGGACATCTAGTGGTCGGTGTGAGATGACACCAGATTTCAACCACTCGCATAAGGGACACATTCAAGAGGCAGACTCAGTGAGCGCAAAGCCTTGCTGCAACAAGATCCGGCCCATAAACGTGTCTCCTGCACAGCAACTCTTCCTTTATAGAAACAGAGGGTCCTCACGGACAATTGGCCAGGAGGACAATTCCTCCCAGTGACACCAACAACAATCAAGACTTAACTATACAAAGGAGGACCAAGATGGAGGCATAGGGCGGAAGCCTGATTGTTGCCTACCACAACAATTTTGAGACTACGACGGGAGAGGAGAGCTGACACCATCCAGAACCACCGGAGGGCTGGCTGAGCAGATGCTCTACAACTAGAATAAAAGAGAGGGGTACGCGGGATGATGTTGATGCTGGTGACCCAAAGATCACACTTTAAGAACTACGGCTCAGGCGACACAATGGCAGCCTGGAACGTGCTCGGCGCAGTTCCCCCGGCGGTCTCCGGCTGAGGGGATGGCTCCACTCGCTGCCGAGCACGGACAGACGAGCCCCTGAGAGACATGGGGTGGGAGACTCCGCGCTTGCTGACCTCCGAGTCCTTCAAGAATCTCAACGCCCCGGAAGCGGCCAGGTGCGCACGCTCGGCGACTGGCCACCGCTGCAGACCCAAGCGCCGACGCAGCGACCCCGGACCAGCCCGCCACCGCGCACCGGGCACACCGGAGCTTCGCCGAGCCCGCAGCCCAACGAGTTCTGCAGCAGCCGCCCTGGAGCTCTGAGAAAATGGCCGAAGGAGTTGCTGAGAGGGAATTGACCAACAGGAATTGGGATCAAGAAGATGAAACCCCGCTGGGTCCCGGGTCCGGGTGAGGCCGCACACCCTGGGTCCGGGAGAGGCCACGCGCCCCTGGGTCCGGGTGAAGCTGGATCCCGGGCCCGGGTGAGGCCGTGTGCCCCTGGATCCGGGAGAGGCTGGGTCCCAGGTCTGGGTGAGGCCTTGCACACCTGGGTCCGGGTGAGGCCATGCGCCCCTGGGTCTGGGAGAGGCCACACGCCCCTGGGTCCGGGTGAGGCCACGCGCCCCTGGTCCGGGTGAGGCCACGCACCCCTGGGTCCAGGTGAGGCCACGCGCCCCTGGGTCCGGGTGAAGCTGGATCCCAGGTCCGGGTGAGGCCATACGCCCCTGGGTCCGGGAGAGGCTGGGTCCCGGGTCCGGGCAAGGCTGCGTACCCCTGGGCTCGGGTGTGGTCACACACCCCTGGGTCTAGGTGAGGCCTCACACCCCTGGGTCAGGGTGAGTCCGTGCGCCCCTGGATCCGGGTGAGGCCACGCGACCATGGGTCTGGGAGAGGCCACACACTCCTGGGTCCGGGTGAGGCCACGCGCCCCTGGGTCCGGGAGAGGACACACGCCCCTGGGTCTGGGTAAGGCCACACGCCCCTGGGTCCGGGTGAGGCCACGCACCCCTGGGTCCGGGTGAAGCTGGATCCCGGGTCCAGGTGAGGCCGTGCGCCCCTGGGTCCGGGTGAGGCCATGCGCCCCTGGGTCCGGGTGAAGCTGGATCCCGGGTCTGGGTGAGGCCGTGCGCCTTGGGTCCGAGTGAAGCTGGATCCCGGGTCTGGATGAGGCCGTGCGCCCCCTGGGTCCGGGTGAGGCCATGCGCCCCTGGGTCCGGGTGAAGCTGGATCCCAGGTCCGGGTGAGGCCATATGCCCCTGGGTCGGGGGGGGGGGCTGGGCCCCGGGTCTGGGCGAGGCTGCGTACCTCTGGGCTCGGGTGTGGTCACACACCCCTGGGTCTAGGTGAGGCCTCACACCCCTGGGCCCGGGTGAGGCCGTGCGCCCCTGGGTCCGGGTGAGGCCGTGCGCCCCTGGGTCCGGGTGAGGCCACGCGCCCCTGGGTCCGGGTGAAGCTGGATCCCAGGTCCGGGTGAGGCCATATGCCCCTGGGTGGGGGGGGGCTGGGTCCCGGGTCTGGGCGAGGCTGCGTACCCCTGGGCTCGGGTGTGGTCACACACCCCTGGGTCTAGGTGAGGCCTCACACCCCTGGGCCCGGGTGAGGCCGTGCGCCCCTGGATCTGGGTGAGCCACGCGACCATGGGTCTGGGAGAGGCCACACACTCCTGGGTCCGGGTGAGGCCACGCGCCCCTGGGTCCGGGAGAGGACACACGCCCCTGGGTCTCGGTGAGGCCATGCGCCCCTGGGTCCGGGTGAGGCCACGCGCCCCTGGGTCTGGGTGAAGCTGGATCCCAGGTCCGGGTGAGGCGGTGCGCCCCTGGGTCCGGGGTGAAGCTGGATCCCGGGTCTGGGTGAGGCCATGCGCCCCTGGGTCTGGGTGAGGCCACGCGCTCCTGGGTCCGGGTGAAGCTGGATCCCGGGTCCGGGTGAGGCCATGCGCCCCTGGGTCCGGGTGAGGCCACGCGCCCCTGGGTCCGGGTGAAGCTGTATCCCGGGCCCGGGTGAGGCCGTGTGCCCCTGGATCCGGGAGAGGCTGGGTCCAGGGTCCGGGTGAGGCCTCGCGCACCTGGGTCCGGGTGAAGCTGGATCCTGGGTCCGGGTGAGGCCATGCGCCCCTGGGTCCGGGTGAAGCTGGATCCCGGGTCTGGGTGAGGCCGTGCGCCCCTGGGTCCGGGTGAGGCCATGCGCCCCTGGGTCCGGGTGAAGCTGGATCCCGGGTCTGGGTGAGGCCGTGTGCCCCTGGGTCCGGGTGAAGCTGGATCCTGGGTCCGGGTGAGGCCGTGCGCCCCTGGGTCTGGGTGAGGCCACGCGCCCCTGTGTCCGGGTGAAGCTGGAGCATCCTGGGTCCGGGTGAGGCCGTGTGCCCCTGGATCCAGGCGAGGCTGGGTCCCGGGTCCGGGTGAGGCCGCGCGCACCTGGGTCCAGGTGAGGCCACACGCCCCCTGGGTCTGGGTGAGGCCACGTGCCCCTGGGTCCGGGTGAGGCCACGCACCCCTGGGTCCGGGTGAAGCTGGATCATCCCGGGTCCGGGTGAGGCCGTGAGCCCCTGGATCCGGGTGAGGCTGGGTCCTGGGTCCGGGTGAGGCCACATGCACCCGGGTCCAGGTGAGGCCATGCGCCCCCTGGGCCCGGGTGAGGCCACGTGCCCCTGAGCCCGGGTGAAGCCATGCCCCTGGGTCCGGCCAAGACCAAAACAGAGGGTGTCGGACCTGCCTTACCACCATTTGTCCACCATCCAGAGCTGAGGGGTCAGTACTGATATGTACACATAAGGAACTGGTGGACATTGATATGGGGTCTCAAAAGAGCTGTTGGTCCAGAAAGAAAATCACTACAGACTGATTCATTTGCCTGTCAGCATAAATATTATTGCTTATCTCACATTCAGTTCTTATAAGTATATCTCTAGTGACACATGATCTTGCTCATCTAGGGGAAATGATGAACAACATAGACTGATGAACAAGAACAGAACCAGAAACAGGGAGGCATCGATCGGACTATCGGGCCTCAGAGGGAAGATAGGGGAGGGTGGGGGGAGGGGGGAGAGATCAACCAAGGGACTTGTGTGCATGCATATGAGCCTAACCAATGGTTAAGTTCAACAGGGGGTTGGGGCATCCGTGGGAAGGGGTGTGGGATGGGAATGGGGGGATGAGGACAAATATGTGACACCTTAAACAATAAAGAAATTAAAAAAATAAAAAAAATAAAAAATAAAAAAAAAATAAAAAAAAAAAAAAAAAAAAAAAAAAAAAACCCAGTGGCCCTAATGCCATAACAACCAAAGACCAGCACGGGTGGGTGGGACTGTGCACGTGGTGAAGCGTGCACAGGTGGGCGGGGCTGCGAGTGTGGCAGGGCGAGCATGGGTGGGCGGGGCTGCGCGATTTCGCGTGCTGGGCTTCTAGTGTATTATAAAATGATAATGAAAAATGTAATGATATAAAGCCAAGAAGCAAAGTGAAACCCTGGAATTATGAGAGTTTAAAAACACGATTCCCATAACTCAGTGGTCGGCAAACTCATTCGTCAACAGAGCCAATATTAACAGTACAACGACTGAAATTTCTTTCGAGAGCCAAATTTTTTAAACTTAAACTTCTTCTAACGCCACTTCTTCAAAATAGACTCGCCCAGGTCGTGGTATTTTGTGGAAGAGCCACACTCAAGGGGCCAAAGAGCCGCATGTGGCTCCCGAGCCGCAGTTTGCCGACCACAGCCATAACCGGTTTCCCACTGCCGTCGTCTGTCAAGTGCAAAGGAGACCTGCCTCTAGGTGAGGCATGCTGTGTTATTCACCCCTGTTTTCTCCCAGAGACCCAGGCACAGAATAGAGCCCAGACTCAAATTTAAATGTGTGGCATAAGTTAAGGGACAAATGGAAAAACAAGCACAACACTCTCCACTCTAACCTCAAATCTATACAACACACTTGCTTTAAAATCACAGCAAAACTGAGGCTACGTCTAAAATGTACGGGGATAAGTCTAAATCACAAAATGGTCCTGGAGAGGATACGGCGATAAACTGACCCTTCCCTGAATCTCTACATGATTTTAAGCATTTTCAACAAGAGATTTCCTGCATTTTCATAGTCCAATACAAAGCTGTTTCAGAAAAGATCAATATTTGAACACAGCATATTATGATGAATATAATCAAGCCTTGTGATTTAAACAATCATGTATGTTGGTTATTAAAGAGTTGAACGTTAACATTTATTTTAAATACTTACGCAGGAATGCGGTTAAACTCCTCAGAAGTTATAAATGGCATCTCTTTAATATTCCTTTGCTCTTTAGAGGGCTTCTTTGTGACTGCAGGTTCCTCAACTTTGACAGGTTCCTCAGAGTCAAGATCTGATACATTTCCACTACAGAAGAGAGATGCACAGCATATAGGCAATCGCCAGAACTGTACGCATACTGGGAAGAAATCGGTATCCAACACATGGTGCAGGCCACAGAATTCCAAAAACAAGAAGATGGGCAACAAAATAAACCTGATAGGAAGAATCAGGGCTGAAGAGGATTCCGACCTCTTTATAACCTTCAACAACCAGTTTCTTAAGTGTGTTAGAAGCCAGATGTTAGCTGCTCTGGGAAGAGGAGGTACAAACATACATTGGCAGTAAACAGAAATAGGACAGTAGTTGGAGGGGGAGCAGAGCTAAGTATTTTGTTCTTTTGGATGTTTTTAAGATGGGAAGCTCATTAAGGTTATTTCTACCCTAAGACAGGGGTTCTCAAGGGTCAGGGGAGATTCTGCCCCTCAAAGGACATATGACAATGTCTCGAGATACTTTTCATGGTCGCCACTGGTGGGGATGGGGGTGTGGAGGGGAACTGAGGTGCTACTGATAAGTAGTTGGTAGAGTAAGGGATGCAACTAAACACCCTATTCTCACAACAAAGAATGATCTGGCCTAAAATGACAAAATCTGCTCTAAGGGAAAGAAATGAGAAAAAGTCGAGGAAGAGATCCGAGAGGAGACTCACCCTTGGGAAAGAGGGGCAATCTTTCCTTCAGAGAGAGCAGAAAAAGAAAGCTGGTGAAGATAGGGGAAATATGACTTCCGGTGTAAGTGACCAAAAACAAACAAAACAGACAGCTGCAAGCACACGAAAAGGCAAAAAGACTTGAGGTGTTCGTTATAATCCTATCTAATATGCTAATTGACCCTCACGCTATCGCAAAAGATGGCAGCGCCCACAGCCAATAAGGAGGAAATATGCTAATTGACTGCCCCACCCTCAAAGATGGCAGTGCCCACACCCAATAAGGAGGGAATATGCTAATTGACTGCCCCGCCCTCAAAGATAGCAGCGCCCACAGCCACAAGATGGCGGCACCCAGTCCCCTCAGCCCCACCAGGGCAAGAGGCACATGGCAAGGCCAGGCCCACCCCACGCGCCTGCCTCCCGAGTCCCCCAGTCCCTTCAGCCCCCCAGCCACCCAGGGCTGGCCCGAGGTGCAGGCAAGCCTTGGATGGCGGCTGCCAAGGCTCAGGTAACCAGGGCCGGGCCGAGGCTTGCGCTGCTGGCAGTGGTAGCAGCAGAGGTGTGGTGTGGCGTCGCCTTCCCCTGATCGCCAGGTTGCCTCCCACCCCTGAGGGCTCCCGGACTGTGAGAGAGGGCAGGCCGGGCTGAGGGACCGCCCCCCTCCAGTGCATGAATTTTCATGCACTGGGCCTCTAGTAGTTTTATAAATACAGATGGCAAGAATAATTATGAATACACTTACGAGTTCTGGGTCACTGTTACTTGAGGCAAATGGGGAGGAATGTTTTCTTTGAGATGCTCCACATCTTTATAATCTTCTTCAAGAGATGCACAGAGTTCCTAAAATTCAAAAAATGCTCATGAATAAGTGTCTGTCCTGCCTGTGTGTGTATTAAGATGTTACAAAGAGCATGAAAGACCATGGTGCACAATCACAAGAATTGTGAGTTTTCAGAACACAGAAGGGGTGAAAGAGCACTGAATGCAAGCAATATTAAAAAAAGAGCCGCCCTGGTCAGTGTGGTTCAGTGGATAGAGCATTGGCCTGCGGACTGAAGGGTTCTAGTTTGATTCTGATCAAGGGCACATGCCCGGCTTGCAGGCTCAATCCCCAGTTGGGGGTGTGCAGGAGGGAGCCAATCAATGATTCTCTTTCATCATTGATGTTTCTCTCTCTCCTTCTCCCTCTCCGAAATCAATAAAAATATATTTAAAAAAAAAAAAAAAGAGTTGCCCTGGTTGATGTGTCTCGGTTGGGTGTCATCCAATGCACCAAAAGGTTGACGGTTCCGTTCCTGATCAAGGGCACATGCCCGGGTTGCAGGCTTGACCCCTAGTAGGGGGCATGCAGGAGGCAGCCCGTTGATATTTCTCTACCCCTCCCTCTCCTAAAATCAATAAAAACATATTTTTTTTTTAAAAAAAGAAAGAATTCAGCATGACCCATTATTTTCCAAATGAGGACACAGGGTTCCCAAGAGGAGAAATGGCTTTCTCAGGGTGACAGAGGTGCTACGGGCAGGCTAAGAATCCACATCTCCTCCCAGGGCAGGCTCCTTCCACCTCAGCCACCAAGACATCACTTGTTTAAATTAAACCTACCAACAATTACTTAGGAAACCTTACTTTTCAGTAAGGTTCAATTCCATTGGAACCAACGTGAAAAAAGGAATACCTGTGAAGCTCTGAAGTGCTTTATACTGCGAAAATAAAACTCAAAAAAATAACTGTACCAGTAACAATTTACAAAGCTAAGGACATAAAACATACAGAACCCTTAAGAATCCCCGGTGATTAAGAAACTTGTACTTATTGCCTTTTTATTCTGTTGCTTCGCTAGAACTTGTATGCATATATGCATAACCCATGGACACAGACAATAGGGTGGTGAAGGCCTGGGGTGGGTGTGTGGGGTGGGAGGGGCTAGAAGAGGTCAATGGGGGTGGGGGGACAGGAAACATATGTAATACTTTCAACAATAAAGACTAGATTTTTTTAAAAATAAGGAAAAACATTACCTTGAGTGAATTGGTAGTTTGTTCTTGAAATTGAATTTCTATTTCCAATTTATTTAGAAGTTCATTTATTACCATGATCTCACCTCCTATTTTATTTAATATAGTCTTCGAGTTAGGGACTTGACCTATTAATAAACAAAGGTAAAATGGGAAATAAAGTGTACAGAAAAACGACAGTGCACACGTACCCAACCGAACTTCCGGAACTAAGCTTTACCCACTTAGGGGTGCAGAAAGAGCTAGGTTTCAGGCCCTACGACCTGTCTCCATGGATAATCTTAAGAACTCATTTCTAAGTACTGGTATGGAAAAAAAAAAGGGAGAGGCAGGTACAGTGTCCCCTGAGTCTTTTGTTCCTGGCAAGTTCCTCCACTATAAAAGTAACAACTAGAGCCCTGGCTGGTTTTGCTCATTGGCCCAAGAACCGAAGGGTCACAGGTTCGATCCCCAACCCCAGTCAGGCTGGGAGGCGAGAGGTGCATGTCTTTCTCTCCAGTCAATGTTTTGCTCTCTCTCCCCACTCCTCCCACCCTTCCACTCTCGATGAAAAGAATATTCTCGGGTGGGGATTAAAAAAAAACAACCACACAACTAGAAATGCTAGATAAAATAAACACCCTCTACAGGCATAACTGACCTTCATGAGAATAAGGTAAATGCTCACAAACCAGGCAATGTATGTGAGATGCGACTGCAGCAGCCCTAATCTGGGGGGAGGTGGGGGTGCAGAGGGAAGCTGGAGAGAGTCTGTCAGTCTCAGCAAGCAAATATATTTAGTTTTAATGGGGATCAAGCCAACATTTTGGAACGTCAAAGCACAGGGTGTTGGAAGTGAGAATCCCAAATAAAGCCAGGACCCCTCTTCAAGGGATGTATCTTCAGTGAAAGTGTAAACCTAAAAATTCTAATCACTGGCCAGGGAGAAATAAGCTTATGTTTTGGTCCAGTGTTCAGGTGTGTGTGGGAGGTTAGGGAGAGTTTCGTTTCAGAATTTGTAGTAGAGGGTTGGGATATTTACTCCAGCCACATGATTAATGACCCCCAAGTGGAGAAAGTAACATAAAAAGTCCCATGCTGGTGGTGGCCCTGGGGGCCAGACAGAAAGAAAGGCCTGAGTTTGTCAAGTAGCACGCTCTCTTACTCCCAACCCCACCTCTCTAGCTTCATAGGTCTGAGGATGGGCAAACCAGCGTCTCCTCCTCTCTAGAAATAAAAGAAGTAACAAAAACCGTTTTTTTCCTTATAATCAGATCTTTCCATCTTCACTTCTACCAACCAAACACACATAAAAGCACAATTTGACAATATCTGTAAGTTATGGAGGCAGTAGAGTGAAATGGCTAGAGCTCCAGGCCTGAAGTCAGAGAATTCAGAGCCTACCTCAAGATTATTGTAACGATAAGTGAGAAAAAGCATATTACATGGGCTTAGCATTGTATCTGGAACCCAGTAAAGCACTCAGTAGGAGCTAACTCCTCCTTCTCCTCCTCCTCACGAGATGCACTATATTATTCTACCTAATAGGGCAATGCTAATTGCATTTGACACTAGGTCCGTAACAACGAAATCAAATTAGTCAGTAAAGGAGAGTATTGATGTCTTTACTGAGATTAATTTCAGGGGATTAAATAGCTAGTTGGGTACACAGGTATTTCAAATGACTTTTAGTCACCTAAATTTTAAGGCCTTGTTTCCTGACTTGTAGTAATGGTAATAGTTGAGTAAATTCACTATTTTTGATAGTAGTGATCAGTAAATTACAGCAGCCGAAATGCTTGTAAATCGCCATTTGAAACTTGACATCACCTTTGTTAAGATACATTCATTCACTTAACCAGGCATAAGGTATCATTCAAAGGGGAACTGCAATCAACATGCATTGTGTACAAAGTCAGTGGAATCTATTCTACTTACCACAGTTCCTTAATGACAGAGATTTTTTAATATTGCCAATCTTTTCATTAATATGAGAGCATATTTGGTCCAGATCTGAAGAGGCCATCCTTTAAGCCCCTGAAGGAAATACACACACAATTTCAAAAAACAAAAGCCAGACAAATTTCTGCTCACTTTCAAAATCCAAGAATGGTTCATATCCAGTAGGTCACATCCACTTGAAAATAAAATACGAGATTGTCAAGAACAATTTCTTTCAATTCTGCAAATTTCAGTTTCTAACCAAAGTCCAGTACTGACTGGTCTTAGAGCCTCCTGTAGTCTAAACATCCCAATCAGGGTACAGGAAATAAGCCTGCATCATCTCTTTAAGGATTTAGGGGGGCAAATACATATATATATATATATATATATATATATATATATATATATATATATATATATATATATATATAGACAACATTGCCGTTTTCTTTAAAAAACGCAAAATAAACACGAATTTTACGAAATAACACAGCAAATGCAAAGAAACGGGTGCAGGTAAACATTTCTCCCATGCTGGGGGGCCCGGGGGGGTGGGGGGACTGGGGCTTTCCTGTGTGGGGTCGGTAAGGAGCGGAGGAGGAAGGGACTCAGCTACTGTCACTCCGAGGTGGGTGAGGGCGTCCCAAGCACCCGCTCCAGGTACCCCAGCCAGCGGAGGAAGGTCAAGCCCTGCTCCTGCGCCCCCCCACCCCACCCCCCGGCGCGATCCCGCACCCCACACCCGTCCAAGCAATGCCTTCTGCCTGCTTCCGATGTCAGGATCCCCAGCTTCACGCGGGTCCGGGAGCAAAGGGCCCACTCCGGCCGAAAGGCGAGCCACTCAAACTCTGATCTCCGCCAGAAGCCAGGGATCGCGAGACGGGACTCTGAAGAGAAACAAATTGCCCGCCGGACCCGAGCCGCGCAGGCGCACAACAGGCGCTCGCGGACCGCCCTGCACAGCTGGGGCGTTGGGCGGGGCCAAAGCTGGGGCGTGGGGCGGGGCCAAAGCTGGGGCGTTGGGCGGGGCCACAGCTAGGGCACGGGGCGGGGCCAAAGCTGGGGCGTTGGGCGGGGCCACAGCTAGGGCACGGGGCGGGGCCAAAGCTGGGGCGTTGGGCGGGGCCACAGCTAGGGCACGGGGCGGGGCCAAAGCTGGGGCGTTGGGCGGGGCCACAGCTAGGGCACGGGGCGGGGCCAAAGCTGGGGCGTGGGGCGGGGCCAAAGCTGGGGCGTTGGGCGGGGCCACAGCTAGGGCACGGGGCGGGCGTGGTTGGGCGGGGAGAAGGCGGGGCTTTGTCGGCTTTGTTGCTAAAGGCTACCTGGACCTTTTGCTCCACCCACGCCACGCCGCCACCGGTGCTCACAGCCAGTCAACTACGCCCGGCCGCCATTCAGCCAGGAGCCTAGCACTCCGAGGATCCCATGGCGAGCTGGAACAGTAGGTCTCCAAATTGGAATCACCAGGGGCAGCTTCTGCAAATTCCAATGCCGAGGCTGTACCCCAGGGCAATGAAATCAGACACTCTGGAAGTGGGGTTCAAGTCTTAATATATTTAAAGCACCCCACATAATTCCAGGAAGCAGCCAGGTTTGTGAGCTCAGGACCTGACTTGGGGGAGTGTACAGCCTCTGTAAGAGCAAATGCCAATTTACAATAAGAAAACGTTTAATGCCGAAACCGGTTTGGCTCAGTGGATAGAGCCTCGGTCTGCGGACTGAAAGGTCCCAGGTTCGATTCCGGTCAAGGGCATGTGCATTGGTTGCGGCCACATCCCCAGTAGGGGATGTGCAGGAGGCAGCTGGTCGATGTTTCTCTCTCATCGATGTTTCTAGCTCTCTATCCCTCTCCCTTTCTCTCTGTGAAAAATCAATAAAATATATTTTTTAAAAAAACGTTTAATTCTCCCTGTTGACAAAAGGCGAAAGCATCCCAGAGCGGGTGTGGCACCTCCACAGTCAGGAAATATCCAGGTTCCTTTCATCTTTTGGCGCCACTGTTCGAAGCATCAATGGATTCTGGCCTTCAGGTTGCCTGTGGTGCAGGAGGCCCTGCGGTTCCTTCCTCGGGTGTTAGTGCCAGGCAGCAGGAAAGAGGAAGAGGCCAGGGTAACAAGCTCACTTACCAGCTGAGCCAGGGCCTTTAAAGCTTTTTCCTGGAAGCCACACCCAGTGGTTTCTATCTGCTTTTCCCCGGTCACTCACATCTATAAAAGAGACCAAAAAAAAAAAAACAAAAAACCATTTTTAAAAATTAATTTCGACAGTTAACAGCATCCTCAACAATATAGGGGTTCCGTTTGTAAGGGAAAATGAGAGTAGATTCGGGGTGCGAAATAGCAGCCTTGGCCATTTCTACTTATTCCTTTTTTTTTTAATCCTCACCCAAGGATATTTTTCCATTGATTTCTAGAGAGTGAAAGGGAAGGAGGGGGGGGGGGGGGGGGGAGAGAGAGAAGCATCGATTTGAGAGAGATACATCAATTGGTTGTGCCTCTGTTGAACCTGCAACCCAGATACATGCTCTTGATAGGGAATCCCACCTGTGACCCTGCAGTGCTCCGGTTGATGCTCTAACCATTGGATACACCGACCAAGGCTCTACTTTCTATTTTTAAAAAAAATCTTTTAAAAAATATTTTATTATGAAAACTAAACAGTAGAAAGGGTATAATGAACCCTCCATGCCCAACCCATCACCCAGTTTCAGCTATTTAATTATTGCAAATCTTGCTTCATCTATACTTTCTTTTCTCCCATTCCTTGCCTACTGGAATATTTTTGAAGCAAATCTCAAGCACTTTTTTATCCAAAAATGTTTCCATAATTATCTCCTAAAATAGACACTTTAAAATTACCATATTAGTATTTTTTACAGGTAAATATTTTATCAGTTATTTCTGAATAACAATGTTCAATTTCCCCTGATTGTATTAAGAGTGTTTCTTTTAAAAACTGTTCCTTTTTTTAAATTAGAATCCAAACAAGATTTAAACTTTGTTATTTGGTTGATACATTTTTTTAAATCTCTTAAATCTCCTCACACATACTTATTTAAGCTGTTTTTGTCTTTTTGAGGGACAAAGCCTTTCATTATAAGACTGAATATGAGGCTTAAAATGTCAATATTCTAGGAAAAATAATATAGTAGTAGAAATTCACTGTGTTGGGTCAATAATCACTATAAGATTATTTCCCATAAGAAAATAAGCAGGAAGAAGAAAGTATCAAGGCACTAAGTACAATGTCACCCCAATAAACTCAATAAAAAAATATGTGAGAGCCAAAACCGGTTTGGCTCAGTGGATAGAGCGTCGGCCTGCGGACTCAAGGGTCCCGGGTTCAATTCCGGTCAAGGGCATGTACCTTGGTTGTGGGCACATCCCCAGTAGGGGGTGTGCAAGAGGCAGCTGATCGATGTTTCTCTCTCATCGATGTTTCTGACTCTCTATCCCTCTCTCTTCCTCTCTGTAAAAAATCAATAAAATATTAAAAAAAAACAAAAAAAAAACAAAAAAAAATATGTGAGGCAAAAACTGATACAAATGAAAGAAAAATAGACAAATCCAATATAACAGTTTGAGACTATAACCAAATCAAAGATGTACCTAGAACACTGTATATTAGTTGTCTTCTTCAAACTTGATAAAACAGATATTTACTTTATGGAAATGCTGGTTGGAGGACTCCCTTGCCACCGGGCACTAGATGGCAGGGCAGCACCATTCTTGAGAGCACCAGCAAAACAAATTGCAAATTCAGGGAAATGTGGCCACAGGTAGGAGGGAAGTCCACCTGCTCTAAAGGTTGTGAAGCAAAATTTTACTATCTTCTTTGTTGGCACTTGCTTTTTATTGTTATTAAAGGAGAACATATTTTTTTTTTCTTTTTTTTTCCACTTTTTTTTATTTAGGTATTATATGTGTACATATCTTACCATTGTCCCCCCCATCCCACACCCATACATGCCCTCACCCCCCAGAGTTTTGTGTCCATTGGTTATGCTTATATGCATGCATACAAGTCCTTCGGTTGATCTCTTATCTTCCCCACCTCTCCCTAACCTTCCCCCTGTAATTTGACAGTCTGTTTGATGCTTTACTGTCTCTGTATCTATATTTTTGTTCATCAATTTATAATGTTCTTTATTATCCATAAATGAGTGAGATCATGTGGTATTTTTCGAGAACATATTTTTAATTGAAGCTTTGAACAACACAGAAAAGTTATAAAGAAAAAAACGGAGCCCTAACCGGTTTGGCTCAGTGGATAGAGCATCAGCCTGTGGACTCAAGGGTCCTAGGTTCAATTCTGGTCAAAGAGGGCATTTTCACCAGTCACTCACATCTACAAAAGAGACCGAAAAAATCATTTTAAAAAAATTAATTTGGACAGTTAACAGCATCCTCAACAATATAGGGGTTTCGTTTGTAAGGGAAAATGATTTTTTCCCTTGGTTGCGGGCACATCCCCAGTAGTACCCAGTCCTCTGGTACATGCCTTCTGCCTCCTCCCATCCCAGCATTGCCCTACCTCATTCAACCCAAATCTAGGCATGTGTAAGTGCTCCTGAGCCCGGAATCTCACACCAACTTCTGGTGCTGACTTGCAGACTATCACAATGTAAGTTAATGGATTTAATACTTGATATGATAGAAAGATTCTTAGATTTTAAAACAAACAAATAAACCGCAGTTCAACTATACACAGTTTCAGACACAACCAAATATATAAAAAGGTAAAGGACAGGCTACATATGGACCACATTATCCTCTCAGCCTCAACTCCAGCTGAAATCTAACGCCTTTAAGTCCAAAAATTGTCTTGGACTTTGATTTCAAAGATGAAATAGATATATTTAGAAATGGACATCTTCAGATTTCCAGGGGCAAACCTAGAAATGCTGAAACCCCTTTTATCCTGCCTCCTACTCTTAGAGAACAGGCAGTCATCCTCCCCTTAAAGACTAATCTCCCCACTTTTTCCATGACTTTGATCATTAAATTCTGCCCTTTGTTTACTGTGTGATTAAATTCTTCTCCCCCAGGCTTTTAAAAAATAAACCTTCCAGCTCTGACCAGCCAATTGATAAGTAATCCTATATAATAAAAGGCTAATATGCAAATTGACCCAAGTGGAATGACCCGTTGCTATGACGCACACTGACCACCAGGGGGGCAGATGCTCAACGCAGGATCTGCCCCCCTAGTGGTCAGTGTGCTCCCACAGCAGGAGTGCTGCTCAGCCAGAAGCCAGGCTCATGACTGGTGAGCGCAGCGGCGGTGGCGGGAGCCTCTCCCACCTCTGCGGCAGCGCTAAGGATGTCCGGCTGACGGCTTAGGCCCGCTCCCTGAGGGCATTCCCCGAGGGCTCCCAGACTGTGAGAGGGCGCAGGGCCAAGCTGAGGGACCCCCCCCCCCACACACACACCCCAAGTGCACAATTTTGTGCATGAGGTCTCTAGTTTGATACAATTAAACATCTCTGACTTTAATCCATTTGCTTCTAGCCCTGTTTCCAGTGAACATTTTTTCTGGTGTCTGCTTTTGGTTCTCAAAGCCTCTTGGTGAATTTCCTAGCAACACTACCTGCAGCTGGGAGAATATGTCCCTCAGTGGGGTCAGGATGGTGCAATACAGCATCCACTACATCTGCACCTTTCATCGACAAACTATTTATCCTCCACAATGACATGTCTGGATTGTCTGGCCCACTCTCTGCTGTGCTCTTTAAGCTTTGCCCCGCTCCTTCCCGGTCTTGCACTTCCACCTGGCTGAGCAGGACTCAAGGCTTCTGTGACAAAAGGGTGTTCATGGTCCCCTGGCACCTCCCAAGGAAAGCCCAGGTTCCTTGGCATGACATCCTAGTCCACCGTTGTCCTGCCTACCTCACCAGCCTCAGCAACCAGCCCCTTTCTCCTGGCAGTTAACCCTCAGCAACATAGCTGTTAGTGGTGGCTGCCACTTCTGTGTGCCTGCCAGCCCCGCCCTGCCAGTACATCCTGCAGTTCACGAAGTTGTTCTGTCTAGAATATCCTTCAGCTCACACGCCCTTTTTGTCCTCTCTGAATAACCCCAAATCATCATTCAAAACTTAGCTCAATGATTCCCTCTGCAGGCAACTTTCCTTGATCCCTTTTGACTGGGTCAGATTTGTGTGAAATTTGTATTCCTCTGTCATTTAACGGTACTTTTTAAAATTACTGAAATAGTTTGATTTTATGTCATGGCTCCAACTACATTGTGAGTTTCCCATGAGAAAGGATGTGATATTCATCAAAATCAATTTTCTGAGTCTCCACCTTTCTATCCAAACCTGAGAGTAGCGAGCAACGGAGACTGGGGGCGTGACCAAAAGTTAAGGGAGGACTGCGCAGACTCAGCAATTCTACCCCATAGGCGTCCTCGGTTCCCATGGTGACAAAGTCCACTTCCTGTTCCTTTACTTGAAGGTATCTCTTGTTAATGAGGGGCACGAAAGGCCCGGTCTTTTAGCAGCAGGAGGTGAAGGGCCCCCTTCCCAACGTGGCGATCCTGGTAAAACGCGGGAATTGGGAGTGTGCAGGACGCCGAGATTTCTCCAGATGTGCCCGCCCCCAGGCCCAGCCCTACTGAACCACAGTCAAGGCTCCAGTTGAGAGCCGAGTGTGCTCTGGTACAGGTAAGATTTGACAGATGCTTCACCACCTACCCTACCTCTGAGAAATAGCATCCACGAGTCGGCTTTAATGTATAAATTGTGTCTCTGGAAAATCAGAATTGGGGTCTTGAAGACACCCAAGAGGGCTATCCCATCAATGATTCTCATCATTGATGTTTCTATCTCTCCATCCTTCTCCCTTCCTCTTTGAAATCAATAAAAAATATATATTTTTTTAAAAAAGGTCTGGCTCAAAGATTCTTCCCGAGATTGAGGCAGCTGCTTGTACAGTGCTGTCTGGATAGCTTAGTTGGTTGGAGCATCGTCCTGATATGCCAAGGTTGCAGGTTCAATCCCTAGTCAGGGCACATACCAGAAATAACCAATGAATGCATATATAAGTGGAACAACAAATCGATGTTTCTTTCTCTCCCTTCCTCTCTCTCTCGAATCAATTTTTAAAAATTAGTTACCTTATTAAGGAAGAGTGGTAAGTGATCTTGAAATACTGTAGTGGTAAAAAAAAAATCAGGGACTTCCCTCGCTTCTCACATTTTTGTTAAAGGAAAACATTCATTCAAATGAAAATAACCCTTATATTTGCCATGTTCTCTGTAGCATTATAAATGACTTCTCAAAAAATCCTTTATTTGAGCTAGGTGACACCTATTCCTGATGGGCCACAGACTCCAGCCTGCCAATGAGGCAGGTTTTCTCAGCCTCCTGCTCCCCGTTGTGTCACCATCTGCTGAGGCCCACGATGCCCTTCGTGACTTCTGTGAGGCCAACCCCTTCCCACCTGGGGACACTTCTCCTTCCACCTGTCCCTGGATCTGAGCCACTGGGCCCAGCTGTGTGACCTGCCTCTTCCCACCTGGGGGCAGAGGGGTGAGTCCTTGAGGGGGATGTCAGTGGTTTGGTTCTGGCTCCTTATGCCCCTCTTATGACTTTTTAAAATAAGATTTGCCTAGTGGAGCACAGGGTGCTGGGTGGTGAGCCACCCTCCTATCCCCCACAAGAAAAACTGGATTCCAGAAGTTTCTTACTTACAGGACCTGGAGGAAATGCATTGCATTCCTCCAGGGGCCACAGCGGGAGGTCCAGGCAGAGTGCAGACAGAGGCAGGACCTGGGCTACCTGTCTTTATTAGGGACCCTGAGTGCAGTGCTTTGGGGTTACCTGGCTAGGGCTGGGTTGGTAAATTCAAAAGAGTGGGGTTTTGGTAAGTCCCACTGAGGTCTTATCTAAGGGGTGCATAAGGCATATAGGCGCTGGGAGGAAGGGGAGACTGTTGGTTACCAGGGCTGTTGGTGAAGTCGTGTCAGGAATTTACATTTGCTTGTGACTATGGCTGCTAGATCTTGGGCATACACCTGAACGAGGGGCCAGTGTCAGTGTTAAGGCCCCTACAAGCCACTTGGCCAAACAAAAGAGATGTGGAGGCAGCAAGACCATGGAGTAGCTTAGCTGAACTCTCCAAAGGCTGACCTGGGTTTTGCTGTGAAGTTGAAGGGCAGCTGGTGGCCGGCTGCAGATCCCGGCCCAGGAAGGTGCACAGGCCCCATCGGGACGCCGGGTTTTCGCTGGGCGCCATTCTGGCTATGGACAGCGCCTGCAGGGGTCTCCCTGGGACAGCCAAGTCTCCTGTCGCTGAGCTGAGGCACCTCCTGCTCCAGGTGAGGGCTGACCGCCCAGGGTCGTGGGATTTGTTTGGAAACCCATCCTCTGAGAAGCAGGTTCAGAGGTTGGACACATCTCCATGGGGCCGAGGGACCCCACTTTTGAGGGGCTCCCCTGTGGGATGCCGAACTCTTAGAGCACCCCCGATCACCGGTTGGGGCTCCTCCTACCAATGCCATAGTGGAGGCACCGGACCTCAGTGGAGGGGACCCGAAGGGGAGTAGGGCTACAGCTGCCGTGGGAGGCGGTTAGGGGCTAAGGGGCACCTTGGTGCCACCCTGACTCCGGCCATCTCCGAGAGAGGCAGTCCTGCCTGCCCATTCTTATGTAAGCGGACCTATTGTAAGATTCAATTAGCTGTATAAAATGGAGTTGTATTTAGACCTTGCCTTTTCCAAGAGGAAATACATACTGGACTTGGTTTGCCTTCCGGGCAGAACCTGGAAAATATCCAGCGAGGGTGGCCTGGATGGAGGAAAGAATCTGGCAGACTCCGCTTCTCAGCGCCATGAGGAAGTAGCTGGTTTCAGCGTCTTCCGTCCCCATGGTGACGATGCCAACTTCCCGGCAGACTGCCAAGGACCTGCCTAGGGAGTGGGTAAGCCCATGGCAACCACAAGGCTGCACCTTAAAAGCAGTCCTCACTGGTCGCTGCTATTTGTGGGATACTGCCTCTGCGATAACAGCTGTGGGTGCCAGAGGCCCCGAAAATGTGAAGACAACTTTCTGGCTTTGTGAGGCAAGAGCTGGTGTAAGGCTTCACACTCCGTCCTTGGTCACCTTGGTAACAGTAACATGTGAGGGGATGGAAGGAAGAGGCAGGAGAAAGGGGAAAGGGTAACATCCCATGTTTGTGGACTGGAAGACTTAATACTCTTACAATGGCAGTATTCCCCAAAACTGATCTACAGATTCAACAACTCATATCAAAGTTTCAACTGAATTCTTTCCAAATTAGACAAGTTTATCATCAAATCTGTATGGAAATGTAAGAAACTGAGAGTAGCCAAACAGTATTTTAAAAGAATAACACAGCCAAGCCGGTGTGGCTCAGTGGTTGAGTGTCGACCTATGAACCAGGAGGTCGTGGTTCAATTCCCAGTCAGGACACATGACCGGCTTGTGGGCTTGATCCCCAGTAGTGAGCATGCAAGAGGCAGCTAGCTGATCAAGATTCTCTCTCTTCATTATGTTTCTATGTCTCTCTCCCTCTCCCTTCCTCTCTGAAATCAATAAAAATAAAAAAAGCACAGCTGGCATGGCTCAGTGGTTGAGCATTGACCTATGAACCAGGAGGCCGCCGATCAATGATTCTCTCTCATCATTGATGTTCCTATCTCTCTCCCTCTTCCTTTCTCTCTGAAATCAATAAAATAAATAAATAAAAATAAAAAAATAACACAGCCTGACTAGTGTGGTTCAATTAGTTGAGGGTCCTCCCATGAACCAGGAGGTCATGGTTTCATTCCTGGTCAGGGCACAAGCCTGGGTTTCTGACTTGATTCCCAGTAGGAGGCAGCCAAATGATGATGTTTCTCATCGATGTTTCTATTCCTCTCCCTTCCTCTCTCTAAAATCAATTAAAATATGTTTTAAAAATAAAGTGAATCCTTTAAAAAGTCAAACAAAAAAAATGGGGTAAAAATAATGGCTGTTAAAACTGCAAGCACATTATCGCAAATTTAGGCAGCTGCTCTAAAATACTAATATTGACCATATTGCTCACAATACTCACATACACAGACACCCCAAATAAAATCAAATCTCACTTAAGAAAATATTTTATGAAGCAATAAAGTTTATGAATTTTATTAAATCTCAACTCTTGAAAAGACATCTATCATTTTAATATTGTGTCATGCAATGAGAAGCATGAAGCACTACTGCATATCACAGTGCAATTGTGTTGAGGAAAAGTACTCCAGTGATAAGTTTGTGTTGTGAGCTAAACCAGCCACTTTTTTTCATGGAACACCATTTTTATCCGAAAGAACAACTATACTAGTAGTTACTCTGAATGTGGACATTTACTCTGGGTGTGCAGGAGGCAGCCAACTGATGTTTCTCTCGCAGCGATATTTCCATCTCTCCATTCCTCTCCCTTCCTCTCTCTCTCTCTCTCTCAAACCAATAACAACATATTTAAAAGCTGAAACATTAAAATAACGCTGACATATTGTATCCCATTGAACCCCCACAGGTGCCCAGGCGAGAGCATCGCCAAGGGGATGCCTAGCTCTGAGCTGCACAGATTTCCTTTATCGTACACAATTCAGATGTAAAAAGTTACTTTTATTGGAGAGATGGCTGGATATGCATGAAATGCGTTCACCAAAGTAGGCATCACCAGGAACCAGGAAAAATCAATCTGCACTGCGGTGGTGGTGGTGGTCAGGGGCGGGGGACCTGGTGAAGCCGGTAGTCAGTGCGGGTTTCAGACCCACTTTGGTCCGGCCCCCTCCCCCTCGCTTACGGGCACTCGCGTCCTGCAGGGTCAGTCCTCCTGCAAAGGCCCGGAGGCCGCCCGGCCGGCCCGGCCGAGGAGCCGCAAGGAATGGGCGCGGGGAGGAGCGCAGCCGGCTCCCCTCGCAGCCCGAACGCCACGCACCCGTGCGGACGCGAAGTGAGCCCGTCAGAGAAAGGCAGCATCGCGTGGCCGCGCTCAAACGGGGACTCGAAGGAACAAAATAAACTGTTGAACAAAAGAGATCCGGAGACACAGAAGCGTCGAACGGGCTGACGGCGCGGGAGGGGGGAAGCGATCAATCCAAGACCTTGCGCGCACATGTGCATAACCCACGGGCACGGACAGCGCGGGGGTGGCGGCCTGGGGCGGGAGGGCTGGACGGGGCCAGGGTCACACTCCCAACAATCAAGACTTAAAAAGCCATGCGGAAGGGAGACGTGAAAAGTGACTGAAGAAATGAGTGCGACTTCAGTCTCGGCAGCGGCCGCTTTCCCTGGGAACTTGTCCGCAGCACCAGCTCCCGGCGCCCGGAACCGACCCCCAAGACAGCCTCGCCCTCCGGGGGCCGCCCGGGGGCCGCTGCCCGCGTAGCCTGCGCGGCCTCCTCACGCAGTCCGGTGCCAAGAGGGTCGCGCCTCCCTACCGCCTCTACCTGCGAGTCCGAACTAGCGGTCGCCGTACGGACTCCGCCGACGAGATGGCGGCGCCCTCGGGCAAGCGGCGACCCGGCGCGGCCATGCTTCCTGCGAGCCCGCGGCCCCGGCCGCTGTACGGCGCCGGCGGCCAAGATGGCGGCGCCCGGAGCCGGTCGCGGCGGCCGCGGGCGGGGCCGTCGCGGAGCTGACGCGCCGCGCCTGCGCACTAGGGGTACGGTGCCCGGGAGGCGCGCCAGAAGCGGAAGTAGTTGTGAGCACCTTTGCAACCGCCGCGGGCGCCGAGGAGTTGTCCCGGCAGGTTGGCGGGGGGGGGGCCGGCAGGGTCGCGAAGGGGTGCGCCGGGCGTGGAGAGATGGTGAGTGCCGGGTCCCGGGAGGGCGTGGGCGGCGGCGGCTAGTGGGGGCGCTCACGGTGGGGTCCGTGGGCAGACGCGCGGGGGGTCTGTGGTAAACCCTACCCGGAGTCGGGGGGCAAAATTGTGGGAGCCTGGGGGGCGCCTTCCCGGGGCCCCGTGGGCAGAGTGGCCGGGGTTGGATGGTCCGACTGCCCTCCGATGCCTGAGCCGCCTGGGAGCTCTGGGTGAACCTCTGTGGGAGCCTGTCGTGGAAGTTTCGCGCGGATCCCCGGTGGCAGTTCCGCGGGGGCCCGCTGGAGGGCTCCCTGGGCGGCGCGCTGAGGGGCGCGTTGCAGAGACGAGGCTGGCGGCCCGCCGGCCGCGAGTTTGACATGCTGCGGAGCGTGCCGTGGCTACTTTGTACCCAGGGATTTATGGGGCGCCGTGAGGGGCGCGGGGAGGTCTGGGGAGGCGGGAGAGGAAGCCTGTGGATGAACGAGGCGGTGTTTGTGAGAACTCGCGGCGGGGGCAGTATGGGGAGCGGTGGGTGTTTGTCATGAGCCTTTATGAGTGTGGGTAGAGTGACGGGGTGTCAGTGGGGTGGGTAGGGGAGGTCTGGGGAGAGTGAACGGGGTTTATAAGCGGGGTAATGTCAGGGGTGAGTGATGGGGGGCGTCTGTGGGGACGATAATGGGAGATATTTATGAGGAGCCGTGATGGGAAGTCTTATTGGCAGAGTGTTGGGGTCTGGGGTGAGCCATGATGGGGGTTCTCTAAGGAGCCATATGTGGGGGATCCCACAGGACGGCGATGGCTCAGACCCAGAGCCTCCAGATGCGGGGGAGGACAGCAAGTCGGAGAATGGGGAGAACGCACCCATCTACTGCATCTGCCGCAAACCAGACATCAATTGCTTCATGATGTGAGCCAGGGAAAGGTGGGCGGGGCTGCACCTGTCAAGGTTGGGTGGGGCGATGGTCCAGCCTCTCACATCTCCACCACTCGCGCCCATCCTCTGCAGCGGGTGTGACAACTGCAATGAGTGGTTCCATGGGGACTGCATCCGGATCACGGAGAAGATGGCCAAAGCCATCCGGGAGTGGTACTGCCTGGAGTGCCGAGGTGAGGGGTGCAATGGACAGGTAGGCAGGTGGGGCTTAGAGGGAGGAGGAGGAGCCCTAGTGGGGGGCTGGGTCATGGAGAGTAGTGATACGTTGCTGTGGGCAGGGTGATTGTTCTGTGGAGGGGACCCCTCTGCCCTGGAGTAGGGGGAGAGAGCAACTGGGTGGGAGGGAAAAGGAGAGAAGGGGAAGAGAGTTCTGAGACCAGCCAAATCCCCCAATGCCAACCCACCCTGGCCCACAGAGAAAGACCCCAAGCTGGAGATCCGCTATCGGCACAAGAAGTCACGGGAACGGGACAGCAATGAGCGAGACGGCAGTGAGCCCCGGGATGAGGGTGGAGGGCGCAAGAGGCCTGCCCCGGATCCAGACCTGCAGCGTCGGGCGGGGTCAGGCACAGGGGTTGGGGCCATGCTTGCTCGGGGCTCTGCTTCGCCCCACAAATCCTCTCCACAGCCCTTGATGGCCACGCCCAGCCAGGTGAGTGGCTGTGGCGGCTGGGATAGGTAAGGTGATTCCAGCTCAGGCCTGCTTGGGTTCTTGATTTGTGTCCTGCGCCCCTTCCCTCAGCATCACCAGCAGCAGCAGCAGCAGCAGCAGCAGATCAAACGGTCAGCCCGAATGTGTGGCGAGTGTGAGGCCTGCCGGCGCACTGAGGACTGTGGCCACTGTGACTTCTGCCGGGACATGAAGAAGTTTGGGGGCCCCAACAAGATCCGGCAGAAATGCCGGCTGCGTCAGTGCCAGCTGCGGGCCCGGGTGAGCATGGGCAGAGCTGGGCAGGGTCAGGTTAGGGGGGCAGTGTGTTCAGGAAGAGGTGATTGGGGCTAGAATTGGTGCACTAGGTGGGTGGGGCCTAGTTGCATATAAATAGGTGGGAAGGAGCCTGCCTATCAAGATGAACGGGGCATGACCGAAGTGCTGGTCTAGCAGGGGAGCCCCACAACCCCAGGTGGGCAGGGCAGGCTAAGTGTTTCTGGGCAGTCAGGCACGTCAGGGCAGGCAGGACAGGGATGAGCATGTCCTTGCTGTCGGGTCGGGGTGAAGGTGTGCCTGGGGAGGCAAGGTAGCCTAGTTGGCGGGCTGGACACTTGGAGGGACTAGGGAAGAGCCACCCTCCGTCCACCTGGGGCTGAACTGGGCCTTCCTCCTGCCGGCACAGGAATCGTACAAGTACTTCCCTTCCTCGGTGAGTCCAGCCTCCCAGGGCGGGGCGGGGCATGCGGGCAGACTGTTCAGGGCCAGTCCTGAGATTCTGCCCTGCAGCTCTCGCCAGTGACATCGTCAGAGTCCCTGCCCAGGCCTCGCCGGCCCCTGCCCACCCAGCCGCAGCCACAGCCATCACAGAAGCTGGGACGCATCCGTGAGGACGAGGGAGCAGTGGTGTCATCAGTAGTCAAGGAGCCACCTGAGGCTACAGCCACACCTGAGCCACTCTCAGATGAGGACCTGCCACTGGACCCTGACCTGTACCAGGATTTATGTGCAGGGGCCTTTGATGACCACGGCCTGGTGAGCAGGCAGAGCATCCCATGGTGGAAGGGTGGAGGTTACAGAAGCAGAGTATCCATAATGAAAAGAGAGGAGGCAGAGGGTATGGAAGGCTGATTTGGGAACTGAGTAGGTGGTGGGGTAATCATGAGTGGGGCAAGGGGGTCAGTGTATGCCTCCCCTGCAGCCCTGGATGAGCGACACAGAGGAGTCCCCGTTCTTGGACCCTGCGCTGCGGAAGAGGGCAGTGAAAGTGAAGCATGTAAAGCGTCGGGAGAAGAAGTCTGAGAAGAAGGTGATGGAGAGGGTGAAACGCATGTGCGAAGGCAGCGGGCAGGGGCCAGAAAGGGGTGGGAGGCGAGGGAGACTGGTATGGGGCTGACTTCCACTCCACCCTGTCCTGACCCGTGTTGTCCCGCAGAAGGAGGAGAGATACAAGCGGCATCGGCAGAAGCAGAAGCACAAAGACAAATGGAAACACCCGGAGCGAGCTGATGTCAAGGATCCTGCATCGCTCCCGCAGTGCCTGGGGCCGGGCTGTGTGCGCGCTGCACAGTCCACCTCCAAGTATTGCTCAGATGACTGTGGCATGAAGCTGGCAGCCAAGTGAGTCATTCTTGGAGGGTCCAAGGGAGTGGGGAAGAATAGGATAGGGCTTGATAAGATCCCTCAGTATGTCTGCTAGTTACCTGTCTACCATTCAATCAACCAAGCACCCACCTATCTGTCCACCCATCCATCCACCATTCAGTCACCTGTTTACTTAGCTTCACCATTTAGTCACCATCCATTTTGTCATCTTTGGCTCACCCCACTTACTTGTTGCTTGCCACCTGTCTACCTGCACCACTGCTCCCTGCAGTCGCATCTACGAGATCCTCCCCCAACGCATCCAGCAGTGGCAGCAGAGCCCCTGCATTGCTGAAGAGCATGGCAAGAAGCTCCTTGAACGCATTCGCCGTGAGCAGCAGAGTGCCCGCACCCGCCTTCAGGAAATGGAGCGCCGATTCCATGAGCTTGAGGCCATCATTGCACGTGCCAAGCAGCAGGCTGTGCGAGAGGATGAGGAGGTGAGCAAGCATGATGTGGCAGTTCAGGGCCCAGTACCTGGTCCTGCCTGGCCTCATCATTCCTTCCATTCCATGCAGAGCAATGAGGGTGACAGTGACGACACAGACTTGCAGATCTTCTGCGTCTCCTGCGGGCACCCCATCAACCCACGTGTTGCCTTGCGCCACATGGAGCGCTGCTATGCCAAGGTCAGGGTGTCAGCCTGAAAGGGCAGACGGTGTGGGAACATCAGTGGGTCCTTGGGGGGACAGATGTGTTGTTTGAGTGCTGTATTGAGAGGGAAGGCAGCACACATCCACAGTTTTTTCCATTTGTGCTCATCCTTCCAGTATGAGAGCCAGACGTCCTTTGGGTCCATGTACCCCACACGCATTGAAGGGTGAGTGTGGGTGCTATGCAGAGTTTGAGCAAGTAGGTGTTAATGCTGGGGTCAGAAGTAAAATGTTGGGGCAGGATATCATGATGGGCATGATAGGTGGTTCCCCCTTCCTTCTGTCCTTTTACTAATCTCTCTCTACTCCAAATCCCCAGGGCCACACGACTCTTCTGTGATGTTTACAATCCTCAGAGCAAGACATACTGTAAGCGGCTCCAGGTCTTGTGCCCAGAGCACTCACGGGACCCCAAAGTAAGGTTTTCCCTCAATTCCTCACATTCTGTCAACCCTCCCTTCCTCACTGTCCTACATTCATCCCTTTCCCCCCTCTCCTTTTCTACCTGACTACTTTAATAATTTCCATCATCCTTTATTCATCTGGCTCATCACCTCCTATTCCTCCCCCTTTCCCTGCCTCTTTATTCTCTACTGGAGGCCCAGTGCATGAAATTTGTGCACTCAGGGGAGGGGGTGGGGGGTGTCCCTCAGCCTGGCCTGCACCCTCTAGCAGTCCGGGGAGCGGGCCTAAGCTGGCAGTCGGACAACCTTAGCGCTTGCCAGCTGTCAGCCCAGCTTCTGGCTAAGTGGCACTCCCCCTGGGGGAGCGCACTGACCAGCAGGGGGCAGCTCCTGCATTGAGCATCTCCCCCCTGGTGATCAGTGCGTGTCATAGCGACTGGTCATTCCACCTTTCAGTCGATTTGTATATTAGCCTTTTATTATATAGGATTCTTCCCTTTTCCATACCTCTCACTTTTCCTCTGAACTCTCCATTCCTTCCCTCCTCCTTTCTTTCCTGACCCCTCCCCATTCTCATCCTCCTTCCTGCCTTACCACACCCCATTCATCCTTATGCTCTGTCTTTCTGCAGGTACCAGCTGACGAGGTATGTGGGTGCCCCCTTGTACGTGATGTCTTTGAGCTCACAGGTGAATTCTGCCGCCTGCCCAAGCGACAGTGCAACCGCCATTACTGCTGGGAGAAGTTGCGGCGTGCTGAAGTGGACCTGGAGCGTGTGCGCGTGGTAGGTTTTGATGCTGGATGTGGCCAGGGTGAGGCGGGTCTTCCAGAGCTCCATGTCAGGCTCCTTCTGCTCCTCTGGCAGTGGTACAAGCTGGACGAGCTGTTTGAGCAGGAGCGCAATGTACGCACAGCCATGACAAACCGGGCAGGATTACTGGCCCTGATGCTGCATCAAACCATCCAGCATGACCCACTCACTACCGACCTTCGCTCCAGTGCTGACCGTTGAGCCTCTCTGGCTCAGATGTCCTCACAGCCTTCACCCCAGGCTGGGGAGCTGCCTGGAATCCCCCATTTGTCTTTCTTCACTGGTCTCTCTGTTTCTCCTTGTGCCCATCCATCATTTGACCGCCCAGTTGCCCTTACCAGACTCAAACTTTCTTCCTTTCTGTATCCTTCTGTTTCTTCATTCTTTATGCCTGGGTGGAACAGTGCAATCTGCTCACCCTTCCTTCCTTTCTTCCTGGTTTTGTTAATAAAATTTTGAACCAAATTTTGGTCGCCAAACTTTACTCAGTTGCATCTGAATTCTCAAATTCCTGAAGTAGATGAGCCAGTACATGTGTAGGCTGTGAGTATACACAGGTGGCATCCACTAGGTGCAGGTTACCCCCTTGGGCTGTGGGGATATGACCTGCTGAGGGAGAGCCCAATTATCTACAGTCTCAGCCTCTCATTTTGAGACAGTGGGTATATAGTCAGCACTCATTCAGTGTTTGGCTGATTTACCACTGTGTAAGCATTAATACTCTCCAGACCAGCTCTGGCCAGGTAGCTCAATTGGTTTGAGTTATCCCAAAACACCAAGGTTGTAGGTTCCATCCCCAGTCAGAGCACATACAAGATATCAATGAGCCCTGGCTGGTTGTTCAGTGGTTAGAGCATCAGTCTTCACATCAAAGAAGCAGGGGTTCCATTCCCAGTCAAGGGAACATACCTGGGTTGCAGGTTCCATCCGGAATGTGTGAGGCACCCAATTGATGTGTGTGTGTCTCTCTCCCTTCCTCCTCCTTCCACTCTAAAAATTAATGGAAAAATATCCTCGGGTGAGGATTAACAAAAAAAGAGCCAATGAATGCATAAATAAGTAGAACAACAAATAGATGTTTCTCTGTGTCTCTTAAATCAATTTTTAAAAAATCTATTTAAAAATAGACCAGAGGTGTATTCAATGATAGACACAAGCCTCCCTCTTTTCTCACAAACCCCCTTTTTGGGATATGTATGCAGCAGGACCCCACTAACTTTGTGCCAGGAACTTCATCGTCCTTCTCCGGTTGTCCGGTAAGTGGGCCCCCCAGCTCGCCCTTCCCGGGATGGACCAGGTCTCATCAGTTGGTTGCTCGACCCGGCTCGTTTACTTCTGGGGCGGCACCGCCTCCTTCCCCGGTTCCCGTGGAAGGAGCTGGGGCCAAACGCGCCTAAACTGTCTCCGCGCCCTCCTGCAACTGTTCAGCGAGAGGAGAGAGCGGGACGCAATAGTCCGGGGGGAGATTTTGCAGAGCGTAGGCTCGACCTAGGGGAGAGGCGGGAGAGGAGGGCTTGGGATCGCCCCAGCCTGCGCCACCTCTCCCTACTGGTTACGCCCAGAGGAGATCGCCTAGGCAACGGAGAGCGCAGGCGCGACCCCCACCCTCCACGCCCCCTTCGGTTGGACTGGAGAGCGCAGGCGCACACGAGGTGGGCGGAGTGGGGAGAGCGCGCCGGTTGGCGAAGCGTGAAGCGCTGGAGCTGCGGGTCTCCGGTAGGGAGGCGAGTGTAATGGGATTGCAGCGCGCAGGCGCAGCAGGTCTGGGCCAGGGGCGCGCGCCGCTGCGGAACTCAGCACGCAGGCGCGCCATCCTCCCCACTAAGGGCAAGCGCCAGCCGGGCATTAGTGCGCAGGCGTCTCTCTGGGAGCGGAACGCTGGGGGTGGGCCCCGGATTTCCGGTCTCGGGTGCAACGAACGGCCGCGGCGGCGACAGCTACCGCTGGAGCGGCTGCAGAGGAGGAAGAAGGGGAGCTGGGCAAGGCCGGAGTCCCTGGCGGGAACCCTCGTAATGGGTTCGCGGACCTAGACCTGTGAAAGCTACCGGCCCGGTGCAGAGCTGGTGAGAGTCGCGGGTGGAAGCGGAGAGCGCTCAGGCGGAGTGGGGAGCAGTGAGGCTCGCTGCGTTGACGGAGGAGGCCCGCAGGCCGATGAGTGGGAGGAATGGCGGCTTCGGAACATTGAGGGGATGGAATAGGGAGGTTTAGGCGGAAGACGGAGAGGACTGGGGCTCGGGACGCTGACAGTGGCGGTGTCGGGATTCTGGACGAGGAGTTAGAGGAGTGAGAGGAGATGGCGGGGCCTCTCGGGTTGAGGAGCGAGAAGCGGGTGTTGAGCACCGAGGGGATTAACGAGGACCTCTCAGGAAGATGCCGGAGAGAACTGGGGCGTTGGATCTTGAAAGGGGGGGACAGGATAGCTAATGGAGGACGAGGAGAGAGAGGGTCAGAACGCTGACAGTTAGAGATGGCATGGCCCTGGGACAAGAACGGAGGAGCGGGGCGTTTAGAATGCTGCGCGGAGAACCGGGGTCCCTGGGGCTGGTGAGGCGGGTAGAAGAAGAGGACGCTGGAGGGAAGGAGTGGGGGAACTTGAACTACAGAGGAGAGGGGTGGGAGGTCCCAGGGCTGAGACGGGAGGATTGTGGCTCAACACCGGCAGAGCGGGGGAACCGTTCGGGCTGAGAACAGAAGGAAGGAGGGGCTGTTCAGCCCAGGGATGTGGAGGATTTGGGACTCTGGTAGAGAACACAGAGGAAATCGAGGCAGCTCTGAGGGAGCAGGATAAGCGGACATCAGACAGGGAAGGAGAGAGAGAAACGGGACTCCTGGGTCAAGAAGGGGAGCGAATGGGAATCGGAGCACTGACGGCTAGTGCCGGGAAAGCAGCCTGAGGGCGAGATGAACGGGGCCTCTTGAGCTGAGGAGGGCGAGTATGGAGGTGACAAAGGGAGGAATAGGGAGCCAGTAGATCAAAGACAGAGAATGGCTCTTGGGCCAACGACGGGGAGAAGTAAGGAGGAAGGGTGAAAGGTTCCTAGGTGGGCGGTGGGGAGAAATGACGGGCTCTCAGGCGAAGGATGGGGAGGAAGGAATGGGATCAGGGCGCTGAAAGTGAGGCATGAGAACCCTTGGGCTGAGGATGGGGCTTCCAGGTCAAGAGGATGACGAATGTCAAGCTCCTGGGCCAGGACAGGGAAGAATTGGTGGGAATGGCGATTTCTCTTCCTTATATCGGCCAGTTGCCTGTGGCAGGTGTCCGAGTAGAGCATATGGGGCGTTATCCAAGGCGTCTCTTGAGATAAACGTAACCGTGCAGGTGTTCGGACGTTAAGTAGTTGCTAGCGAAGAGACTACTCTAAGCAAGCAGGACCGAGGATAGGCATTATCATCTGACCTTATATTCATATAGTTAAGACTGCCGGAGGAATTATGTATGCCACACAAGAATATGCAGTTGAAAATCACACAGCACACTTTATTACTCACAAGGTTCCTGGTGCCGTGGGCTCAGACTTAATGGGGTCCCCGGGGAAGAGTGGCGTCCTCTGCGGGCAGCGGCGGCTCTATCTTTGGGTGGCTGGCCGTCTGGTTGGGTCGAGTCAGCGGGAGGAGGGCGACTGAAGTCTTGCGATCGGAGGTTCGGCGTGGGGCAAGGCAGTGTGGAGCGTGGATCAAGAGGATGATCGATGTCTGAAGTCGGGGACCCATTTTTTAAGCCTGTTCTGGCCCACGGCAGTCCAGGTGGCTATCAGTAACATACGTCATCACACAAGTGTTATCGGTAACGTGTCGTTCCTATGGGTGGAGTACAGGAGGAATATGGGGTAAGTTTTATCTCTGTCACACACACACAGGGAGGTGGTTACCTAAGTGGTCAAATCTGACCCTTAATATGTTACTCTAAGAGTTCACCCTAAAATTACGAACTTATAAACTAGAAAATTATCACTGTTACAGCAGGTCCCTGGTTTTGCACAAGTATTAATAGATACCAGTGGTTTATGTGGCCTGGGGCACAACATGTCACCTCCGAAAGGCTCAGTTTCTCCCATTGCCCCCTCCATATTGCAGGCCCCTGCTCCTTCCTGTGGCTCCCATGGCTGAGGAGTGGCTGGACTGCCCAGCCCTGGGCCCCGGCTGGAAGCGTCGTGAGGTTTTTCGAAAGTCAGGTGCCACCTGCGGACGCTCAGACACCTATTACCAGAGGTACTGGTTGGGTTGTGGGCAGAGTCAGGGGTAGGACTTAGCCTGGTTAGGCCGAGTAAAATTGGGGTGTGGTTAAATTTATGGGTGGGGCTAAAATCATGCATATACATTTGATCATTATTTGCAGATTCCATATTTGTAAATTCACTTACTCACTACACTTTGTTTGTACCCCAAAGTCATTACTCAGCTGTGTTTTCATGGTCATTGGTGGACATGCAAAGAGCAGCAAAAACAATTTAACTAGCCTGGTGGTGCACCTATTCCCAGGTTGAGCGAAGCCTTCTTATTCCAGCACTTGTACTATAAACAAGTCCTTTTCATGGTCTACTTAGTGCTGTGTTCTTCAAATTTTTGTGCTATTTGCAATGGCCCTCAAGCATAGTGCTGAAGTGTTATCTAGTGTTCTACTAGTAAGTGCAAGAAGTCTGTGATGTGCAGTAGGAGAAAATACATCCTATATAATAAAAGGGTAATATGCAAATCGACGGAACTGCAGAACAACTGGTCGCTATGATGTGCACTGACCACTAGGGGGCAGATGCTCAACGCAGGAGCCGCTGAGCTCCGGTGACTTGGCAGTGGCAGTTCTCAGATGTCACACCCTGGTACCAGAGAGGAGGGAGCCCGGGGGTGCGTCACCCAAGAACCTCCCTGTCGCAATCCGGGACCCCTCCGGGGATGCTGGAGAGCCAGTTTTGGGCCGATCCCCATAGGACAGGGCGAGGGACCCGCTCACTCCGCAGACGCCCTTCAAGCCAAGGTACTACCCAGGTGCGGCTGGCAGGGGAGGGACCGCGGGAGGTTGGCTCCAGGGCCTGTCCGGCCCTTCTAGCCCAGTCCTGTCCCGCCCCGCCCCGCCCTGCCCTGCCGGCCACCTTCTAATTAATTTCCTTTCAATGTGCACGAGGGCACTAGTGTTAAAATAAACTCCATTCAGGTGTGAGTTGCAGTATTGTCAGCCATGAGTTCGTTATCAGTGAATCAAAAGTGTGGTACATCTAGAAAAAGAAGAGGAAATTTGCCAATTTGTACACGAGGCTGCTTCAAAAAGTAGTATCTGTAGTACGTGATGAAGCTAAGGAAAAGGTGGAAGACTGGCTAATTGTGTGGATCTATGAGATGCTGACCAATAAAGTGTAGTGGGCAGCATTATGAGGCTGAAAACCCAGAAGTGACCGTCATGTTGCTCAGGTTTAGGAAAATGTTAAACCTGTTGCCACTGGTGCTGGCTATCTCAAACGTTTCAAAGGTGATATATTGTGAAAAATGTTAAATTTGCATGCAAGGCAGATTAGAAGTCTGCGGAAGATTTTAAAAAATACCTGCCAAGTGTTATGTGGGAAAGCAGCTATGTAGAAGAGTAGATTTTCAATGCTGATGAGACTGGATTGTTTTACAAGGACATTGGCAAAGAAACCTATCTGATGCAGATGGACTTCAAAGCTCCTGGCTGTACATCGTTCAGAGACCACACAGTTATTTATAAGAAGAATATATTAATTAGGGTATTTTGACACAGAAACACATAAAACAAGGTTACATAGGATTAGTTTACAAAAATATTGTGACCACAGGCTCATAGGAACCAACCTGTAGTTCTACTAGGAGCAGTGGTTCTATATTCACTAATGCAGTGTTCAAGCTGACTTTATAGAACATAACTACCAGAAATAATGAAATTTGACTATAATTCATAAACATACATACTTATAAACAATTTATATATAAGGATTTAAGATATATTTGTGATGTACTCGTCATTAAATTTTCTACTCTCTTCCTGAACTTTGTCTAAGTTGCTGTTTTCCTATAAGAATAATAAAATTACAAATATATTTACTTATATTTAATTTTACATTCACATATTTTTAGCATATAAAACTTCCAACATTTATAAATGTAAGTGCAATTATCAAGAACTGTAAAGGATCAGAGAGTTTACCCTAATTAGGTCAAGACAGCAATTGAGTTCAATATCAGTGAATCAAAGTTCAATATCAGTGAATGTCATAGTTTTGTGGGTGCTGTTGGGAGATATGAGATTCCTGGGTCAGGGATGAAAGAGTTTATTACTCTTAGCAATAGCAGTATCCAGAACGAGTCCCTGAAAGCCAGTTCCGGCAGGGTGAAATGAAGAAGGCTAACTAGCACTGCACATGCACTGGGTTGTGTTGCAGGTAAGGAACCCTGAGCTTTAGGACTGCAGTCTTTTATAATGTTTAGGACAGTAAGGATGTCTGCCCTTTGCTCTAGAAGGAGACCCTTCCTCTTACCTTCCAAGGTTATTTATTGTGCAAACATCCTTGAAAAGACAGTTAATAGCAAAGGACAGTTTGTGCCTTTCTTGCAAAGCATACAGAAATGCAAGAGACCTTTGGAGTATTGTGTCCTAACATCAATTACTTAAACATTAGTTTGTATGTAGTTGCATTTATTTGTTTATACATCTATTTGTATGTATATTTATGTGCACATTTTTATATGTATGTATATTGACTGATTTTAGAGGAAGAGAAAGGGAGAGAGAGAAACATAGATTTGTTGTTCTACTTATTTATGCATTCATTGGTTGCTTCATATATACATGTGTGTGTATATATATATGTATGTATGTATATATATATATATATATATATATATACATATACACAAACACACACACACACACACACACACACACACACACTAGAGGCCTGAAAATCATGCACTTAGGGGGTCCCTCAGCCTGGCCTGCACCCTCTTGCAGTCCGGGAGCCCTCGGAGGATGTCTGACTGATGGCTTAAGCTGGCAATCGGACATCCTTAGTGCTGCTGCCACTGCCACTGCGCTCGCCAGCCATGAGCCCAGCTCAGGGCTTCTGGCTGAGGGGTGCTCCCCCTGTGGGAGCGCCCTGACCACCAGGGGGCAACTCCTGCATTGAGCATCTGCCCCCTGGTGGTCAGTGCATGTCATAGCAACTGGTTGTTCTGCCGTTCAGTCAATTTGCATATTAGCCTTTTATTATATAAGATTATTTTTATTGCTTTCAGAGAGGAAGAGAGAGATAGAAACATCAGTGATGAGAATCATTGATTGGCTCCCTCCTATACACCCCACACTGGGGATCGAGCTAGCAACCTGGGCGTGTTCTGACCAGGAATTGAACTGTGATGTACTGATTCATAGGTCAATGCTCAACCACTGAGCCATGCCAGCCAAGCCACTGGTTGCTTCTTGTATGTGCCCTGACTGGAGATTGAACCTGCAACCTTGGCATATCAGGACAACACTCTAACCAAATGAGCTACCTGTCCAGGGCTGTATATGTAGATTTTTAAACATTTGTTCCATAAATGTGTTTGTGTATTTAGTGTATACTGCTAACACATTTACATTTTACTTAATGTATTTGTGTTTATTTTAACTTACATAGAATATCTCTAGTGTTATATGTTATACTAGTAAATACATGCACATTCATTTGCATTTATGCTATTAATGTTTGTATACCTGCTGGTATTTATACACCTTTAGTATTCTTGCTACTGAGGGCTAGTTGGGGTAGGGCCTGGCCAAGCAGATCCAGACTACCTCTGTATTCCACCAGCCCTGCAGGCCTGTCCCCCTCTCAGGGGGAATTGTGTAGGTGGAGGGGCAGTCGCTCCACCTGCGTACTTATCACTTCTTGCCCACCCCCAGCCCCACAGGAGACAGGATCCGAAGCAAAGTTGAGCTGATCCGATACCTGGGCCCTTCGTGTGACCTCACCCTCTTCGACTTCAAACAAGGCATCCTGTGCTATCCAGCCCCCAAGGTGCTACACAGTGTGGGGTACCCAGATGCCAGTGGGGCTGAGCCACCTAAAACCCACCCACTGACCTACATTCTTCCTGCCTTTGCTCTTACTTCCAGGCCCAAAACTTGGCTCTCCCCGGAAGGAAGCGGAAGAAGCCTTCGAAGCCAGTTAAAGCTCGAAAATGTCAGGTTGGACCCAAGAGGGTTGAGGTTAGAAAGGAGGCCCCAGGGGCTAAAACCAAGGCTGATGCTGACACGGCCCCAGCTTCGCTCCCTGCACCTGGGTGAGTGTTGGCCTAAAGTGAGCCAAGTGGGTGAGGGTTGTGGTTGGGGGTGTACTCAGGGCCCCACAGGGCCCCACACTCATGATTCCTATCCCAGGCACTGTGAGAACTGTGGAATCAGCTTCTCAGGGGATGGTACCGGAAGGCAGCGGCTCAAGACATTGTGCAAGGACTGCAGAGGTGAGTGGGCCCTGTTACCGGAGGAGATAGGAGCTGGAATAGTTTTGGTGTCAGTCTAGGACAGGTGTCCTCAAACTATGGCCTGCGGGCCACATACGGCCCTCCGAGGACATTTATCCGCCCCCCCGGGTGTTTTTGCCGTTTCGTTTTTTTACTTCAAAATAAGATATGTGCAGTGTGCATAAGAATTTGTTCCTAGTTTTTTGTTGTTTTTTTTAACTATAGTCTGGCCCTCCAACGGTCTGAGGGACAGTGAACTGGCCCCCTGTTTAAAAAGTTTGAGGACCCCTGGTCTAGGACACCAGTGTCAGGCTGGACATTGAATGGTGAATGGCAGGGCAGAGGCATTGGATGAGATCAAATATCTAATGCTCCCTTTCCTCATCTCTTCTTATCTTCCCCCCAGCACAGAGAATTGCTTTCAACCGGGAGCAGAGGATGTTTAAGGTAAGCATGACCTACCTCCTCCTCACAAGTGGGTGGTGGGAGCAAGATGTAATGGGAGCTAGTGGAGGGTCTGAAGGAATGGTGATGGATCCATGTGGTGTCAGTTATTTTGTAGGGAGCTAGCTGGAGTCAGCAGACTGTAATGGGCGTTAATAGGATGTTAGTAGATGAGGTTAATGGGAATGGTAGACATTGTGGTGGCCTCAATGATGTTGGCTAATCAGTAATTATCAGATACAGTGATGAAGCAAATGGGGGCCTAGCAGACATGGTGATAGGAGCTAACGTAGGATCAGTAGACTCTTGAGGGGTAGTGCTCCTGGAATCACTCTGCCTAAGTCTGTGACTTTGCCCCACCCATTCCGTGCAGCGTGTGGGCTGTGGAGAGTGTGCAGCCTGTCGGGTAACCGAGGACTGCGGGGCCTGTTCCACCTGCCTTCTGCAGCTGCCCCATGATGTGGCCTCAGGGCTATTCTGCAAGTGTGAGCGGAGACGGTGCCTCAGGATTGTGGAAAAGGTGAGTTGGGCAGGTGGGGTGGGCCCAAGGCTAACCCTAGCCCTGGCCCTCCTAGCCCTAGCCCCGTGCATCATACCTCTGGCCCCCCAACAGAGCCGAGGGTGTGGAGTATGCCGGGGCTGTCAGACCCGAGAGGACTGTGGCCGTTGCCGAGTCTGCCTTCGCCCTCCCCGCCCTGGTCTCAGGCGCCAGTGGAGGTGCATCCAGCGGCGCTGCCTACGAGTGAGTCAGGCTGGAGGGGCCGGTGCTGGTGGGGCCAGGGCTGGGGCAGAGCTCATTCTGCTATTAAACTTGCTACTGCTTCCTCCCAACCTGGCCTTGCCCACCTCATGTCTTCTTTTCTCCTTTCCCCTACTCTCACCTTCCTGGCCCTACCTACCTGCCCCTGTCTGCCAGCATCTTGCCCATCGCCTGCGTCGCCACCATCAGCGATGTCAACGACGCCCTCCCCTAGCTGTGGCTCCCCCTGCTGTGAGTGCCCCATCCCACTCTGCCTGTCTGTCCCACGCATGCTTTCTGCATTCCTTGGGGGCGGGGGGTGGGGAGGGAGGATCCTGTGTCTGCCTGGTACCACCATGCCTAAACTAATCTACTTTTTTGGCTTTTTCCTAGGGTAAGCGTAGCCGCCGCAGGGGAGGCTGTGACTCCAAGATGGCTGCCCGTCGGCGTTCCAGAACCCAGCCACTACCTCCACTTCCCCCACCTCAGCCTCCAGAGTCCCCAGAGCTGGTGAGGCCCTAGAGGGCGGGGGAAGGCACAACCCTAATCTTACCCAGTACCTAACATGACCCCACCCCATTTGCCTCTGCAGCACCCCAGAGCCCTGGGCCCCTCATCACCTGCTGAGTTCATCTATTACTGTGTAGACGAGGACGAGCTAGTGAGTGGCCCCATCTTACCTGGACAAGTCTAGACTCTCCTAAGGCACTTGGTTAAGCCCAGAGAAGCACATGCTGCAATGGGCCTAATAGGGGAAGAGCAAGGCACAGTAATGGGTACCAGTATGGGATAAGCAGACAATGGGGAGAGACTAATATGGGATCAACAGGTGCAGTGATAATACCTAATGCCACATGAAGTAACGTTCTGGTGGGGCTAAAAGACAAAAAGCTGCCATGATGACCAGAGTTCACATAGGGTGAGTAGACGCAGCAGGTGTGGTAGGTGCTAATCCTGCTAGAGGTGGGAAGGTCAAAGACCTTGTCTTGGTAGCTAGTGGGGACTAGCAGATAGAGTAATGGATACTG
Organism: Ia io; assembly: GCA_025583905.1. Lineage (NCBI taxonomy): Eukaryota > Metazoa > Chordata > Mammalia > Chiroptera > Vespertilionidae > Ia > Ia io. Next base: position 10,112,353 of record JAJQQW010000013.1, read on the forward strand.
TGTTGGAGCAGCCACAATGTTAATAGTATCGAGAGGTATTTGGTACAGTGATAGTGCCTGGTGTGTGACTAGTGGGAGTCAGGCTAAGACTACTGTGCGTCTAGTTCCCTCCCATGGGGCTAGTGGAGGAGCAACAGGAACAGTACTGTACTAGCCTTAACGACAGTACCCCTTTCTCCCTGTCCCCCAGCAACCTTACACAAACCGCCGGCAGAACCGAAAGTGCGGGGCCTGTGCAGCCTGCCTGCGGCGGATGGACTGTGGCCACTGTGACTTCTGTTTCGACAAGCCCAAATTCGGGGGCAGTAACCAGAAGCGCCAGAAGTGTCGTTGGCGCCAGTGCCTGCAGTTTGCCATGGTGGGTAAGGCAGGAAGGGTCAGGTGGGCACGTTAGGTTAGGCCGGGTCCCCCAGTGCCTGGGAGTGGTGGGTGGGACAGGCCAGATGGCTCTTGCAGCTTCAGAGGGGTGAGTGGGGCATTGGGTTTGGGCCAGGATTAGGCAGACATCGAGCTAATGTAAATGAGGAATTTGGGTGGCATTGGCACTGGTAACAGGAGACAAGCAGGCTCAGTGGTAAGGGGCTCATATATAAGTAGATTTTCTGCTGGTACTAGTCGGGGGATCAGCAGGCTTGTTGGTCAGGGCAGGGTAGTGTGGTCAGGTCACTGCATCAGGTGACCATAACACCCCACCTCTTCTCACAGAAGCGCCTGCTGCCAAGTGTCTGGGCAGGGTCTGAGGATGGGGCAGCGTCACCCCCACCTATCCCTCGTCGAAAGAGGCCAGGATCTACTCGACGGCCCCGTGTAGGCCACACCTTGAAGACCCCCTCGGGCACGCCCACAGTCCGAACAAACCAAGCCCAGACTCCAGTGAAGCAGGAAGCAGGCAATGGCTTTGTGCTGCCCCCGCCTGGCACTGACCTGGTGTTCTTACGGGAGGGTGCAAGCAGTCCTGTGCAGGTACCTGGCCCTGCCCCAGCTTCCACAGAACCCCTGTTGCAGGTGAGGGCCCCACCTCAACCTGCCCTTCCCACCCCTGTCCAGCCTTGTTCCGGGAAGCTGGGACCAAGTCTGCTGCAATCCTCCTTCACACAGGGGGCCCAGTGCCCTGGCCTGAGTTGGGTTGTGGTCTTACCCCAGGTGAAGCAAGAGAAGGTGGATGCTCAGGAAGACTGGACACCAGGCAGAGCCATCCTGACTTCTCCCGTATTGCTGCGTGGCTGCCCCAGCAAGGTGGGGCTCAGTGATGGGTGATCTGTGAGCTGAGTGATGGTGAGCCGTGATGGTGGTTCTTTGAGCAGAGCAATGGGTATGCTGATTGCAGCCTTTCCACACAATTACTCTGCCTTCCCCAGGCAACCAGCTTTGCCTGCCTTGCTGCCCAGCTAATAGAAAAATGGAAATCTGAGGGGAATGGGAAAAATTCTTAGACAGATGGTTTTTCTGTGCTGAAGTGTGATAGAAGGGTTTATGAGCACAGTGACAGGTTGGCTGATAAAGAGACTCTTTCCTTAGGCCAACCTTGCTTTTCTGACTGTTGCCTATTTCCCACCTCTCCCAGGCAGTAGACTCGGGCCTGCCACTTGTGAAGCAAGAGCCACCTGACTCTGAGGAGGAAAAAGAGAAAAGCAAGGATGACTCAGCCTCTGATTCGGCCCCAGAGGAGGAGGCAGGAGGGACTGGCACGCCAGTGGTCAGTGCTCGGGGACACCGCACCCTGCCCTGACTTAACTTTAACCCAACCAGCCATGTTGACCCATGATGTTAATTCTTCCCCAGATCACGGAGATTTTCAGCCTGGGTGGAACCCGTCTTCGGGACACAGCAGTCTGGTTGCCAAGGTGTGCCCCGTATAGTGAGGGGTGGGGATGGGGTGGGTTCCGGTCAGATGTGGGCCTTGAGTATTTTGGCATGGTGCAGTAGGAGGTAAAGGCCCCACACTGTGTTGATCATGATCAGTGAGGAGGTATGTGTAGGCCTAGAGATTTCCTGAGGTCCAGGTCAGGGCTCATCTTGGGGGGGTCGGGGGGGGTCAAGGGAGAGGATTTGTTGTCCTGTGATAAGATTAGAAAGAAATAAGGAAGGAAAGCCTGGTCCCTAAGAAAAAACCAGCAAGAGTCAGACTTTAAATTTGTACTCAGAGAATCATCATTTGGAGTCTTCAATGCCTTTAGAGTCTCCAAGAGATGACCAGGTGGGCTGGATAGTGGTGGATGAGCAGGCGATCTGGGTTGACACACAAGTGTGTGATCTTGGACTAGTCCTGAACCTCCTGTCGGGGGTTAGGCCATGTTTCTTGAGCCTTTCCTGGGCCTGGGCCTGTTGAGGTTATTAACAGTTTCATCTGCTATGCAGAACTGTCCCTGCAGGCCTGGCAACAGGATGAAGGCTAGGTGCCTGTAAGGACTGGGATAGTGAGAGGACAGGGAATGCTGCTTTCGGCAGAATGATGACAGGCCCCACATAGAGCCCCAGACATAGACAACGTAAACTATAGACCTCAGCACCTGGATTCTTTTGTTCCTACAAACTAGTTTCTGCAGGCCAGAAGTCCCTCCATCTGCACTTGGGCAATTACAGAGCTACTGATTAAGTCCCTGCTGGATACACTGCAGTGTGGGTGGTAACAGCAGTGAATACAGTGACCATGGAAGGCTTGTCTTTCAGGAGTATTCCTGCCTTCAGGGAGCTTATAATCTGACTGGGGAAACAGTTTCCCTGTGCATGAAATCATTACATATAACAAAGAAGGGAGTGGTGTGCTGTTTGTAATGGAAGATTTTAGAAGAGAGAGAAGGAATAATTAAGGGGAAGAAGAGTAAGAAATGGTTTTGTGATGCTCCATTTTGTACATAGCAAACAACCTTCAACATACAGACCTGCTCCCTCTTCTCTAGGTCCAAGGACCTTAAAAAACCTGGAACTAGAAAGCAGTAGACTGGAGGCTTCTGCAGACTGTAGGATTCAAGGTGAAATTTACAGACCGGCTTTATGAGAGACAACACTGACCTACTCAGAGGCTGGACCATAAAGCGATTGCCAGGGCTTGTGTAGGAATCAGTGGGAACTGGAAACACACCAAACCAGAGGAGCAGGCCTGTTCAGTCCTTTGAGCTTATAGAGGGAGGAAGGAAGGAAGAAAGGAAGAGAAAGTAGAAAGTTGGTGCATCTGCTCCAAATGGTGCAAATCCCAGAAGCCTGAACATGACAAGAAGTTTGACTCTCAGGGGTGGAGGAGCTGGGATTGGGGCTGGGGGTAGAATGAGAGCCACCATAAACAAGCTAAACAAGCCATCTTCATAAATATGAAATGGCTTCTGGGTGAGACCTGGCAGTGTCTCTAAACATTTCCTCAGGGAGACAGCAACTGAAAATGTAATGTGAATAAATAAGGAAAGGAACTGCAATCTGGTGAGTTCTTCCTTAGGGACCCAGTTTATTTCTCAGAATGGTCTTTTCAGGAAGACTGATTTTGCCCATTTTTGCAGATGGAAAGACATACTCAGAAATTAAATAACTTGTCCAATGTCAAATAGCTAGTATTGATAGAGTCTAGAATTAAACCATTAATTAATGTAAAAGCCTTGTTCTTTAAGCCACTAACCCATAAACTGTAATCCTGAGTTCAATAATGTGTAATAATATAGTAACAGCAACTCCAAAAACAAGGTGGATTAATTTTAAGCATTATAACAAATCCTTCACACTGCTGTTTCCAGCAACTCCAAAAACAAGGTGGATTAATTTTAAGCATTATAACAAATCCTTTACACTGCTGTCTCTAGCATGGTCTAGGGCTGTGGTTGGCAAACTCTTTGGCCCCTTGAGTGTGGCTCTTCCACAAAATACCACGGCGGCCCCTTGAGTGTGGCTCTTCCACAAAATACCACGGCCTGAGCGAGTCTATTTTGTAGAAGTGGCGTTAGAAGAAGTTTAAGTTTAAAAAATTTGGCTCTCAAATTTCAATCGTTGTACTGTTGACATTTGGCTGTGTTGACTAATAAGTTTGCCGACCACTGGTCTAGGGAGTGCCAAGGCTGTGTGCTTGGGTCTCTTTGTTGGAGCACCTGTGCATCCAGAGACTGGGTTCTTTCCAGGTCTCCGGTGTTGCATGATTCCTCAAACCCTGAAAGGTACCCTTCCACACGGGCTGCTGTCCATGTTGCATTTTCCTCCTCCTCTTCAGCCAAAGCAGGCTTCCAAGTAGAGCTGTCAGCTTGGCTCATCTTTCTTGACCCCTGTGTCCCCTGCCCCTTGACACTTGTGCTTGGTTTCTGCTCTTAGCCCATCTACAGGAGTATGAGTTTCTGTTTCACATCCTGTCAAAGGGCCAGTCTTGGCTCAGCCTGCCTCACTGTCCAGTATTTTGCATAGTGCTAAAAGTGATTAGACATGGGATCATCACTTAGCCAGCTTTACAAGGTCAGGACTGAGTGTGTGCCCCCTTACATTTTGTAGCTTTTGTGCATCCCTTGCCTTACTCTAGTTCCAGCCCTGCAGCTTTGGGTGATTGAGATGTAGATTAGCTATTTCCCTACTGTAACTCATGATACAGCCCTCTGCCACCCTCTTCTGCCCCTTTCTTTGCCTTGTCCCACCTACTTCAGCCAGAGTCGACTGGATCATTTTCTGCTATTGTTTTGCTCCTCCCAGGATCCAACCACCCAACCCTAGTATTCTGGTAATTTTGACAATGATGTCCTATGTGAAATTGATTTGATTGGTATTCTGACTGATGAAATAAGAATCTGGTTATTGTGTGTATCAGGGTACAATTAGAAAAGCAGCACCACTGATATAATGATTTTATATATATGTATGTATGTATATTTATATATATATGTATATATGTATATATATGTATATTAAGGGGTTTATAGGAATTTGACCATACGTAATTGTGGGAGCTGGTTAAACAGTCTCTTTAAGGCTGTTGTCTTTGCATCTAATGCTGGAGCTTGAAGTCTGCAGGGCAGGCAATCGGGAAGGGAAGATGGATGTAAATGTGGGAGACCGAGGACACATTGGCGCCCACAAGCACAAGCTGGACCCCCCCTGCAGATGGCCTGGAACCCATGTCACTCACCACCTCCAACTTCGATGATGTGGGTGTCCTGCAGAAGAAACTGGTGCCCTTCACCACAGAGTTAAATATGCACCTAGCCTAGGAATTTGAGAAGCTGGAGGAGGATCCTGGGGAGGTGGAGCGGCTACAGACCTGTTCCTCCACACCTAGGAGGAGAGCCAGCAGATAAATGACAGCGTGTGAACTGCAACAGTGCCTGGTGCTCCTGCACCAACTTTCAAAACATAAAAACAACATGCTGCTGTTTCACTTCTCCCTGCAGTTAGCACATAAAATGTTTCTTGTGGCCCATTCCAACCGGAAGCATATGGGGAAGGGAGTTCTGGGAAACCTAGGCTAGTCAAGGTGACGCATCACAAAGCCAGCCTGTCATGAATCCGCTCCAAAGGGTCTCACTACTTACCTGAGGATAACACCATAAAGCTACATTGCTGGAAATGCAAAGTGGAAGGAAGACCATGGATTTCATGGTGACCCAGCAATACAGAAATTCTGTCAAACCCACCCAGTAGAAATGTGGGTCTCAGCTCTGTCACTATTGAGAACCTGGCCCATGGTAGGCACTGAACTTAATACTGGGGTACAGGAATGAAAAAGATAGAGTCCATGCAATTTTATTAAATACGTCAATATGTATTGCAAATGGTGAATGGATTTCCAACTTCCATGGAATTTGTAGAATTCAGAAAACTATCAAGAGGATAGCCCTTGTATGAACCTTGTTGGGGCCCAATAGAAATTGGAAATAATATAGTTTTTGTCTCTAAGCTGTTCTATTTTAAAATTATTTTTAAACGATTTCTGTTGTCCCATTTACTGATTCATATATTTAGTGTATCTTTTGGAAATGTCATGTTGATGCTAACAGCGTTGACTGCCTCTGAGAAAGTGGGATAGTGGGTGGCAAGATAAAGGTCAGGTTCTGACCAAGGACCTTGGGCAAGTAATTCCTATTAGGCCTCCGTGGGGGGTTGGCTGAATGCCCAGGCACCGCACCAAGCCCGGTCCCTCCACCCTCAGAATAGGCCCGCCTGAGGGCGTGGGACCACCGTCATCCCACCTGGGCCCCAGGAACTCTGCTCCTCACCCCTACAGGACCTGGCGGACCAGGGGCGTGGCCTCTGCCCGTATAGGGGAAATAGATTCAAATTGTGGTAAAACAGGCAAAACCGAACTGGAGTTAAATTACAGGGCTTGCCTCTGATGAGGGTGCGGCACGACAAGCTCAGGACCAGTGCTGGGCCGTTCCAGGGCTGCCGGGTGTCGCCCAGGGGTAGCTTCCCCCTGTCATCAAAACTCATTTCGACTGGATCCTCCGGGCTCTACGACCTCGGGGGGTGCCTCAGGCACCCCCAAGTCTCAGCTGCTTTTCCCAAACGCTCACGCCTGGCCCAGGGTGTTTTCATTACCTCCCTTCCTCCCCAAGGATTTGGTGTCGGGAGACCAGCCAGTGACCAGACACCCGTGGGACTGAAAGGTCAAGGAGAACTAGCTGTCCCTCAGGACTCGGTCCAGGGATCCGAGACGACCATCTAACTTCTTTCTTTCTCTGTTTGTTTCAGGCTACATAAACTATTAGCAGTAAATGAAAATGAGTATTTTACTGAACTGCAATTGAAAGAAGAAGCATTGTAGGAAAAAAAAATTATTTTAAAAGATTATTAAAAGAGAAGAAACATTATTTTGTGGCTGAAAAGCTGAACCAGCAATTCAGGAAATGGAATCCAAATCTAGAAAAGTACCATATACAAAATCTGAAGTGGGTGGATTACAAGTGATTAAGGAATGTTAATTTACAGTAAATTGCAACCTTAAGATGGTGTGCACAATAATGGTGCTTTGGTTATTGTTACACGGCAGTAACGGACTAGGTACGGATTTTTTTCTGTAATCTATATATTCTCGTGTTCTATGTCTGCCCCCACTTCAGAGTGAGAGCAGCAAAGTGTCATTCTTAATTGGCTTTAAGTATTGACTACATTGCTCTTGGCTGGAAATACAGCGGTGGTCTCCACCTGTGCTGAGGGCCCCTTCCAGGTTCCCTGGGATCTGGATTCTCAGAGCCTGATTTCCTTGCACATTTAATCCACACATCCTGACTTTGGTCCAATGTGACCCTTGGTTTTTATGGTGCCCAGCCATTCCTATCACTGCACTACCAGCCCATCGGGTCTGCCCCCCATCCTAGAGTACCCCGAGGCTAACTCTTGGTTTGTGCCCAGAGTAATAAGACTTTAATAGTAACAGATTTATCATTACTGGTTGGGCAGGCTGACAAGACAGTTCAGCTCTCAGCCTTTATTGTAAAATGAGGGTAATACCTGCTGTTCCGTTAACCCAGTGGTCGGCAAACTCATTAGTCAACAGAGCCAAGTATCAACAGTACGACGATTGAAATTTCTTTTGAGAGCCAAATTTTTTAAACTTAAACTTCTTCTAACGCCACTTCTTCAAAATAGACTCGCCCAGGCCGTGGTATTTTGTGGAAGAGCCACACTCAAGGGGCCAAAGAGCCGCATGTGGCTCGCGAGCCGCAGTTTGCTGACCACGGCGTTAACCTGTAAGATATTTGTGAGGCTCCAGCATCTTATGTGTAAAAATACCTTGCAAATTACTGTAAAAAAACTACAAAAATATACAAGGAGGTCTTGTGATGATTTATGTTATCAGATTATCCTAGGATGGCCACAAAATTTAATAACCTTCCCACCAAATGTCCACTCACCTTTCGTGCTTTTAGACCGACTGGTTATAGGCTATAAATAGCAAAGCCAATTGGAATATTACTAGCTCTTTGGCTTCGCTTCGGGTAACGGAGGCTTTTTTCTCCTATTCTGATGAACCGTAAGGAAAAGGGCGAGGTCCGCAGGAGGCCTAATCCAGGGCGTGGTGAGGGCCCCTTCCCCTTCTCCTCTCCGACCCCGCGCAGACTCAGCTTATCCCCTTCCAGAGGAAGTCGCAAGTCCCGGCGTCTATGGTCACCATGGTGACAGGATCAACTTCCGCCCCACCCACCTGCCCCGCGAGGCTCACCACGGCAACCTGAGCTCTGTGTCGCGGAAGCTGGTTCCGCCGGTCGCCACCGTTAGGGAACTGCGGCAGACGCCGCCCCATCCCGAGGGGACTCGAAAATGTACAGCCAGCGGTTTGGCATCGTACAGCGGGAGGTTAAGGGCCCCACTCCCAAAGTGGTGATGGTGGTAAGCGGGGGATGTGTGCGGGTCCCTACTGCTTTCTGCACCCTCCAGCACTCCAGACCCAGCTGAGCCCAGTCTGGTCTCCGGCGGGGGCTCTCGGGAAAACTGGTGCCTCACACAATGGAGTTGAGTTTTGAAAAGATGGATAATTTCGCTTCGTGTTCCATCCCTCTTCCCCCTCCCCTGCGTCAGTTACAATATTTAGATTCTGTATTTGGAGAATTACTACTTGGGATCTTGAGGGGTTTCAGTCTCCAAGACACCCAAAGGCTGTCCTCGTTCCTTGCGATTTGCGGAGTGTGTGTCATGGGAAAGGCAGTGGGTCAGGCAGCAGGAAACCGGGTCTGGGCTGGAGGTGATTTGGCTGTCTGGAAGGAGTGTTGGGCTGTGAGGGGTTGCCAGGGGTTATAGAGCCCTTCTGTGCAGACTCAGCTGTAACAGAAGTGTCCCTGCAGGCCTGGCTGGAAACAGGAGGGTTTGTTGCCCCGAAAGCTGGCTTGGTCTTAGGTCCATGCACCTGTGTTTCAACAGGCTAGAAGACTTCCATGTGTAATTAGGCAATTATGAAGGTATTGCTTGAGTGCCTCCTGCATACACAGCAAAGTGGGAGATACAATGACCCTGGGAGGTTTACCTTTCCATAGAAGTCTGATCCCTGCCTTCAAGTTGCTTATTATCTAATGGCAGAAACAACTTGCTCATGCAGAAAACCACAAAAGGTTAACACATGATACGCTATAGCCGTGAGGACACTTTATGAAGGGAATATCAGGGATAATGAAGGATACAATTTTATGTTCCATGTGCACACAGCAATTATCAGTCCATTTATACACCTGCTCCCTCCAGGGACTGTAGGATTGGGTCGTAAATCAGTACACTGGCGTTTCTACAGACTGTAGGGTTTAAGTTAATTATAGACAGACTTAATCAGGGACAGAAACTTACCTGCTTTGGGTTTTGGTATCAGAACACAGAGCTGAGGAGCTGGTGCCATTGGTCAGGTGCCATTATTTGTGTTGGGAACAGTAAGGATTTCTGTCCCATCAGATTACCACCAGACCAGAGAAGCAGGCCTATTTAATGCTTTTGAGCTTATACTTTGAGCTTATAGAAAAATAAAAAGGAAAAGATCAGAGTCTGTGAATCTCAGATGTCGGGGTGTGATAAGAAATGTGGATGTTAGCGGTTGCAGAGTTGTGGGAGAAGAATAAAAGCCACCAGAGCTGAGACTTGGATGCTAAACAACTCCACCAGAACACAGCAATAAAAGGTGTGATGCCTGAAGTAATGGAAAAGCAAAATGAGCCACCTTTTGATGAGTGCCTCCTAGGAACCCAGTTATTTACTTCTCAAAATAGTTTTTTAGCAGGACATTTATTCTGGTCATGGATAGAGGGCTAGAGGCCAGAATCATAGCTAGAATATCAGACATTATTCTTTAAGAGATTAAACTGTAAACTGTAATACTAGGAACTATAATGTGAGCTGTTAGAGTAACAAAGCCTTCAGTGACCTTGAAAATACAAGGCAGTTATAAAATTCTTTTTTTGCTTGCCTTTAGCATGGTTTAGAGTCCAGTGTCTACACATGACTTTTTAAAAATATATATTTTATTGATTTTTTACAGAGAGGAAGGGAGAGGGATAGAGTGTTAGAAACATTGATCAGCTGCCTCCTGCACACCCCCTACTGGGGATGTGCCTGCAACCAAGGTACATGACCTTGACCGGAATTGAACCTGGGACCCTTCAGTCCGCAGGCCGACGCTTTATCCACTGAGCCAAACCAGTTAGGGCTACACATGACTTTTGATCACTTGAAATATGCCTGGAATCACCTGTTGAGATGATAATATAGGTTAAATAAAATATATTATTATAATTAATTTCCCCTGTTTCTTTTTACTCTTATTTTATTTTTCAATTATAGTTTACATTCAATATTATTTTGTATTAGTTTCAGGTGTCTTTTTACTTTTAAAAATGCAGTGACTAGAAATGTTAAATTACAGATCTGGTTTACATTATATTTCCATTAAGCAATGACAGTTTTGATTAATGACAAGACTGTGCATAGATTGGCATCATCTTGGTAGAGAACTCCAGGTCATACCTTATTCGTCCAGAGAATGGGTCCTTTCTGGCCACAGAATCCTGCAGAGCAAGCCCCAAGTCTTAAAAGGCTTCCTGGCTCCCTGGTTACTTCTCTGGCTGTTTCTCACTATCCTCTCTTCTTCAGTCAAAATGTGCCTCAGGGCCTGGTTCTTGGCAAGACAATTGATTCCTGATGATCTTGGAACTTGGTTGCTGTTCTCAGCTTGTATGTATGTCTACTGGGAACCCGAGTTTCTGTGTGTGTCCTACCCAAGGTGCAGTTTTAACTGCTCTGTTTTGTTGATACTGAATCTGCATTTCTAAAATGCCATACATATTAGAGAACAGTAATTTGTTAACTGGCTCCAGACTCTTAAGTAATTCTGGTATGGATTAGCTAATTCCCATGATATTACTCCCAACATCATGTTCTCATCTCAACCTTGCCTTATCTTGTTCAGTTAAACCTAAGTATCTATCTGTGTACCAGAACCCTTAATCTTTTCATCAAACTTCTCCAGATGTTGATTTTCTTTCTCCCGAAGACTCCTTTACCAAGACCAACCTTATATTTTGGTAGTCCTGACAATGATGTTCTAAGTGTAAGTGATCAGGTTGACTCTCTGCCGTAAGTTGAGTTTTGTTACTGTGAATTAGGACCCCAGAGTGTCATGACTCACATAAGGTTGACTTGATAGAACTAGCTGGAGTACAAAGCTCAAGACCGTGAGTTTAATGGTGGCCCTAGGAGGAGCAGAAATTGTATCAAGCCCACCCAGAAACACTGTCTTTTCTTTCTGTCTTTCCTTCGTATGAGAACCTGACAGTGGTAGCATTATGTTCAATGCTAGGAATACAGAATTGAAAAAGATATACTCCGTGTGATTTTATTACATGTATCAATATGTACTCAAAATGTTGTATGCATTTCCAACTTTTTAGTGGATGTTTGTGTAAAATGAACATATTTACAGGAGCATAGCCCTTGCATTAAACTCCTGGGCACAATAGAAATAGAAATAAAGTTCTGCCACCAGTTTTGCTCTTCTTTTTTACTTTTCCCTAGTTCTCTCCTCTCTCCCACCCTTTCTTCCTTCTCAGAACTCATTTCATATACATTCTATATATAGTTGACCTTGAACAACATAGGTTTGAATTGCATGATATCCACTCATACATGGATTTTTTTTCAATAAATACCTGTACTATTTTTTTTAATGTTTTTATTGATTTTAGAAAGGAAGGGAGAGGGAGAGAGAGAGAAATATCCATTGCTGCCTCCTGCACACCCCCCACTGGAGATTGAGCCCGCAACCTGGGCATGTACCCTAACTGGGAATCAAACTGGTGACCTCTTGGTGTATGGGTGGATGCTCAACCAATGAGCCACACCGGCTGGGCCCTGTACTATGTTTATATATGTTTTTTGTATTGATATTTTACAGAGAGGAAGGGAGAGGGATAGAGAGTTAGAAACATCGATGAGAGAGAAACATCTATCAGCTGCCTCTTGCACACTCCCCACTGGGGATGTGCCTGCAACCGAGGTACATGCCCTTGACTGGAATCGAACCTGGGACCCTTGAGTCTGCAGGCCGATGCTCTATCCACTGAACCAAACCGGTCAGGGCTCTACTATTTTTGATTGACAGTTTGGAGTCCAGAGATGCAGAGAGCCGACTATGCATTGATCTAATTTTTTATATTTTTATAGGGGACTAGCATTCACAGATTTTGGTAGAGGGGGTGGTGGTCCTGGAACCATTCCCCTGTGGATACCAAGGAACAACTTAAGTTTTGGGGAAGTCAAAAGTTATAGGTGGATTTTTGACTTTGTGTGCTCCTAGCTCCCGTTTTGTTCAAGGGTCACCTGTACTTAGGTAGCAGCCTCTTATAAATTTTTTAAATTGATTTTTGAGAGGGAGATTTGTTGTTGGTAACTTATTTATACATTCATTGGTTTCTTCTTCTATGTGCCCTGGCTAGAGATCAAACCTGCAGTCTCAGTATATTGGGACCATGCTCTAACCATAAGGCACTTGGTCATGGCCACATAGTAGCCTCTTTTAATTGAAAGTGTTTTGATGGTGGTAACTATGTTGTCTGCCGAGAGAAACGGTAGAATACTGAGTGGCAAGATCAAGGTCAAGAATCGGAAGACCTCTAATTCTTGTTCTATCCAGGTCTGCTTTATTTGAAGCACCTTGAGCAAATCAATGTCTCTGATTTGACTAGATAATCTCTAGCATCCCATTCAGATTTTCTACTTTATAATTCTATGAACTTTTACTCAAATGGCACTTGAAAAATATTTGAGATGGATTTGATCTTAAATATAGGCTCAAAGAATCAAACAAGTTACACCTTAGCCACTTAAACTTATATAGTACCAAGTTTTATTTAGTCTGAGTATTGGTGGAGATCATGATTAATTGAAAATATGCTGTTGATTTTGGATCTATCAAAAGTGATCGTTGTTCTTTGTTTTAGAGAGCCAGGCCTCCCGAAGGCCAAAAGGCTGAGCAACAGCTGGAGAGAATCCTACGCAGCTATGAGAAACATCATGCTATTTTGGATTCCATTAAGTCCATAGAGCGGGATCGCTTGAAAGTTGACTGGTATAAGCGCAATGACCGCAGATTTGTGGACAGTCTTGTGAAAACAAGAATAAAGGATGCCATGCAAGGATTTATCATCAACACTGAAGAAAGACGAAATAAGTAAGGCTCACAAGCCTAATGACCTGGACGATGAAATAATCCTGAAACCACTTGAGATTGACCAGTCAAAAAAAATCAAGTGAATGTTATAGTAAGAATCATGGCTGAGATATTCATATTCCTGCCAAATCAATAACTAAGTATTTTTACTTATAATTACCTGCATTATCATGATAGCAAAAGAATAATTGTTTTATATTTTGTTATTTTAATTAAAATCTCATTTTTCCTTTTGTTAAAGACATACATTACGTATCACATCTATATGTGATCAAATAAAATATGGCACAGATCAGTGCTTTATTTTTTAGTAAGTTTTTGTTGATTTCAGAGAGGAAGGGCGAGGGAGAGAGAGAGAGAGAGAAACATCAACGATGAGAGAGTATCACCAATCAGCTGCCTCCTGCAAGCCCCCATCAGGAGTAGAGTCCAGAACTCAGGCATGTGCCCTGACCAGGAATTGAACCGTGACCTCCTTGTTCATAGGTTGACGCTCAACCACTGAGCAACACTGGCCAGGGGCTCTCTTTATTGCTTTAAATGACAACTAGCTTTATTTTATGGAAGAATGCAATGGTCTTTCCCTTCTCGTGAAATTTATGATTAAACATGTACTTCTGAAATAAAATTTAACAAAATAAAAATAAATTTGTAAAATGATGTATGTGGCATCACAGTTTTAATTTAAATTTTTTATTTTTGTCATTTTGTTTCAGGCTCCGTGAACTTTTAGCAGCAGAAGAAAACGAGTATTTTACTGAAATGCAATTGAAAGAAGAAACAATTGAAGATAGAAAAGAAAGAATGAGAGAGAAAACCAGATTATTAAAGGAGAAGAAAGAAAAAGAGAGGCAAGATTTTGTGGCTGAAAAGCTAGACCAACAATTCAGGTAATGATGTCAGAAAAACACACACACACACACACACACACAATATGTGTATTAAAAAAGGTTAAAGATTGCTAATGTACAGTAGAGTATAGCTTTAAGAGGTTATAGACAGTAGTTGTACCTTTAAGTCTTGGTAATTATATACACATCATTGCAAAATGCAGGCACTAAGGGATTTTTTGTTTTGCGTTAAGAACACTTAGTATTTACTCTCAACAAATTTCAAGTATAATATACAGTATTATTGCTTATAGCCCAAGATAAAGTAAAAAGCAAACTCTGAATTTAAAGTATGGTAGAACACAGAAGGAATATATGAGTTCATTTTTCACAGCGCAAGAAATCTGAATAGATGAGATATCCAAAGGTCAACAGATGTGAGAAAGAAGCAAAACCAAGCATGTGGAGGGATCAAGACATGGTTCTTTTTGTTGTTGTTTATCCTCACCCGAGGACATTTTTCCATTGATTTTTAGAGCGAATGGAAGGGAGGGGGAGAGAAAGAGAGAGAAACATTGTCGATGTGGGAGACACACATCAATTTGTGGCCTCCTGCCTGCACCCTGACTAGGGCCGGGAATTGATCCTGCAATTGAAGTACGTACCCTTGACCAGGAATCAAACCTGAGACTCTTCAGTCCATGGGCCAATGCTCTATCCACTGAGCCAAACCAGCTAGGGCAAGACATGGTTCAGAGATAAAGCTTTTGCCATCTCTTCTCTTTCTGCCATGAAGTTTCTATTAACCATATAGACTGTCCTACATCTTCCTAGTAGAGGCCCAAAGGAGAAGTAAGCTATTGCAGTGAATAGTGCATACAAATTGCAGATACAGCTGCTAACAAAGTAAATTAAACTGCTAAGACTAGAGGGAATGGGAAGTTTCAGGGCTTGGAGCTGCTAAAGAAGGACAGTGAAGAAAACCAGAGCAGTCATGTATGGCGGGAGGCCAGGTATGGCAGGGATCTCCCTTTTCCGCATCCAGCACGGAAAGAGAGATGAATGAACCAGTTCGGAGTGGAGGCGGCTAGGGATTGAGAAATAAAAGAAAGAGGGGGGGGTAGAAAGAAAGAAAGAAAAAAGAGAAGAAAGAAAGAAAGAAAGAAAGAGAGAGAGAGAGAGAGAGAGAGAGAGAGAGAGAGAGAGAGAGAGAGAGAGAGAGAGAGAGAGAGAGAGAGAGAGAGAGAGAAAGAAAGAGAGAGAGAGAGAGAGAGAGAAAGGAAGGAAGGAAGGAAGGAAGGAAGGAAGGAAGGAAGGAAGGAAGGAAGGAAGAAAGAAAGAAAGAAAAAGAAAGAAAGAAAAAGAAAGAAAGAAAGAAAGAAAGAAAGAAAGAAAGAAAGAAAGAAAGAAAGAAAGAAAGAAAGAAAAAGAAAGAAAGAAAGAAAGAAAGGAAGAAAGAAAGAGGAAAGAAAAGAAAGAAGACACAGAGATAGAAAGATAAGCTGGGAGTCGGGTGGAACCGCTGCCTCCTCTGATGGATACCAGGAAGTATCACCAAAACTTAGGATCAAAGGAGCTTATTTGCATTCTTGAGTAGGCCCGAGCATTCCTGGTGCTTGACTGGATTTACATATCAAAGTCACACTCCCCGACACCTGGGCAAAGTTAAGAGTCAGTACTGACAACATGTCCAGCCTTTTTGGGGAAGCATGTTCCCAGGGCATGGCTCTGCCTGTCGCCCTGAGTTCAGCTGACAATAATTAAAGAAATGCCCATGTGCCTTCCCAGAGGGCCCTCTACAGTCATGCATATCACCAGAAGGAACTTGCTACTGCCCATCTTGAAGATGGGTAACTTGAGTTCCACAGATAGTCATTTTACTAGATTTTCAAGCTTGTAGTAACCAAGACAGGATTAGATTTGGATTATCTGGCCTTTCTGAAGTTTAGCCTCATCTCCTGTCCTTGGTCGGACTTGGACACTCCCTGCTGGCTGCTGAGAAGATGCTGTGAGGGACAAGGGGACACTAGCAAGTGAATTTCAATGGGCCATTCATATGTTTCCCTAAAGGCCGGTGATGTTAACAGTTGTTCATGTGCTTATTTGCCATCTGTAGATCATCCTCTTTGTGAAATGTCTCTTCATTTCTTTTGCCCATTTTCTAATTGGATTAGATATTAAGTTTTGAGAGTACTTTATTTATTCTGGATATGAGTCCTTTGTACAGGATATATGGTTTGGGAATACTTTTTCCTAGTCTGTAGCTTGTTTTTTTATTCTGTTAAGGTTTTTCACAGAGAAAAAGATTTTAATTTTGATGAAACCCAGTTTATCAATACTTCTTTTATGGAGCATGCTCTTGGTACATTGTGATTTTCTTTTAGGTGTTCTGTATTTATACACAATGAGCGATTGAACCCCAGATTAAAGTAGAAAGTTTTGAGCTTTGTTTTGCTTTGGGTGTTTTTGTTAAACAAATACCCTAGGATGCATGGTTAGAACACTTGTCTCTGTCAATGACTGGCCAGGCATTGTTCTAAGCACTTTACATGTATGTACTCTTACAATGAGGTACCAAAGAACCTAAACTCCAGGGCCAGCCTGCCAGGTTTTCACTCCCAGCTCTACCACATATGAAATGTATGAACTTACCTATGATGCTTAACTGCTCTGTGCCTCCTCTTTCGCATCTGTAAATGGGAGCTGATCATAATGATGAAAATGAACTTGCAGTAATGTTCACTGCGACATTGGTGGTTATGAAGATGATAAAAGTCCATACCTGTAACGTGCTTAGAACAATGCCTGCAAATTAAAAGTCAGTAAGTGCTGCGAACAGTATTACTACTCCTGGGAAGACACTTAGGCTCCCTGCATTAACTCTAACATGGAGGTAATTCTTGCTCCTACATTTGAGTTATAAGATACTTACGAGGATGATACAAGATTTCATGTGTGAAAGTACCATGTAAAGCATTCACAAAAAAAAAAGGTTTCCCTTTTATCAGTGATTATTTTCATTAAAATAGAGATATTGACCACTCTTGCAATAAGAGTTTAGACTTCATCCTTTCTTTCAGTCTTAGCTATTAAAATGTCATCAGAAGTTCTATATTGAGCCCATTCTCAAACTTCAGCTTCTTGGTGCTGAATTTGACTTAGAAACCAGGAAGACTTGATGTTGATAAACATTGCCTTCAGTCAGAGGGTCTCTTTGCTTGGCTGGATGCCAGAACCTCCTGGGTGCTCTGACAAGCTGCAGAGGCCTGTGTCCACCCCAGGTGTTCTGATTTACCTAGTCCGGTCTGGGAGGAGGGAGGGAAGAAGTGGGGAGTAGGATTTTGAAAATATCCTTAAGTAATTCTGAAGTGTAGACATCGATGGATATCACAGGGCTCACTTAAGAACTTTTGAAGAAATTTGAATAACCAAGACTGAAAGAAAGGACACAGTCTAAATACTTATGGTGAGAGCGTGTCTTCTCGAATGGTGACATAGCCTGGGTGTACAAAGGCAGCTCAGGCGAAACCCCTTCAGTGGGCGTGTGCCCTGCCCAGAGCCCAGGGAGATGGGGAGCCTTCATCTATGCGGTCATTTCCTTGAAAATGCATGTGGGGTCTCTTTCTACCAAAGCCTCATCCACTTGGAATGTTGTAGGGGCCCATCTCTCTTGTGTTTCCTCCGTAGTAATAATCATAGTCACCAGTTATCTAGCTCTTATCACTTACCAGACATTTACATCTGTTATCTCTGAGCCTTACCACAACCTTGAAAGTGTTAAAAAAAAAAGTTCAGATAGGTCAAGTTTTCAACCCAAGGTCACA
This sequence comes from Ia io, assembly GCA_025583905.1. Lineage (NCBI taxonomy): Eukaryota > Metazoa > Chordata > Mammalia > Chiroptera > Vespertilionidae > Ia > Ia io. Next base: position 10,130,109 of record JAJQQW010000013.1, read on the forward strand.
CAGGAAATGTCAAAACTGGATTCAAAGCCTGCTCTATCTGACCCAGTGCCCGTATTTTGTCTGTGACATCATGGTGCCTGTCTCCCTGCCACTCCTCACATGTTTGCTCATATGGCCTACATCCAGATCTGCGACTTTTTCTGTTTCAGGATCTGACTGTACAGATAGGTGCCTAAATAGAGCCATGTCTCATGAAGGTTTTGTCTTTAAAATTCTCCTTTCAGGGAACGCTGTGAGGAGCTCCGCACTGAGTTGCTTTCTCTCCACGAGAAGAAGGTGTGTGAGGAGCGGAAAGCACAGGTTGCGTTTAATGAGGAGCTGAAAAGGCAAAAGCTGGTGGAAGAGCAGATGTTCTGTAAGCTCTGGGAGGAAGACCGATTAGCCAAGGAAAGGCGGGAAGCTGAAGAGGCGAGGAGACAGAAAAACCTGGCGGAGAACACACGGCTGGGGCTGAATGCCCAGGTCACCGACATCAACGCGCGAAGGCAGGCAGCGCAGCGGCTGAAGGAAGAGGAGGCGCGCCTTGTGGTGAGTCTTTTATTTTTATTTTTTAAATTTCTTTATTGATTAAGGTATTACATAAATGCTGGTCCTGGGCTGATCACTCCGTGGTTATAGGACCGGCTGCAGGCCTCTGACTGCACAGTTTGCCTAATGCCCTTGGCCGGTTCACGGGGCAACATGATCAGAGCCTTGGATTTCAAGGCCCAGCTGACAGCGCCCTTCCATTGCAGAGACCAAGTCACTTCACTGGGGCGGCTCAATGTCTTTATCTGCGAAAGGAGGAAAATGCAACTGCCTTTTTTGGGAGGGTGAAATGGGATAATCATTGGCAGTGCTATGGAGGGCTAGTGGCAATTTAGCAACATCCCCTGTTCTTTGATGTATGATCTGTAAATTGACAGTTTCCAAATCCTATGAAGAAATGCTGTGGAACGGCTATGGGACCTTCTGGCCACCAATATCAATAATTTAGTTCCAACAAGATTGCTGCCTCTACTGCAGCATTTTCAACTAGTGTGCGGTTGAAACATGCGGCACCTATTTGGCCGGGGCACTGACCTCTTTTCCCTTAGGTTGTCTAATAAAACAATGACAACAGCCAACACACAATAACCATCTGCTGTGAATGAATCAACATTACACCATCATTGTCTAACTTATTTGATAGTTAAACCAGAATCCAAATATGGTTGTTATAAGTCTCTTTTAGAAAGAAGAACTGTTTATTATTCACTTGAGATTGAAAGGGGTACAATAAATTCATTACATTGGCACAACTGGTGTAAGATTAAAACTATATACTGGTGAAGCCAAAACATGGCAAACTACTTTTAGGTGTCTCAATCTTTAACAGTTTCCCCCCCGTTCCATCCCTTCCTATCTTATAGTCTGGATTCGGCTGATTACTTCCTCTGGATGTGGTTGAGCTTACTTTATAAAAAGTGTGGCCTGTTATTCCACCGGCTTTCATGCTTGATACCCATTCCTTTTCCTTAGATTCTGCACTTATCGAATTTGACCCTTACCATTCAGTTGGATTTACTGGCATTAATGGAAAAGTCTAGTATATATAGCTCCCCTCTCACAAACCAGTAATCACGGCTGTTATGAATCTCAGTTAAATCAAGTCAAATTGAGATTTGTATCCCATCTTCACTATTGATTACTACGTCACCTCCTGTCCCAGCTGGACAAATACTTATCCCTTCAGGAGAGTTCAGCTGCCTCTGGCAGGAGGACTAATGTCCCACATTTCCTACCAAACCCACAATGCCCAACAGCATTGGTGCCCCAGTTAAAACCGCCTGTTTGGCCAGGCAATCAAGCAGCCAGAAAGCTAAGAAAATGAGAGGAATGGGGGAATACTTTAAGGAATATAATGCTTAAAATTTGGTTTTGCTTATTTAGCTGACATGTACATTTCCATTTTAGATTCTTATTGCTGTTTAATAATGCACCCACATCTAGATGTGCAGATGGGCATAGAAGAGTAAAGTGTAGAAGGCCAATCCACTGAAATGTTGAGAGTGATGGGTACTAGGTTTAAAGGTGATTTCTCTTTATACATTTCTGCATTTTGAACCTGACAACTATTACTTTATAATTACACAGCAATTTCACAAAGCCTTACTGCTGGCTCAGCAGGAGAAGGCAAGTTTTATTTCTTATAGTCCTTCTAATTCCAGGTGTATATATGAAACACATTTATTCGTTTTGTCCAACTGTACTGAATTATCTTCTTTATTGTTCTGCTTTAGGAAGATGACAGAGCTCAGGTGAAACTTGAGGATGAGCAGGATAAGCTAAAGAAACAGAGGACAAAACAGAAACTTAGGACCACTTTGCAAAAAGCCCTCCAAGAGAAGATAGAACGTCTTCAGCAGGAGTACAGAGAAGAAAAGGACTTGCGCATGAAACTCGTGCAAATGGCCCAGAAAGACTTACAGGACGAGGCTGATAAAAACAAGCAAAAAAGAGTAAGACATGCGTTCAGTGTCTAATATGTGCTGGGTGAAATTCCTTGTTGAGCTCTCAGTCTTACAGGAGCCAGCCACATGCAGAATGAACCATAACAGTGCCACTCTAAGTGTGGTGTCAGCATCATCTGGGAGAATATTAGAGATAGAAATTCGTAGGTTCCAGAATCAGAATCTAGAAATCCTGGCGGGGGCAAGAAATCTGTGTTTTAACAAGCTCCCCCAGGTTTATTCAGATGCTCACTGAATCCTGAGAACTCCTACTCTGTCACGTGGTGAGGGGATCGCAGGAGGAGGAGGGATTATGCCTGCCTGCACGTTGGGGAGGACATCACTGAGAAAGTGATATGAAAGGATATGTAAAGTGTTGTCAGGCAAGGAGAGTAGAGAAAAGCATTCCAGTATTCATTCAGCTGTCTGCTCCTTTGACACTTGTATTTAACTCTGAAGGGTGTCGTGCTCTTCCTGTAGTACTATTTTTAAAGACTATTTCTAAGAGCAGTTTAGGTTCATAGCAAAGTTGAACAGAAGATGCAGAAATTTCCCATAGCCTCCTGCCCCCACAAATGCAAAGCCTCCCCCCATTATTAACATCCCCCAACAGAGTGGAACATTTGTCACAGTTGATTAACCTACATTATTATCATTATCACCCAAGGTCCATAATTTACATTAAGCTTCGCTTTTGTTTTGTGTGTGTGTGTGTGTGTGTTTTGTTTTGTTAATCCTCACCCGAGGATATTTTTCCATTGCTTTTTAGAGAGAGTGGTTGGGAGCGGGGAGACTGAGAGAGAGAGAGAGAAACATTGCTGTGAGAGAGACACATCAATTAGTTGGTGCTCCCTTCAAGCCTGCATAAGATTCACTCTTGGTGTTATACATTCTATGGGTTTGGACAAATGTGTATAATGACACCAATCTACCATGACAGTACCATACAGAGTAGTTTCACTGGCCTAAAACTGCCTCCATAGTTTTGCCTTTTCCCAGAATGTCATATAGTTGGAATCATAAAGTATGTAGCCTTTTTAGATTGGCTTATTTCACTAAGTAATATGCATTTAAATTTCCTACATGTCTTTTCACCTTGTCAAAAGTCAATGGAGAGGAAATGTGAGGGTTTATTTCTGGACTTTTAGTTCTAGTATACCATTAATCTATATGTCCATCCTTATGCTGCATCTCATGTTTATGCATCTTGATCACAGTAGCTTTGTAGTGAGTTTGAAATCAGGAAATGTAAATCCTCCAACTTTGTTCTTCTTTTTCAAAATGTTTTGATTATTCGGACTCCCTTCAATTTCCATGTGAATTTAGGATCAGTTTATTGATTTTTGCAAAGAAGACAATGAAATTTTGTTAGGGATTATTTTGAATCTCTAGACCAATTTGGGGACAATTGCCATTTTAACAATATTGTCTACTGATCCATAAACATAGGATGTCTTTTCGTTTATTCAGGTCTTCTTTAATTTATTTCAATAATATTTCTTAGTTTTAAGAATATAAATTTTGCCCTTCTCTTATTAAATTTATTCCTAAGTAAGGATGAGACTACATATACAAGCCATTCTGATAGTGCAGCTATAGCCCTCAAACATTGCTAGTCCTACCTCAGGTCTATGATTTTCTCAAAAGAGATCAGATCAGAGATTGGATGGAACAGCACAAATATAAAGCCATGAAAGATTAAGAAGTAAACTGAAATGTCTTTGTTATAAAGTCCAGTTCACAACCTTAGCTGCACGTTCAAATCACTAGGGAACTTAAAATTATCCATTAGATAAGAATCTCTCAAGGTGAGACTCGGCCCTTAATACTTTTTAAGCTCCCCAAATGGGCATGGTTCTCTCTCTCTCTCAACTCTTCTCCTCTTCCCCCTTCCCCTCCTCTTCCCCCTTCCCCTTCCCCTCCTCCTCCTTCTCCTCCTCTCCCTCCTCCCTCCCCCTTCTCTTCCTCCTCCTCCTCCTTTCCCCAGCACATTTTCCTTGCCTCTCTCTCCTAAGCTCCAAGGGCCCTTTTTCGGCCTCCATAACTTGTTTCCTGAGCCTGTTTCTTCTATGGCTCACTTCTACCTCTGTGACTTTCTAAATAAACTTTTGCTTGTATTTGAGTCTTGGTTCTGAATTTTTTCTTAGCCAGAACTCAAGTAAAGAATAAAAACAAAGAAAAGAAAAGAAAGAAAAGCTCCCCAGGTTATTCCAAAGTGTAGCTAAGATTGAGAATTGCTGTTATAAAATATCAGGTGACTGACTCATCCTCTAGTCAAAGACAGTGCCATAACAGTAGTAGTGATTTATTTTGTTTATCAGGTTAAGATTTCATCTACCCAAATTAAAATAAATGAAAATAAATCTGTACCATTGCAAATTATTTGGGAACTGCTTTGAGACACACTTTTTGGAATAGTGTTTGAATTAACTTACTCAACAATGTATTTTAAAACATTTCAAACAGATACAAAGAATAGTTCAAAGAACCCCCATGTGTCCCTTACCTAGCTTCAACAACCATCAGCTAATGATCATTCTTGTTTCATCTATATCACCACCCAATACCCCCACCACCCCTAAATATTTTGAAGTAAACCCTCGACATAATATTTCATCTATAAAATTTCAGTGGTAATTCTGAAACATTGAGATTGTAATTCTAAGATTGTTTTTAAATATCCTCAGTATCATTATCCTACTTAAGAATGTTTTAACAACATGTGGTAAATTTATGTTATGTAGAAAGATAGGATAAGAGAACAGAAGATATATCGTGAATATTTGGCACAGCAGCGTGAGGAAGAAAATGCTCAGGAGAAGGAATTGGACAGAATATTAGAAGAAGAGAAGGCAAAGCAGTGGGCGGAGAAGGACAAACAGCTGAAACTTGAAAAGGAGGCAAGGAAACAACTTGTGAATGAGGTCATGTGTACAAGAAAACTTCAAGTTCAAGAAAAGTGTAAGAAAATGAATTATATTTTAGTTGGGCCTTTATTCAATTTAAGTAGCATCCAAAATATGTATTAACTAGGTATTATGTATAAACTACTATGAGGGATGTAAAAAGGGTTAAGGCAAGATCCCTGCTCTACAGGTCTTATCTAAGTGTGACCACCTAAAGCATATGGAGAGGGTTATATCCCAGCAGACTCTGAGCAGTCGTAGGGGAGACGTTCTGAAGGGTAAAGGAACAGCATGACTAGTCTGTGGGCCTTAGTGATTATGAAGGGGAGTGAGAAGGTAGGGCAGGACACACATCTCCCCGTCCTCCCTTTTATCTGTCCCTCTATGCTTTCTGCAGGTGTCTCCATACCCCCCTACCTACAGACCTTTGCGTGGGTAGTTTTCTCTATGATGCTTTTGATCTAGAGGAATTCTGGACATCTTTCAAGGCAGCTCAAATGTCTCATTCCTCAAGAGGCCCTCTGTGTCGCCCGGTTCCTACTCCTTCTGGGGCTCTCACTATGTCCTACTCATGACTTAGCACACGGTTGTGTTCCCTGAGCTTCAAGCAGTGCCTGGGGCTCTCACTGAGCCCTGCTCATGTCTTAGCACACCATTGTACTCCCTAAGCTCCAAACAGTGCTTGCTTACTAAAGGAAGTATCTGTAGAGAGGAGGAACCGCCACCTCCCGATTCCCATCATTCCATGTCCCGCCCGGTAGATAGACGATTCACAGTTAGGGTGCTATTAGGCTTCGCATTAGTTGTCTTTGCAAGAGAAAGCTCACCTTGGTTCCTTTGGTTAATTCTCCACTCCCTGCATTAGAACAGCAGTTAAAAATTAAGTCAGCCCAGCCTCTGTTGCTCAGTGGTTGAGCGTCGACCTATGAACCAGGAGGTTACGGTTCAGTTGCCATTCAGGGCACATGCCTGGGTTGCTGCTTGATCCTGGTAGGGGGGCATACAGGAGGCAGCAGATAAATGATTCTCTCTCATCATTGATGCTTCTATCTCTCTCTCCCTCTCCCTTCCTTTCTACAATCAATAAAAAACTATTTTAAAAAATTATTAAGTCAGTATTAGAAGAAAGTTTATAAATGAAAAAGATTCTGTATTCATCCATGATAAATAATTCAGAACAGACTGAGAAAACAAAGAATGTAAGCATTTGGGACCATTTATAAAGAATGATACAAAGTCAGCTATAATTCCATCAACCCAGGAATAGCTACTATTCACAACTTCCTGTATTTCCCTCCAATATTTTTATTATGTATATAATTTCCCCCTACAAATCAGGGTCATGTTGTATATATTGTTTTATAGCCTGGATTTTGCACTTATTTTCCCAAGTCATTTTTCTTCAATTATAAGATTTGTAATGCTGCCTAGAAATCCATTATAAAAATGGACCATAATTTATTTTACCAAAACACAACTAATGGACCTCCAGATTGTTTTGAATCTTCTTACCAGTACGTTAGCATTGCAGGTTATCATGATTAAGTGGCAGATATGTGTTACATTTGTCCTAAAAGCTCTGTAAATAGTTTATTTTGGCTTATATATGATTGTTTAAGATGCATTTCTATAAGTGGATTTTTGGAAGATATGTACATTTCAATATTGTCTGGTTGTGTTTATTCTTTTGTGAACTCTGTTTGTTTTCTTGGTCTTTTTTTTCCTATAGGGATGCTTCAGTTTTTCTTATTTAATTTTTAAAAACCTTTTATACTAAGACTTTTTTTAATATTTATTTTTGTAATAAATAAAAGCTCTCATTAACATTAATGACAATAGAACTATTTGTCCTCAAGAGGAGAAAGTTCTATGGTAATTGGTTTGAAAAAGGCTGAACATAGAGTCTCAACAAAAAATGACTAAGAGAAAATCTGTGTAGATCACACAGCACATATGAACCTGAACCCTGCTCTTTCCTCAGTGGAGATAACTACTTCTACCTTATTGGCCTAAGATCCAGCTCAGTGATTCTAAGCTCTGTCTTTCTAAAAATAATATGCCATTGATGCCCAGAAAGATGTTAGCAAGTCTTGTCTGAAAAAAGTCAATTAGCAAGCATTGCTGTTGTCTTTCATAGTGCAACGAAAAGCGAAAGAACTGGAAGAACGTGCTCTGGAACAGGAGCGCATACAGGAAGGTCTTAAAGAGCTTAACCGTGAAGAGGAGGAGAATTTTGTAAGGTATGATTTTTTCTTTATTACCACTTACTATCTAAATAAAAAAATGGAGATTTTTAACACAGAGGACCATGTGCCATAATTCTTGCATTACTGACATTATTTTACATCAGTACAGTCAGGTGCTACGTAGCATTTCTACCAACAATGGACTGCATATATGATGATGGTCCCGAGATGATAACAGAGTTGAACCATTCCTATAACATAGTGCTGTCGTCGCTCTAATAATGCTGTAGTACAGCTCATTACTCCCATGGTTATGGCAATGCTGGTGTAAACAAACCTACTGTGCTGCCAGTAGGATAAAAGTATTGTATTCTGTGTTTTTGTTTGGGTGCCCTGATCGAAAATCGAACCAGCGACCTTGCAGTGCACGGGACAACGCTCAACCAACTGAGCCACACAGGCACGGCCTATTCTGTTTCCACTGTACCTTTGGATATGTTTGGATACACAAACAGCAGGCTTGAAGCCTAGGTGTGTAATAGGCTATCCCATCTAGGTTTGTATAAATGCACTCTGCAATGTGCACACAACAACGAAATCACCTGACACATTTCCCACGTATCCCTGTCGAAGTGATGCATGGCTATTATATTTTTCCTAAAGGCTCAAATCACTCTACAGAATTTCATATTAAAATAAGTATCAAGGTACCTGGCTAGCTCAGTCGGTAGAGCATGAGACTCTTAAAATAAGTACCAACCATCTTGATAAAATTAAATTCTCTTGCTATTGTGTACATTCTGATTATACTAATTGGGTATTGAACTGAATGATCGTCTTTATTTTATTTATTTTTTGTTAATCCTCACCTGAGGATATTTTTTCCATCACTTTCAGAAAGAGTAGAAGGGAGGGAGGGAGGAGGAGGAGAGAGAGACACTGATGTGAGAGAGACACATTGATTGGTTGCTTCCTGCATTCACCACAACTGGGGGTGAGGAGTGAACCCAAAACCCAGATGTGTGCCCAAGACTCTTTGGTATGCAGCCGAAACCGGTTTGGCTCAGTGGATAGAGCGTCGGCCTGCGGACTCAGGGGTCCCAGGTTCGATTCCGGTCAAGGGCATGTACCTTGGTTGCGGGCACATCCCCAGTGGGGGGTGTGCAGGAGGCAGCTGATCGATGTTTCTCTCTCATCAATGTTTCTGACTCTCTATCCCTCTCTCGTCCTCTCTGTAAAAATTCAATAAAATATATTTAAAAAAAAAAAAAAGACTCTTTGGTATGCAGTCCAGTGTTCTAGCTACTGAGCCACATTGACTAGGGCAGATGAACATCTTGAAAAAATAATATAAATTAGAAAAAACTTTTTAAAACAGGCACCAATCCTATATCCTAATGAAATAACTTGATGACCCGCGCCCCCCCCGAAGGAAACAAACTGTGAAAATAGAATCTGCCACAGAAGCATATACATGCTATAATCTTTATTTCTAATGAAAGCTGATATTAAAAATGTGGCTTATCGATTGTAAAATGGTGCAACTGCTAAGGATAACAGTATGAAATTTCCTCAAAAAATTAATAATAGAACTGTCATATTGTTGATGTAAGAAATGTCCAAACCTGTAGAGAACGTGTAGAGTTTGTTTGAGCCAACACTGATGACAGTTGCCGGGAAGCAAGATCTCAGATGCTCTGGAGAACGGCTGTTTCAGAGTTTCTCTTAAGCCAGTGATGGGCAACCTTTTGAGCTTGGTGTGTCAAACTTTGCCAAAAAACTGAGCATAACTCGGGTAGTGTGTCACTTTGAGGAAAAAACTAACTCCAAGACTCTAGTCGCAAATGTTTCATCCTCAGGAGCAGCAAATGTTTCATCCTTGGCATGCGGCCACGTGTCATCAGAAATGGCTACGCGTGTCAGTGCTGACACGCGTGTCATAGGTTCGCCATCACTGTCTTAAGCATTTGGAATAAAGGAGGGAAGGGAAGGAAGATTACCTAAGGGTGGGAGAAAGCAAGGATTACAGGATAGTTAACAAGGTTACATGCTTTTTTGAGTGGTTATGTTTATTTCACGATGTGTTAATGCATATGCCTGGTGCCCGACTACCCACCATGACCTGCCCAGTTAGGAATTTATGATCAGATCATCCTGTGAGGTTACTTTCCATAGAACTCCTTCTTAGTCCACAATATGATCTGGCAATTTCACTTCTGAGTATATATCCAAAATAATTAAAAGCAGGACCTTGAAGAGAAATTTGCATGGCCATGTTCATAGCAGCACTAGTCACAATAGCCAAGATGTGGAAATAATCCAAATGTCCATTAGCAGATGAACAGATAAACAAAATATGGAATCTGTATACAATGGACTATTATACAGCCTTAAAAAGGAAGGAAATTCTGACATGTTACAACATGGATGAACCTTGAGGTCATTATGGTAAGTGGAATAAGCCAGACACCAAAATACAAACACTGTGTGATTTCTACTTAAATGAGGTACCTAGAATAGTCAAAGTCATAGAGACAGCAAATAGGATGGTGGTTACCAGGGGCTGGGGGGAAGGTGAGTTTTCAGTTTTTGATGGGTATAGAATTTCAGATTTGCAAGATGAATAAATCCTAGAGATTTATTTTACAACAATGTGAATATACTTAACACTTAAAAATGGTTAAGATAGTAAATTTTGTATTATGTGTTTTCTACCACAATAAAAAATCACACTATAAATTAAAAAAAAATTTAATCCTTACCCAAAGATATGTTTTTATTGATATTTAGAGAGAGAGAAAGGGAGAGGGAGAGGGAGAGAGAGAAACATTGATGTGAGAGAGAAGCATCGATCCGTTGCCTCCCAGTATGTGCCCAATCAAGGACTGAGGATTGAACCAGCAACCTGGGTATGTGCCCTGACCAGGAATCAAACCTGCGACCTTTCAGTGTATGGGACGACACTCCAACCAACAGAGCCACACCAGCCAGGGCTCACAGTATGAATTTAAAATGTGGCTTATATATTTAAAATGTTGCTTATTTATGGAAGAAATTGTCCAGTTAATACTGAACAGAATGAGGCAAACTTACCCACCTAGTCACCACAATATGAGACCACTGCTGGCTTTCCCTGTAGGGGCCTGGCCCTTGATAGACAGACTTGGAGTGAGAGAAGGGATGGAAAAAGACCAAAACTCTCTCCACATCACAGTGAATATTTTGAAAAATTCCCTCCCTAAAAATTAGTATTTGTTCTAAGATTACCTTAATTATTATATATTGAACACATGATTGGATTTGTCATCTGTTTCTTCCCCACTCACCCTGATTTTAATTTCACTCCACCAATTACATTTTAATTATAATGCCCTAAATAAATCCAAACGCTTACTTCTATAATTTTCTACTTTGACGTTTCTGATACTGCAGACGCTCCGGGTTAGCCCAGGAGTACCGGAAGCAGCTTCAGATGCAAATGTCCTACCAGCAGCAGGCCCGGGAAGCACAGAAGGAAGAGGAGCGCCGGGAGCTGGAGGCAGGGAGAGCAGCTGACAAGATGTGCCAGGACAAGATCCAGGAGCTCCTGTGCGACTTCGGGGTGCAGCTCCAAAACGTCCATCCCATGCGGAGGGCGTGCCCTGCGAAGCTCCCACCGTAGTTTCGTAAACATCAGTGCTTTTTCAGTCTTTTAATATTTTTAACTAAAATACACTTATATGTTCCTTTGAGCTCATAAACTTCCTTTTTCTCTGAGTTTGCATAATGATACATAATTTTGTTCCTTTTTTCGATTTCACGGACTTACACATCTGAATGATACTTCATATCACAGTTGTTTTCCTCACCTAGCTGACTTTATCCCATCTACTGTCTAAAATGCTAACCATGTTTTGTGGGGGGTTTAGGCCTGGGAATCTTGGGCACTGTATAAAATATGTTTTACTGGTTACGTTTTTAAAAAGGTAGAAATGAACATGCTCATATTCCTAACATTCAACATTAAAATTATCTTCACTTCTTTGAGTTTCCTCCCAGGGAACTCTCTCAAGGATATTCATATGGAAACTCGGTTTTACATTATAAACACTGTCATATTGCTTCACATATCGTATTTCTAAAGTATAATGGCTACACAGTAATCTACTGAGGTAGTGTACTATAATTTATTAAACACTGGCCTTTGTTTAAAATTTGTCACTACTACAAATTACACTGTAACAACAATATTCATTTGAATTATTTCCTTAGGATCAATTAATTCCCTGGAATGGGATTTCTGGGTCAAAGGGGACAAACATTTTCATATTTTGCCTTCAACTGCCACATTTGCAAAGGCAGTTTTTAGAGAGATAGGCTTTTTAGAGAAATGTTTTCAAGGCCAATTGGTATTCTCTCTGTAGATTTAAAATTTATTTAAGCAAATTATATGCTAGACTCTCGAGAGTTTTGGTTTTGAGTTTTTATCTACTAATAAGGTATATTACATGAACTTATTTGCAGGTCCTAAATAACTTTGCATATGTAGGATAAATGCCATTTGGTCATGTTATATATTTTTTAACATGTTGCTACATTTTATATATATATATATATGCACCATGTTGATCTTGGTCTATTATATATCTTGGATCTAGGTCTAATGCGATGTCTTTGTCTGGGTTTGTTATCAGTATATTGTTGGCTATGTAAAGGTATAAGTGTGGGGCCCTAATCAGATAGGGTTTCCATCACATTTATTTTCTCTGTGCCTTCCTCCTCCTCCCCCTCTCCCCACTGTGTCCTTATAAGAAGAAGAAAAGACACCAGAGATTGCTGTCTCCCTGCATGCAGAGAAGACAGGTGAGGATGCAGTGAGAAGGTGACCATCTTTAAGACAGAAAGGGAGTGAGTCCTCACCAGAACCAACCTGTTGGCAGCTTGATCTTACACTCCTGGCCTCCAAAACTGTGAGAAAATAAATGTTTGCTGCTTAATTCCTCCCTCCCCCTTTCCCCCCACCTCCCCACCCCCGCTTCCTGGGATTTGTTATAGCAGCCTGAGCCCACTAACACAGAGCCCTATCTTACTCCCCTTAAAGTCTCTCATAGTGCCTGGCACATAGACACGACCTCAACAAACGTTTGGTGAATTGAACTGTAATCCCCAACTGAATGAGTGCCGCATGGTGCTGGTGGAGCCAGGGTCTGGGATCTCTGACAAACCCAGTGGCCAGCTCTATTCCAGTGCACCTCAGAAGTCAGACACAGGCCACCATCCCTTACAAGGAAAACCCAAAAATCTATGAAACCAGAAAGTTTGGTGCTAAACCTCATTTATCAGCAAAGCCTGACCTGAACAAATGGGAAGCAACTTAAAATCATTTATGTTAAAAAAAAAAGAAAAGATCTATGTTTTACTATAGAATTAGTAATGTTTTAAATTACTGGGCTCCACCCTTGCTCTGGCTGAGACTGTTACAAAACCAAAGCCTTAGGCATCTGCTATCTGCTCACTTTTCTAAAATCCCAAAAGTTCAGACTTCAAAACGTATCTGGCTCCAAGGGTTTTAGGAAAGGATTGTGGACCTGTGGTACATAGAGGTTAACACCAACCCCACAGTGTCAACCGGAGGAAGACGATGGGGGACACGAAGGATCCAGTGTGTACATAAACCGCAGTTGCTATTCGAACAGAATGAGCAATAACTTAATCCTAAACTGGGAAGACGTGTGATGGGAATGAAAACATGTTCATTGATGTGCATGCCGCAGATGCCAGTGTTGTTTCTGAGCAGTTCATTTCCTCCGCCTACGAAATGTGCTGAGTACACTTTTCAAGGATGTGATGAAAAAGTACAGTATTACCTTGGGAAACAGCAGCAGTGCAGCTTAAAGTCCAATTGGCTTTTTACAAATTGTACTTAACAACTGGAGAAATCAATAAAAATGCAATTAAAACACCAACTATTATTCATTAAGCCTGTCCACATTAATACTATAAATAATAGGAATAAAAAGAATTTGCTGAATTTACCAAGCTCAGTATATTTTTAGCAGAGCATCTCCAAGTCTTCAGTAACTGGTGTTCTCCGCTTGGCTATGACAAGCCCTCTGCTGGACCCGATGGAGCACAAGGAATGAGACAGGAGGTTACCGCCTTGTTGAAGATCAAGACCTACAAACAAGAAATAATTGACAACAGTACCAGGCAACATACCATCAAGTGCTGTCTTAGATACAATCAAGAGAGTAGAATAGACATTGTTGTGCCTTCCAGAATGCCTGTGTAGCTGAGCTGAAGGGAGACACCTGGCTGGAACACGGGCAGAGAGCATGTCTGAGGCTGCCTTTGAAGAGCACTCCACTTTTTTTGTTTTTAAATTTATTTTTATTGATTTCAGAGAGGAAAGGAGAGGGAGGGAGAGAGAAATAGAAATATCAATGATGAGAGAGAATCATTGATGGGCTGCCTCCCGCACACCCCACACTGGGGATCAAGCCCTCAACCCGGGCATGTACCCTGACCGGGAATTGAACCGTGGCCTGTTGGTTCATAGATCGATGCTCAACCACTGAGCTATGTCCAGCCGGGCAGCACCCCACGGTTTTTGTGTGGATTTTATGTTTATTTGGAGCAGCTTCTCAGGGGAGCTTTCAGAGACTTGGAAGAGGTCGGTACTAGGCAAGTCCCACTGAGGAGCCACACCACGGCTGCTCTGGAGTTTGGGGAAGGGAGTGGTTTATGATAGGTGGGGTTATCCAGGAAGGCTTCTGGGGAAAGGTGGCACTTGAACTGGCCTTACAGGCTGTGTGAAGTGTAAATGGCCTAGACAAGGGAGAGAGTATTTGGAGGTGAGTCTGCTGGCGGGGAGAGAGGGTGACTCTTCCATAGTGAGAAGTGGAATCAACTCAACCGGAAGATCTATCTTGGGGCAGGAGGTCAGACCATTCTGGGACAGACCAGAAAGTCCCATACTCCAAATTAGAAAAGGGAACATTTCCTAAACCCCACCAGATTTCAACAGAATTTTAGCTACTGCCCATCACGCATGCTGTGTGGCCAGACCACCTTTCTTCCTTTCTCACCAAGGGCACAATCTTTTTTTTTTTTTAATGTATTTTATTGATTTTTTTACAGAGAGGAAGGGAGAGAGATAGTTAGAAACATCGATGAGAGAGAAACATCGATCAGCTGCCTCCTGCACACCCCCCACTGGGGATGTGCCTGCAACCAAGGTACATGCCCTTAACCGGAATCGAACCCGGGACCTTTCAGTCCGCAGGCCGATGCTCTATCCACTGAGCCAAACCGGTTTCGGCCAAGGGCACAGTCTTGATTGCATGATTTTAACACTACTAATAACTGGACTATTCACACCAGGAGAAAGAAGGTGCACTGTTAGGTGACAGCAACAGGAGCTTAATGGCTTTGGGAGTTGGTGCCTGAGTGCTCGATTGACTTCGAAGGCCAGTTGAGAGGTCAAAGAACTGAGGGCAGAAGTACACCTGCCTTGCCTGCCAGGAAACTGAATGACATGATACAAGCCAGGGCAAGCACTCAGCAAATGCTATGTGCGCAAACTCAGCACCAGAAACAGATCCTAATACGTGTCCTGTCCTTCCAGTGAAACCGTGTAACTGCTCACACGTGCTCAGTTGCTGTTCCTGGTCAAGTTACTTCAGGTCCAGAAGCATAGTATGGCTTTTTCGAGGCTCTAACATCTTCAAACACATTATTATTACTTACCAATAGCCATTCAGATGTGTGCGGTATTTTATAAGCATTTCTAGTTTGACTTGGTCCTCATTATAGCCATGGGCACTCGACAGGGATTCTTTTTTCCTTTTTGTGATTGAGGTATAACGTTCATACAGTAAAATGTGAAAAGTGCAGTGTGGTGAATTTTTCCGAAGGGCTGACTGCAGAGTCTCGCTGCAGCCCAGGAGGCAGCCAGGTCTGGCACCTGACAGGGGGCGAGAAGCTGGAGGCAGCTCAGTGATTTGTAGAAAACTGGGGCGGGGAGAATAGGGCCAGATCAGGATTTAGGGCAATTACACCAAACAACAAATCATCTCATCGTAAATCAAATTCCAAGTCTGGGGCCAAGAGCGGGGGAAATTGATGTGCAGCCGAAATGCAAGGGAGGAAATCACCCAGATTAAATGTGCTTTCCCAACAACGGGCTGCACACAGGCACCCACTGTCAGGAACTGGGGGGATTCTTCCAGAAATTACTTTTCCTGTCAGAGGAGCCACCCATGCCAGTCCCATTACATAGTAAAAACTACAAAAATCAAGCTCTCTGGCAGTTCCCATTCTGCCTTCAGAACCCCCTCCCCCATGACATTCATCTCTTGTCCCAGCTCTGCACCCAGTGGGCGGGACCCCACTTTATAACCCCACCCACAGACACACCACTCATGCCCTTTTCTCCCACAAGGACACAGCTGTCCACCTTCTCCCACACCCCCAAGCCAGTTCTCTCTTTTCTGACCCCAAGCTCACCTGTCCTCAGTCCCATGAGTGCAATGCCCGCCCTCACCTGAAGATGTTCTGGCAAACTAGTCTCAGAGACTGCGATGACTCAGGTTTGGACCGAGAGCTCCATGGACGAACCCCCTTAGGGCGCCGTGCCTCCGGGAGACCGCTTCAGACGGATCGCAGTCTTCCGTTATTTCATCGTGAACTCGGACATCAGGAAAGTCAGTTCCTGCAGTGGCGTCTCTGGGTCAAAGGGACTGTGCATTTTTTTTTTTAAAATATATTTTTATTGATTTTTTACAGAGAGGAAAGGAGAGGGACAGAGAGCTAGAAACATCGATGAGAGAGAAACATCGACCAGCTGCCTCTTGCACACCCCCCACCGGGGATGTGCCCGCAACCAAGGTACATGCCCTTGACCGGAATCGAACCTGGGACCTTTCAGTCTGCAGACCGACGCTCTATCCACTGAGCCAAACCGGTTTCGGCAGGGGACTGTGCATTTTGATGTCTGATCATAATTGCCAAGCAGCCAGCAAGATTCCCGCCCATGCTACTCACTAGAAGCAGTTGGATGATGGATCCGGGCTCAGTTATGGGAGGATGAACCTGACCCCTGTGGGTTTCTTCGTGTTTTGTATACAAAGAGTGTATGTTTCAAGACGCACCGGAAATGCCAGAATATTTGCTGACACATCTGAAAGGATGGAAAGACACGAAGCTAGACAAGTTGGCGGTGGTTACCACCCAGTCGTTGGTGCAGCAGTGCGGTGTCTGGGGTCTGTAAGAGCACCCAGGCCAGCACTCCGCACCTGCTCTCCCGCATGTGGGTGGAGGGCTTGATTGCACTGTCCACACGCCCAGCTTGGAACGTGCCGGCAAGCAGATTACCTCATTTCTTACCCTCAAAGCACATGGCATGCGGTTCATAGAAGTGTGTATCTTCAGTCGGAACCAAGTTTAATTTTGCACTGTAGTCAGAGTTTGGTGGCCCGAGAGTGACAGTTCACAGTGCTGCCTCAGTCTGCCACGGGACACTGATTAAGAACCACTGACCCCAAAGCCAAGAAGATCCCCAGGGAGGAGCAGGAGTCCTGGTAGGAGAGTAATCAGAGAATCAGGAATCGGGAAGCAAAGCAGAAGCAGGTCCCAGCATCTAGGAGGGAATGTTGCGAATATTGGAACAGAGTTATGAAACGTGGGCTTAAAACTGGTAGCAGCTCCGAGGCTGAGCCTGCCCGTGGCGGTGCGGAGGGGTGAGGAGTGGGGAGCCAGGAGCTGGACCGGTGAGACTCTCACCGCGGGTGGACTGAGCTTTGAGACCAGCTTGAGCAGAACGACAAGATGCTTGAGTCAGAAGATGACTTGTGTGTGTGAGAATCTCACAGCCTGATTTATGGAGTAACACATGTTGAAATAGAAAGAGACCGTAAACGTTTAGTTAGAGCATAAAAATAAAATTCTCAATGATATGCTTCCCCACGCTCCAAAGCTGCCGAGGCCGGGGATGCGAATATCATCGGAGGTGCCAGCAGGTGGTTACTGATGGGCGGGCCTGGAGAAGAGCCGCCTCATGGTGTGGCCTTGCAGAGGCTCTTGACCTTGGCCCTGCTTTAGAATCGCCCAGAAGTGTTTACAGCCCGCACCCCAGAACAAATAAACTGGAGCTTCTAGGAGGAGGCACAGGGCTCAGTTTTGGGGGAGTGATTCCCACGTGATTCCAATGTGCAGCCAAGACTGAGAACCATGTTCTTCAAGCACGGGGAGGATTTGGAAACAGAAAGCATGTGATTTACAGGGTTCTTTAATTAATGCAAGCTCTGAGCTCCATCCTTAGACCAACCTCTGGCTCTGACTCCCTCTCAGTTTACCTCAGGACACAAGGAAGTCTCACCTGGAATCAGGTGGGAACTTGGGCCCCACAGCAAGACCCTGGTTCAGGGGTTCAATTTTGATTTATTCATGGGTGATATGGGGTGAAGGGCACGCTTTCTGAGCAAGCTGGATGGGGAGAGATTGCGAGTGAAATTCTCTGCTACTCAAGCCAGGCCTGTACCCTACTATCAGCCTCCTAGCTCTTCCCAGAAATGTTCAGGCTGCTCCCAGCCACGGACCAGCGGTGTGGCTTTGGGCAGATCCTAGCCCCTCTCTGAGCCTCAGTTTTCTTTCTTTAAATTTATTGATTGATTTTTTTAGAGAGAGGAAAAGAAGGAGAGAGGGAGGGAAGAAGGGAGGGAGAAAGAAAAAGAGAAACATTGATTTGTTGTTCCATTTTTCTATGCATTCATTGGTTGATTTTTGTATGTACCTGACTGGGGATTGAACCTACAACCTTGGTGTATTGGGACGATGTTCTAACCAACTGAGCTACCGGCCAGGGCCTGAACCTCAGTTTTCTCATTTGTAAAATGAGAAAGTTGGACATTGGCCTGTTGGAAAGATCAGGGAATTATGAAATATTGAAAATGATAGGAAAAGCAAATATAAAACTAGCTATTGGGAAAAGTGTCCAGAAGAGGGTGCAAGATGCTCTGGATGAACTATATGTGGCTCTGCCACCCTCTGGAAAGGGGTCCTGTAGCCGATTACTTGGGAGCCAGGAAGAATGGGGAGGACTAGAGGCTCAGAATTAGTTTAGTGGGTGTGCAGGCTGTGGGCATGCAGGCTGTTGGAGCTGCATGTACTCCAAGCCATGCCACCTCATTTCTCTCCTCCCTTCTCTGCTCCCCAGTAGATTTGTCATTTCATCCTGCAGGAGGGCGTCATTACAGTTACTTATACCATAGCCCTCGGCCTTGTGAACAGCTTCGGTGAACAGAGATTTGGGAGGTTCTGGAGAAGCATAGAAATACCCTCTCCCTCTTCCCCCAGAAAAGAAGCCAGTCCTTTTGCAGCAGAGTCAGATGTCTGGTGGGGACCAAAGCCTTTAATTCCATTTAGGATTAAAGTCCAGCTGCCAGCGAACCCCTTCTAAAGGGTGCACAGGACTTGCAGTCAGACTGAGTTGTAAAGGACTTAACAGCAAACTTCTAGGGAGCCAGCTTTGAGATGGGGCTTTGTTCCCTGAGGTTAGCCTTACACGTATGGCGTGCAGCACTGGTGACAACAGCTCTAAACTCACTTTGGTGTTAGGAACCAGGCGTATGGAGGGCAGCCACCAGGCACAACCATGGGGGTGCAGCCTCCCTCCCAGCGGTAGACTCCACCAGCCTGGACAGTCATAATCCAGCCTCTGACTTCTTCAGGGCAATGGGCTCCCTTCTCATGAGATGCCTGCTCCTCTCCTGACCCGTTCTTATTTCTCTCTCATGGTTGTCCATCTACCGCCCAGAAACTTCCTCCCTGTGGTCCGGCTCTGGCCTCCATTCAGCAGAACCAGCCTAATCTCTCGCCACATGACAGATTTTCAAATATTTGAAAACAGTTATGACATTCCCGTCTCCCTTGTTGAGTGCCCCGGCCCTCACCACTCCTCATGCGGAAGCTCCTGGATAGGGTTGCTCTGAGGCTCAGACAAGATCACAGAAGTAAACCACGTGGCAAGCTTCCTTGGCAGTATGACTGAACGGAGGGAAAGAGCGCATTTGATTGTGGGATTAGACATTCACAAAGCTCTGGCCAAGAGTAGTAGTCTCCTTAGAGATGGGGTTCAGTTTCATCAGCATGAATTGAGTTTTTAAGTTGTGCAGGTCTGGTGGGAGCTAGGAAGTTGGAACTGAGTTGGGGCTGGGAGAGAGGATGGAAGCAAATCTTTTAGAATTACGGAGCTTAAAACACTCCGGTGCTCAGGTCCACTCTTGGCCAATATATCAGAATCCCTGAAGGTGGGGGGGGGGGTTCCCTTAGAGCAGTTCTAGCTCCCCAGGTGAGTAAAATGGGGACCCTGCACTCCAGGTGGGGAGGTCTTACGTAGGATGCACTTAAGACCCCTTCCAGGGTGTGGGGCCCTAGAGTAGCCGCCCCAGCGGGTGCAGATGGGCCCCCTGGCTGAGAGCCACCTTCAGACCCGACCCTCCCTCACGCACTTCCAGAAAACAGGGCCGCCTCTCCTGTATGTCTGCTCCCCTCCCCCAACTCCACCCACTCCTGCCAGTTTTTTTCCTTTTTGGCTGAAAGGTCTACTCCTTAAATTTTTTTTGGTTTATCCTCACACGAGGGTATTTTTCCCATTGATTTTTAGAGAGAGAGGAGGGGAGAGGAAGAGACAGAGAGAGAGAAACATGCATGTGAGAGTGACACAGCGATGGTTGCCTCCCGCATGCCTCCAACCAGGGCCAGGTTTGAGCTTGCAAAGGAGGTACGTGCCCTTGGCCGGAATGGAACCCGGTTGCTTCAGTCCCAGGGCTGATGCTCTATCCACTGAGCCAAACCGACTGGGCATGTTTACTCTTTTGTTTATCTTCCTGTTTGGCTGAAATGTCTGCTCTTTTTTGTTGCTGTTCATCTTCACAGAGAATATTTTTCCCGTTAACTTTTTTAGAGAGGGGCAAGGGGGCAAGGAGGAGAGGTGCAGGGAGAGGGAGAAACACCTATGTGAGAGACACACACTGACTCACGGCCTTCTGCTCTGGACTGGGTATCGACCCCGAGAGCCTTTGGTGCGTGGGCCGGTGCCGCACGCTGCGGGCCGGGCTGAAACGCCTCCGCTGCTGAAGTAGAAGAGGGAGGGGAGCTGCTGCAGGCGGCCAGCGCCGCTGGCAGGAGGCAAACCGCCTGTGGTGGGTAGGGAGCGGGAGAGGGGCTGGCAGTGCGCGGGGAGAGGAGGGAAAGTGTAGCCTCCCTAGAAAAGCACACCCCTCTGAGCTGGGTGGTGCCCACCCACCTGGAAGCTGCGGGGAAAACCGCAAAGTGGAGGGACACGGCCCCACCTTTCTGAGAAGGCAGGGCGTTCGGCGCGGCGGGAGACGATCTCTGGCAGAGCCGAGACACCCTCGCAGCCATCTCCGACACGACGGGGTTTGAGTAAAGAAAACACGAGCTACGGTAGACATCGCCTTTGGTTCCTCTCGGCTCTTCCCCCCTTTTCCGGATCGCACTGCGTCCCCGCCCCGCCTCCCGGGCACGGCGCGCGGACCGGAGCGAGGGCGGCAGGTGCGGCACCGGCGCGCACCTGTCCCGCGGCGCCCGCGTCCAGCAGGGGGCGGCCCGCGCCCGCCGCTCGCCCTCCCCGCCCCGGCCCAGGAGGACCCCGCGGCGACGGGGGGCGGAGGGCGCGCCCAGCCCGGCCCTGCAGGGCGCCAGGCGGCGGCGGCAGCGCCCGGGCCGCCGGCTCCCACGCCCGCCCTGCCTCCTCCCTCGCCCGCGCGCGCACCTCCTCCCACACCTGCGCGGGGAGCGGCCGCCCCTCCCCCGCCGCCCCGGCCCGGCCCGGCCCGGCCGCAGGACGCCGCCGCGGGAGTAAAGGTCGCGGGCTGGGAGCTGCGGGCCGCGCGCCTCCAGGAAGCGGCGGGCAGGTCGGGGACGGGGCCGCGGAGCACAAACTCGCCCCAGCCGGGAAGATGGCGCCAGGCGGGCGGGCCGCGGACTGAGCCGCCGGCCGAGGAGCCGACCCGCCTGCGCCCGGGCGCGAGCGAGGCCGTCCGCGGGCACGGGCCCCGGCTCCCGGCCGCGGGTCATGTCGCTCAGCGAGCTCTACAGCCAGGTGGGTGCGGGCGCGGGCGCGGGCGGGGGCGCAGGTGAGGGCGCGGGCCAGCGCGGACCCCGGCGCCCGCTCCGCGGCTCGGGGAGTCGGAGCGCGGCCGGAGCCTCCCCACCCTCCGCCGTCCCCGCAGCGCCCCGAACTTCGGCGCTGGAGAAAGTTTGCTGCCCGGGAGCGCCGCACGCCCGGCCGCGGCTCTGCCCGGCGCCCCCTCCCCGACGCCCGCCGTCGCGCGCTCTCCGCGAGCCGCGGGGCGTCGCCGCCAGCTCCCGGGCAGCGCGAGGGGACAGCCCCCCGCGGGGGCGCCCACCGGGGTCGGGACCCCAGCCAGGCGCTCTGCAGCGGGAGCTCCCGAGGCGACCTCCTGAGGTTTCCGAGGCGTCCTTTCCTCCCGCATCCCTGCGAGGGGACCCCGGACTCGGGGGCAGTTCCTCCACCGGGGGGTGGAGAGAGAGGGGGTCCCAACCTGGTGTCAGGGTGCGGCGGCCGGAGGCGGGTGGGGGAGGGGTAAGCCGCGGGGCAGCGCGAGGTGCTCCCAGGATCTCCGAGGGGAGGCAGCGCGCTCACCGCCCCCCCCCCCCCCCCCGGGAGCGCACGCCGGGCGGCTTCCTCGCGGCGGGGAGGGTCGGGGTAACGCAGAGCGGGGGCGGTTGGGGGGGGAGGGGTTCCAGGTGGGTAGACTTGTGGGGACAAGGGCGGCGGGCGGACACTCCCGCGTCCACGCGGTGGCTGCGGGGAAGTTGGGACCGGCCGCTTCCCGAGCGCCGTGGCCGAGCCCCTCGGGGTCCCTCCGGGTTCAGCTTGGCGCTGGGTGGGGGTCAGGGGCCTTTAAAGACGCACCCGCGCCCCCCTCTCCTCTTAAAATAAGTTCGGCTGTCCCGGCGCTTCGCCTGCGTTGTGGCCGGGACTCTTTGACGGTGTCTGCGCGCACGTCCGGGTGCGGAGGGGGGTGCGGGTGCGGGTCCGGGTGCGGGTGCGGAGGGGGGTGCGGGTGCGGAGGGGGGTGCGGGTGCGGAGGGGGGTGCGGGTGCGGGTGCGGAGGGGGGTCCGGGTGCGGAGGGGGGGGGTGCGGGTGCGGGTGCGGAGGGGGGTCCGGGTGCGGAGGGGGGTCCGGGTGCGGAGGGGGGTCCGGGTGCGGAGGGGGGTCCGGGGTGCGGGTGCGGAGGGGGGTCCGGTGCGGAGGGGGGTGCGGGTCCGGGTGCGGAGGGGGGTCCGGTGCGGAGGG